>OY728130.1:505996228-507246228 GCA_963277665.1 Viscum album
AATCGAAATTTATCTCTGAATTATGATTCCACTTGTGAAACAATTATTGATATATGTGTAGATTTTTTTATTAAAGAATATGGAAATTTATAAAATATAAATGAGTAATCAAATTTTTACACAACAACTAATTTCACAAGACTATTCATAAAATCCATCTATACCATCTTACCTTTCCTAGAATCTAGATGATTTATAATCTATCTCATAGTGTTTGACTGATCGAGATTGTTGTACATCCCCCAAAACATAAGAATACTATTTTAGATTGAATAGAAATACATCTAATATAATTCTCAAATAATTAATTATATCCACTTTTCTGGCCATACTAATATTCTTTCAATAATATAAAATATAATTTTTACGATTCAACTCTTATGAAGAGACATTTCTCTAATGAAGAAGATCGTTTTAAATGTTCTTAATGCTTATTTTGTCATATTGAGAGTAAAGGATAATGTCACAATCATACAATAAATGAGTGGGGGCATCATGACCCCTACCAACATTGATGGGATTTTTTTTCGCACTCACATTATAGAGAAGGAGTATACTAATTTAGTATTTATCAATAGATAATATAATGGCAGATAACGAATCACTATGTATGTCACCTATTATGAATGTGAAGTAAACCTAAGGAGATAAATTACAATATCTATAATATGGGAAGATCATATATATATATTATCATATTTAATAATAGTTATAACAATGCAAAAGTTAGATAAAACCATATAGATGAAACCCCATTGTAACGTTTTAAATGCTTTTTGACAATATTTTTTATTATAATATTAAGTCCTCTAGAGGGTTTTCTAATAAATAGTAATCATTATGAATTAGTAATATGGAAATTTTGATTAGTAATACATTTAATAATTCAATATGTTTTTAAGACATTGTTGTTTCACATTTTTGGAAAGCCTGTCAGCATGAATTTTAAAACAATAATAAATACTATTGACAAGAGCCACGGGTAAGAAGAGATGAGTATCATTAAAATTTCAATCTTTGGGGATGAGATATAGAAATATATTATTAATTAACAATGAAATATGAATACATTTATAACCATATATATGGGGTGGTGAGGAAAATTAAAACACAAAGATTCCGGGATGTGGTAGTCTACTAATACACATGATCAACATTTCATTTTACATAGCATAGAAGTAATGAAAAAAAAGTACTTCCGTGAACATAATATCATATATTTATATGAAATATAATAATTTAATTATTTGAGTATGTTTATAATAGATAATAATTTTGTAAATGAAGGAATGACTTTAATGAATATGGTTATAAATTATACCCCCCCCCTTAGATATCATCCTTTGGGATACAGTATAATCCATCATGATGTTATATTTTGGTAAGACCAAGATCTCTATGAGATAAGGACTATGGTTGGGGAGTGATTTTTGATGACCATTGTATATATATTGTGTTCAATTGATGTGTAACATTGATGATATCTGGTTCTATTTTATTTTTGAGATGAGTGGAACTGTTGTAAATATTAAGGACATTGAAATATAATCAATGTATTTATCATGAAAAATTTATCCAATTTAGTCCCCCATAAAATATAGGATACATTATATTCAATATCTACTAATAAACCCAAATATTTTAAATTTTGTTGATATTCTTTAAGACTTATCTCTTAGTTTAACACCCCATTGTTTACCCTTTCAACCCTTACAGTGGTGAAAAGCTTTTATTAAATATTCTATTGATTATTCCTAGAAATGAAATTTTCGTCATTAAAAAATTTGAACATATTGATTCCAAATATAGAATCTATTTTATTAAATTCATTTTCAATTGTTATTCTAAATTACTTTTAATAGAAATTACTAAAATGAAATGGAAAATTGGGTTCAGTAAAATTCGTTTTTAAGAATAAAAATCATTATACAATATAATATTATAAAATAGTGATTTAGAAGGAATTAATGATATTAATGTAAATAAACATAGACTTATTGAACCTGAAAAACAATCTAAAACTGAACAGAATCTTTGGAACATTTTACTAAAAGGGAATTAAAAATAATATTATTTATTTCAATAAAAAAAGTTTTTATTCAAAAACAATATCACTTATATATCAAAATGTTAGACATAGATTTATAAGTTCTTATTTTTTATAAAATTAATTATATTAAATAAATAAAATAAAATTCCAAAAAAATATACACTTTTATTCCATTATTATATCATTATACTTTTCTAAAAAAGAAATTATTTTTAAAATAAATATTTTTCATTATTCACCATATAATATACTATTTCATAAAAATACCCAAAAAAACACCCTACGAAAATTTAAAAATAAGAATCATAAAGAAATTGTTTAAATATTTAAAATTGAAAATTTATGAAATTAAACATATTAATAAACCATGTAATATCTGGGTAAAATAATTTAGTTAAATTAATTTATTCATTTTTCAATTTAAATATTATAATTTTTTTATTAAAATGTGATGAGTATGAGTCCATAAAATTTATATTTTTAAAACATAAAATTTAATTATTTATATTATTACCAAGGTTTCCAATTTCTCCCTCACATAATGAAATCGTTTCCATGCTATTGTATTTGTTAAAAAAAGTAGTAATATTTTCCCCTCATGGATTTTTCATATTTTCATGATACTTATTCAATCATGGGATTCTTCCAAAAAGCCCTAATTTTGTGAGTCACCTTATTTGGAAATACTGAATAAGTGACATCCTTTCTAAATTCATTCAATTATTTGATTTTATATTATTAAATTCTCTATTTCTCTTTTATATAATCTTATTATGCTTGTTTTAGAAGTTATTTTATATTATTAATGGATTATGAATCCATGAATATAATGTTTAATGGATTATTGCCTTTATAGTGGCTATAAACATCCCCAGATAGATGGTGGATTCCATTGTCCAGATTATGGGGTTACTATAAGTCAATAGAAACTTCCAAATCACATGTACATCTTGGTGGATTCTAGAAGAGCTTGAAATAATTTTACCCCATTAAGTTTTAATTCCACTCGATTTCCTCATTTATTAAAACCTAAATCCAACCATAAACCCATAATTTCAAAAAACATCCTCCCCTATGATTCTTGATCTCTCTAACTCATATCTCCTTTAATTTTAAATTTTGGATCCATTCTACAATTTTAGATTAGATTTTTTTCTAAATCAATAGAGAATATATCATTTACATTGAGAGGTGTACTTAGATCTATGGTGAATATGTGTTTTATATGGGTATTCGAGGATAAATTCTTCACTCTATTGAGAATTGGTGGGGGATCTATTGACTTAAAAATGTCACTTGATTAGATATTCATCTAGTGAGTACTAGGAAACTTTTATAGTTATATAGTAATGTAACTTCATACTAGACCACATATTGATGACATATTGATGATAGAACTATAAAATATTATAAATTACTATGAAATTCATGAAGATATATTGTTTAATGGATTATCCTATGCTATATTGATGGTGTAATGGAATTTTCAATGACACAAATTTGATCATATCTCGATTTCTGTTGAATTTTGGACATTTGGGTTAATGCAATAGTAGATTTACCATCTTGGTATATTATTCATCATGAATGTTTTCTTTGATCTATATTATGACAATTGATTCTTGGGGATCAATGTATATTTACTAGACTCGATGCTATTTTCAATATTTAAAAGGAATTAATGACCCATTCTTTAATCAATAATGGATTTGTTGAATTGGATTTTTCTTCTTGTAAATATCATCAAACTAGTTCCATTGGCAGTAATTGGGAGGGTTGTGATTATTGAACTACCCCTCATATCATGGAATTGCATTGGGATAGTTTTCTAACCCTCCTCATTAATGAATTGAAACTAATTTCTAAGGGTCTACAATTTAACTGTGTCTATGATCCATTGGTTAATATTTTATTGCTTCATCAAAAACCATAATGATGTATGATTCATAACTTTTTTGGCCCTTTAATACTCGTATTTACATTATGTGATGTTTCGGTTGGAATATATTACTTTACCACGATTGTCAGTGATCACTTATGGGTGGGTGTGTAGCTTGTGAGATACATATATAGTGCTTGGTAACATTATTATTTCTAGATAATCATGTTACCATTATTTTTGTTGATCACATATTATTATATATTTCTAATAAACTATCAATATGACATTTTATTACCTTACTATTTTTTCTTTCCATGATGTTTGTGTTTACCATGTATTAGAGGTATTATCTTAGTACATGTACTATAACGAACACTGTTGTATGATTTTTTAATATTGGGGAGTGTGCATGAAAATCAATGATGATGACCATTGACCCATATAAATGGTAGGGGTATGATTTATTTTTACTTAATGAAACTAATTATATGTGGATACCATGTAAAATTGTCAATATTTGGACTTGTGTTCTAACTTCAAACATGATTCCTTGAGGTTATTGAGTAACACTATCACCAGTCATCCTTGTGGATAGATCAAATACATGATGCCTTATATATGATGGGGAACATGACCTCCCACATTGTGGAAAGTTATTGATCACATAAGACATCTTTTTTATTTTCCACCCCACATGGTGATGAAGAATGTATGAATAGGGATTATGTTCACTTTGTTAGCACACTATTTCATAACACATTATTATTTATGATTTCATGAAAAAATATTTTTATCATATAATACAAAATTTCTAATTTCAATCACATGTTAATGATACGTTGATGGTGTGATAATGGGTTTCATAACTCACACATTTGATGGTTATCTCAATGTTCATGAAGACTTATTGACTATGGATCAAAATAAGGGAAATGAACCAATGACCGATAGCCAAATGAGAAGTATAGATCTTGTATTGGTACTGAGACGGGTTCTGGAGGATTTTTCACAATGTTTTGTTTATTTAAATACCTACACATTTATACTCATGTTTTTAATTCCTTACTTTAATGCCATTTTATTTATGTGTTTGAATTTTTTACCATCTATTATTACATTATTATTCTTTGTCGTCCCTATTGATACTCTCATTTGTTTTATATTATATATATATAATGTATGTAATTGAATACCGATGGTATAGACTTCCCAATGATTATATTAAGACACTCATTTCTAGATGGAGGACTCATGAATATGGGGAGTCAAACACGAGGTTTTCTATCTCTCTGGTGCAGATCGTATGGTTCAGGTCAGGGGGTTACACAATCACTATGATCTAATATGGGGACTATATTTTCATCAGTATAGTTATTCTCTTATAACTTTAACACATTAGGTATCAAAACATGTGATACATAATTTACATATATATATATAATAATGAATAATTAAACTTATATTTTACATAAGATAAACTCATAGTTTTGGAAAACCAGTAAGACCCCAATCCATATTTTTTTTTTATTTTCTAATGACACTTTTTAAGGGAATGTGTAAACCAATGACAAGTCCAACCGGTACAAAATAAAATCAACTATAAATTTCCCCTCACCATAAAATACATCAGTATATCAAGCTTCGGAGAAAGATTCCTGCTCGAATCCTCTTCTGAAGAAATCCTTATAGCTGGTAACTCCATCTAGAACTATTTAAACATTAACCAAACTATAGAAGTATCCACATGTTCCACCCATTTCAAAATTCAAAAAACCATAATATCTAACATTCAAATCCAGATCCAACATTCAAATCTTGAAACACCATTAAGCTGACACACCATGAACCGCACTCTACCTAGGACACCAACCATTGAGGACCACTCACTTCACCACAATCCTTGCATTGACATCCAAGCTCCATCACCATCTACACGTTAACACACCAATAGTGACTTCAACCTCCACGCCTCATTGCCACCAGCCACTCGGAACGAAACATCTTTAGTGCCAAAATAGGTAGGAATCACCGACGAACACCCTGAATCTGGAAGCACGAAGTGATGTCCTAAAGGACCGCATAGACCACCATGATACTCCGCCTCAGATTGACTATAGGTAACCTAGAACTAGAGAAAAGAAGCGAGAAGACCCAGACAGGATGAACCGCTGAAGAAACCACTTCTCAGCACCATCACTTCACCTTCTCCATCATCACATCCATGCTAGCATCATCGTCATGTAGATAAAACAATAGCCATAACACCCCACCTATAAAAACAATATAATCAACTCCAATCCACCCTCACCACCATCAATAGGGCCACAAAAACAGCTTCACGCAACATATACCAGAGCTAGAAAAAGAGACCACCAACGAAAATAGTAACCACCATCGAGATTGCAGATCCAAATGGAGATACATGAACTGAGGAAAATCATGATGAAGGATGACAATAAACCCCTGACTGAGATTGAGGAACAAGAAAATGGAATGAAACCATAAGAAGAACGAGGGGATGAAAACCTAAAAGAAGAATAAAAGGGGATACAAGAGGAACGATAGTCACCAAACCGCAATCCCAATTCCATGGTGTTTCCATCACTCTCGATCCAACCTAGAGAGGAGTGATTGATGGTGAGAACAGAGCATAGTGAGACGGCCAGAGAAAAGCATCACGCAGCCGGTGGAGGTAGTGCTAGGAGAGAAGACTATGAACCATAGTGAATGAGGAGGGAGAGAACCTGGAGATAGCGAAGACTATCTAGCTGAGCAGAGGGAAGAAGGTCCAATGTCGCTAGGAAGAGAGGACACACTAGAGGAGGAAGATGTCGAACTGAGAGCCTAAGAGATCCCCTGCGGAGTGAGGCACCATCAAAAGCCCACTATATATAAAATTTCATATTGTAAAATATACAAAGGAAATATTTTTTTTCCTTACAAAAAACATGAAATGTTTATGAGGATTTACTATAATTAAAACATGTTCACCGACCTCAAAAAATATATATTTCCTTTAGTTATCTACATAATGTTTTTCCATCTCTGAGTTACCCAATATAGTGGATATTCATTAAAACCTTCTCAACCATCTCTTCAAAAAAAATTGTTCCCAGAAACATTTTTTCACTAAATTCATCATAACATACTATAATTAAATACCAATTAATATATAGTGAAAAAAATAGTACAATCTACATAATTTAATGAAAAATATTATCAATATAATCTTCCATTAATGGAATATTTTTTTAAGGACCTTAACTTCATCATTATGTATTCTGGTTATTTTAAAACTAGAAATAAATTTATTTTCAGAAATATATTTTAATTTTATATTTTTAGATGATTAGGTTAAAAAAAATACATAACAAATCCATACATTATATGTGGAAATCTATACTCAGTATCCTTTTTTTCATTAACTAAAAATATTCTAAAAAACATGATTCTTTAGGGTGGTATATCTTTTTATGTTCCCCTTGATCTCATATTTGAACCAACTCTTCTTAAAAATAGGTGATTTTTTAAAAAAAATTTAATGAGAAAAACAATCAGTAAGGGAATTAAAAAAATAGATAAAATTGGTCCAGTGATTTCCCATAAAAATTTTCCTTAAAAACATATCTTTTACCCTAAAAATGAATCATCATTTCATATAGATACTTATCTGGCATTTTGATAATCATTTAATTTTCATGAAATCTCATTAGAAATTATATAAAACGTTACTAGGGTAGTTCATACAGAATTATACTCAATGGGACTAACAATGTTGACATATTCCATACATTCCACACTTTTAAATGGATAACCATGTAGTCAACTTCTATAATGAATGAATTAGAGGTTATATCTTATCATCTCATCCATGGTTTATAATAGACCCACTCATCCTTGGTTTATCATGTAACCACCTGTGAAATTTTGAAGTACCATTATATTATAATAACCCATAATTGAATTTTATTTTTAACATTTCACTATTAAAATTTCATTTTTTTCTCATAAGAAAACAGTTCACATTATAGAAACAATTGATCTGTTATCAAAACCCATTTTAAACATTTAAAAATATAATTTCTAATCACTGTGTCTCATACCACTTTCAAAATTTTGAATGAAACTAAAAAATTGAATTTTAAAAAAATTGAAGAAAATATAATTACATTTATAAAAAACATTTTGAAAACATGGATATGAAAGAGAAATATTTATAATAAGAAAACATTAAAACATTTAAAATGATTTTTTAGTTAAAGAATATGTTACCTTGAGTGTGATTCACCACATATTTCCATTTTATAATTGAAAAATAAACATCTCTTATTCATTTAAATGAATATAAATGATTTTAATTTTAGGAATCCATTTATATAACTTATTAAAATGTTATCATTTTCTAATTATTACTTAATTATTTAGGTTCGTGTTGGATGTTGTGATGATATTCGTTGCTTGATTCCAAAATGACTTTGGTATGATGTCAATTGTCAAAGTGTTAATCAATCAATAATCTCTAGATTAATATTAATTATATAATAATATGTTTTATACATCAATAATAATTCTAAGTTAATCCATTTCTTGTGGATATTAATAATGAACAATTTAACAATCCTAGAGATGGTAATCCATATGTACGTTTGAGTAAAATTTCTAATTTGAAATTATCATTTTGGAAAAGAATGTAATATTATTTTATCCTTATAGAATTATCAAAAAATATATATATATATATATAATATTATAAATTTAAATATACTTATATATATATATCATTCATGTGATGTGGAGTAGAAAAATTAATCGCATCTCTTCGTAGAGGAGATAGTTCACACGTAAACATGATAGACGTTGTGATTTTTTTGTTCATGGAAAGGTAAGAATATATATAATATATCATTTTTTAACCAAGATAAATTATTCATAAATATCATATGTAAAATAAATACAACCGTTATAACCATTCTCGAAATATGGTGATGGAAAATGCATTATATTTTCCCATGAGGCTATATTTCATCGTGAACACCAACAAATAATTACATTCCCATTTGATGGAAGTGGAGAATTATTTAGGAGATGCGGTTAACATAATAAAATATAATAATATTTAGGATACTATATTTATTATTTAAACATGGTTTAATATTATTTTATGGAAGTTAAAGAAAAACAAATTAAAAACATTTAATTAGAACTGATTCCTTTTTATCAGAAAATAACGTTTTCTTAAAAACATAACACTAATAAAGTGAGTGTTATGACTAACCTAAAAGCTCTAGAATGTAGGGATGGATTATATGATGTTATTAGGTTTGATTTTGGATGAAAAAAAATATGTTTTTTGATGTGGATAAGAGATAATAATGTGTTCCCTTTATAGGCGAGGGGAGGGCCACTCTTAAAATTATTCATAATATTTAATTAATATAAATTAGATTTTCATTACAGTTTACTCATTAATAATTGATTTTAAATATATGAATATTATTGGTATATATCAATTTGTAAAATTAAAAATAGATAACTTTTGTATATTTTTATTCTTTACCTTTTACCATTAACCCTTATTTAATGTTTTTAATTCTAACCATGATATAATGTAATTTACACATTAAGGCTTAATATAATTATCATAAAATGTTAAAATCCCCAATAAGTTAGTCATAATTTTTTTTTGTGAATTATCACAATATTTTTTAGGATTTTTTTATTTTTATAAATCTTATATCATCTAATAAAATATCATTTATTTTATAAATATCATTAATGTCAATATTGACACTATTTATTAGATGACCTTTTGATAATATCATAACAACATGATATCATGAACTCAGTTATTTTAAGTAATCACTAACATGTCAATGTAATCCAAAAAATTTATGTTTTACAATAATTCTATCAAAATGTATATATTTTAATATTTTAATATCCTTCATTTGATATTTTTTTATTTAAACAATTACCACATCATTAATGTGCAAGCCTTTAATTTAATTTCTTATTCCGTAAAAATTAAAAAAAATATCATGACTAATATAAACATTTTGGATATTAAAATACTAATTATTTTTTAACATTTCACCTTTATAACCCCATATAAAATTATTTCACTTATTAAAAATAAGAGTATGATAAAATTAATGCTTCATCAAATTAAGAACTATAAATAGATTAAAGTCATCCATGTGGATCCAAGAGATCATAAAATTAGAACAAGGTTGATTTAAGACAAAAATAAATAATCACATTATATTATAAAGAAATTAATGATATTTTATAATATTAATTATATTATATTTACCTTCAATTACAATATTTAGGAAGAACTATGGTATTAGAATTATTTCCCATGTTTTTCTTAATAATGTTAAAAAATTATAGGGAACTAATAAATAAAGTTTGATATTTTAATTTGAAAATTTTAATCTATTTTAAAAAACTCAAAACACAAAATTTCCTAAAATTAGTTTTAAATTAATCACATTGACGAATCGAGAAAACAGGGTTTCAAAATAAAAATAGTCAAAAGATTAAAAAGTTTTTAAAAGAAAATTCAATATGAAAATTATTTATTATGACCTGAATTATATTTAATGATAAAAAATAATCAAATTTAACATTAAAAACATTTAAAAATACAATTTATCAATATAAAGTTTTTTTTTTCTAAAAAATCAGTTTTCAATTAAAATTCCGTATTTTTGCACTATTTATTAAAAGTCAAAATAATTAGAAAAAAATCATCTATTAAAAAAATTAAATTTTTTAATTCCTATTTGAAATAATAATTATATTTTCCAAATATAACATATGAAATCTTCAACAAAAAAATATATAATATATGTGCACCATCAATATATTATAAATGAATTTTTTGAAAAATACTTCTTTTATGCGTAATATTAGACTATTTATTATATAATATCTAGAAAACAAAAAAATATTATTTTTAAAAATTATTTTACATATTATATATATGTATATAAATATAGTAGAATAATAGTGAATTATTTATCGATTGGTATAAAATATACTTGTTTATATTAAAATATTTATTCAGAAAAACAATTCCTTTTATTTTTAAAATGGTTATACATTCATTTATAATTAATTTATAAACGTATAATTATATATATGTGATTGTGTGTAAATTATATATTCATAATTCAGTTAATCTTTTTCACTTTGTTTATTCTAGTGGTTAGTTTATAACAGAAACATACTAATACTTGTTAATTTAAGTTTGATGTCGTGTATTATTTACGATATCAAAAATAGAATTTCATTTTTAGGACACTCAGGATGTTACATTATCTCCCCCCTTTAATAAATTTCATTTTAAAAATTTGAAATCTGTATAAAAAACTAGGTTTTGTGTTTTTAAAATAATTTTATAGAAATATGACATCAGAAAAATGATAAATGAAATATCTAATTTAAAATAAAAAGTAAAGTACGAAGGTCACTTGGGATAACACATACAAGTATTCCATGTAGAAAATTAGGGACATAGAAGAAAAAAACAGTTATGTTCTGATATATAGTGACATTAACAAGTTAATGATAATTTTAACCACCATAAAATCTAAGTGTATACTATGTTCAAAGTCCATTGGTTTCAAAGTAAGAAATGTAAACAGGAAACATTTTTTTTTCAAAATTAGTTTCTTAGATTTGAGGAATTATTTTAGAACATGGACTAAGAATATAAGGAAACATAATTATTGAAAAATTAATTTTTCAACCATTAATCAATTTCCACCACAAACTCATATTTTCCTCAAATTGATGATTATTCAAGATAATGATTTCACACATGAATCTATATAAACACCATAAAGATAATCAAATAATCAAAAAAATATTAACTATCTCTCGTATCCCATATTTAGTAATTAAAATAAACCAAAATGGTTAGGACAAGATATGTTAATTCCTCAAAATATTTCAATCCTTTTCCAATGAAAAACTACTTCAATCACCAAAATTCAATATTAATACCCAAAGTTTGACATAGACCATTCAAAAAATAATAATTAGTAAAATTAAACAATAATTTCATAGAGTATGATTTAAACCCAAAATGTAGAATTATTTGGAAATATAATATTTCAATATAAACATGAACATTTATCTACAGAAAAATTCAACTTCTCATGATGTAGTATACCAAAAAGTAATTTCCCTTATAATCTTCAAGGCATTCTATGAATTCCATAAATAACCTGGATTTCCATAGGTGCACAATAAAATCATAGATTATTTTGAAATATAATTAAACCCTTACTCCTCAAATAAAATCCCATTTTATTATATTAAATTAATCTTATATGATTCCAAAAATAGAAAAATTCTCTCAAAAAAACATTAATCACATAATCATGAAATCAATTCTCAATACAACGGTAATATATTCAAGGGAACATTTGTTCCAAAAATAAACTTATTAGTATTCTATAAACTCATTTAAATAAAGATAAAATGTCATAGTAACCTGGTAATTATTTTAGTCCAGTAGTAGCTGAAACACCGTTGTCACCCATCGGTTTTGGGTTTGATTCCCATGACCTTGCCAGACCAAACAGGTTTAACCTCATCCTATGGGTTTTCCCTTATCTAAAATTATATAATTCTTATAAAATTCCTTATTAATGATTAAATACTTAAAAATAATATAAATATGTTTTAATCTAAAAATTTATCTCTTTATTTACATATATCATCCCAAAATGTAATAACTGTTAATTACCTCAAAAATAAATATATCTAAAAGTAACCTTAGTCGCATTAAAATACATTAACTTAAAAACTCAAAAGGGTTTTATAAGACATAAAATTATGATAAAATTAAATTTATAATCCCATTATGATATTAATATCTCTTATGAAAACATCATAATCTTATAAGTTGCCTAAACCCTACTCTGATACCAACAGTAAGGACCTGGCCTTAACCATTACATATTCTTGTTATTTTAATATTAGAAATAAATTTTTTTCTAAAGATATTTTTGGTTTATAAAATAATAAGGTTAGGAAAATATCTTACATTGTAAATCCATATATTACAAGTGAAACCTTTTACTTAGTATCCATTTTTTCATTAATTAAATTTCATTAAAATAAAACATGATTTCTTATACTCATATATCTTCCAAATATTCCCATTATAAATTCCTTGAACCAAATATTCATTAAACCCTATAAAAAAATAAATCATGGGATGAGAAATAAAAACTATTTAAGATACTTAAAGTAAAGGAAAACCAAAGTCGAGTGAAAACATATAACTCATTTCCTAAAAAACATATCATTTTACCCAAAAAATGGATCATTATTTCAAAAAATACATATTACCATGTTAAAATGAGGTTATTTTCATTATAACTCATAATGAAGAATATAAATAATTAGTAGTTATCTAGGGAAATAATTATACCCAAATGGAATTACCATGTTTTTGAATTCCATAAATTTCTATCTTATAAAAGGATTAATCATACAATTAACTTCCATACCCAATGCATTAGAGGTTACAACATAACCACCCATCCGTGGTTTATCATGTAACCACCCATGACTGGTTTACCATATAACCACCTGTCAAATTTCCAAGTACCATTATATAATCATAACACATAAAAGCCTATAATTTTTAATATGTCACACATAAAATTTGATTTCCACTCATAAATAAACATTTCAAGACATTTAAATAATTAACATTTTTTAAAAAATAATTTTAAATATTCATTAAGTGATTTTTAAATAAATGTATCCCATAAAAATTTGACTCATTTGAAAGAATCTAAAAAATTACTGGTTTAAAACATTCATATCAGCAAAAAAGAATTCATAAAAATAGTTTTGAAAACATGAACATGAAATATGAAACACCTCGGAATGATAAAGGGTTAAATGAAAAAATTATAGGAGTCGTGTTGATAAGGTGAAACTTTAATTTGGAGAGCCTACTTGGTCATAACTCCATACCTTAGCGTTCTCGACCTTGATTAGTGATTTAGATGGGTGACCTTCTGGGAATTGTCCCAGGGGGTATGAGAGTCAAGACAAAATCACACTAGAAAGAAAATTTTTTGCCTACAAAGACATTAATTAGTTTAATGAACCATTTTGTAATGTCAGTGTTCCCCAGGGAGGGACCATGTGTCTATGAGATAACTCGTAGAACTTGGGGGCCAATAACTGAAGTGACATGATAAGGTGGGGTTTATGTGCAATTAGTGGGGCCATGTTGTTACATTGGTAACAAAGGACTAACCCAGCCTTCAGGGAAGTGGCACATCCTAGGATGATTTTTATCTCCCACATTGATGAAATTTAAATATAAATGGGGGATTAGTGTAACACCTAATAATGATAAGGGTTTAAATGACTACATGATATTACCCATGTCAATAAGGTTCTCCTTTATTTTTAAGATCTTGATTAGTTAGAACTCCCTATTTAAGCATGCATGGCCTATAATAGTGATCAAGATGGGTATACATATGGGATGTTTCCTAGGGTTCATGTGAGTGAGGAAAAAATCACACAAGAAGTAACACGTCTTTCGAAATGGGGACAGAGACTAGTCAGATGGCCCGTTCAGGTACGTTGGTGGGCCCTAAGGAAGGGACTCTGTGTCTTTGGTGAAACTGGTGGTACCTAGAGAGAAATAACCCAAAATCCATTTTAATGTGGAGTTTATGTGCTTTTAATGGGTTATATTGGTAACAAATTGGAAACATTTAGAAGAACAATTATTTAAAACATTGATAAATGTGTTTTTATTAAAGTGTCTCTTAACTTGAATTAGATTCATCACATATTTCAATTTTAATTTTTGAATAATAAACTTATAATAATAATTTTTCTATATGATAACATTTTCATTTTTGTTATTCTTTTTATATCACTTATTATCGTGTTATAATGTAATAATAATTACTTAATTTTTTATGTTCATTTTGTACATTTTGATGATATTGTGAACATGAGTCCTAAATTACTTTTTTATGATATCAATAGTCATTGTGAGCATTAATCCATAATCTCTTAAATAATATTCACAACATAATAATAAGTTTTATACATCAATTGTACTATTATATCCATCCATTACATATGGATATGAAAAATTATATATGTTACAATTATGGAGATGATAAGTCGTACGTCCGCATAAATTACATTTCCATATTTCAATGATCATTTTCGAAAGAAGGTAAGAATTATTTTATATTTAATAAAATAAAAATAATGTCATTAATATCAATTTAATAATTTATATATAACTTTATATATATCATCCACGTGATGTTGTGCTGAAAAAAGAATCGCCTCTCTTCATTTGTGTCATAGTTCACACATACGCAAGAATGATGTTATCATTTTTATGTTAATGGAAAGATAATAACATAAATGATACATTTTTATTTAAAAAAAGAAATATTTCATTGAATTACTATATAAATATTAATTGAATCACTATAACCAGTATTGAGAGACTCTAATAGAGAACGAATTATACTATTCTTCCTAGAAGTAGTTCACCATTCAAACGAACGAAAATTCATTTCCCATTGGATAAAAGTTGATATGGATTTAAGTTATGATATTAAAATAATAATTTCACAGACTACTCATGATATTTTATTTATTATTTCATAATTGGTTAAGAATATTTTAACTATGTGAATTATTAGAAAAACATAAAAACTTCATTTAATACGACACCTTTTCTTCAGATAGTCTCATTTGATGAACACCTTAAAACCTCTAAGGTGAGGGTTATGAATAACCAAAGAGCCCTAGAATGTATAGAGGGATTCCAAGAAAGTATTTTGGTATATATTGGACAATATAAAAAGGTTTTGTGTGGTGAATAAAGGTTAATAATGGTTTCCCTTTTTAGAAGAGAGGAGGGGCACTCTGGGAATTCATCCAAATAATAAATTAATATAAATTTATTTCATATTTCAAATCGTCCAAAATAATTTATCTTGAATATAGTATGATCATTGGTCAAAATAACTTCACCAAATAAAAATTATATATGTCTTGACTCTTTTGATAATCATAATCATTTTTTAACCATTATTTAACGTGTTTAATTTTTTCTGTTATATAATAAAATTTACACATAAAGTGTTAACCTAATTACAATGAAATTCCAATCGACCATTAAATTATACATAGATAAAACATTAATACTTTCCCTAATCATTTTTATATTTTTTTAATATTTTTATGAATCTCATATCATTTAAAAAATTATTATATATTTTAAAAAACAGCATTAATGTCATTTTTGATACTATTCATTACTGGGATTTTTAGAAATTTCATTACAACATGATATATTTAAACTAACTCTTTTAACTCATCACAAAAATTTCAATTTCATCTATAAAATTTTTGGATGACACAAATTCTCTCCAATTATATTTATTTTTCAAAACTAATATCATTTATTATATATTTTCTTTATTTAAAACATTATTTCATCATCATTGTGCATGCCATTAATTTGATTATTTATTATCTAAAAATTAAAAATAAATTAAATTGATGATTATAAACATTATATCTTTAAAAATATTAGTTATAGATTGATATTTCCCCTTTATAACCATATAATAATAAAATTCCACCTCATAAAAAGAGAGTATGAAAAAATTGATTATTCATTAAAATAAATACTATAAATAGATTAACATCATCCATGTGCCTACAACAACTCATAAAATTTAATCAAGGATGGTTTTGGTTGAAAATAACTCATAAAATAAATTTATGTCAATTATTAGTGAAATTTTATAATATTTATAATATTATTTTCGCATTTAATTACATGATTTACCCTTAATCGTGGTAATAAAAATATTACAAAACATACTATTCATAATTTTTTTAAAAGGACCTATTTAATATATTTTGAACATATGAATTAAAATATGGAATCCATTTTTAAAAATTCAAAATATATTATTCTATAAAATTATTTTAAAATTATTCTTATTGATGGATCAAGAGAATGGGTTTTAAGGTAAAAATGTTCAAATGACTAAAATAATTTTATATCAAAATTCAATGTGAAATCGATTCCAATGTCCTAAATTGGAGTAAATAATATAAAATTCTATATAATTATAATTCTAAACCATTCATATATTTTATTTATCACTATAAATGAATTTTTTGAAAAAGTAGTTTTCAATTAAAATTCAGTATTTTTTGAATATTCATTAAAACAAGAAACGTTTTAGAAAAATAAAAAAATTTAAAACAAAAGTAAATTTGCATATTATAATTTCAATAAATTATTTTTTTTATAAAATATTAATTTTAAATGTTTGAAGAATGACATGTAAAACAAGTGTTCCATCAAAAGGCATCAAAGATTCCTTTTTGGAGAAAATACTTCTTTAATATTTAAAATTTGAGTTGTTATTATATAATATCTAGAAACAACCTAAGTTGAATTTTGACCATTATATTGAATATATATAAATATATATTTCATAAATATAATAAGAAAATTTGATTTTTTAATATATTGTTATAAAATCACTTATACACCTTTAAATAGTTTTTCCGGAAAACATTTTCTTTCATTATAAAAATTTGTTTTGAATTAATTTATAATTAATTGGTTGCCAAAAAGATAATTATGTATACATGTGTAAACCATACAGTGATAATTCCGTTAATATTGTTCATTCTCACATTCTTATTACTTGGTTATAATGGTAATATAATAATATTTAGTTGTTCGTTTATAATCGATGTCGAGTTTCATGTATGTTAACAAACATAGTATTTCATTTTAAAAAGACATGGGATGTTACAATTTTTATACTAATATCATTGATAAAAATTTATAAATATCAAATCATATCATCCAATGTTATAATTTCTCACTACGACTATCCAACATATTTAAGATGAAAATCTGTAAATAAATTAAATTTAGTTCTCAAGGAATTTATAAGTCCTTTCCAAAAATTATACATAAAGATTAAATTATGATCTCACATAATAGAGAGTTAGACTATAGGTAAACATAATATTTATTTATTATAATGTTTATAAATTTGATCTAATGGTATTTATTAAAAATATAAAGAAAAACAAAATATTCATTCGATCAGTGAACAAGATCTGAAATTGATTTTTTACATTCATATTTTTTGGGTAATCCCACTATAAAATCCATAAATATATACTAATATTTTCTTCAAAAACTATAAAATGTTGAAATATCTCATTTTATAGTTGTCATTCATATTTATTATGTTAATATTTCAAACATATCATGGTTAAATTATCAATATCATTATTCATTCCATCCCACAAATAATATCCCCAATGGTCCTTAAGAATCATAGTACTATGAGGATGAATTGAATGTGGGGGCCTATGATCATTATTTCTAAATTTTTTATTCAATCAAATATAATTTCATAAGAATTTTTTTTTTCAAACCATATCTAACTATATATTTTATTTTTAAAAATAAGAGTCATATCCTTTTCAAACAATTCTCAAATTTTGGGCAACCCAATATTATCCTTCTGATTATGCTTAAATCCATCTGACATGGATGACATCTCTAACACTTAAACCAAATAAGAATGAGTTTTCTCATATAAAATTTCCTACACCAAATTTATTAAATAATTAACTAAAAATAATATTCCAAAAATAACATACTTAATGATGCATTATATTTTTAACTATATTTATTAATTATACCTTTTATATTTCTACTATAATAGTGTATCATGTAATTATAATTCATTATAAGTTCTAACTATCTTCTATTATTCATATCTAACTCCGTTTTGGGGAAAAAACATCAATATTTTATGATTGTTTTACATTTCACATTTCTCCCTATATAGATGATTCCACCATAATTTTATATAAAATAATATAGCATCCATATAAATTTCATTTATAGGATAATTATAATTATTGTGTTTCAATTGATATGAGGCATAAAAAATTACTCGATGATTATCCATCAAACATAACCAAGAAACTTCAACGAATCATCGTTATAAAAACAAACGTACCATTTCATGATTGTAATTATATCATAAGATATTTAACAAAAATTACTTATAATTCCATAAATCATTCATTGAACTATTTTTTAGAAATGAATTTAACTCTTTATGTGTCTTCATAGACGGATACATAATTTATAAAATGTTTCAACAATGTTTTAATAGTAACACATTAATCTATAAAATCATATTAAAATATTGAAATATTTTTTTCCAATTCCACTCTTCTTCCACTTTATTTTAAGTAGGATAATCATTAATCCCTTATATAAAATTAATAATTCCAAGGATTTAAATAATATGTAACCAAAAAATAACAATTACAAAATTTCCCAAGCAACATATTATCTATTAAGGTATAATAAAATAATTATGTTATTTTCATTCTCTTATTTGCTTTAGAAATTTACTATAATGTCATCAATGAATACGAACAAAAAACTAACAAGATATTCATAGAAGAATATATTTTTAAGATCCATAAATACAACGGGTTCTTTTGTTAACCCAAAATATATAATCACAAACTCATATTTTCTATGACTAGTATGAAACACCATCCTTGAAATTTCACCTTCCTTCACATTTAATTGATGTTATCCAGATGTTTGGTAAATCTTTGAAAAATACTAATCACAATATCTGTGATAAAAAAATTTATTGATATGAAGAAATGAACACTTTTTCATAAAATTATTTTTATTGAGTTCTCTAAAATATATGAAAACCATTATATAACCATCCATGATTTTATCATAGAAAATAAGACCATTCCAAGGTGATGTTCTAGGGATGATGAAATTTTCACCAAGTAACTTTTGAAAATACATTTTCAACTCTGATAGTTATATTATTTCCCTTAGATAATGGGGTTTTGAAATTATCTTAGCATCACATACAAAATCAATGGCAATATTCACCTTTCAATTTCAGATAACACCTTCTGTTTTTTTAGAAATACATATTTATATTCATTTACTACCAGGGCATCACTAATTTCAATAGTTTATTTCATTTCAGTGAAATTGTTTCGATTAATTTCATTCCCATAATTATTTATTTTCATATATTCATGATATGTTAGAAAATGTATAAACAACTTTTTATATCCAAGTTTAGACTTATTCTGAAAATCAAATATCACTTCATTATCTCTATAATCAATATTATCATGAGAAACAGAAAGGTAATAGATACCTATAATAAATTAAAACTTTAATATAGGTAAGACAAAAATATTTGTAATAAATACAATTAAATGGATGGTAATATATGTGTTCCTTTAAATAAATATTGTAAGTACTTCTACTATGATGATTTACTAATGTTTTTTTCTTCTTTTCCATAGGGGATACATTCATTTTACTATAGAAATTATAAAAAAATAATGGAAAATATAGACCCCAAACTAAACATGAAATTAATAAATCATATTGGAAAATTAATTCAATTTTCACTACTTTATTTGATGGTACAACAATCACTAAGGTTGTAGATAATGATTTCTATACTCTCATCTAATTATAGTCTTGATGATTTATATTCTTGAATGTTTTCTTTAAACACATTTCAATATAGTTACCTCTATTAGATCAATTAAAAATTTAATACTTGATTATTAGTATTCATATTACGATTACAATAACACTTTTCATTGTAGTCATGATCCAAATGATTGAAATTACCATAGTGGTAAAAATTTACTAATCTTGTATAACATTATTTAAAATCTCATTTGAATCATTTTGAACATAATGGAGGCTTAATAATATATTTACTTATTGAATTATTATATATTTATTTTCACCTTCACTGGTTCTTATTCTAATTATAAATGGGGTGATAAGAGTCAGAATGTCTATATTAACATTATCAACACAATAAAAATCCTTCTAATTGATTTTAAATTCATTTGAGGTGAAAAATATCATCAAATGGATATAAAACTGTGTAAAATCTATAAATATTTTTCTCTTTGATCATTTAAAAAATTCAATACATATCTCGCCAGTTTGTTAAAATTTTGTTCATAAATGGAATCACACCTCCCTTCACATTACCTAAATTCATGATTTATTTTTTCTATTCTTGGAAAAATAATATTATTTATATATTTCTCAAAAAAAATTCCTTAAATACCACGCACTACATGGTATCAATTTTATTATTTTCCATTAATTTATAAAATAGAAGCCATCAGTGATTATGTTAACCTTCAATTTGTTAAATAGTAAGTAATGCCTTCTATTTATCTAAATATCCTTAATCCTTAAATGTTGTTTCTAAATAATTGATACATCCTTCAATATTCATTAAAAATTTATCTACCCCATAAACCCAGAGATGAGGGTTACTTTATTATATTATAACTAGATAAAAGTAATTGTATCCCAATAGACCGAATAGTTATGTAATCATAATAAATTAGATACATACTTGAAATTCAAATTATAATTGATAACCTAAAATACACAAAGTGTTTTATTTCGGAAATCTATATTTACCCTATGAATATCCTTATATAACAATAACAATACACTTCATAGTATCATGGGAAAATAAAACATAAGGGGTGATCATAGATGTTATTTAAGGGAAATCATATAGATAAATCTAATCATTAAAGAATAATCAAAATCAAATGGGAAGGTGGATAACATAAATATATTCTTTTAAAATAAGAAATTGAACATAACATGGTATGTATAAAGAAAAATCAAATAAATCCATTTAAATAATCACATGACATTAAATATTATCTACATATATTATAACTATTTGAATAATCACATGGGAATTATTAAATTTTCTCGAAATGAGGGAATCCACAATTTTAGAAATCTAAAACATACAGTCAAGGCCTTTCACATGATATTTTAATTTTGTGGCAAGAAACCTTTCTATTTTGGCCAATTGATTTGTCTTATGAGACCTATCAATGTGTTAAGGGCATATCTATATTCTGTCCCCACACATCACATACTATGTCAAATTCACTAATCATATGAAAGTATTCAATCATAAACAACATAAACATTAATATCGAAAAACTAACATAATAAATCTTAATACATACCCCAATCAAATAAATGTAATAAATACCATCCATAGTAATAGGATGAATGGTAATACTGCTTAATACCCTTGGCCAAACTAATCATAACCCATCCAATAGAAGAAAATGTATGATACCAATAAAATATATCCTAGGTGGATCGTACATAATATAAGTGGTTTATTTCATTGATGAATAGAAATTTCATAAAAATTTCATTTAAATAATGTATAATGAAAATAAATCTTTCACTGTGAAAATATTTTTAAAACAAAAATTTCACAAATTATGTTGAAAATAAATTAGTTTTAAAATATCATTAGAAAATATGTAAAATAATATTTGAAAACTTTATTGGCCATGGTGGTGGAAAATTAAATTCATTTTGTACAATTTAAAATAATGATTCCTTCCACATTGTTGGTCGATTCCAAATGAAAATTATTTATAAAATGTTATGAATAGTCCTTTAAAAATAAATTTAAAAATTATAACCAGGGTAATAATTTCTGTAATAAATCATTTTGATAATTTAAAAAAAAACTTTTTTATAAGTCATCGATTAAAAAACTAATTTTTATACTGAAGAGAGAAATAATATCATTTATTCGAAAATAATCTATTTTATTTTAAGTTACAAATATATTCAAAATCTTTCTAATACATGAAAATGTTTACGAATTACTACAGGATAAGAAAATATATTTTGATTATGAAATTAAAAATAATTCCCCAAATAGATACCTAAATTTTAAAAATCAAGAATAATGATGAAATTGTGAGATATACCCTAATGATTATGGTAACATTTGAATCATTGGCCCCGTGAAAGGAATAACATTCAATGAAACATTAAATTTCATGAATTTAAGTAGATTAATGATATAAAAAATAAAAAATGGTAGTATATACCAAAAAAACAAATAATTGGTTAATATGGATTATGTACCACCAATATAAAAGAGAGATGAGAAACTCTATCCTCATATTTGAGTACCTTTTTATGTGTCTGAATATCATGTATTATAAATATTGTTTTGTTATAAAATTATCATACAACCATACTCATATATATGATACAATATATTACCCTCTTATAACATTTCACTGCCCATTTTTTAATAATAGTTTTTTATATTTATTATTACATATGAAAATTGAATTTCTTTTTCATACATGTTTTATCATGAATGTTACGGTTCTTATACATAGTATATAGTTCCAACATCATTGGAATGATATATTATTTTTTTATAATTGAATAGCAAGGGTATCATATCTGATATTAAGCTTACATCCATCAGGGTGGGACCCCATATAGGTATATAATGTAAGACACTCATCCAAAATTCCCCTTAAATTTAGCCCATCCACTCCTATATTCCCTTCTCTCTAGTGGTGATAAATCTCAAAGCAATTCACTGATCATTTCTACCCATATAGCACTATTTTAAACCGACTTTTTAATGAATATTAAAAATATAATAATAAATTGAACATCATTTTTTATTCAATATATTACTTTTTATCACTGTTTAATATGGGAATTTTACTTCACTGGGTGTTTACATTGTAGGATGTGGTGATTGGTGGAGCCTGTGATAATGTTCAAGCAAAATAGGCAAACTGTTCAAGATCCCAATCATGCTAGTGGATATATACAAGAAATTTGGATAATCTGTGGATCCAAATGACCTCAAAATTGGTTTACATGATCTAAAATGTTTGGGAAACAATTTTCAATTAGGAAATTGATTCCAATTCATATATTTGTAGTCAAAAAATTAGTCCACATTATGAAGAATGTCGAGGTGGGATAGATTGGACTACCCATTCTGTATTTGGGCTGTAACTTGGGAAATGAAACATCAATTGGGCTAATTCAACCTCAATTGGACATCTAACTCTAGGGCCAACCTCCCTAACTAATTTGAAGTCATTTTCTCGTGTATTAACCAGTCAATGATTTGGATAAATAATGATAATTTTTTCTATGTATAGTCAGCAAGTCCTTAGGCACTTAAATTATTTTGTGGAATGTGTGATATATTTGTCTATAAAATAACCCATAACATTCATTACCTCGTGTTTAATGACCAGGGGTAAGGGGGACTCGAACTTGAGAGATTTATTCAATCATTTTATTTCTCTTCTATATCATGTACTTTTAGACCTCTTAGTGATCAATTTGGGGGGTATCCTTTGTTATAATCCTGAGATCTACGCTGGTAATCTTCCTAAGGAAATTGAATTTCTAGGTCTTCTGTCAATTTTTCTTCATTTCAACCTTCTTTATTTTTTATATTATTGTATAATAAAATACAAATAAATGTAACTAGAACCCTCATGATTCTATGCATAAATCGTATCATTAGATGATTTGAGTGTGGTTTCCTCTTTTCCCACCCCATCCCTTTCATGAGTGTGCATCTGGATTATGTGGGTTGATAAATTCCAAGAGATTAAACCCATAAATAATAATTTTCTTTTATTTTAGAATATATTATTATTGACACAAATCTGGTCATATCATCATGTTTTTTTATGTGATTACTTGATTGAGATATATTTTACTTAGACTCAAGTTTGTTGTTTTTTAGTGGTCTCTGATATTTAATATCGGTGATCGATCAAATATTATGTGTTAACCTAGTAAGAACTCGTATAAAATACTAGATTTAGTCGGTATAAATCAATCAATAAGTGATACTTACAATTCCCTTCAGAGTGATGAAGGATTGAGAATTAAGGGAAACAGACCAGGGTTGATCAAAATTTCTCCATCTAGTTTCCCTTAGTAGTATTTCTTCAGTTTCAATTTTTAAATAAAAAACCCCAAGTTTCATAAAACCTGATTACAATTTTATTGTCAAAATAAGAACCTTATTCATAAATTAATTATCTAAGTCTCTGTTGAGAGATGACCTAGGGTTGCTGTTATATTGTAGACATTCTAGTTAAAAATAAACATCTAATTTGACATGCTATACAATGTGATAAAATTTTGGAATTTTTGTGGGGGATCAAAGATCTCTTTTTCTATTTTAATATTTCATTTTCTTTTTTTCTCATATAAATATCCCCCCAATTTTATTGTTTTTTTTTGTTTTTTTAATTTTGTTTTTTATATGTTCTTATTCTCTATATAACTCTCTTATCCTATCCATATAATTATATAGTGTGACATTATATTTTATATAATTATTTCAAACTTTTTAATTTAATTTATTTTATCAATCCTCCATCATAAAAATAATACAAAAAAAACAAATTTGATAACTTATTTTCATGACCTGACCAAGAAAATTAATACTATTGGAAGTAAACCCTGAAATAGAAAAGAAAATTCAGTTACAAATTAGGTCATACATAGTAGGTAAATAAATTATCATAAAGGAAACAATTTATCAACATCATGTTGTATTAAAAAAATAAAAATTAGAAACAAATAAATCCCTGGAAAATTTGGATGCAAATAACCAATCATTAAAAGAACTGACGACTCAAGGTGTTGAGTACCAACCTCTGTACATCCAATATCTTGAAGAAGTATCCAAAATTGAGTTCAGATCTAGCCTTATACACCTACTTCCCAAATTTCATGGCCTTCCATGTGAGGACCCTCTCAAACATCTCAAAGAGTTTCACATAGTGTACTCCACCATGAATGCCCAAAATGTTTTTGACGACCAAATTAAGATTAATTCCTTCCCTTTCCCCCTTGATGGTGTATCCAATGACTTGATATAAAAAATGCCTAATACAATTGGTGGATATAATGACTTCAAAATGAAAATTTAAGAGATTTTATTACCTACCTCTCTAACTACATCAATTAGGAATGAAATTTGTGGAATTAGGTAATCACACGGAGAGACCCTTTAGAAATACTTGGAGAGATTCCAAAAACTTTTCATAAGATTTACAAACCACTAGATTAGTGAACAATTGTTATAGAATACTTCTATAATGGAATTATCCCCATGGATAATTGAATGATTGATGTAGTTGCTGGTGGTTCCCTTGTTAATAAAACTCCTTCTTCTTGCCCGTTAAATAATACCCAATATGGCTCTAAATGTACAAAAAAAATCGGTATAGAGTCTATTATGATATCATGAGGAGTTAATTAGGTAATTCATTCATACCAGAAAGAAAGGTAGATAATAAACTTGATGAGATGCATACCCTTCGACAGAAATTATCTCAAGACAAGGTAACTCACACTCTTCTTCAGATCCATTACATTGTCGTATTTATTTAGAAAATACTCATTTTTCTAACCAATTCCAATAACATCAAGATTCCCTTGAGTCATGTGCAGCCATGTTCCTAGGGTTTCCATTCAAACAATCACCTCCCATCAAGAAAGATTCATTCTGGGGAAATTCAAACCCTGAGTGGCATGCACAACCCTAGTGTAAACATGGAGGAAACTCAAGCTACACCACATAGAATTTGTTTCAACAATGTTGTGGCATACAAACTTTTTATCCTTTAACTTCTTGAAAAAATCCTTATCATCCACTAATAAATGAGTGAATCCTCGATGATGTGGTTATGAAAATGGAAACCCAGAACCTCTAGTTCCAAAATACCACACAATCAGCTATTCAAGTCCTACAAACTCAAGAGGAAAATTGGCGGACACCATCAGTGAGATAAATATGCAAGGTTTAGACAATTACCTTACCAACCTATTGGAAATCCAATAGACAAAGGTAATGTTTGTTCAATAACCCTTTGTAGTGGTAAGGAAGTTTCAATGTCCAAAGATTCTACCCAAAAGGTATGTCGACCACTTGAAAACACTAGTTCTCCACCCATTAAAGATTCCCATGAAGAAAAACCAAACAAAAAGGGTAATAAAATTATCCTTGATGATTGAAATGAACAATATATGCCTCTTCCTTTCCCCCAAATACTCTCTAAATATAAGAAGAATTTTGATTATGATATTGCTAAATAAACGATGTATTAATTTAAAATGGTTCATGTAAATATTCCATTGTTGGATGCAGTTAAAAAAATCCCTCGATAAGCCTAATTTCATAAATGGAATTGCACCCACAGAAGTAGGTTTAAAGGGAATTAGAGATTTATCATGGGAAGGAATGTCTCGGCCTTGATTCAACCAGCAATTCCAACCAAATGCAAGGATATGAGAACATTCATGATACCTTGTACCAATGGGGAGACATTATTTTCAGATGTTATGATAGACTTAGGTGGTTATATTAATGTAATGCCTCACACCCTGTATACATCTACCCATGTTAGAGAGCTTCAACTAGTAGGCATTGTTGTTAAACTTTCCCACCATAGTACAATGCATCCAATTTTAGTGATTTAGAATGTCCATATCATAGTGAATAATCACATCTTCGCTGCTAAATTCTACATTATTGACATAGAATATACTAATACCCAAGGAAATTCCCTTCTCATAATTGGTGATAAATTCCATAAAAAATAGAATGAGATCATCAATGATCACAATGGTACACTATCCATTGTGTTCGGTGGAGAAAAATTAATTTTTAACATCCTTGAGTAGATAAAACACCCAGATGAATAGAACTCCACTCTTCTTGTATATTTAATAAATGTTCTATATAATGAAACCCACACAATAAACTCTCTCCTTACCTCATGATCTTCCTCATTTTCCACTTCTTCACCCTTGGATTATTTTAGTTTTCATTCATGTTTTTAAATATTGTGTGGTTCTTAAAAATGATAATTTTTTACCTCGATTGATGAGTGTGTTCTTTACTAATGATCATTGATGATTCTGAAAATCTATTTCCATAGATTCTCCTTCCTTAGATAACAAACATGAGTAGATAAATAGGTTCAAGGACCTCACTCCTCCTAAATTGTTCCCTCAATACAAAAAAACCACAATTGGCAGAACATAAACCAGTTCCTTCTAATTTAAAATATTCATATCATGAGGGTATTGTCCAATTGCTCATCATTATTACCAATAACTTCTCTTCACAAAATGAATCCAAACTACTTGACCTTTTGAGAGAGTGTAAAAAGATGATAGGATGCACATTGGATGATACTCCTTGGATTATCCCATATATTTTTATGAAAAATATACTTTTATATGTTGAG
Source organism: Viscum album (assembly GCA_963277665.1). Classification (NCBI taxonomy): domain Eukaryota; kingdom Viridiplantae; phylum Streptophyta; class Magnoliopsida; order Santalales; family Viscaceae; genus Viscum; species Viscum album. The sequence goes on from OY728130.1 coordinate 506,024,431, forward strand.
GTTAAGCCTATAATACAGTCTCAATGTTGGTTTAATCACACTCTCTTTATTGGGGTGAAATTGGATGTTAGTAAATTACTTGTAGTTGGGATCATTTAGCCCATATCTGATAGTAACTGGGTTAGACGAGTGAAAATTTTTCCTAAAAAATTGGAATAATAGTAGTTTCAAATGAATGGAATGAATTGGTCCCAAAACATGTGAAAAATAGTTGGCGAGTGTGTATTGACTACCATATATAGAATCAAGACACACAAATAGACCACTAATGTCTAAATTTAATTGAATTTTTTTAGAAAGATTGGTTAATCTGTCCCATTATTGTTTCCTCGATGGATATTTGGGTAATTTCCAAATCCATATAGCCCATGAGGATTAAGTAATTTTTTCATATTCATTTCTATTGGGCACATTTTTATATAGAATAATTCCTTTTTGTCTATATAATGAACTTGTTACTTTTCAGTAATGTATGTTGAGTATTTTTACTGAGTACATTGAGAACTATATAGAAGTATATATAAATGATTTCACGGTATATGGATCTTATTTTGATGATGGTTTGGAACACCTAGCTTTTGTCCACTACCGTTGCATTGAAAATGATCTTGTATTAAGTTATGAGGAATGTCATTTCATGGTTGGGTGGGGGATAGTTCTTGGTCATGTTATTGAAAATGATGTAATTAATGTGGATAAATAAAATTTTTAATTAATTTCAACCCTTCCAAATAGAAAATATGTTCGTGAAGTGCAATATTTCTTGGGTAATGTGGGGTTTAACCATCGATTCATTAAAGACTTTAGTAAGATTTCACTTCCATTGTCTTCGTTATTACAAAAAATATTTTGAGTTTTTGATTGCTAAATATTGTGAGCATACATTCAATTCACTAAAAAGAAGTCTCACATCACATCCACACATCTAACCACCATGGTGGGATCTCCCCATCAAAATTATATGATATTCCTCTAACATTGTAGTTGGGGAATTTTTCTCACAAGGGGTTGAGTAGGGTCCTTTTGTATTTTCGTATGAATCACGTACTGTTGAAATTTCCTTGGAAACTACACAAAAATTTAAAAATAACTCATTTATTTTGTTTTATCCTTTGAAAAATTGTGTTCATCTCTTCTTGGTTCAAAATTCATTGTGTTTTCTTACCATGCTACCCTTATATTTCTCCTAAAAACTGAAGCTACGCCTTGCCTCTTTCGAAGGATGCTTCTCCTCCATGTTTTCAACATTGAGATTATAGATCATTGGGAGTGTATTATTCTTTAACTAATCACATTAGTAGGATTTCTTCACCATTTTACGACCATGTTGACTCATCCCTCCCCATTGGAGAATTATCCCTTCATGAGAACCTTTGTGATGTTGTGTATATTACCCCTGGTATAAAGACAATGTGAATTTTATAAAAACATCAAGGTCACCCACTAATTTCATTACTTCACAATACTAGAGACATAAGAATGACTCTTAGATTAACATTTGGGTTGACCCATATTTTTGGAGAATGTTTAGTGACGATGTGGTTTTTTGGTGTGTCCATGGCCATGAGTTCACCTCTGTGTTGAACTTCTTCCACAACTTGGATTATGCAGGCCACATTGGCTCTAAATGTACAGTTCGAATGGTCCATGAATTCAAAATTTACTGGCCCACATTTTATAGGGATTCACATAGATTTTTCAAGTAATGTAGTTGTTGCTAATTTATAGGGAATATCTCCAAGAGGAATGAAATTCCCCTACAAGCAGTGTTATTCTGTGAAATTTTTTATGCATGGAGCATTGAATTCATGGGGCCTTTTACAAATTCATTTGTATTTATTTATATATTATTGGTTGTTGACAACATGTCTAAATGGGAAGAAGTTAAGGCTACTAGGACCAATGACTCATGAGTTTTATTTGACTTTGTTAAGTCCTAAATATTTAATTGGTTTGGTTTGCTGAGATTCATCATTACTGATCCAGGATCACATATCTTCAATCACAACATGACAAATATTCTTTTTATGTATGGGTTTGATCATAAATTATCAAATTCATATCACCCCAAGCTAGCAGAAAAGTCAAAATCTCAAATTATTTAGCTAAGAGAATCTTGGAAAAAACGTTACAACCTAATATGAAATATTAGAGTTTGTGTTCTGATGTTGCACTTCAGGCATACCTTATTGCTTTTAAAGACCCAATCGGAATGTCAAAATAATTAATTATGTTTGGATAGGCTTCTCACCTCTTGTTGGAGGTAAAACAATATGTAAATAGGGCCGTGAAACAATGTAATATGAATCTTTCAGATGCAGGTCATCATACGAAGCTGTAGATTCAAAAGATAGAAGAAATTAGAAGTGATGCATATATCAACTCCTAGATCTATAATGAAAGGAAAAAGGATATCCCTGATATTACGATTCATCATCAGAAGACCCATAATTTTAATAAGGTCCTCTTGTACAAATCCATGCTAAAGCTCCCCCCAAGTAAGATTCATTCTTGATGGATCGGTCCTTATACTATTACTAATGTTTACCATTTTTGGGAAATAAATATTTTGTATGAGCAGAGTGGATGAAGTCGTATCCTAAATGGGTGATGACATAATCACTCTTATAAAGATTTTACAATGAATTATGTGGAAGAAATCCTCATTCTGGAAGCAACATACCTATGAGATACACTAGGATTTATCATTCTAACTCACATCCTCAATTATTATTGTGGGGACACTACACATTGTATGTGTGGGGGTGGATACATTCTTGGGTTCATTAATATTTTCACCATCTTTCTTCTTTCATATAATTTTTATCTTATTTATGGTATTTTCACTTTTCCCCATCTGGTATAGTTCATTATGATTTTCATCATCTTTATTCTTTCTACACTTTTCTCCTTCTTCATGGTATTTTTACTTCCCCCCTCCTCCTTATGGTCACCAAAATAATTTTGCTTACTGAAAATGCATGTTGAAATTTTAGATTCCATGTTCTTTTAACATTTGATGAAAATTTTCTCTATTATGGAATGAATATTTGTATGAATTTAACATCAGGGATTGATTTTTATCAAATTGGTTTTATATCAATGATATAAATGGTTGTATCTCTGTGAAAATATTGAGATGATTGATACCTCTTGTGTGAGTAGTTTTTTGGAAATCTGTGTCACTAATATCTCTGAACTGTTTTTCACCAAGCCGCAAAGTGATAATATTTCTTACTTAATATATGGATAATATTTGTTAGGTTCATATTTATCAACATAAATTGATATATCTATCTGTTCATTCCCTATCTAATCTATTTCATACTTGAACCAGATTGACCTATGCATGTGTACCTGGTATTTGACTATTGTACTCCCTAAAAAATAAAAATAAAAAATAAAAAATATCTTGTGCCTTGGGCCGGTAAAAACTACTCCCCCTTAAGCATTTATCTTTTTATAACTATTATTATTAGTGCCGTGAAAAGATCAAACAAGGATTGAGAGATGACTGTGATATTTTTTCCAAATGAAACTTATGAAAAAAACAAAAAAACAAAAAAACATTTATATATGTGGTGAGTTATGAAATGTGAAGAATCATGGATTATCTAGGTCAGGAACATAAGGTTTTTCATATAGGATTTTCTATGTGAACAGGTCTTAGAACATAATGGAAATGGATTTTGGGTAGGTTTGGTGGACAAAATCATTTAAGCTGAAAAATTCTAAAATAATATATATTTACTCGATAGACAGTGGACAAAATAACATGGAAGGATTTTCATACACACACATGGAGACTTAGTGGAATGATTGATTTTCTAATTCCATTATCAATTTGGTATAATTAAGCTCTATTAATTTCATTGTGATAAAATTTATGAGATATCTTTTTCCATTTTCACTAAGAATAACTCCATGGTGAGGATTGTGATTTATAGCATTAATTTAATGAATTAAAATTTCATAGAATGTTAGAATTGATGATGTTTAGAATATATACATGGGTCATTTTTTAGATATGCAACTTTTCCCAGGAGTGAAATCGTATAGGTTTTGGGGTGTGATCGCATAGTGATTCACTATTCACTTCCACTCTTACACCACATTTTTAAACTAGTTTTTTTAATGATTATTACTAATATAATATTAAATTAAATATAATATTTGATTAAATGAGTAAACTTTAATCACTGTTTAATAAGGAAATTTTACTTGTTTTAGTGTCTACATTGTTGGAGGAGGTGATTTGGAGAGCTCGTGATGAAATTCAAGCAAAATAGGTGAAACTACGCGAGAGCCCAATCATGCTTGTGGAAGTAAATATACAATTTGGATACATTGTGCATCTAAATGATATTAAAATTAGTGTACATGTGAAAACACATTATGGAAACATATCTAAAAAAGACTATGTAGCCCAATTCATCCATTTGGAGGCCCAAAATAGGTCCACATAATGAAGACATTCTGGGTAAGCCATATTGGACTACCCTTCATTATGTGGGATATAACTCAGAACTCAAACCTTAAATAACGATGATTCCACCTAAATTATATATCCAACCCTGAGCTCCACCACTCCAACAAATATTATTTTATTTTCACATTTTTTTGTCGTCTAACCGTCCAAATAAATAATGATAAATAATTCTACCATGAATAGTCACCTAGTCCTTTAGGCACTTGACTTATTTTGTCAAAAGGTTGTTGAATTTATCCATAATATCAACCCTAACCATAATTAAATAATTTTTACAACTTTGGGTGACAGTGAGTTCAAATTGAGAGTGATCTTTACCGATTTTAGTTATCTTCTCCCTCATGTACTTCTAGACCTCTTATTGATCAATTTGGGGGTGTCCATTATTGTAATCTTGAGAAATGCAGTAGTAATCATCATAACGTAATTGAATTTTCAGGTTTTTTATAAATTGGTCCTAATTAATGAAATGTTAATTTTGTTTATTCTAGTAAGATAAAATACAAATCAGAGGAACAAGAATCATCATGGTTCTATGCATAACTCAGATCTTTTGATGATTTGAGTGCGGTTGCTTCTTCTCTCACCCCATCCCTTTCATAAGGGTGTGAATGGATTATGTCAGTTGATAAATATCCTATGAGATTGAACATATGAATATGAATTTTCTTGTATTGTTTAATATATTATCATCGACACAAATCTAGTCATCTCATCATGTAGTTAATGTGATACCTTGATTTAGTTTCGTTTATACCTCGATTCAAGTTTGTAACTTTGAGTGGTCAAGGATAATCAATATCATTTGTGGATCAAATCATATATGTTAACCTATTAAGAACTAACATAACATACTATTTTTATTGTGCATAAATCAAGTAATTAATGATCCGACCCATTACTATGAGAGTGGTGACAGATTGAGCTTCATGGGACACTTACCCGGGTTGATCACGATTTCTCCATCTTATTTCTCATAGTAGAATAGTTTAAATTTATATTTTTAATTCAATAGGACACAATTTACAAAAATCATCATTTCCCATTTATTCTCAAAATCAGATCATTATTTTTAAATATATGATATAAGCCTTCTTTGATAGATGACCTAGTGTTCCTGATATACTGTAGAAATTATAGTTAAAAATAAACAACTAATTTGACAAGCATGAGAACGAGATTAAATTTTGGTGCCATTACTAAGGATCCAATATCATTTTTTCCCTTTAAAACTTTTATTTCATATTTTTACTTCTATTAATACCCCCTCCCTCTTTGATTTTTTTATTGGTTTTTGTTTTTTTAATTTTGTGTGTGTTCTTCCACTCTCTATCTCTCTCTCTCTTCACATCTCTATCTCTAATTATATAGTGTAATACTTACTTTTCTTTTCATCATTCAACCTTTTAAATTTCTGTTTCATTATCCGTAATCTACCATAAAAAAATATAAAACTGAAAAAAAAAATTCCCAACTTATTTGCATGACCCGATCAGTAAAGGAAACATTGTTTGAAATGGACCCTGAAATTAAAAAGGAACTTCACTCAAAAATCATGTCATCCAAAGTTATAAAATCAACTAACATTTAGGAAACCATTAATGAACATCAATTGTTCTTATACAAATCAAAAATTAAACCAAATCCAACCCCATTAATCCTGGCTACAAATAGACAAACATTAAAAGAACTGGCGACCCTAGATGGGGAGTACCAACCAGCATGCATCAAATATCCTGAGGAAGCAGCCACATTTGAGCTAAGATCTGGACTCATTCACCCATATTCTAAATTTCATGGTCTTATTGGTCAGGACCCTCATGAACATCTCAGAGATTTTGACATAGTATGCACCCCCATGAAACCCCAAAATGTGTCTGAGGACTTAATTATGTTTTAGGCCTTCCCTTAATCCCTTGATGGTGTATTAAATGACTAGATATACTATCTACATACAGAAATTTAGTGATTAAATGACTTTAAAATACTATTTTTAGATAATCTCTTCTATGCCTCCTAAACTACATCAATTAGGAATGAAATTTGGGGCATTAGAAAATCACCAGGATAAACACATTATGAATACTGGGAGAGATTAAGAAAACATTGCTTAAACTATCCCCACCACTAAATTAGTGAACAAATGTTAATCCAAAACATATATGAGGGACTTATCCCAATGGATCATTTAATTATTGATGCTACAGTTTGTGTTTCCCTTGTTGATAAAACTCCTTCCGATGCTCGGGATATAATAGCCAATATGGCACAAAATGCACAACCATTTGGTACATTGGATATTGCACCAACCTGATTAGTTCATGAGGTAAGTCATTAATACCTTGAAATAAAGGTAAATAATAAACATTATTATATGTGTACCCTTCTAATGAAATTAGATCAAGAACAAGGTAACTCACACTATTTTTTGTATCATTAAACTGTGTTATATGTTCTGACAGTAGTCATTTTTATGGCAAGTGCCCACAACATCAAGATTCACCAGAGTTATGTGCTGATGTGTTCCCATGGTGACCATTCTAACAAGATCCTCACTTTATATAAGAACCATTAAGGAAAAATCCAAACCCTGGGTGCAAGCACAACCCCAATACAAACAAAGAGGAATTTCAAGCAACCCCAAGAAGAGTTGGTATCATCAAGGCCAAGGTATACATCCTTATTATTAAATACCTTCTTGAAGAAATCCCCCTCCTCTGAAATATAAATGAAACCTCGTGGTAGTGTTTATGAAAATGGAAACCCAAAACCTCTAGTTCCATCAAACCACACAATCAGATATTCATGACCTAAAATCTCATGTGGGGAAATTGGAGAACACCATTGGTGAGATAAATATGCAAGGTTCTGGAAAATTACCTTCCCAACCTATTTCCTATATAAAGGACAAAGGAAATATTTGTGCAATAACACATTTTAGTGGTAAGGAAGTTTCAACGTCTAATGATTCTACCCAAAAGGTATGTCCGCCTCTGGAAAACACTATTTATCCACCCTTAAAAGATTACAATGATGAAAAAAAACAAAATGGGTAATCATATTATCATCAATGATTCAAATGAACAATCCATTCATCAACCTTTCCCCCAAATACACTCAAAAACTAAAAAGAATTTTGATAATGACAAGGATAAATAAATAATGGATTCATTTAAAATGGTTCAAATTAACATTCTTTTATTGGATTCAGTTAAAAAAATCCCATGATATACCTAATTTATTAAAGATATTTTCAACCTTTGAAGGATGATAATGGGTAATGAGAGAGTAAACTTGGTAAAGAATGTCTCATCATTTATTCAACCAACAATGCCAACAAAATTCAATGATCCAGGCACATTCAAGACACCTCATACGATTAGAGAGACATTATTTTCATATACTATGTTATATTTATCTTCTTCCATTAATTTAAATCCTCACTCTATGTATAATTACATCTTGGTTAGAAATATTCAACAGACAATCATTGTCATGAAACATTCCAATAGGATTATTATACATAAAATAAGAGTGATTGAATATTTCTCTATTAGAGTGAATAATATAATATTTTCCACTGTTTTGTACATCCTTGAGATAGAAGCTACCTGGACCCATAGACACGCTCTTCTAATACATGGGAGTCCATTCCTTAAAACAAAAAAGACAATCATCAATGTGTATAATGGTATAATGTCCACAGTGTTTGGTGGATAAAAGGTATGTTTTAACATCCATGATGCGATGAATCACTTTTTTGAATATATTCATTTATATTCAATGGAATTCCTCTATAAGGACAAACACACACAAAACTCTCTCCACAACCAATGATATGACTCATTTTCCTCTTTATCATCCTTGGATGATTTATGTTTTGATCCATGATTTATGTGTTCTGTGGGTTCTAAAAAATTTAAATTTTGTGATTTGATTGATGAGTTTGTTCATTATGATATACCGATGACCGTCAATGATTCTACAAATATCTATTCCATAGATTTTCTTTCCTTAAAGAAAAAACATGTGAAGATATAAAGTTTCATAGACCTCACTCACACCAAACCCCCTCCCCCAATAAAAAAACCATCGATGTTGGAACATAAAACACATCCTTTTAATTTAAAATATGAATATCTTAAGGGTATTGACCAATTTCCAATTATTATTTCCAATAACCTCTCTCCACATCAAGAATAGAAATTCCTCAACCTTTGAGAGAGTGTAAAATGGAAAAAATATTGACATTGGTCAATATTTCTTGGATTATCCCATCTATTTTTTTCACCATATGCATTTAGATAATGAGGATAAGACAATAATATAATCTCAATGTTGTTTTAATCCCACTCTCCTTAAAGTGGTAAAATTGGATGTCAGTAAATTACTTACTATTGGAATAATTTGTCCTATATCTGATAGTAAATGGGTTAGAATAGTGAAAATTGTTCCTAAAAACATGAATAATATTACTATATAATTAAAGGAATGAATTGGTCCCAACATGTCTGAAAAAAAGTTAGTGATTTTGTATTGACTATTGTCGATTGAATCAAAACATGCAGAAGGACCAAGTTCCTCTACCTTTCATTGAAAAAATTTTAGAACGATTGGATGGTAATCCAATTATTGTTTCTTTGATGGCTATTCAGGTTATCTCCAAATCCATATATCATTTTAGATTCAAGAAAATTAAACATTAACTTGTCTATTTCGTACATTTGAATATATGATAATACCTTTTGGTCTATGTAATTCCCTTAGTACTTTTAAGCAATGATTGTTGAGTATTTTCATTCGTATTACATTGGGAATTATATAGAAGTATTTATGGTTGAGTTCACAGTATATGGATCATATTTTGATGACTGTTTGGAACACCTTGGTTTTGTCCTCCATTGCTTCATTGAAAAACATCTTGTATTAAATGATGAGAAATTCCATTTCCTGGTTGAGCGGGGGATAGTTCTTGTGAATTTAATTTCAAATAAGGTCATTCAAGTGAATAAATCAAAAATAAAATTAATTTCAACTCTTCCATATCCAATATGTGTTTGTTTAGTTAAATCATTTTTGATTCATGCAGTGTTTTACCATATATCCATTAAAGAATTTAGTAAGATTGCACTTCCATTATCCTAGATATTACAAAAATTGTTTGTGTTTGTCATTGATAAAAATTGTGAGGATTAATTAAATTCACTAAAAAGGAGTCTCACATCAACTCCAATCTTCCATCCATGATGGTGGGATATACACTTCAAACTTATGTGTGATGCCTAAAACTTTGTAGTTGGGGCAGTTTTTTCACAAAGGCTTGAGAAGGCTCCACGTGTCACTGTGTATGCGTCATGTACCCTTGACCATGTACAGGTAAATGAAAGATCCACTAAAAAATATGTCCTCTTCTATTTTGTTTAGTGGGTAAAAATTTTGTTCATGTCTTCTTTGATCCAAAGCCTTTTTGTTTTCTGACCACACATCCATTCAATTTCTCCAAAAAAACGTGAAGCTAATCATTTCCTAATTTGATGGATTCTGCTCCTCCCGGAGTTCAACCTTGAGATTAGAGATACGAGGGGAGTGTAAATTTTTTTTAGCTGACTACATTAGTTGGATATCTCCACCATTGGACCACCATATTGACTCATCTCTCCCCATTGGAAAATTCTTCTCTCATGATAACCTATGTGATGTTATAGACCATACCCTCTGGTATACGGAGACTGTAAATTTTCTAGCAACATCTAGGGTACCCGAATTTTTTTATCCTCACATTCCACGATACTTAAGCATGATTCTCAGTGGTAAATTTTGGATGACCAATATTTGTGAAAAAATTTTGGTTACCATGTGGTTCATCAGTGTGTCCCTAACTTTAACGCCCCGACCCCAACTACCCAGAGTCAGTGCATTACTTCGTAACATTGGCATGATCACAAATGATCAAGTCTCTAAAGGCCGATTAGTTATGTAGCCTTGGAAATACTAGATACATTCATAAGTCGTACATTACATCATAATGTAAAAAAAACTACAACAACATCTTGTCTTCATATCCCCTCATACTATCCCTGCAGGTCATTCATAATATACTTCTTCACATCATGGAAAAATTAAAACCTTGGAAGGGGTGAGCTCAGATGCTCAGTAAGGATAACAATATAGCGGAAGCTTTTATAAATAAACATAAAAATTTAAGGCAATCTATAACTAAAACAAAATCCTTTTAAACATGAACTTCAACATAATATGGAAAAATAAAAATGAGATAATTCCATTTACTTATTCACATGGATATTCTACTGGTCGAATAATCACATGCAATATCAATAACCACTTTCATAATGATGGAATGCATAATCCCAGACTATCATAACCACGTATCCAAAGCCTCATGCCAATAAAACAAATAAGATTTTGTCAAGGCCTCGTGCCAAGACACTAGTTTGTGTTATGAGACCTGCTGATGCATCGAGGAGCTATAGCGGGCTCCACCTGTCACTTATTAAGTCCAATGCATTCCTCATATGAACATGTTTAAACATATCATAAACCATAACATAATCATATCACATAAAACATGCATAAAAGAAACATAACATTTCAAAATTTCAATCACAAGATATCAATATAACACACTGATATAATAAAAACATTATCAAAACCATTTTCAATACCAAAATAAAAGAAAATTAAAACTTGGTATTTATTTTTCATTTAAAAAAAGTTATGGCTTATAGAGGAAGTCGAAACTCAAATAATAGTCATGGCGACAGAGAAGTCTTTGTCTCCGCAAATGTAATAAAAAACATTCCTGTTTTTGTTTAGTAAAAATGCTTCGTACAAAAATATTCCTTTTGAATAAAAGTAAAAGTCAAAGGGGTTTATACACCGTATAAATGAAAGTTGTGTATAAAGCCAAATATGCCTCAATGAAAGGAGATTGAGATGGTGTCCTTGTAAAGATCATTCTTAAAATAAAATAGATATATAATGTGTATTTACTATAAGTACACATAAAGAAAGTAAAAATACAAGATAATACATAATAATATAATGACATAATTTGAAAGTAGGATATTAACCCAAAGAATGGAAATTGGGTTAATAAATTCTCTTACCTCATGTCTGACTTGACTCGACCGTTATTTAACCTCCTGAATAATAAACTAGAGTTAATTTATAATTTCTTAAGAACCTTTTTCACGTTTATTATTCCTTTTATATCACTTATTACCATGTTATGAACATTATGTAATTATTTATGTTAATAACTGTCATTTTGTCGATCTTTGGTACTTGAGTCAAAAATAAACATCTTAAATTTAAAAGTTGTTCATGTGGTAAAATATCTATTATATACATAATTATATTCATGATGTAGATAGCATATATATCATATATATCCAGTATATACATTCATTTATAATATTACAAAACATTTAGAGGTATGAAATGGAATGCACCGTTCATGGAGACGGTAAGCCGTACGTACACATGAACGCTACTTTCATTTCTATTTCATATTTAATTAAATAAAATTATGATTATATAAAGTTATACTATAATTACAGTATAATATAATGAATAATAACATTTACTCCATAATTTATACATCCCACATATGGCATTAACGATTCACATCACTTTGAGGGGGCGGTAGTCCGCACTCCCTAAAATGAAAATATCGTGTTTACCCATAATGGAAACCATAAAGGTATGCCATTAATGAAAAATACAGAAGCTTAAGTAAAGAATAAACATATTATATATCATATATAAATATAAATACATCTTAATGGACACCTTTGAAGGTGTTATATGAGTGTTGAACTATCATCGTTTCATGAGGTAGAAATTCTCCATCCACAGAAACAGTGTGTTATTTGACCATTAGATGTTGGTGTGTGTAAGTGTAGCTCGAATAATTCTTCTAACAACATCCTAGTATAATTAAGATACTGGTTTTGTTACAATATAAAGGAATAAAAAGAGGTTAAGGTGTTGAAGAAGCAAAACAAAACAAAATAACATAAGAGAAGACATTACGGTAAAATCAGGTAACTCTTTTTTGATTTGAGCCAAAGGCTTCCTTGGGAAGAATTATACATAAAGTGAGGATTATAGGAGTAAGATAGGGAAGTTGGGAGAGTATTTGGGCAGATTTTGGCCGATTTAAATGGCTTGAAGGTGTGAATAAGGTGGTAGAGGTGGGGGCGTTTTATAAGATGAGAGTAGGGGCACTCTTGGAATGATTGAAATTTTACATTATTATGAAATGCTTTTCAGATACTAAAGGTCCGAAAATGATATATTTCAAGGATAAGGTGATAAGGGTTCGAAAAATACTCATCCAATAGTCTTTGTACAAGTTTAATTCTTATATTTTACATTATCCTTCCATTTTGTTAAAATCGTTAATTAATGAGGTAATTGCTACATCATCATGGTGTCATTAAAAATTTAATTTATTTAATGTCTAAAAATTATAAAAAACTACCATGATGTAGGAAATATTTTTATATTTCTAATAAATATTTATAGTAAAAAATAAGACTTTTATAACCCCATTTAAAAAAAAATTTAGTAAAACAACCCATGTTTGTGACATTTTTATTTTTAACATTAAATAAAAAGTTTTTAATGTCATTTTCATACCAAAGTGGATCCATGGGGTACCCAAGTTGACCCATGGATTGTCATGGTCGTCCATGACTCATCCAATAGGGGTAGTACAAGTGTAAATGTATTTTCATATTTTTATAATATCATTTTTACATTAAATTTCACTAATTACCTTTAATCGCGATTAATTAAACATAAAAGTTACTATTCACCATAAAAATTATTTTAATCCCATTGAACCACATTTTACTTCCTAATTACAACCATGTATGTCAGATTTTTAAAAATCAAATCATAGAAGTGGTAATGTTTCATTTAAACAAAAAATCAGTTTTTTAACTACCACTTAGTAGTTTCACTATTCATCAAAAATTGATGTTTTTCAGAACAATGCCAAAATTTAACCCAAAGATATAACAGATATTCCAAATTCAAAAATGATGTCTATTTTACAAAATTATAAACATATAAGTTTCATTAATTAATTTTATAATTAATTTTTGTTGTCACAACAAATAGTGTGTTTTTATGAAACAATATTTATCAAAAGATTGACAATTGTTTATGTCCAATTTCAAATTGAAATTAATTATAATGAACACCATTGGATGAAATGGTAAAAATATATTCTAATTATACTCTAAAACCACTCAATAGTATAATTTATCACTATAAATTATTTTGATTAAAAAAGTTGTTTTTAAGTATTTTTCACTATTCATAAAAAAATGGAAGTTCTCAGAAAATTTCAAAAAATTAAACTTATGATAATTTCAATATTCCAAATACAAAAATGAAGTCCATTTTGAAATATAAAATTTATATAATTTCAAAAATTGGGTATTACTATTCATAATGGCTACTTTGATTGGTTGCGGTGTGTTAGAACTCGAAGTTGCGTACAATGCAAGCTATTACATTATTGAATGAGAAGTGTATCGTGGAAACTTGGGGTGTTACATTCTCCCCTCCTTCAATAAATTTCGTCCTCACAATTTGAATTTTTTTTTTGAAAATAAAATGTTGAAAATAGAAAATACCTTTGTGGAAAACCCACATCGGAAATAAGGTTAATAAAAATATAGCATTAAAAGATAGAAGGAGAAGTACAAAGGTCACCCGAGATAGTCCATACTAAAATTCTATGAAAATATGGATATGGAAGAAAAACAAACCAGCAAGGTCTGATGGAGAGTTGTAGAAAACAGGATTAGGAGAAAGTTAACAATAATAAAATCACAAACTTGTGATTGGTTAAACGATCATTGAATCCCCAGTTGGAAAAGTTAACCGACAACGTTTTTGTTTTAAGTTACCTTTCATAAAGTTGAGGAATTTATTTAAGAGATTTACTAAGAATTTGAGGAAATATACTTACTTGTCATGTAGACTTTCATTCTTCAATTAATTTTTACCACAAAACCATCTTTCACTCCAAATGGTAACAGAACTCAAAAAATATTCTATTTATCCTAATTGTATAAGGTTCTAAATGTTACCACATACCATTTAGATTAGGAAAACTATTTTGTAATAACCAGGGACTTCATGTAGGCTAGTGGTAGGTAATAAAGTCCTATCTCACTATGGTTGTGGGTTTGATTCATGTAGCTTTGTCCGACACGAAGAGTTATGCCCCACCCTGCAGGTTTTCCTTTTCCTCAAACTATAGTATTATAATATTCCAAAAATAATCTTCGGAAATGTTTTAACCTTAAACTATACTATCCAAAGATCAACTTAATCCATTCCAACCATTATAGTTATCAAAAATACCTCTGTCCAGACTTTCTTTAAAAACTCTGAAAATTTCAAAATCAATTGTAACATCAGATTCCCCAAACAAATTAAAGTTTCTCTCTTTTTCACTACTAAAAATATGATTACCTTCATCATATTAAAACCTTACTGAAACAACAAGTACTGCAGTATAATATTTATATATATCACATTATTCTTATAACCAGAATATAATCCTTGAGTCCAAAAGCACCAATACATTAATTATTCCACTTCAATTGTAGTAATAGCATAAGATTGGTCTTGATCCCTTTGCCTTTTCTGAGGTATGTTTCCCTGACGCCTAGGACATTCATTTGCATAATGCCCCATTTCCCTACAATTGTAGCATTCAACAATGATAGCCTCTTTCTTTCCCTTGCAATCACATGCCTGGTGACCTTTTTCTCCACATTTATAACAAACTCACATTCTTTTCAGGCAAGTACGGGGATGATTCTTCCCACAATTATCACATAATGTAAAATCCTTCTTTCTCTTTTTCCCTTTATCAATCTCTTGTTCCACCGTTCTCTTCTTCTCTTTCTTTACTTTGTTGTCATAAGACTTAGATAATTCCTTTTCTGTCTTGATAGTACATGAGACAATATCTTCATACGTTGAGAAAGATTGTGATACTAAAGCTCGATGGAGAAATGGTTTTAACCCATCAAATAAACAATCAATCTTACTTCTTGGGTTACGTATATAATCTTCGGCATACCTCGCTAACCTTGTAAAGATGGCCTCGTACTTTGTGACATTCTCATCCTCCTTTTGTCTCAGACTCAGAAATTTCCTTTCCATATCTGCTCGATGGTCACAATGAAATTATTTTTCTATGAAAAGTTCTTTGAACACTATCCATTCCATACTTGATACTGCTTCATCGTCCTTTGTATTTTGAATCAGTAACCACCATTGATCTGCATCTCTAGTGAGGCGGTAAACTTCCATGACAACCTTCTCCCTTTCGCTACTCCCCAAGGCATGGAATATTTTCTCTAAGGATCTTATCCATTTCACATCTACTAATGGATTTGTAACCCCATTAAATGTTGGCGGTTGTTGCCTCATGAAGCGGTCTAACATTGATCCTCCATTTTGCGGATCAGGGTGATCCATACGAGTAAGGTTATTATTCATAACCTGAGTGAGTTGTTCCAGTATGGTAATAAGTTGATCATCACCAGTTGTATCTCCAGCTCCACAATAATTATCTTGAGCAGGAGGGCAATACCTACACGTAGTGCGTGAATTGATACGGTTTCCATTCCTCCCAGTAGGTGCCATTTCTAAACAATGGCATAAACTAGATTAGTTTATGAATTAAAATACATAATTCCATTCTTGTAAAAAACATAACATAAATTGAACTATTTATGGATATAATCCATAATCATAAAAAGAAATGTTTTCTTTGAGTAAGTATATACTCATAAACCCTTCATAATGATTTGTAAAGAAAACGAGAATTATCCTAAGCATATCCCCCGGGAGTGTCGTAACCAAGAGTGTAGCAAGGCCCATTGTCGTGCACCGGTTCCCATTCAATTCTAGCTCAAAGCAATGTTTTTGGGTTTTACCCCTAGGTACATCTGTGCCAGAGCCGCCTCTACCTGCTCATATCCAGACAGTGATGTATTTATCGGAAAGCTCACAAAATCTCTACAACAAAAAAATTCTAGGAAGTTCTTCTATACTAATCCTCAAAGTCTATCTTTGGGCTATGTGCTCTAATCAGTATTTATCTAAATCTAGCTTCCAATGTTAGTACTAAACTGCCTCTGATACCAACTGTAACGCCCCGACTCTAGCTACCCATAGTCGGTGCATTACTTCGTAACATTGGCATGATCAAAAATGATCATGTCTCGAAAGACTGATTGGTTTAGTAGCCTTGGAAACACTAGATAAATTCATAAGTCGTACATTACATCATAAAGTAAAACAAAACTACAATAAAATCTTTTCTTCATATCCCCTTATACTATCCCTGCAGGTTATTCATAATATACTTATTCACATCCTGGGAAAATTAAAACATTGGATGGGGTGAGCTCAGATGCTCAGTAAGGATAACAATATAGTGGAAGCTTTTATAAATAAAAATAATCTTTTAAGGCAATGTATAACTAAAACAAAATCCTTTTAAACATGAACTTCAACATAATATGCAAAAAGTAAAATTAGATAATGTCATTTACTTATTCACATGGATATTCTACTAGTTGAATAATCACATGCAATATCAATAACCACTTTCATAATGATGGAATGCATAATTCCAGACTATCATAACCACATAACCAAGGCCTCATGCCAAGACCACAAATAAGATTTTGTCAAGGCCTCATTCCAAGAAACTAGTTTGTCTCATGAGATCTACCGATGCATCGAGGAGCTTTAGCGGGCTCCACCCATCACTTATTAAGTCCAATCCATTCCTCATATGAACAAGTTTAAACATATCATAAACCATAACATAATCAAATCACATAAAACATGCATAAAAGAAACATAACATTTCAACATTTCAATCACAAGATATCAATACAACACATTGATATTATAAAAACATTATCAAAACCATTTTCAATACAATAATAAAAGAAAATTAAAACTTGGTATTTATTTTTCATTTAAAAAATTTTATGGCTTATAGAGGAAGCCGAAACTCAAATACTAGTCATGGTGGCAGAGAAGTCGTTGTCGCCGCATATGTAAGAAAAAACATTTCTTTTTTTGTTTAGTAAAAAAGCTTTCTATAAAAAGATACCTTTTGAATAAAAGTAAAAGTCAAAGGGGTTTATACACCGTATAAATGAAAGTTGTGTATAAAACCAAATATGCCTCAATGAAAGGAGATTGAGACGAAGTCCTTACAAAGATAATTTTTAAAATAAAATAGATATATTATGTGTATTTACTATAGGTACACATAATGAAAGTACAAATACAAGATAGGACATAAAAATATCATGACATAATTTTAAAGTAGGAGATTAACCCAACGAAAGGAAATTGGGTTAAGAAATTCCCTTACCTCGTGTCTGACTTGACTCGACCATTCTTTAACCTCCTGAATAATAAACTAGATTTAATTTATAATTTCTTAAGAACCTTTTTCAAGTTTATTATTCCTTTTATATCACTTATTACCATGTTATGAACATTATGTAATTATTTATGTTAATAATGGTCATTTTGTCGATCTTTGGTACTTGAGTCAAAAATAAACTTCTTAAAATTACAAGTTGTTCATGTGGTAAAGTATCCATTATATATATAATTATATTCATTATGTAGATATCATATATATCATATATATCCAGTATATACATTCATTTATAATATTACAAAACATTTAGAGGTAAGAAATGAAATGCACCGTTCATGGAGACGGTAAGCCATACGTACGCATGAACGCTACTTTCATTTCTATTTCTTATTTAATGGAATAAAATTATAATTATATAAAGGTATACTATAATTACAGTATAATATAATGTATAATAACATTTACTCCATCCTTTATACATCCCACATATGGCATTAACGATTCGAATCACTTTGAGGGGGCGGTAGTCCGCACTTCCTAAAATGAAAATATCGCGTTTACCCATAAGGGAAAGCATAAAGGTATGCCATAAATGAAAAATAAAGAAGCTTAATTAAAACAGGAATATATCATATATCATATATAAATATAGTTACATCTTAATGGCCACCTTTGAAGGTGTTATATGAGTGTTGAACTATCATCGTTTTGTGAGGCAGAAGTTCGCCATCCACAGAAACAATATGTTCATTAAGCATTAGATGTAGGTTTGTGTTAGTGTAGCTATAATAATTCTTATAAAAACATCCTAGTGTATTGAAGATACTGGTTTTGTTACAAAATAAAGGAATAAAAAGAGTTTAAGGGGTTGGAGAAGCAAAACAAAACAAAATAACATAAGAGAAGACATTACCTTAAAATTGAGTAACTCTTTTTTGATTTGATCCAAAGGCTTCCTTGGGAAGAATTCTTCCCAAAGTGAGTCTTCTAGGAGTAAGAGAGGTAATTTGGGAGAGTATTTGGGAAGAGTTTGGCTGAGCCAAATGGCTTGACGGTGTGAATAAGGTGGTAGATGTGGGGGTCTTTTATAAGAGGAGAGAAGGGGCACTCTTGGAAAGGTTGCAATTTTACTTTATTATGAAATGCTTTTTGGATTCTAAAGGTCCCACAATGATATATTTCGAGGATAAGGTGATAGGGGTTCGAAATATACTCATCAAATAGGCTTTTTACAAGTGTAATTCTTATAGTTTACATTATCATTCCATTTTGTTAAATCTTTAATTAATGAGGTAATTGCTGCATCATCATGATGTCATTAAAATATTAATTTATTTAATGTAAAAAATTTATAAAAACAATCATGATGTAGGAAATACTTTTATCTTTCTAATGAATATTTATAGTAAAAAATATGACTTTTATTACTCCATTTAAAAATTGTTTTAGTAAAACAACTCATGATTGTGACATTTTTATTTTAACATTAAATAAAATGTTTTTAATGTCATTTTCCTACCAAAGTGGCTCCGTGGGGTCCCCAAGTTGACCCATGGATTTTCTTGGTCGGACATTACTCATAATATAGGGGTAGGACAAGTGTAAATGTATTTTCATATTTTTATAATATCATTTTTACCTTAGATTTCACTAATTACCTTTAATCGCGATTAATTAAACTTAAAAGTTACTATTCACCAAAAATTTATTTTTAAACCATTGAACCACATTTTAATTTCCAATGACAACCATGTATGTAGGATTTTTTAAAATCAAATCACAGAAGTGGTAATGTTTCAGTTAAACGAAAAATCAGTTTTTTAACTACCACATAGTGGTTTCACTATTCATCAAAAATTGAAGTTTTTCAGAACAATGCCAAAATTTCACCCTAAGCTATAATTGATATTCTGAATTCAAAACTGATGTCTATTTTACAAAATTTTAAACATATAAGTTTCATTAATTAATTTTATAATTAATTTCCGCTGTCACAATAAATAGCGTGTTTTTAAGAAACAATATATATCAAAAGATTTACAATTGTTTATGTCCAATTTCAATGTGAAATTAAATATAATGAACATCATTGGATGAAATGGTAAAAATATATTATAATTATACTCTAAAACCACTCAATATTATAATTTATCACTATAAATTATTTTGATTAAAAAATTTGTTTTTAAGTATTTCTACCTATTCATAAAAAATGGAAGTTCTCAGAAAATTACAAAAAATTCAACTTAGGATAATTTCGATATTCATAATACAAAAATGAAGTCCATTTTGAAATATAAAATTTATATAATTTCAAAAAGTGGGTATCACTATTCATAATGGCTACTTTGATTGGTTGCGGTGTGTTAGAACTCGAAATTGCGTACAATGCAAGCTATTGCATTATTGAATGAGAAGCGTATCGTGGAAGCTCGGGGTGTTACACTGACCATGAATTCACCTCTTAAATGACCTTCTTCCACACTTTTTCTCTAAAATTACGGCTCGAAATGTCCTTCACTCAGGGAAATATTTTCCAAAATTGTATAGGGATACACATAGATTTTGAAAGTCATGTAGTCATTTTTAATTCATAAGGAATATCTCTAAGTGGAATTTAATTCCCTTACAAACCATGTTATTCTATTAAATTTTTTAATGGCGGGTTATTAAATTAATGATTCCATTTCCAAATTCATTTGTCTTTGTGCACATAATATTGGATGTGGACTACATCTTTATATAGGTGTAATAAAATGGTACTAGGAACGATGAATCATGAGTTGTTGTTGATTTTGTAAGGTCTCATAGTTTCAATAGGTTTTTTTCTGAGATTCATCATTAGTGATCAGGGTTCACCTTTTTCCAATTTCAAGATTAAAAATTTGCATCGTAAATGTGACACCCCAGGATTTATGAACTTGAATAAGTGAACAATGAAAATTTTATTATGATGTTTCTTGTTTTAAATGGTTTTTGGTACTAATAAAGTAATTGAAACTAAATAGATGAAAGACAAGGAGAATAAAGAGAACCGATATACATTAAAATGTTACATTACAACAAAGACCCAAACTAACTGAGAACACTATGTACAAGATTTAATATGTCCACATCAAGGCTGCAAAGAACCAAAACTCAACTAATTGGATTTTAAATATCTTCTGGGTCTGTTAGTGTGAAAAACATAATAACCAGAACCACAACACACATACTCATCACCAATGTAATGAGGAAAGCCATCCTCCTAGGGTCAAGTGTTTTGAAAATGTGAAACACCCTACCCCCTATTTTTATAATGGTCCATTAAGAATTTATGACCATTATATATATGACTGTTAGGTTTAAATTGATAAAGATTATCTTTTTATAATTTTTTTTACAATGCACTTATAATATTATGTCATTTAAAATAATTCAATATGTTCAAATGGTTTGAAATATATCTTCAGTATCATGATTTCAAAATAAACGAATATTCTTATAAAAGAACCTGATTGATTTTATAAAATCATAATGTTTTCCTACATGGTTGAGAACGTAGTATTTTAACACCTTTAAAATGTTTTAAAATACATGTTTAAAGAATATATTCTAATAATATACCTTTAATGATTATTGAAAAATATTTTTTTGTTGGATCTTTAAAACAATGTATTTTGAATTAGAATGAACTATTTATCTTTTAAATCAAATGGTAGAGTAACTTATAAATCAGATTTTGGATTTTTGTAGTTATAAGTTCATAAAAATTATAAAAGTTTATACAAATTATATTTTTAACTATTAGTAATGCATAATTTTTTTAAATGAAACCATTCTGTTTCAATATTTTCTAACATTTCAATTTTTCTTAAGAAATTTTTTAATAAAAATTTTAGAGGGACCTGACCATCCGAGGGTAGCATTGGGGGCCAAGATCTCTAGCCCAAGACGGAATCCCTCCTGAGGTAGCAGCCATCAGGGTGTCAGGGTCCCTAGTGGTGCACGTGTGGTGAGGCCCAGTGTATAATCTGAGCAGAGCTTCGGCCAGGTCATGAGCGGGCCAGTGTCTAAGGGCCGTGGTGTGTGGTGCGTGAGGTTGGGCCATGGCCTGCAGGGGCCCATGTATAAGGCCCCGGTGTGCATGTGTGTGTGTCATTTCCATGAGAGAATCATGCTCTAGCTTATAAGTCCTGCCCCTTCTTTTTTTTCGATGTGGGATGCCGAATTTCTGGTGTCACGCGATGTGAGTCATTGATTGCATCTCTTGATCGATCAGAACCTTCTGCGTGATCGATGACCACGAGAACGCCTACGTCTCACCGTAACCGTCCTATCCTCCCATGATCATATCCCGGCCATCATTTCATTTTAAAACCCATGACCTCTGTCATCTTCTTCCTCATGACGAGCTCCCGCACCAGCGAGCTTGTACACCTGAGGACGCCTCAACCGTCCCCGTTTTCACTGTTTCAATTGACCTTTCCGCACCCAACACTGCTAGGACACTACATCTTGGGCTAAAATTTGGATCGAATTAATTTTAGTGCGCCGAGGCCTCTGTATAATCTTTGACCTCCCGAGCTCCCTCTGACCCCTCCGAACTCCTCTCGGTCTCTCCAACTAAACTAGCGAGCTTCCTCTGATATGAGAATCTTCCGTAGCCAAGTAAGGGTGTGTTGTTTTCATGTTTTTCCAAACCTACCCATACACCTCTATATATATACATGAATATATACACATCTTATATTTATAGGTTTTTTCATGGCATGAAAACCATTCTTTTCAAACAGAGGGCTTCGTGGGGTATTTTCCTTTGTATCTACAAGTACAAGGGGATACACCCAACAATTTTATTATTTAAAACCAGATACACACAATCAATGTGTAATCGATTATATGATATATATATAGAAATATATATATATATTTTTAGAGGCATCGTTTCTCCCCTCTTTTAAAAACTGGTTGTATTAATTAGGAAATGCTATTTCCATTAAAATATTTAAGGGTTTTTGATTCCTTTAAGTTTTTCCCATATAACCCATAAGATATAATATGTGTATATATAATTTTATATATGTTTAGGTATACCATTTAAAACACTCCCTGTTTATGGGATTCCAAGGAGGTTGTTTGTGATTATTTTTTAATCAAATATTTATATAAGATTTGTTGTAAAAAGTTTTTATCTTATGCAAAACCATTACATATCTTATATATATGTGTTTTCAGGTGTTTAAGTATAAATATATATATGTAACCAATCCAAATCTATTTCTAATATTTCCATATAATTCATTATTTTATATTAATAATTATACATTGGAAAAGGGTCTTTTTAAAATCAATTCCTAACATGTATGATCTTTATGTAAGCCTTGTATTTATAAGTATATATTTTTATAAGTTTATGTATTTCAATACAAATCAATTTTGTTTTTTAGAGATAAATACTTATCTATTAATGATATTTTTGATGCTAAATCAGTCTTTGGTTGAAGTGCAATTATGTTGTAGATTTAAAACCATAGACTTAATATGTTTATGTTTTTATAGTTACATGATTATTAAACCTATCAAATTTTGACTTTTAACTAAATAATTGATAAGTAGTTAGATATTTTCACAGTTTAAGAGATTTAGTAGAGCATGATTAGTTTATGAGAATGCCTGTATACACACTTGGTTTATATATTGTTATGTATGTATGTATATTTGATATTAATATTTGATACCCAAATTTTAGGTAATGGTTGTTAATATTTTAAAACATGTAGGATTTTAGTGTTTGTCTATGTTATTTTGTATTTTTGTATCTAAGTGTACAATAATGGGATTGATTAAAGTAATTTCAATATTATTAACCCTATTGAATGTCAAAGGGATATACTCTAACTTGACCCAAATGTATTAGAAAATAAATGGATATGTAAATCATGTTATGTTCACATGAAATTTTATCACGTAATGAATTTGATACAATGTTTACTAGAGTTTAATCATGTTTATGATTTAGCCTATTTGCATGTTCAGTTCCATGTTTATCAACATATTTAATGAAAAGTAACTATTTATTTCATTTCCATGAAGCAATAATTTTAAAGAGTGCCACTCCATTATTTCATGTGACAACCCCCTTTCATCTACCATTTAATGTGGTTTAGTAATTTTCCATTGTACATATAATGTTTACTAAAACATGCCTTCTTTTGATTAATTATTCCATGTTTGTAATGTTATCTGCCATGTCATGTGTTTATAGACCAATTGTATAATTGTTTTCCTTGTCCATATCATTGATCATCCTACATGCATATGACACATCATAATAATGAACCAATAAACAAGTTACCCAGAGTGGTATGGGACACCTTGGGTAATGAGAAATGAACATAGTTAACCAAAGTGGTATAAGACACCTTGGATAATACGAAATTAATATTTAATATTCAAAGTGGTATGGGACACCGTGAATATCATTCCTAATAATACATTTTAAGGGTGCTCTCTAATAGCTCTCCAATGCATTGGGTAATGATGTAATATCTAGGGATTACATTCTTAACGATACCTTGGTGAATAACCTTAGTAATTTTAAATGATACCTTTGTATATAACCATTGTAATTTTACGACACCTTGGGGATGGACCTTTGTGATATGTTCATGAATGTTAAAGGAACCATTACCTATGAGTATCAGATTAAAATACACATGGAATATGATGAGGCAATGTTGATTCATGACCCGTTTTCTCTTCCATAATGTTATTACAAATGTTGCATTACATTTATCATGTCATGATGTGAATTTTTTATAAGTTTTAGAGAATGTGTTTTTGTGTGACTCTGATGATGGTTATGCCTCATTGTTCTTATACACCTTGCTTGTTATGCCCACTTTACTTAGTAAAACCCTTACCATTTTATACTAGCATTCTTACCTTGTTTGTTAAGTGGTTTTTAGATAAGTGTTCTAATTCTTAAGTATGAAGTGATTTAACTATATTATATCTACCTTTGAATTTTCTTGATGTTTTTCCTTTCAGAAATTATTTTATGTATGGAAAAGTATTTTCAAAGGTAATTTTAAAAATCTAGATTTATGTAATTTCAAAACCCCTTACTGAGTATTTCAATGCTCAGCCTACGTTTTTGATGAAATTTTTACAGGTTGATAGAGTCTTTCCTTGTTTTGGGAATTTGATCTTAGCTTTGTAAGGAATAAGTGAAGCGGTTTACTCTGATTCTCCATGATCTAAACCAGAAAGTTCCTCCTGATGGGTTATGATGTGTACATCATTTACTTCGTTTGTATGAAATAAATTAAACACCATAACCAGAGCACCAGCTTCGGGCTACCATATCCTGTGGCCTTATAGGTGGTATTAGAGAAATGGTTTAGGAATCCATGGAAAATTAAGACAACACTAAAACAATAATAATGTTTTACTAAGTAGGGTAGGTTCTTCAAATTCTTAGATGGAAAGCCATTGATCCACAACTAGACTCTTGACTCTCCCTATGGAGAAAATATATACTATTGTAGAAAAATACTTCTCAACAAGTTACCAACCTTTTGTTAACTTATGACCCACATGAAAAACACTCTATGAAATATCGAAAAGCTCAAATGTCCTTCAAATATCCCAAGGATCGGAAGATGTGTATAACCAAATTGCCAATGCACTGTTCGAGAATAATAAAAACAAATAGAAGTACTACGAGGGACTCTTCCTATGTTTCACCCTCAATAAGAAATAGTTGGTCGTCACAGCCTTCGGAGAAGCTGCAAAGGATCTGGTCTTTCGCGCTATCTTTAAGTACCAAATCCTGTGTTTTAGAATGCTTGGGGACCTCTGCAATTTTGAATCTTTCATCAAATCCTTCAAATATGAAATGGTTCGATAGATAATTAGGAACCAAATCCAAGAGGATGCCGTAGAGCTTGATTTCACTTGTGCCTATCTCAAGCAAACCACCTGTATCACACGAGAGCTTGGTTTTAACCAAGATCCAAATTGCCAAGGGTGTATTTGGGAAGACGAGACCCGTGAGCTTTGATCTTCCCTGGGAGTAGAGTTGAATAGTACCATCTTCCTTAGGCGGTGGAGGAAGAGGGGCATCACCATGGGTGTCAGGGAAGCCGTGTGAATGAGTCAGTGGAAGTACGCCAATCAAATTTTGAGGATGAAATTATTTTAAGAGGGGGATAATGTGAAACCCTAGGATTTATGAACATGACTAATTGAAAAATGAAATATTTTATAATGATGTTTTTTTTAAATGGTTTGTTTTTTGTACTAATAAAGGAATTGAAACTAAATAGATGAAAAACAAGGAGAATAAAGAGAACTGGTATACATTAAAATGTTATATTACAACAAAGACCAATACTAACCGAGAACACCATGTACAAGACATAACATGGCCACATCAAGGCTGCTAAGAACCACAACTCGACTAATTGGATAGTAAATATCATCTGGATTTTTTAGTGTGAAAACATAATATCTAGAACCACATCACATGTACTCATAACTAATGGAATCAGGAGAGCCATCTTCCTAGGGTCAAGGGTTTTGAAAATGTGAAACACCCTACACTTTATTTTTATAATGGTCTTTTAAGAAATTATGACCGCTATATATATGACCGTTAGGTTTAAATTGATAAAGAATATATTTTTATAATTCGTTTTATAATTCTCTTATAATATTATGTTATTACAAATAATTAAATATGTTCAAATGATTTGAAATATATCTTTAAGTATCATTATTTTAAAATAAAATAATATTCATATTAAATAACCTAATTGATATTATAAAATCCTAATATTTGCCTATATGGTTGAGAACATAGTATTTTAACACCTTCTAAATGTTTTAAAAGACATGTTTAAAGAGTATATCCTAATCATATACCTTTAATGATTATTGTAAACTATATTTTTTTGGATCTTTAAAACAATGTATTTTGAATAAGGAAGAAATATTTATCTTTTAAATCAAATGATAGAGTAAGTTGTAAATCGGATTTTGGAATTTTGATGTTATAAGTTTTTAAAACTTATAATAGTTTATACAAATTCAATTTTTAACTATTAGTATTGAATAATTTTTTTAAATGAAACAATTCTATTTCCATATTTTCTAACATTTCAATTTTTCTCAAATAATTTTTTAATAAAAATTTTAGAGGGACCCAGTCAGTCGAGGGAATCCCTGGGGGCCAAGCTCTCAAGGCCAAGACCGAGTCCCACATGAGGCAGTAGCCTTCAGGGTCACAAGGTCCCGAGTGGTGCACGCGTGGTGTGGCCCAATGTATTAGACGAGTAGAGCTTCGGCCAGGTCGCGTGCAGGATTTTGTCTAAGGCAAGTGACGTGCAGTGCGTGAGATTGGGCCAAGGCCCGTAGGGGCCCGTGTATAAGGGCCCAGTGTGCATGTGTACGTGTCATTTCCATGAGAGTATCACGCTTTGGATTATAAGCTGCGCCCCATCTTTGTTTCGTTTCGATATGGGATGCCAAATTTCTAGTGTCATGTGATCGGAGCCGTTCATCGCATCTCGCCATCGATCAGAACCGTCCGCGCGATTGAAGGCTGCAAGAACTCATGCATATCACATTAATTGTCTGATCCTCCCACGATCAGATCTCGACTGTCGTTTCCTTTTGAAACCAGAGACCTTTGTCATCTTCTTCCTCATGACGAGGTCCCACACCACTGTGCTTGTACACCCGAGAATGCCCCGACCTTCCCTGTTTTCACAGTTTTCTTTGACCATTGTGCTCCCCACCCTCCAAGGACACTACAGCTTGGCCTAACTTCTAGATCTAATTCCTTTAGTAACAATGAGGCCTCTGTATAAACTCTGAACTCTTGACCTCCCTATGACCCCTACGAACTCCTCTTAGTCTCTCCAGCTAAACCAGCGGGCTTCCTCTTATCTGAGCGTCCTCCATAGCCATGTAAGGGTGTATTGATTTTGTGTATTTTCTAAAACTACACATACAACTCGATATATATATACATTAATATATATAAGACTTATATTTACAGAATTTTACATGAAATGAAAACCTTTCTTTTCAAACTAAGGTCTTCGTGGGGTGTTTGCCTTCGTATCTGCAAGTACAAGGGGATACCCCAACCTTTTTTATTATTTAAAACCTGATACAACCACACAGTGTGTAATCGGTTATATGATATAAATATATATATATATATATATATATATTCAGTATAGGCATCATTTTTCCCCTCTGTTAAAAACTGGGGGTATGGATTAGGAAATTATATTTCCCTAAAAAGATTTAAGGGTTTTTGTTTCCTTCGAGTTTTGTTCATATAACCCATATGACACAATATGTGTATATATTGTTTTTTATATGTTTAGGTATACACTTTAAAACTCTTTCAGTTTAAGGAATTCCAAGGAGGTTGTTTATCATTATTCTTTAATCAATTATTTATATAAGATTAGTTGTGAGAGGTTTTTCTCTTAAGAAAAACCATTACATACTTAATATATATGTATTTTCGGGTGTTTAAATATATATATATATATATATGTTACCAGTCCAAATTTATTTCAAATATTTCCATATAATTCAGTATTTTATAATGAGAATTATTCATTTGAAAAGGGCCTTCTTAAAATCAGTTCTTAACATGTATGGTCTTCATCTAAGCCTTATATATATAACTATATTTTTTCTATAAGTTTATATATTTCAATACAAATCAGTTTTGTTTTTTAGAGATAAATACTTATCTATTAATGATATTTTTGATGTGAACTAGGTCTTTGGTTTATGTGAAATTATTTTATAATTTTAAAACCATAGCTTTTATATGTTTATGTATTTATAGTTACATGAATGTTAAACCTATCAAGTTTTGATATTTGACTAAATAATTGATAAGTAGTTAGAGGTTTTTAGATTTTAATAGATTTAGTGGACCATGATAAATTTATGAGAAAACACATATATACACTTGGTGTATATATCGTTATTTATGTATGTATTTTTAAGATTAATATTTGAAACCATAATTTCATGTAATGGTTGTTGATATTTTAATACATGTAGGATTTTAGTGTTTGTATATGCTATTTTGTATTTTTGTATATAAGTGTACACTAATGGGCTTGATTAATCTAATTTCAATATTATTAACTATGTTGAATGTCATAGGGATATACTCTGACTTGACCCAAATGTATTAGAAAATAAATGGATTTTTAAATCATGTTATGCTCTCTAGAAATTTTAACATGTAATTAATTTTCTTCAATGTTTACTGTAGGTTTATTATGTTTATGATTTGGCCTTTTTGCATGTTTAGTTCCATGTTTATCATTATATTTAATGACAAGTAACTATGTATTTCATTTTCATGAAGCAAGAATTTTAAAGAGTACTGTTCTATCATTTCATGTGACAACCCCTTTTCATCTACCATTTGATGTCGTTTAGTAATTGTACTTTCTACATAGAATGTTTACTAAACCATGCCTTCTTTTGATTAATTATTCCATGTTTGTAATTTTATCTATCATGTCATGTGTTTTTAGACCAATTTTATAATGGATTTTTCTTTTCCATATCATTGATCATCCTACTTGCATATGACACATCATAATAATGAACCAATAATCAAGTTACCCAAAGTGGTATGGGAATCCTTGGGTAATGAGAAATGAAAATAATTATCCAAAGTGGTATGGGACGCCTTGGATAATACGAAATAAAAATTTAATAGACCTAAAAAGTCCTTTTAAGGGTGCGCCCTGATAGCGCTCCAATGCATTGGGTTATGATGTAATCTCTAGGGATTACAATTTTATCGATTCCTTGGTGAATGACCTTGATAATTTTAAATGATACCTTGGTATATAACCTTGGTAATTTTACAACACCTTGGGGATGGACCTTGGTGATATGTTCCTGAATGTCAAAGGAACCATTACCTATGAGTATCAGATTAAAATACACATGGCATATGACAAGGCAATGTTGATGCATGACTACTTTTCTTTTCCAGAATTTTATTACAAATGTTGCATTACACTTATCATGTCATGATGTGCATTTTTTAATAGTTGTAGAGAATGTGTTTATGCACAACTCTGATGATGGTTATTCTTAATTTTTCTTACACACCTTGCTTATTATACCCACTTCACTTAGTAAAACCCATTACATTTAATAATAGCATGCTTACCTTGTTTATTAAGTGGGTTTAAGCTAAGTGTTCTAATGATTATGTATAAATTGTTTTAACCGTATTATATCAACCTTTGAATTGTCTTGATACTTTTCCTTTAATGAATTATTTTATGTATGGAAAAGTATTTTCAAAGGTTGTTTTGAAAATCTGGATTTAATTACATTCAAAACCCCTTACTGAGTAATTCAATGCTCACTCTATGTTTTTGATGAAATTTTTAAAGGTTGATAGAGTCCTTCCAAGTTTTAGGAATTTTGTCTTAGCTTTGTAAGGAAGAAGTGAGGCGGTTGACTCTGATTCTCAAGGATCTAAACCAAAAATTTCCTCCTGATGGGTTATGATGTGTAAATTGTTTGTTTAGTTTGTATGAAATAAATTACACACCATAACCAGAGCACCGGCTCCGGGCTACCGGTGGCTGGGGCCTTATAGTAAATATGGGGATGATTATAAATTATCTTCAGCATATCTCTTCCAAACTAATGGAAAAGTAGAAAAACTCAAATCATAATGTTAAAAGAATATTTGAAAAAATGGTACAACCCAACAGAAAATACTGGAGTTTTCACTTGGATTATGCACATTTGCTGTACAATACGGCTTTAAAAACCCCCCTATCAGAATGTCACCATAGAGAATTGTGTTTCTAAAGGCTTCTCACCATCTAGTGGAGTTAGCAAATTGTACATATTGGGACGTTAAAATTTTTCATATGTAATTTTCAGATGTAGGTGAGCATAGGAAGCTAAATATTTAGAAGATGTAAGAAATTAGACGTGATAAATACGAGAACTCCTGAATCTACATAGAGAATACAATGGTTGTCCATGATTGCATGATTCATCAATAGAAGTTCTTTATTGGTGAGAAGGTACTCATGTAAAATTCCAAGAAAATCATGACCCAGGTATGCTTCGTTCCCGATGGCTTGGTCCTTATAATTTTACTAATGTTAAACCTTTTTGTGAAATATATATTTTTCATGAGCAAAGTGGATAATGTCTTACCATTAATGGGATGCATCTTATGAACTTCTATGGGTATTTTACAAAGAATTATGGGGATGAAATCCACCTTCTAGAAGAATCATACCAGTTAAACACACCCGGTTTCATCCTTCCTTCTCACGTTCTTAATTATTATAGTGAGGACACAGCATATTCTAGGTGTGGGGTGGATACATTCTGAGTTTCATTAGGATTGTCATTATCTTTATTCTTTTTTCTCCTTTCACCATCTTTATGGTATTTTCACTTTCCCCATCTTGTTGTGTTCATATGTATTTTCATATTATTTCTTATTTCATATATTTTTCTCTTTTTTATAGTATTTTACCCCCTAATTATCACCGAATCAGGGAGATTAATGATCATGCATGTTGGAATTTTGGATTCAATGTTTTTTTAACATCTGATGAACATTTATTTCTTTTGTTTAATGAATATTTGTTTGAATTCAACATAGATAGTGATTTTTAGTAAATCGGTTTTCTTTTAATATTAAAAATGGTTGTATATTTTTGAAAACATTGAGATGATTGATACCCTTTGTGTCTGCAGATTTTGGGAAAATCATGTCACTAATATCTCTATACCATTTTTCACTAAACCACAAAGTATGAATTTTTCTTACATAATATAAGGAAAATATATGCTAGGTTAATATTATTAATCTTAAAATGATATTTCCTTATTATTTATTATTAATCTAATATGTTTCATTACAATACTAGTATGACCAATGTGTGTGTACCTGATATCTGACAGTTGTACACACCCAAAAAAATAAAAATAAAAAATAAAAAAATAGTTTTTTCATTGGAAGGTCAATACACATCCACCTCAAAATTTGATCTTGTTATAACTATTAAAATATTTTTTTTGAGTAGATCAAACAAGGATTAAGAGATGAGTGTGAGATTTTTTCCTAATGAAACGTTTGAAAAAAACAAAAAAGTATATAAGTGGGGGAGAGATAAAATGTGTAATATATGGGGATATAGAGTTTGATTAAATAAGGTTTGACATCCTGGAATTCATAAGTGGGTTGGTCTATAAATATGATTAGAATGTATTTAGGGTAGGTTCGGTGGAAAAAATCATTTAAGATGAAAAATTTTAAAATTTCCTATATTTACTGTATATAGAGTGGAAATAATATCATGGAATGGTTTTTACACTCACAAATGGAAAGTTAGTGGAATGGTTTAATTTTGAATTCATTCCACATTTTTTTATCATCAATATCTTTGATTTTTAATGTGATATAAATTATGAGACATTTTTTCCCATTTTATCTAGGAATAACTCTTTGTTGTGGTTTGTAATTTGATCACATTATATTAATGAATTAAAATGTCCATGAATGTTGTAACATCATGATTATAGTAATATATACAGGCTTAATTTTTTCGATATGTGATTTTTCTAGGAGTAAAAATGTTTTGGTGTTGGTGTGTGATCGAATAGCGATTCACTATTCATTTCAAACCATACTCCACTATTTTAAACTAGTTTTGTAATGAAAATTCAAAATATAAGAATTAATATCACATCATGTATGATTCCTTGAATTAACTTTTTATCACTATTTAATGGATAAATTTAACTTGTTTCAGTGTTTACATTGTAGGAGGAGGTGATTTGGATTGCCCGTGATGAAATTAAAGCAAAATGGGCAAAACTGCACAAGAGCCCAAGCATGCATGGGGAAATAAATATACAATTTCGAAAATTTGTGCAACTTACTATGATGAAATTTAGTATAATTATGAAAAATAAAGTGGGGTAAATATTTCAAGAATACCGTGGATCCCAATTCGTCAATTTAATGGCCCAAAACAGGTCCATATTATAAAGAAATTCATGGCGGGCTGGATTGGACTACCCTTTTGTATTTGAGCTTTACATCTAGCCTTGCAACTTCAATTGAGCTGATTCTACCTCCATTGGATGGAAAAATCTATTAAAAATATTTCCACCAAATTTTAAGCCATTATCCTGAGTTTTGGTCAATCACCCATCTGGTTTAATGATGATAAAGATGTTTTCCATTAATTAACACATTGTCATTTAGGCACTTGACTTATTTTGTGGATAGTATGATTTATTTTTCCCATAAATCCCCACTAACCCTCATTCTCCCATCTTCCAAGAACATAGTTAAGCGTGAGTTTAACATAACAACTCTTTTCACCCATTTTAGTTCTATTCCCCTTTATATACTTCTAAACCTCTTATTAATAAATATGGGGGGGTGTCCATTGTTGTAATCCCAAGGTCCACACATTCAATATTCATATGGTAAATGAATTTTCATTTTTGTTTTCAATTTATTTTATTTATACCTTTTTAATATTTTTTTTATTCTGGTAAGAACCAATACAAATCAAAGGAACCACGATCCCCATTCTTCAAAGAAAAACTCTGATTTTGTGATGATTTGAGTGTGGTTTCTTTTTTTCTCCCCTACCTTTCATGAGTGTGTGAATGGATTATATCAGTTGATAAATTCTAGGTTCATGAACCCATGACTATTCTGGTTCTTGTCTTGTGCAATATTTCATCATTGACACAAATGTTGTCATCTCATTTTGTTGTTCACCTGATGCCTTGATTGAGTTCCGTTTTTTACATCGATTCAATTTTGTCCATTTAAAATGGATTGATGATAATAAATATAACTAATCAATATAATACTAGGTTGTAAAGTAGTAATAAATCTCATATCGTACTGGTTTAAGTGTTTATAAATCTAGTAATTAATGATCCTTTACATTCCCTTGAGACCGATGAACGATTGAGCAGCAAGGGACACTTACCTGGTTTGATAATGATTTCTCTATCTTGTTTATCTCAGTAGAATAGTTTCAATTTATATTTTTAAATCAAAAAGATAAAAGTTTTATAAATCTTCATTACCAATTTATTCTCAAAATCAATATCTTATTTTTAAATAAATGATCTAAGGCAATGTTAGGAGATGACCTATGGTGGCTTCTATAGTGTAGTAATTCTAGTTAAAAAATAAAAAACTAATTTGATGTGCATGACAATACAATCAAATTTTGGTTCCGCTTCCAAGGATCCAATGTCAATTGTTCCCTTTTCCTCTTTTATTTTCTTTTTTACTCTTTCAAACTCCCCTATTGTTTTTTTCTCTTCTGTTTATTTTCGTGTGTTCTTACTCTCTCTATCTCTCTTTTCTCGTCTATCTCTCTAATTATATAGTGTAACATTATGTTATATTTTATTATTTCAACCTTTTTAAATATTTTTATATCCATCCTTGATCCTAAAAAAAACAAAACTTACAACATATATCCATAACACGATTAGGAAAATAAACTGGTTAAAATATACCCTGAAATTTAAAACACACTTCACTCACAAATTATGTCATACAAAGTAGAATAATAACATAACATATAGGAAAAAAATGTAACTTCAACTAGTCATAAAAAATGAAAACATTGAACCAAATAAAACCCAAGAAGTCATGGTTTCAAATAAATGAACATTAAAAGAATTGATAACCATGGATGTAGAGTACCAACCTACGTACATCCAATAACTTGAGGAAGAATCCAACATTGAGCTAATATCTGGAATCATCCACAAACATCCAAAAATTTCTTTGTCTTTCTGGTGGGGACCCTCTGAAAAATTTCGATGATTTTTACCTAGTATTCAATACATTGAACACACAAATGTGTCTAAGTTCATAATTATTTTTAGGGCCTTCCATTTCTCCCATGATGGTGTATCCAAATACTATCTAAATTATATTCCTACCAAAATTGGGGGATGGAATGAATTGAAAAGAATCTTTTTAGATAATTTCACCCCTACCTTTATAACATCATCAATTACGAATGATTTTCTTTGCGTTGGGAAATCACAAGGAGAGAACCTTTATGAATACTAGGAGATATTTAAAAAAAAATTCTTAAGTTGTCCCCACCATATAATTAGGGAAAAACATTTAATCCAATACTTCTATGATAAAATTTTCCCAAAGGATCATGGAACGATTGATGTTGTGGCTAGTGGTGACCTTGTTATTAAAACTCATTCTCCTACTTGGGACTAAAATACCAATATGGCTCATAATGTACAACAATTTTTTACACTGGTTATTGCACTAACCCGAGGAGTTCATGAGGGAATTTATTTATCCCTGAAAAAAATTGTGTATAATAAAAGTAATGAGATGCATACCATGATATGGAAATTAACTAAAGAAATAGGTAACTCACCCTCTTCTTCAGTTCCATTACAATGTGATATTTTTTCTGACAATACTCATTTTTCATACTAGTGCCCAGAACTTCAAGATTATCCTATGTCTTGGGCAGACGTGTTCTCAAGGTGTCCATTCCAAGATTCACCTCCCTTAATGTGAGAATAATTCAGGCCAAATCTAAACCCTGGTTGGCATGTACAACCACAACACTGACAAGAAGGAAACTCAAGCTACCCTAAGAAGAATTGGTATCAACAAGTCCAAGGTACAAAACCTTATTATCCTTTATCTTCTTGAAACAATACTCCTCCAACTCCCAAAAATGTTTGAATCCTTGAGTATATGGTGATGGAAATGGAAGCACAGAACCTCCAATTCAAACAGACCACACAATCTTCTATTCAAGACCGATGAACTCAAGTAGGACAATTGGAAAACACATTGGTGAGATAAATATGAAAGGTTTGAGACAATTACCTTCCCAGCCTATTTTCAATCCAACAGATGAAGGTAATGTTTGTTCAATAACAATTTTCATATGTATGGATGTTTCAAAATTAAATGATTCTACCAAATAGGTATGTCAGCCTCTTGAAAACACATTTTCTCAATCCATAAAATATTTCAATGAAGAAAAGCAATACAAAAAAGGGAAATCAAATTATCATAGATGATTCAAATTGAAATTCCATTTCACTTAATTTTCCAAAAAGACTCTCTAAATCTAATAAATTTTTTTATAATTATATTGATAATTAAATAATGGATATATTTAAAAAGGTTTATGATAACATTACTTTATCAGATGCATTTGAACAAATACCTTGATATAAAAAAATTTCATAAATATCTTTTGACCCGTAGAAGGAAGCAGATGTTGAATGAGGGAGTCAACCTAGGAAGTAATTCATTAGCTTTTATTAAACATATTATTCCAATAGAATTCAAGGATCTAGGAACATTAATGATACCTTGTACCATTGGGGATACATTATTTTCAGATGATATGTTATATTTAAGTGCATCCATTAATGTAATGCCTCACTCTGTGAATACATCTATATAGGTTAGAGAGATTCAACCAATAGGTATTGTCATGAAACTTTTTATCTAGAGTACTATGCATTCAACAAGAGTTATTGAGGATGTACTTATATCAGTGAATAATCTCATCTTCCCCACTTGTTTTTGTATCCATGAGATGGAATATACCTGAACCAAATGACATGTTCTTTTCACATATGGGAGGAAATTCCTTAATACAGCAAAGACAATCATCAATTATCACAATGGTATGTTATCCATGGTTTTTAGTAGAGAAAATGTATGTTTTAACATCCTTGATGTGACAAAACACACTATTGGAGAGAACTCCACTCTTCTTGTATATTCAATGAATGTTCCCTTTAACAACACACACACACACACAAAAATCTCTTTTAAACACATGATTTGAATCATTTTCCTCTTCTTCACCCATGTATTATTGATGTTTTGATTCATGTTTGATGTGATGTGTGGGTTTTGAAAAATGTAAATTTTATCATTTTATTGATGTGTGTGTTCATTCAGAGGTTCTCATGACCATCAATGATTCTATATATCTCATTTCTATAGATTCTTGTTCTATAGAGAACAAACATTCAGAGATAGATAGTTTCATATACCTCATTACGCTTAAAACCCCTCCCTTAATCCAAAAACCACCGATGTTGGAACATAAACCACATAATTCTAATTTAGAATATGAATATCTATAGCATATTGACCCATTTCTCATCATTATTTTCAATATCCTTTCTACACTACATGAATCTAAATTGCTCAACCTTTTGAGTTAGTGTAAAAAAGGATATAAGATGGAAATTGTTTGATATTCCCAAGATTAGACCATCTATTTGTATGAACCATATAATTTTATATGATGAGGCTAATTTTTTAAGACAATCTCACTGCTATTTTAATATTACTCTCCTTGAAGTGGTAGAATTGGAATTCAGTAAATTATGTGGTTCTTGGAACATTTATCATATAACAAATATTAAATGGGGTAGCCCAGTAAACTTTCTCCATTAAAAACAGAAATAACATTAGTTTCAAATGAAAGAAAAGAATTGGTCCCAAAACATGTGAAAAATAGCTTGTGAGTTTATATTTACTACCATTGACTGAATCAAGCCACGTGGAATGAACACTTTCCACTACCTTTCATTGACCAAATACTAGAGTTATTAGCTGTTATGTCCCATTATTGTTTCCATGATGGATATTCGGTTTATTTCCAAATGCATATATCCCATGAGGATCTGAACAATTCTACATTTACCTATCCATTTAGCACATTTGCATACAAAAGAATTATTTTTGGTCTATGTAATGCTCCTGGTACTTTTCATTGAGGTATATTGATTATATTTCTGAGTACCATGAGAATTGTATAGAAGTCTTTATGGATGATTTCAGGGTATATAGATCTTCTTTTAATGACTGTTTAATACACCTAGGCTATGTTCGTTCGCCATTGCATTAAGTGAGGGAAATTTCTTTGGCATATTATTTTAAATGACGTAATTCATGTGGATAAATCAAAAATATAATTAATTTCATCCCTTTCCTATCCAAAATGAGTTCACGAAGTGCAATATTTCTGGGGTCATGTGTTGTTGTACCGTCGATTCATTAAAGTGTGTTGTAATATCGCACTACCACTTTCCTTATTAATACAATAATCTTCTAAGTTTGTGATAGATAAATACAATGAAGATTCATTCAATTCACAAAGAACGTGTCTCAAATAAACTCCCATCATCCAACCACTAAGGTGGGTTCTTCCCTTCAAACTTCTACGTGATGACTCTAGCTTTGCAGTTGGGGAATTTTTATTAGAAAGGGTTGAGAAGGATTCTCGTGTCATTGTGTATACCTCACGTACCCTTGAACCATCCTAGGTAAACTAAAAAACCAATAAAAATTAACTCTTCTCTATTTTTTTCCATGTAAAAATTTCATTCATATCTTCTTGGGGTAAAATTCGTGGTGTTTTCTAACAACACTGCCCTTCGATTCATCATAATGATTCTTGAAGTTAATCCTCACCAGATTCGATGGATTCTCCTCCTCCAAGAGTTTGACATTGAGATTATAGATAACAGAGGAGTGTAAATTATTTTACGGAACCACATTATTATTCATTCCCCATCATTAGACAACAATGTTGAATCATCCTTCCATACTAAGAAATTATTCCCTCATGAGAACCTTTGTGATGTTGTGGAATTTACCCCATGGAATGAAGACATTTTTTATTTTCTAGAAAAATATAGGGTCCCCACTGATTTCAGCACTTCACAATCTTGAAGACATAAGCATGATTCATGGTGGTAAATTGGGGATGACCCATATATGTGGTGAATTTGTAGTGACCAAGTGGTTCTTCAGTGTGTCACTAACCATGAAATCACCTTTGTGTTGACCTCTTTCCAAACTTTGTCTTGTGGGGACCACTTTAGCATTAAACGTACAACTTGAAAGTTCATTTCTTTATCACAATATTGTAAAATATTTTATAGGGATACCCATAGATTTCTCATGTAATTTAATTTTTATCAATTAACAGGGAATATCTTAATGGGGAATAAAATTCCCTTACAACCCAGGTTATTCTGTGAGAATTTTAATGCATGGGGCATTGACTTTATGGTGAATTTTTAAAATTTCATTGTTTTTTATGTACATTTTATTGACTCTAGAATATGTATATAAATGGGTGGAAGAATAAATGACTAGGAACGATGATGCTCAAGTTGTTGTTTCTTTTGTAAGATCCCAGATTTTCAGTAGGTTTGGTTTGTCGAGATTCAACATTATTGATCAGGGTTAACATTTTTGCAATCACAATATGATAAATTTTATACATAATTATGTTGTTTATCATAAATTCTCCACTACATCTCACCCCCAAACTAATGAACAAGAATAAATCTAAAATCATTATGTTAAGAGAATATTGTATAAATGGTACAACCGAATAGGAAATATTGGAATTTGCAATTGGATGATGCACTTTGGGTGTACTGTAATGCTTTTAAACCCCCAATATGAATGTCACCATACAGAATTGTGTTTGGAAACGATTTTTATCTAATGGTGGAGTTAGAAAACCATACATATTGGTCCATTAAACAATGTAATATAAATCATTCATATGTAGGTTAGCATAGGGTGATGCATATTCAATATTTGGAAGATGTTAGACGTGATGCATGTGAGAACTACCAGATCTATAAAGAGAAGAAAAAGGTTATCCATGAAAATATGATTAATTGGTGAATGTTCTATATTGGTGATAATGTCCTCATTTACAATTCCTGGTAAATACTCTACCCTGGTAAGATTTTTTCTTGATGGTTCAGTCCTTATACTATTACTAATGTTTTCCCTTTTGGTGCAATACCAATTTTTCCATGAGTAGAGTGTACGAAGTCTTACTGTCTATGGGATGTGATATAAACACTTCTATAATGATTTTTCAAATAATTATATAGAGGGAATATACCTTCTAGGAGTAATATACTAATGAAACAAACCAGGTTTTATACTTCCTTTTCACATTCTCAATTATTACAGTGAGGAAACTCTACATTCTAGGTGTGTATTGGGTGGTGGATACATTCTTTGGTTCATTAGGATTTTTATCGTCTTTCGTTTTTCTTCTCTTTTTCTCCTTCTTAATGGTATGTTCACTTTTCGCCATCTATTTGAGTTCATTATTATTTTCAATGTATTCTTATTTCATCTAACTTTTCCATCTTTATGGTAATTTTACTCCCCCCTTATGGTAACCAAATCGTGGAACTTATGGAAAATGTATATCATAATTTTTTATTCCATGTTGTTTAAACATTAATGAAAAATTATCTCTATTAGGAAATGACTATTTTTAATAATTTTTCATCGGGGATTGATTTTTAGTAAAAAAATTTCTGTCAAGGATATAATTTTTTTTATCTCCATGAAAACATTGAGATGATTGTTCCCCTTGTATTAGTAGTTTTTAGGAAAAATGTTTCACTAATATATCCACATATTTTGGATCCAAACCATAATTTGGGTATGTTTATTACTTAATAAAAGTTAAATATATGTTAGGTTAATGTTTTTGAACATAAAATGATATCTCCAAATGGTCGTTCCATATCCGATCTGTTTCATTTCTATACTACATTAACATATGCGTTTATACCTAATATATGAATGTTTTACGACCTAAAAAATCAAAAAAAAATAATTTTTTATGTTTTGGGAAGTTGGAAACCCAATCCTCTTCAATATTTGATATTGTTATATATATTACAATTAGTTTCTTGCAGAGATAAAGTAAGGGATGAGAGGTGAGTGTGAGATTTGTTTAGAATAAAACTTATGAAAAATGAAGAAATGATGGGAGTGAATAAATTTGACACGTATCGGAATATTTCAGTTGGGATCTTATGTTTTGACTTCTGGGGATTCTTAAGTGAGTGATTCTTGAAATATTATTGAAAAGGATGTAGGGAAGGTTTGGTGGACAAAATCATTTCAGCTGAAATTTTTTACAATGACCTATATTTACTAGATAGAGAGTGAAATGAATAGCATGGAATGATATTCACACAAAAACATGGAGAGTTAATGTAATGGTTTAATTTTTAATTCCTTTCCCAATTTAGTATCATGAATCTCTTTGAATTTCATTATGACATAACTTATGAGACACCTATTTTCATTTTCACTAGGAATAACTCCTTGGTGTGGTTTGTTCTTTGATCGAACAACATTAATGAATTAAAAATTCATTGAATGTTAAATCATCATGATGCTTGGAATACATACATG
Source organism: Viscum album (assembly GCA_963277665.1). Classification (NCBI taxonomy): domain Eukaryota; kingdom Viridiplantae; phylum Streptophyta; class Magnoliopsida; order Santalales; family Viscaceae; genus Viscum; species Viscum album. The sequence continues at coordinate 506,065,732 of OY728130.1, forward strand.
CATCATTATTTTGGATATGTTACATTACCCATGTGTTCAAATGTTTAGGTTTGGGGGTGTGATCACATAGTGATTCACTATTCATTTCGACCCTTACACCACTATTTTAAACTAGTTTTGTAATGAATATTCCAAATATAATAATGAATTTAATTTTATGTTTTATTAAATAAATTAATGTTCATCAATATTTAATAGTAAAATTTACTTGTTTCATGGTTTACATTGTAGGAGCAGGTGATTTGGAGAGCCTTTTATGAAATTCATGGAAAATGGGCCAAACTGCACGAGATCCCAATAATGTAAGTGGACATAAATTGGAAATTTATATAATAAATGCATCCAGATGTGATGAAATTTTTTTGACAAATGAAATACATATGGTATATATTTATAAAGAAGACCATGGAGCGTAATTCATTCATTGTGAAGCTCAAAATAGGTCCACATTCTGAAGAAACTTTGGGTGGTCCAAATTAGACTACCATTCTGTATTTGGCCCATAACTCGGGCCTCAGAACTTAAATTGAGAGGATTATACCTCCATTGGATATTAAAATCAAAGACAACTTCACCATAGAATTTTAATTCAATTTCTCATGGTTTTCCTATCATCCATTTGGATAAATAATGATAAATAAATGGTACATGAATAGTCACCTAGTCCCTTAGGCACTTCACATATTTTGTGAAAAGTGTGATTTATTTGTCTGTTAAATCACCCCTAACCCTGATTCTATCATGTTGTACGACAACAGTTATGGGTGAATCCAACATTAGAGATCTTTCTTAACCCATTTGAGTTCTTTTCTCCCTTATGTTCTTCTAAACCTCTTAGTGATCAATTTGGGGGTATGCTTATTGTAATCCTGAGCTCCACGCTTGTAATCATTATAAGGTAATTGAATTTTATGGTTTAATATAAATTATTCTTAATTTGAAACTATTTACTTTGATTTTATTAAGGTATGATCAAATAAAAATCAAACCAACAAGAATCCCCATGCCTCCTTGCACAACCCAGATTATGTGATGATTTGAGTGTGGGGGACTCTTTTCTCACCCCATCCCTTTCATGAGTGTGGGAATGGATTATTTCGGTTGATAAATTCCAAGATCATGAACCCAATAAAATTCATGTTCTTTTCTTGTGGAATATTTTATCATTATCACAAATATTCTCATCTCATCGCGTTGTTGAGTGTTTCTGTGATTGAGTTCCGTTTTGACAATTATTCATATTTGTTGATTTTGAGCGGGTACCAATAATAAATATCGTTGATCAATCAAATACTAGGTGGTATCCTATTAAAAACTGACAAAAAATACATGTTTGAGAGTGTATAAATCATGGAATAAATTTTCCTTCCCATTAACCTTAAGATCGATGATGAATTGAGCATCAATGGACACTTACTCGGGTTGGTCATGATTTCACCATCTTATTTATCTTAGTAGTATAGTTTGAATTTATATTTTGAAATAAAAAATACTTATTTTTAATACCCCATTACCATTTTATTATCAACATTAGAACCTTATATTTAAATAAATGATCTACGACTCTGTAGAGAGATGGCATAGGGTTGCTGCTATACTATATAATTTTATGTTAAAAATAAACATCTAATTTGATGTGATCAACAACACAATCAGTGACCCACTGAAGTAGACTGGTTGAGTATCCTTCTGTAATTAGTGATGATATATGTGAGATCCCATGGAGGATTAATCCTCCATTGATGTAACACATCCATAAATCTCTAAAATGACTAATCCTCAACAATTCAGATGCTAAAGATGTTACAGAACAAGAGTATGGTGACCATTTCTCTAGTTCTAAAATAAAATAAACATACATCCCCAAGAAAAAGCTGAACCATATATAAACTTACCCCTACTATTAATCAGTAATTTACCACCATGCATGACACTAGAGATACACAATCCATCCATCTTCATCTTAATACTTGTGGTTGGTGGTTCTATTTAACCCGTCTTCAATTAATTTTTCTACATCCATTGTTCAAGAGAAATATTCCTTTGAAATACCCCTTCTATGAAGACTAAAAATTTACCATCTTTTATAAGAACACCATGATCTACCACTATGGATTTCACTAGAATAGAAAATGATATAGACGACAGTTTCCCACCTTCTTAATATGACATACGCTTCGAAAATGGTATGTAGAAACAACATTTTTTCCTAATAAGACATTGAAATATTTTTACATACTATTCCAAATCTAGGCACTATGACAGCGTGCGATTATGTGGCCAAGTGTTCCTAGAATTAGTTTTATAAAAATAGTAAATATATTTTATATTATGCACACGAATTTAGCTAAAAAATGGGATATCTCTAAAATGGATTACTGGATATAAAATCCCAAACCACGGTTGAGTCTAGAATGTGATGATTCCCCTATTCGTGATATAAAATGTATTGGTTTGGGTTGTTTGAAACCCTCAGTTATTAGCGGGTCGTTTATGTGATTAAATGAATTAATCTATTTAATTAATTACTAAAGGAAATTATCATAATATATGTTTATATAAACATGATTATATGAATTTTTCCTCATAGTCATAGTTTCTCCAATAAAGACTTCTCCTCTCCTCTCTTCTACTTTCCATTGATGAATAATGAAGAACAAATGACAAACCCCGAGATCTAGATGGAACACACCACATCGGATCCTCATCCTTCATTAATATTGAATGATCCAATTCAGGTAGGACTCATTCATGGTGTTCTTATGCCCAAAATTATATGTTTTTGGATGTTGTTAATTTATTATTAAACATATACCTTTGAGATTATCAATTTCATTATCCTAGTTATCGATTTAATATTTGTTATCAGTTTATCTAGCTCGAATCACACAATATTTATTTGTCAGATAAGAAATCTTTTAAAATGATCAAAACCCTTTTTTGGTGCATTTACCCCTAAATTTATAAACATTACTCCTCATGGAATCTTGATGGATCCCGGTTAGATGATTGCTAGGTGACCCAAGCTCCATCAAGGCCCCAAAAATTAGACAGAATCACGGAACAACAATGGTTTGTGAGCAAGTCATAGATTTTGAAACAACAAAATTCATGGGTGAATGATATGATTATTTCATGATAATCCAATGATGAATGAATCAACGTCCATGAGCGGATGATCTGGAAAAACCATCATTTTCAAATGAGACTGAATTGTGTAGTACGACATGACAATCTCACGTTTATTAGCCAGATCTATAGTTTTCATAGCAGATTCAACCGTCTATGCCCATGGTTTAAGTGGATTTGGAGTAAGGATGATGATTTGGGAAGAAAATAAATTTCATGTTGAAAAACCTGACTACACACCATGTTCAATGAATAACACATGGTGTATAGCCCCCCTCAGCGGTGGTACTAGTGTTTGGGAAGCGTTAAGGATGTGACAACGTGTACACCCTTTGACATTCCATGTAAAACCTCCCTATGTGATATAATCCTTATGATGTAGCACATTTTCAAGCGCATTCCATGTTCCGAGCACATAGAAATGGCTTGGACACATAATCAACATCACATGTCAACCTGCAAATCATGTACCAAATTACATGGACATGAAGTCTGAGTACAAGGACACATCTAACAGACACTGCCTGATCCCTAGATAGGTGAGACGCACAATGTAGTCCACATTCAATGTGTTAACTACCATGTGGGACATGACCTGTCTCCAATCCGTGACAGGATGAGGCAACGAAGAGGGACCACCCATTATGTGGGACCCCTCACACATTTTGTACTGTTTTTCTCCCTTTTGAGAAATCATCTAAAAATATAATCTCCTTCATTTGAACTCAGATTTTTGCACACAAGATTCCAATCCAATGTGTTTTTTCACTTTGAATTTAATGGGGTCATCAGAAGTGAATTTTGAGATACAATGTATTTTTTCTAGGTCAGCACGCGTAGAGATGAAAACTAACAGTGGTAGAGATCAGACTGGAATACAAGGTCATATTGGGATGTCCCTCAAGCCGTGATGGGTATTGTAGTCCATCGATGATGATATCGGGATAACCCACCAACATTTGTGTGTAGTGTAGTCCCTGGTGGGAGATTCCAGGATGAGCCTCCATATGGGATGCATATCATAGTCCCTGATGATAACAGACAGACCCTCCAGCTGGGCTAGGATGTGAAGTCCCTGATGACTTAGAGAATACCCTCAACTGTGCATTTCAGTGGTGAGGGGTGGTTCGATATACCTAAGGGATCTAGAGAAAGAGGGTCGATTTTCCTCCAAAGACTCTCCCATGTGAAATGACTTAAAACGGTGCAGATGATTTAGTACTGCCTATTGTAGATAGTATTGAGGTGTGGTTATTTGATCCATATTGACTTTTGTATTATGGGAAGAAACAAGAGGTGATCTGCATTGCAGATGATTTTACCTTGTAACTATCGGATACATGACTTCTTGGGTCGAGCTCTAAGATAGAGATCCCCTTAGTCTCTCATTTTGGCTTCATTGATTGAATATATATATATATATATATATATCCCACTATTGTACATAATCATTGGGTCTCAGTTATTCGCCTTCCTAGAGTTTTGAAGACATGCATGGTATGCCACGTGCTTTCCATGTCTATCATTACATGGTTGGATGGGTCTACTCTCCATCTATAGGTAGTGAAGACTCAACGAGAGGGTTCACCTCTTCACTGTTTGGATCTCCTTATGTTTTGATGACTCGTATTTCATACTCTTATTGTCTTGAGATGCTCTCTTTCCATTCTCTTTTATAGTACCTTGTCTCGTTTACTGCTTCTCTTCAATTGTATCTCTTATTGTTACCCTCTATCCTTTTTTGGGCGTTCTATTGGGTATGTATATACTCACCCCTACATTTTCTTTTATCAATACATGCCATTTATTTTTCATGTGGTGGATAGGATGATTGTGACTATAGAGGAGTATAGGTATACGGGCTACATGGACCTAGTACTGTGGTCACAGTTGGGATACAAGTGTTGGTCTCTATCAGCAGATACTATTTTCTAGTTGTGTTTAGGTTGGTACTGGATTTGTTTTGGGCGTTTTGCCCTTTACATTTCATTAATGACTACCATACCATTGTATTGTCTAGAGGGTCATGAATTTCCATATATATTTACAATTGTTTAAGCTTTTCTTAAATTTCTCTACAATTTTTTCATTGAGTTGGTTACGTGCATCGGTATAGGTTCTTAGGAAACAACTACAGTGATTATTTTGTTCTTTCATCATTTTTCATCAACCTATGGCCTATGGATGCAGGATTAATGTAGTTACGGCTTGAGCCCCATCTTGGGTCGGGTTAATCAAAGTGATATCAGAGGAATTTTCTTACTTGGGACATTATTCAAAATTTCTATAAAAAGGAATTGGTTTGGATTGAGGGAAATAGGGTAGAAGTGGCTCAGGAGTCTCTTAGGCATGTGATTACAGTGATGGTATGGTGGATAACATATCCATTCACAATGACCCTGATTACCTACTTTTCGACTCGCCACACTAAGATAGTTTTTTTTAGAAAATGGTATATTCATTATTATGATTGAGCCTTTGAATATCCATCATGAGACATCTACCCCTTATTTTTTTGATATATATATATATATATATATATATATATATTCTCATCTATTGGAGCACTCCTTGATAAATTTAAGGATTCCTCTGTGATGACAATCATCCAAGTTACCAAATCTTGTTCATAATGATGACCTAATGAGCGTTGAGGCCTCACTTTAGGTCCCATCCTGCGATTCCCTTCCTCCATGTAGACAGGTAGCGATGTCTTCACCCTTTGAGTAGGAGATAGTCCTAGTACGGAAGTATGTGGACGTGCATAGGATGAGCGCACTCCATGATATCCAACATCAATGACCTACGAGGTTCCCCAACAATCCATACCCAATGGAATTATAGGATTTACGGAGTTAGTGGTCCACCTGTTTGGACCGGTTCACAACCTAACAGATCATTGGGTGGCATTTGTTATTATCATCTTACCTAAAGAAGGAGGTAGATTCCTTAACATAGTTACCTAGATAGATAATGTGGCCACACTCTTGTGGGATTACATTCAATTGAGGTTTACAATGGTGTAATACCACACCTTTTTATCCAGATTCATGGCCTTTTGGAGCATCATATGGAAGGTCTGATTGTGACAGTGTATATGGAAAGGTTCACCAAGTATGTTCTAGAGGTACCATAATAGGGGACCCTTCTGTGATGAGACTCAAGTGCATGGTCACCCTGTTCAGGGGAAGCATAGAGAACCGGTGTAACTAAGAGAGGGTCGATGCAACACTTGTGATGGGAAAGGTAACATGGCCTAAGACTATACAATAATATATATTGATAATCCTATGAAGGAAGCAAATGGACTGCCATGGCAGAGGCTACACTATGATTAGAGATCCCCCCTGCAAGGACAGAGTGGTCCCTAGGGAGGCAGACCAAGAAATGAGTGGGAGGATCTACAGGTGGGAGACAGTGGTTTGAGGTTTTCCCACCACCAGAACATGGTGGTCCACATTAGTCTTAGGGAGCAGGGGTCCTCGGATGTGGGAAGATGCAAGCTATGGACTTCTACAACTCCGCTTCACACAATATTATTCGAGGTATGATCTATGTTTATTCTACACTTTCTTTAGTATTATTATACATAGTCAGCTATCCATTATTTTATCTATCGACTCTTTGAGCGGGGGAAGGATCTACCATTAGAGATTCTAGAATAGTAGCCAGGCTAGGAGGTTCCTACAGGGAATGCTTCCCCAATATCTAATGTCTCCCAGTAGTACAAACAATCACTTGGAGAATAGTGGTTCATGATGGATCTATTGGTTATCAGGATGTAACCATATAACGTAATCATGGCCATGGATTAACTTTCCATGGTTCGATCCCATATTTATTGTCCCTGTAGGTAATTCATATGCATATATTCTCATGGGACGGGGTTCTCCTTTCACAATTAGAGAGACCTATTCATAGGATGAGTGGGTTCTATGAGCAATAAGTTACAGCCCATTACCAATAATCTACTGAGTATGATTGTTGAAGAAGAATCTATGGGAATTTGGATCCCTTTAGTTGTGGATGATTATATGGATGTGTTTCTTGAATATGTCTCCGGACTTCCTCTAAAATGGTAGTTAGTGTTTTTTATTGACTTACATCCATCGATTGAAATGATATCTTTTTCAGCATATCAGATGGCACCCACTGAGCTCTGGGATTTGAGGTTATAGTTATAGGACCTTAAATAGAATGGTTTCATCAGACCATGTGTGTCCCCCGTGGCATCATTAGTCTTGTCTGTGAAAAATGAATATGGGAGATTACGTTGTTTCATGGATTATTGTCCCCAGAATCAGCCCATGAAAAAGAAAAAGTACCACTTTCCATGGATTGATATCCTCTTAGTTTAGTTTGTAGGTGTGAGATGTTTTCGAAGATCAATCATTGGTCCTTATAATACCAGTTGTTGGTTCGTGAGGTTGACATTATAATGTTTTCCTATCAATTACACTATTGACAAAGTGAGTTCCTAGTTATTCACTTTTGTGGTGGAAAATGCCCCCACCATTTTTATGGATTTTATAAACCAGATCTTCTATCCATAGAAGAACCAATTTTTCATTGTCTTCAATGATGATATACTTTTCTACTAAGTAACGGAGGAGGAGAATGCAGAGCACTTGATAGGGGTCCTTAATTAACTTCGAGAGTAGAAGCTATAAGGAAATCTCTCAAAATGTCTGCTTTTCATACAATAGGTTCACATTTTAGGGAATTTCATTTACGATCTAGGTTCATTCATGGATCTAGGGAATATAGAAGTAGTTCATTCATGGGATCCACCCATGAATGTGTTTTAGGTGTGAATATATCATTTCCTGGAGGGGTCCATTTGAAGATTTGTGTCATAAATATCCAGAATCATAAAACTTTGGATTACTTCAAAATGGATGGGATATCCATTTACCTGGTCGATGTAGTTCTAGACGGCTTTTGAGGAGCTAAGAAATTAGATGATGATATCTCCGTTTTTGACAGTACCAGAGGAAGAGGTTGAGTTCAAGGTATATTGTGAGGCCTTATGAGTTTATCTCGGTTGCATGATGATGAAATAATAAGTGGTCAATGCATATGTGTTGATATAATTGGGACCTTAGGGATAGTACTATGGGAGTCATGATCTAGAGATAGAATTGTTAGTCTTCTATTGGAGGATGGGGAGGCACTACATTTTAGGAGACTTCCTTATGGTTTACTCAGACCACCAGACTCTCAAGTACATCTTCACTCTGAGAGACCAGAATCTAAGGAAGCAACACTGGTTTAATTTATTGTAGGACTATGAGAGATAGTCTATACTCCAAATAAGGGAAATGTTTTAGAAAATTCCCTTAGTAGGAATTACTAGGCTTTCCTAATATAGAAAGCTTCATTGTAGTTAGCTTCCCAACAACTGACACTGATAAAGCAATAGGGTATCGTTTTCCTATATATGATGGTGTTGAGACTTATACTTCTCGACTGTGTGAAAGAGTCTCATCTAAGAGACATTGATGTTGAGTTTCTACATGATCACATATCCATAGGCAATGCACTATATGGGTATTCTGAAGGAGGGAATCATGAGATAATGTTTAGGGGACGAATAGTGGTTCTAGTGGAAATGAGGGTGGCAGTGATGTGAGAGTTCCACACATCTCCCACAGCTTTATATTCTTAGTTGTGGAATATGTATTGTTTTTTTCAGTGGATGTTTTGGTGGTTCGTCATGAGAAGGTCTTTATATGGGTTCGTCTCACGATTCCTTACATGTCAGTAGGTGAATACTGAGCACCATGTTTTTACTGGTTTGTTACAACCACTTGATATCCTAGTGTGGAAATTAGATGTCATATCCATGCACTTCATTACAGGGATTCCACACATAGAGATGATCCACGAGGCCACCTAGGTGATATCAGACAAAATCATGTAGTCTGTGTACTTCCTTGCTATCAGGGAGCAGAGTCCAGTGGATATTTTTGGGTAGTTATACATTCAATAGATCTTCCACCTTCATGGGGTACCTTCAATGATGGTCTCCAATCGTGACACTAAATTTACATCATGTTTTTTTTAGAGGCCTACATGAGGCATTCAACACCCATCTATGGAAGAGTATAGGCTTTTACCACTAGACTAACTGGAAGACCAAGTGCACTATCCTGGTGCTAGGGGTTATGTTGATAGCATGAATCTTTGATATCATCTGGAGTTGGGATCATCACATACTATCGTTGGACTTTGCATATAACAACTGCTTCCACTCCACCATCATCATGGATCCTTTTGAGGCCGTATACAAGAGACCATGTAGTTAACCCTTTTACTGGAAGGATATTGGAGATTATTCCCTTATAGGCACAGAGTTGGTGTAGGTAACGACAGAGAATGTGTGGGCCATCCATGAATGGATGAATACGACCTAGATCAGACCAAAGAACTATAGAGAACACCATCGTAGGAACTTGGAGTCTATTTAAGGATACCATGTATTCTTGATATTCTCCCCATGATGGGGAATGTGGAGGTTTGGATACGGGAGTAATATATCTCTAACGTTCATCAGGTCTTTCAAGATAGTGTAGAGGATCGGCAAAGTTGCATATCAGCTGTCATTACCCCCACAATAAGAGAGGGTGTTTGACGTCCTCCACATGTCGCAGTTTAGGAGATACATTCATGACTCTACATGAGTTATTCGATAGGTGATCTAGACATTGATGATGTAGCCACCTTTGTGGAGCACCTGTTGGGAATCAAGAACTGACAGATGCAGACCCTGTGAGGAAATGTCATCGCTCCAGACAAACTATTGTGGCAGCACAGAAAAGTGAAGGAGGGTTCTTAAGAGTAGGAGAGAAAAATGTGGGCTCAGTATCCCAATTTTATTATTTATATTTTTTTGGGAAGAAGAAAAGTTTGATGGAAGGAATTATGTAGAGAATAGGTTTTTTCCTAATCAAACATTGAAATATTTTTATATATTATTTCAAAGGTAGCCACTAATATGATGTGTGATTCTGAGCCTGATGTTCCTAGAATTAATTTTATAAAAATATTAAATATTTTTAATATTACGTAGTGTACTTAACTAAATAAAAAAGGATAACACTCAAATGAATGATCTGATTGGAATTATGATACCCTGGTTGGGACTAGAATGTGATGTTCCCCTAGGAGCGACATAAAATGAGTGGTCGTGGGACATTCCGATCCCTACCTCATTGGAAGGATGTTTAGGTGATTAAATAAATTAATTTAAACAATTAATTATATACACCCATTAACCAAATAAATGGTTATATAAACATGATTATGTTGATTTTTCCTCATAATCCTAGTTTTTTACAATGACCTCTTATCTCCTCTCTTTTATCTTCCATTAATGAACAATGATGAATGAACGGTGAACCCATGGATCGAGATGGATCCAAGCACCTCGGATCCTCCTCTTCATCATCAGCGAGAGATCTAATCCAGGTACGACTCATTCCTAACATTATTATTCCCTGTATAAAATGTTTGATATTTTTTTTTAATTTATTCGTCAATATGAACCGTTGAGATCAAACATTTCATGAGCCCACGAACCTGAATATTATTCATTACTGGATCATCTAACCCGAATTGTATAATTATGATTGATTGGACAAGAAAAATTTTCCAGAAATTCATAAACATTTTTTGTGATTTTCCCTCTATATTTCTAAACATCATCACCCTGGAATCGTCATGGATCCTAGTTCGATGATTTTCTGCTGACCCGAGCACAATCTGGTGCCCGGAAATGAGCCAGAATCGTGGAATGACAATGGTTTTCCGAGCGATACATAGATCAGAAAATGAAACATTGAAAGGATGTGAAATATGAATATTTAACATCAATATGATGAGAAATAAAGCGACAATTAAGATATGATGATCTAGAAAAACCCTCGTTTTAGAACACAGCTAATTCACGACAAACAACAAAGCAATAACACGTTCATCAGCCAGATCTGGAGTTTTTTAAGTAGATTTAGGCATCTTTGATAATGGTTGATTTAAATTTTGTGTTTGAATGAAGATTTAGGAAGAACCCAAGGTTTCTAGAAAACCCACACTACACGATGTGTTCACCTAAGAACACCTGGTGTGTATCCTCTCATAGTGATGGAGCTATGGATTGGGAAGTGTTATGGATGGCATAGCATGTACACCCTTTGAAACGTAGTGTACCACAACCCCATGTGAGACGATCCCTGTGAAGGAAAAAATGGCCAGCTGCAGGCTATGTGACAAACACATGGACATGACTTGGACACACAGGCAACATCCAATTTGGACCAAAATTCCATGTACCAAAGTACATGATCATAGAGTCTGAGTACACAAACACATCCAATAGACATGGCCCGATCCCTATATAGGTAGGACACACCGTGTAGTCCACCTACACGGCATAGACTAACACATAGGACAACACCTGTGTCTTACCAGAGAATTGTCCATGCAGCAAAGAGTGAGCACACGTCGTGTGGTCCCCCTAACACATCGTGTATAGTTTGATCTCTTTTAAGCAATCTTCATTCGTTCATATCTCCATCGTTTGAACTAGGATTTTGGCCAGTGAGATTCCTATCATGATTTTTTTCTGCGTAGAACATGATGGTGACATCAAAATTGTATTTTGATATATGATGTGGATATTATTGGTTGGGAAATGTAGTGAAAACACTGGATGATGGCAATGATCAGACATGCCTACCAGACATACTAGGAACACCCTCTAGCTAAGCTGGGTAGTGTAGTCACTGAAGAGAGATTATAGGCTGACCCTCTAGTTGGGCTAGGTAGGGTAATCCCCAATGATGATATTCGACTAACAGTCTAGCTGGGTTGGGTAGTGATGTCCCTAATGAGAGATTATGGACTGACCATCCAGATTGGTAGGTTATCATGGTCACTGATGAAACCGGGTTGACCCTCCAACTGGGCTAGGAAGTGTAGTCCCTAATAAATCAAAGAAGACAATTGACTGTGTGACATAGTGGAGAGGCATGGTTTAACATACCTATGGACTTACAAAAAAGAGGGGTTACTTCCCCACCATTACACATCCTTATTAAGTGACCAAAAATTGTTAGGGTGAGTTAGTGCCACCAAAAGTGGATACTATCAAAGAGTGTTGATTTGAGTCCCTTTGACTTCTGTCTCCTAGGCAGACACATGACATAATGGGCATAGAAGATTATTTTACATTAAAATTGTTTTATACTAAACTTCTTAGGCTAACCTATTAGATGAATATCCCATTACTCCGTAATTTGGGATTATTTGACTAAGAATATATATATACGGCTACAGTACACAATACTTGTGTCTTGGTTACTCTCATTCCAAGAGAGGTGAAGACGCATGGGGGATGCCATGTGATTTTCATGTCTAGTTTCTCATGGTAGGATTCACCTACTCTCCAAATATAGGTAGAAATGCATCTATTTGAGGTTTTATCTCATAAATATTTCTAGATTCTTATGTTTAGATGATCGTACATTCACACAATTATTGGGTTGATCTGCACAAATTCCAATATCTTTTATTGTACCTTGTTCAATTTACTTCTTCTCTTTTGTTTTATCTCTTACTGCTCCCCCCTCACATTTTTTGTTGTTCTAGTAGGTATGTATATAATAACCCCTCCATGGGATTTTCTTAATACATTTAGTGTCTTTTTTAGATGGCATACATGTTGATCAATACAACATAAACGTATAGGGAAACAAGTTGGGTGGTCCGAATACAATGGTTATAGTTGGGATATAGGGGTTTCACTCTCTCAGAAGATACTCTTTTTCATTTTTCATTAGTTTGGGATCAGATTATGGTTTTGGAATGCGTTTATCCCTTTAAATTTTATTAATAACTATCGTACCCTTGATTTTACTAGAGGTTACTTCATGTATATGCTAATTTATAGTAGTTTCATCCTTTATTACTTTTCTCAACAAGCTTCCATTGAGTTGGATGTGTGCGTGTGTACTGTTTCTTAGGAATATACATCCCTGAGTTTCTTATGCCTTCAAATCAAGTCACCAACCCTTGGACTATAGAGGTAGGCTTGGGATAGTTTTAGATTGAGCCCCAGCTTGGGTCGTGTCATGAAATGGCCTTTACAATGAAAAACAATCAATTTTTTAAAAAAACAATTATATCAAAATTATATTTGATATAAATTCTACTGAACTAATTTTGTAAAATTGAAATATAATTGAAATAATTTCCATAAAATAAAATTAAAAATATTACATAGCTATTTCAATAATTTATGAAAAAATGTGGTATCCAATTAAATAACTATTTTTACTATTTATCAAAAGTTTAATATTTTCTTAATATTATGCAAAATTCACCCAGATTGAAATTATAAATTCAAAATTTATAAAAAAAATTATTTTCCAAAATATTTTATTGAAATTGAAATAAATTAACTTTATAATATGTGCATAGAGTTCTTTAAATTCACCTATAAGAAAAAATGCAGTTTTTTCAGAATATATTTCATTCATTTTCAAATGGTTTTCATTTATTTCTATTCAATATTTGACAATTGAATTTATTTTATTCATGTGAAAATAATAAAATTATCATAATTTACTTACTCCTACTCGTACTTTCCATCTCAACATCTTTGTTATAATTATCAATATAATATTTTAATAGACTATGATGTTTCAGTTAAATTTTGTCTTTCATGAATAACAAGCTATCAAAACAATTATTTAAAATAAATATTTCTAAAATTATTGGGTGTTGCATTATATTATACGCTTTATGATTCTTGTCATATACTCTATTGAACATGAAATTATAATTTTAAAATATTAATGTGTTGCCTTTATACCCCTAAAAGAAATTGTGTCCTCCAAATTTAATCTTATTCACAAAAATCTTGTTCTTGACAATTGAAAAAACTTCTTTAGATACCCATATTCTTAAAAATGGATAATAAAATTCCAATTTATATTATTTAACATTAATTATATATTGTTCCTATAATAAAACAAAATAGCTTATCTAGTATGAGAATTTTGGTGGAATGTGATAATATGATCATGGAATAAAAACATAAATATTTATTGAGAGTTACAAAGATCATTGTTTAGAAGAATCTGAATCATTAAGAGAAATTCAAAATTCACAATTCCATAATTCGTTGAGGGAAATGAATATAATAGGACACCATTTTCATTATGATATCCTTTTCCAAAAGTTGATGGATTTTTTTTGATATCTAGAAAAAGAACATGCAGAAATATAATTCTATGATATATTTCTATTTCATATCCACAATTTCATCTTTTGGATGTTGTTGGATCATTTTCCACTTCATTTCAAACTCAGTGAAGTGAATATCTGAGATGAATTTTTATTCCTAAAGCAATATAATTATATTTTAATGGGTCATAAGATTCACAAAAGAGTGAAAATCCCTTATATGGGTCTCTAAATATATATAAAAAATAAAAATATTAGAAATAGTCATATAATATAATAAATTATTCTCTAAACATAAAAATTATCACCCAGAGATTAATATAATCAATTTCATAAATTCTTACTCTTGAAAAATATGTCTAAACAAATTATATATTAAAAAAAATTGAGGGGGGTCCCTAAAGTTGAAAAATCAACCTAACATCATATTCCCCAAATTTGTAAAAACATACCATAATATTACATACCAAAAATGTGAATCCCTTAATCACTATAAAATATAAATAGCTATATTTATACTTATAAATGTAACATATTAGGCAGTCAATTAATATCCATAAATCCAAATGTTATGTAAAATTCCTTAAAGATGACATAAATCCATAAACAATTTCACGGTTACAAATATAATAAAATTACCATATACATATAATTATTCCCTCAAAAAATAGACACTTATAAATGGTTATCATCCCTAATAAGGCTCTTTTCCAAAAATGTCAACTTTCTATTGTATCACTATTCTTGTTCATCATTTTTATTCAATATATATATTTATGTTTTATAGAACAGTCACTATATTACACGCCTTATACATTTTATTATTCTTATCCTGGAAAAATAAATATACTAACATAATTATTTAATCCAAATATAAGAGAAATTTAATCATTCCTCTTTTTCCTTATTAATATCATAATCTTTACCCTATCCCATATCTCTATCAGAGGTATAATCCATAGACACTTAGAGAATTCATTTTCATAGTTCCCCAGGTCATTATGGTTGAAATAATAAACCTAAAATTTGTCCTTATTATCTATAAAATCACAAGAATTATAGACTTTTTCTCCATACTTATATCAAAATACTATTCCCTTCAAGAGTGTGCTAGAATGTTTCTTTCCATAATTATCAAATCGGGGAATCCCTTATTCCCTTCGTCCCTCTACCTATCATTTACTCAGTATTCATGTTCTCATGTTTCTTTCCTTTAAATCCATATCAATTACAGAATTAATTCATATTCATGTTAGAGAATGATAATATTTCCTTGTATAATTATAATCTTTGGGAGACTAGTACCCTTTGAAAGACTGTATTTATCTCATCAGGGAAACTAACATTCTTTCTTGTTAGATTATAATCATTGATATGATTCCATTTCATTATGATAGTAAATATTTCTATAAAATTACATATATAACATTATATCATAACATTAAGAAACATAATTTAAAATCAAAAAACTAATGAAACACATAGAATAAATTAAAAATTTATGCATGGATAATTAAATAATCTTAAACATGGACTCTTTGGTAAAGTATTTAAATAATTAGTATATTTTTAAATCCTTTATAATGGTTTATAAATGAAATGTCATCTAAGGGGAGAATATATTCCAGGAATTGCATAAAAATATTTTAGCAATGCCTATTTTCATGGAATAAGTAATTCTTGAGTCATACCCAACACCCCATTTATTTATTTATTGCCCATAGGTAACCCTATGCCATAACTACATCAAAATTGAATATCCAGATAGGGATATATTCTCATTCAAACCAAAAAATACCAACATTACCAAAATATTAGGAATTTATACTATTTATATATTTATCTTTAATGAATGTCATTGGGTTATCTTCCCTAAAATATGTTTTTCTAAATATTGTTCTCTAGATTCCTATAAATATTTATCGAATACCAACATTAAAGACCGAGGCACTAGTAACCCAAATTGAGTGGTTAATTTTTTAAATCGACACTAGATACATGGAATCACAGACCTATAGACTAAATAATATAGATGTATTTGTATACTAGATACATACACAAAGTTGACATGAAAATTTAAAACATTAAAATCATTATCTTTTTTCATAAGATAACTCCATATTTCATTTTATCATATCCCTTTAAATAAATTAAAAAATATTTCCCAGTATACTAGGGGTAATAAAACATAATACAGGGGGGAAATATTCTCAACAAGTTTAGTCATATAGTGGAAGCTACCATGAAGAAATAGCCATAATAAATATGTTAATGTGAATAACTGGAACACATTCCATTTAAATAATAACATGAACATGATATTCAATAAATACATTGTGAATAAATATACCAACATAAATAATCACGTGATCTTGAAAATTATATTGGGATATTCTAACTAATCGAATAACTAAATGGGTTTTAATAACTAGTATTATAATGATATAATTTAAAATGCTTATATTTGGAAACAAAATTTCAAAACCTTTTACAAGGAATCATATATATGTGGGTATAAACCTATCTAGTTTAGCCAATAGATATTTCTCATCAGACCTATTGATGAATTGAGCGATAATCTATAATTAGGCCCCACCCAAGACTTATTATATCATATTTATTCTTTATATAAATAGGGATAAAATAAAAAACATAAACATTTATTTTTAAAAACTATGTTATAAAATCTTAATACATACCCCTATAAAAGAAACATAATCATAAACTATCAAATTAATATGGGCAGTGGTAATAAAATTTTACATCCTTAGTCAAACTGATCGTAAACCATCAAAATAAAAATAATTATGATATCAAAATAATTTATCCATAATGGATCATAATTAAAATAAATGGATGATTTCAATAATGAATAAAAATACCATAGAAATGTGAATAATTTTTTTTGGGAAATAACCTTTTCACTTAAAAAAATTAAATAAAAAGATTGAAAAATATTTTGAAAATAAATTTAATTCCTAATAACATCTGAAAAATTTTAAAATTATATTTTATACATTTATTGGGCATGAGAGTGGAGAATTATATTGATATTATTCCTATTAAAACAAATATTTATTTCACATTTTTTATATATACAAATGGGAATTGTTTGGAAAACAACTTGAAAATTCCATTTAAAAAATTTGAAAATTAAAAATGGGTAAAAATTAATTTGATAAATCATTTGGATAAAGTAAAAAAATTGAATGAAATTTTAGAAGACATGGTCTTAAAAAAATTATTCTTCAATAAGGAGATAAATAAATATAAATTTTCTTGATAATATTTTCCCAATCATATTTTGTACCAAAGAGATTAAAAATGGTGTTATTATATGAACAACCATAGGACATTAAAAAATATATTGTGTTAATGTAATATTTAATAATTCCCCCAAGGGATACCTGAACTTAGATAATCTTGAATAATGATGATATTCTAGAATACAAACTTACCATTTTGGTATTGTCTTAATCATAACCCCCATGAAAGAAATAACATCAAACTAAACTTTAAATACCATAAAGATAAATAGATTAATGTTATAACATGTCAAAAGGAGTAGTATATTAACCATATAATGGAATAAGTGTTGAATACATAATATGTCCCAAGAATGTAATGTTATATGGGAAAGTCATACCTTTGGTTCGACAATATTCATATTTTCCCAAACCGCTTGTTTAAAAAATATAGGATTATTATAGATCTATAACATAACCATAGTCCAATATATAATACCACATATGATGATTATATGTAATGTTACCACTGTTTTTTATAGTATTTCATTTTATTCATTTTATTGGGGTTCATTTTTTTATTTTCTCATTAGTTTTTTGTCATGAATGTTATTATTCTTGTCCATATGCTATACTTACATCCTCAAAAAAGATATTAATGTTATAAATATTTTTTTTCTTTAGATAAATCTATAGTTCCACTCAAGAAAATTTTAAATAGAAAACTAATCTCAAATATTCATGGATATAGTTGGATATACATATGTTCAAGCAATGATATTATTATCTTAAAGGGTGAATGGTTAAGGAAGTGTGCGATATATTAATTTTACAGAATTGATGTCATATCATATATATCATTTGTATTAATTAAATTTTCTCTTCATTCCTATTTTAGACTATACCTTATTCAACAAGATGAACCAAATAATTAAAAATATGAAATCCAATTTATCAAGAAAATAATGTGTGTGGATAATTAATTTTACCTCTAGTGGATATGCTATTCCAAAACCCCCTTTATCCTTTACCATAGTAACAATGTTTTTACTCATTAGCGATCAATTTAGACCTTACAGAATTAAAATTGGTCCATAAATATATCATAAATTATATTTTTAAATAGTTTAAAATAATTTGGAAACTAATAATATTTTTATGAATTTAAAATCCTTTAAATGTTTTTTTTAATTAAAAAAATTATTTTTAGTTTGTACATTATTCATTTTATTTGAATATAAAAACTATAAATACATTGATGTAAAATGAATCAATTATGTTTAAACCTCTATAAAAAGATAGTTTTATCTAAAAAATTAACAAAAGATAATAATTCATTCAATCTATTTTACATTTAATATTTCTAGTATCATTTATTCTTTTTTTGAATTAACTATGTTATTATTATATTGGTGTTTTTTAATAATTTAATGTAATTATATGATTACCATAAATATAAATTAAATTTACCCCATGAAGGTAATTTAATTATTCTCATAATGACTACACATATTCATTAACATATTTTTTTCCCATATATTAAAAATTAATTTTAAATTTAAGAGTAAGAGGGTGAAATTTTTTTATTTTCATTTCATAAATAATTTTATAAGAAACCTTCAAATACAATTTCCTCAAAAACTCATAAACATATATCATAATGTGATAAGGGTCAAAATATTGATAGTTAATTGGAATTGGATAAGTGTTAAGGTATTTGTTACCCTAATAAATTTAGTTTAACCCCCAGTAAACACATTTATACCTTAAATCGGTAATTAATTTCATTTTTATTATTATTAGTTATATAAGAAAATTAGATTGGACATTTCAAGTATTATAAATTATTATTATTAAGAATATGGAATCATATTTTCTAAATTCAATTCAATTAAGTTGTATATTTCAATTTAATATTAATCTAATAGGGGTGTTGATAAAACAATCTTTCAAATAAAAACATTCAAATGATTAAAGATCTTTAATATCAAAATTAACTATAAAATTTATTCCAATGACCAAAATTAGTAAAATTTGGAAATAGTTTGAATAATTATACACAAAACCCAATTTAAATTATTAGTTAGATTTTTAAATAATTTTATTGAACATTGAGTTGTCAATAAAATCATAATTTTCCATTATTCCTCAAAAATTAATATTTAATGAAATTTCACGATACATAACTCAAAGATAGTTTTAAAATTTAGTTTTAAAATTTTAATTTTATTTTTCAAATAAATTTCCATAAAATGGAAAATTTTAATTTTAAATTGTTTTTTAAAAACATGAAAAATCTACATTTTATAAAAATATAGTTTCTTTGAAAATATTTAATTCTCCATCAAATGTTTTAGAATATATTAATAATAAATATATAAATATGGAATTTAATTTATAAATTGACAAACCATAAAATTTTCATAATTTATTTATTAATATTCCCACCTAAAAACATAACCTCTACATTAAAGGTGTCATTATAATATTTTTATATAATATCATGTTTCATTTAAACAATGTTTTGTGTGTGTCGTAATATTTTTAAGAGAAATAATTTATTTAATAATAAATATTTTGAAAAGTCTCATGGTTTTACATTCACATATAATATTTATTTATTCTTAAATTTACACTTTCAAACTTGAGGATACTCTTTTAAAATCTGGTGGTGTTACATTCACTACATCTGAAGATCTAAAAATACTAGAGGGTTTGGTTTCATGAAATATTATATAGTAAAAATATTTATCTATAGAGTATGTTTTCTCTATTTTATATCTTATTTGATTTATTTTAATTTTATTAATTTAGTTAACAACACAATAAAGAATTTATCTCTAAATCCATAAATTTGTGATTGTTATTTTCGAATTTTATTATCCTTTTAATGCCTTCCTTTTTCACCCACAAAATTTTCATCAGTGAAACCACATTTAGAATATACATGGATTAAATAAACTAATATGTAAACACTCAAAAACTATCTCATGGTAACCATAAAATAGAAATTCATAAAATTTTATATTAATATCATCATAACCCATAAATCTAACTAAAACCATACTTTTATACCAACTATAAAAACCATCTCTTAACCACCAAAGAATTATGAGTCTCACGGTATTAATTTCAAGTTATTATATTTATCTTTTATTTATGTTTATAAATTTATATCATTAGAAAAATAATTTTAAAATAATGTCTATATTTACGCATAGTGTATATTTTTTTCCATAAAACTGGTTCTTAAAATTATACCCCTAATTCATTCAATTCACTTCTACTTTATTTATGTGTAGTCATAATAGTTTAATGATTTACTTTTCTATAGTTATGATAATTCCTTATTTTTCTAAAAAATATTATAAAATGTGGGATTAGGAAAAAAATATTTTACATGTATATAAAAGTAATGGAAACACTCTAGTCGAAGAAAAATCATAAAAAACTTAAAATATAGAGATTTTTTACAATAAATATTGGGTGTAAAAAATAAATATTATTCACAAGTTTAAAAATCATGCAATACTAATATAAACCCTTTAAAACCAATTTCATAAATTGATAAACTATGATGATATC
Organism: Viscum album; assembly: GCA_963277665.1. Classification (NCBI taxonomy): domain Eukaryota; kingdom Viridiplantae; phylum Streptophyta; class Magnoliopsida; order Santalales; family Viscaceae; genus Viscum; species Viscum album. The sequence continues at coordinate 506,086,938 of OY728130.1, forward strand.
TTTTGAAAGCATAATAACCTTAGAATATAATTTGTTCATGAAAAGAACAATAAATTTTAAAACAATTTAAAAAAATTTCATAAAATCACAATATTTCAATTTAAAAATCATGTAAACCATAGAAAACCCATATAGGGACCTTGGGAAATTATATTCATCACCTATTTTCACTCATGTTTGACGTGTATAGTGTAACTCATATTCAGTTAATTCTTATCATCCTTTCTATTAAAAAATGGATCATTACCTAATACATTATAGGGATATATCCTAGGATCACCCACCATAATATATAATTTACCAAAAAAATTAATTGAAAAAACATATCATAATATTAAATTATCCATCATAACACACATTGACCCTATAATCAAAATGAAATTTAATCAACACATAAAAATATGGAAAAATATCCTGTTCATTTAAAAAGAATATAAAATAAGAATATGATATTCTTTGAAATCCCATGGAAACGTCTAGGGGATTTTTGAAAAATAATAATTTAAATAATGATACGACCTTTTCTTTATGTATTAAAAGATAAAAATACATTTTCCACAACATTATAAAAAAATCAAAATCCCTCAATTGTAAATAGTTTCATAGACTCCTTTTTAAAACATTTCAAAAACATGAAAGAACAATTTTTTTAGTTATTTATCTAAAAAGAAGAAAATTCAGGAAAAAATATGAAAAATATTAAAATAAAAGATAAACAGTCTAAAATAAAACATCAAAACATTTGAAAATGATGTTTTAATGAATAATCCTTTAATAAGAGTATCATTGAACATCGTATGTTCTCAAAATCCTAAATAAAAAAACTAAATTAATTAATCATTTCTGATGAAACATTGACCTTATCATTCACTCCATATTATTAATTATCATTAAATTACTACCATATTCTATTTTACTTTTAAATTAGTCAATTATACATTTGATGTTCTAATATCATTTGGCCCCAACAATATTCGATGTGTTGACCATTGTAAAAGCGATTACAATTCTATCATCTCAAAAACAATAAAAATTTCATAATTAGAATTTTTTTTACAAAAATATAATATTTATGTAATCCATCTAATTTGACCTTGTTAAATTAAATACATCATTCCATGGAGGTGGTAGTGTGCACATCCGCATGAGCGACCGTTTCTCTTTTATAGTAAAAAAGGAAATATTTTAAATAATATTTTACCTTTAATGAAACTTAATTAAATTTTTATATCATATTTATTCATTAAATAAATGCTTATGTATATACATTTTAATTAGTAATGAAAAATTAATTACATTGATTTGGGGAGGTAGTCGTTCTAACATACACATGAGCGACATTTCCATTTTCCCGATTGATGGGTGTGTGAGAAGTTAGATAATATTTTATAATTAAATAATAATTATTATTTTAATAAAATCATTTATAACAATTATATATATAGTTATAACAATTCTCGTTAGGTAGTGATTATAAAATCATCTCATTGGGGAGGCCGTAGTTTTTTTGTATGCATGAGCAGTGTCTTCATTTCACATAGCATCAAAAGTTGTATAACATATTTTTTCTATCAACATAATAAAATTTTTGTAAATTTTAGAAAATTAAATAATTATATTAGGATGATCACAATTTGATTCAATAAGTTATCAGAGTAAACAAAGTTGAATGTATTTTAATAGTACATATACATACTTTATAGATATCTTCTTTTTCCTAAAAAATAATGACATCTGAATTATAAGTTTGGTGAAACCAGTACCCATATGATGTGTGGTATTGATTTGGAGAGGTATTTGGGTATATATTTGTTGATATTGGGTTCTCAAAGTGTGTGTTGAAGTCATAATAGGAGGTTCAGATTCATAACTGAGAGGAGTGGAACCCTTATAAATATTAAGAACATGAAAATATTTTAGTTGTATTTATCATGAAAATTGGATACAATTTTCTCAACATTAAAATATATAGCATTTTAAGGTATAAATAAAATAATCCATTCATATTTTTATAATTTTATGATATTTGGAAATCCTTATCTTTTATTTTAACCCTTAAAAACATTTAACCCTTAGTGGGTACCAAACTTTTACCAGGGTAAGTATTAATTATGAATTATAATTAATTTAGAAACATTTCTAAATATAGTCCTTAAGATTTTAAATATTGAATAAATTTTCCAATTTGTCTATTTCAAAAAGTGGTATTAAAATAGTTTAATTCATTTTCAAAAACACAATGAAAAAACTTTTTAGATAAATTTCATTTTTAATCACAAAAATGATTTCACTCCAAAATCAAGTATAATGATGATTTACATGGAATCTATTACATTTTGTTAAATAAAAAGAATTTTAATTGAATTCAATATTAAACTAAAATAAAATTTAACGTTCTTTAAACATGATTAAAACTCTAGAAACAAATATATTTTTTTATAAATAAAAACTCTAATAGATTGTGAAAATTGAATGTTTTGACTTCTGAGTTGAATATTATATTTTTAAAATAATTTTAATACTCATAAAAAATAAATTTGATATATAAAAAGGGTTTAATAAACATTAATATCATTATTATATAATTCAAACATTTTAAATGTGATATTATTTATATTGTCATGTTTTTTCACTATTCACGAGTAAATTACTCTAAATTATTTACATGAGGAATTGAATAATTAAATTCATTATTTAAACAAAAAATTATAAAAAATTTGAATTTAAAATAATCTTATTTAATATATTGTAAAAATAATTTATTTAAATATAACAATTAATTTTTTTAAATACATTACAAAATCACTTATAAAACCTTAATGAATATGAATAGAAAAAAATGAATAATTTTTAATCATTGTATTTATTAATTTCTAGAATCACATAGATTTAAAAAAATCCACCCCTAATAAATCAACAAAATATTATAAAAAAGATGATACAAATAATATATAAATTTTAAGTGGTCCTAACCATTGATATTAAGGTCATTCTAATCTCTAAAAGATGCGATATTAAAACATATGATGAACCAAGTGATATATTCTATCAGGGGTACTCCATATCCAATTTTATATTAACAAAAATAATTATGGGATATTTCAAAAATTTAAATTCATGTTGGATTATCCAACTTTCCATACTCAATGAAAATTTTGAACTAGATAAATGCACCCATTAATTTTTTTTTGTGCACGCATAATCAACTTTTTACTTTATCATTTATATTTGAAAATTTAAAAAGGTTTCTTAAAATATATTAATTTATCAAATGGGGAAATTTTTCTTGTTAATTTATATTTTATAAGGAAATTTATTTTCAGAAAATTGCATTCATAATTTATGATAATATAATTATTAAAATGTTAAATTAATTAAATGATATATATGTTGTTTGAGTGGATGATATTTATTATAATCTCTTCTGTAATAGAGTACCAAAATGTAAGTGGGATAATGAAGGTTAATTTTTTTAATTGAGGGTTTTTACTAAAATTTAAATTTAAATTTGTTTTTTATAATATTATTTCTAGTTTATAATTCTTATAACACACCTATATAATATAATAAAACTAGTTTTGATAGCATATACAATACGCAACATCAAGCTTAAATGAACCCTAAAATATTACAATTTAAATATAATCATTAAATCAGAACTACTAAATTAACATGTATGAATAGTATCTACTAAGTTATATAATATATATATATATATATATAATACATACTCATTAAAAATTCAATGATTAATTCTTATGAAATAAATACACTGTTTTTTGTATAGTTATTTTATACTTTAAGAATACATTTTCCTAAAAATTAATTCTATAATGAAATATTATAATAACATTAAATTACATATATAAATTTTATTTTATAAAAATATATCATCACTGAAACAAATATCAATATAATCTTAGGCTAAGTGTTTGGAAATCTTTTGAATAGAGTTATTATTTAGTTAATAGTGAAAATACTGATTTTTATACTAAACTATGTTTTTTCAACAAATTTCATTGTTCCACTGAATTTTAATGTAGGTATAAAATTAAAATTAGTTATTTAATATTATTAATATTCTAATTAATTTTATTTGTATAACACCCCATGATTTTATGGTGTGTCTCCACTTAAATAAATTAAATTTCATCAATAGCTTATGTTGCATGTAACAACCATATTAACTTCATAATAAAATGTTAATATAAACTTACTACTAAATTTAAGGTAATGATTTATATTAACAAATTTTAGAAATTTATATATAATAATATAATTTTACATCCATTAAATATATTTTTAAGGAATAATATAAGAATAAATTCAGCGAGATGCATTAAAAGTTATATTTTTCTAATGATAGTCTTGTATCTATTTAATGGTACACATATTTTTATGAAAACTTTTGAAAAATTTATAAATTTTTTTTTAAAAATAGACATAATTTTTAAATAGTAATATAAAAATTTAATTTGGATGATACTTTTTAATTCTGCTGATAACTCTCAGGATTTGATGATTAGTGAAAAATAATGGCTTTTTGTTGACAAAGGTTTTTTCCAAAATAATGTATAGTGTTAAATTATATTATTGATTTTTTGAAGTATAATTAGCTCAATATGATATCATTTAATCCAATTTAGGTCATGGGAACCAATTTCACATTGAATTGGGATAAAAAAACAATCAATATTTTGATCATTTTCAAATTAATCACTCATTTCCTATCCATGAAAATGGGATTAATTTTAAACTAATGTTAGATAATTACATGAGTTGAATTTATAAAAATTAATCCATTATTTTTAATCATAAGTTCCAAATTTAGGGAATAGGCCCCATTTATTTTTTTAAAAAATATGAACAGTAAATATAAAAAAAATTACCATGGTTATAGGTAAATCATGTTATTTTGGGTACAAATTATATTATAAATTTTATATAACTATTAAAATACTTTTATAAATATTGTTAGTTGAGTTATTTTCAACCAAAAGCATCCTTTTTTTTATTTTATGGCCTATTGGAGCCACTTGGATTACTTTATTCCTTTTACATTATTTTGTTATAAGAAATTTCAAATATGTCATGCGCATGTTTTTATTATTTATTACATTTCTAATTTTTGATTATACAGAAAATATATTTCACTGTAAATTTTTATTTAAAGGATATATTGTTTATATTTAACCTGATAATTTATTTTTAAATTCTTAGAAATAACTAGGGATGATGTAGTAATGATATAATGAGTGATAATATCAACTAAATTATTATAAAAATATTAAAATAAATATAATTTAGAGTAATTAATATCATACCCTAGTTTCAATTATAAAATTTAAATTTTAAATAATTTTTTAAAAAGATTATAAAATATCATGTTTTATTGTTTTTTATATAGGTCATTAAAATGAATAGAGTCAAAATTGACACTAATGACATTTTATGATAAATAATATTTTATTAAATGATATAAAATTCATAAATATATAAAATTTGGATAACATATTAGGATAAAGTTGAAAATAAAATCACTTATTCATTTATGGTTCATTTTTACATTTAATATTAACTATATTAACCCAAGAGTAGTAAAAAAAACTTGTTGTCATAGTAATAGTTAAAGGGATTAAATAGGGGTTTAAGACAAAGGATATGGGCACAAATATGACCTTAAATTGTCTATAATAATATTTGTTGAGAGGTTTTTTACCAAAAAGTTTGTTAAATTATAAATAATTTACTTTGGATCTATTTAGAAATGAATATTAATTTATATTAATTTAATATTTTTTTCAATTTGCAAAAGTCCCCATCACCTACATTATATAAAAGAACCTCCTCTCATGCTTCCTCAAACTATATTAAGCCTTTTAGATAGACCAAAACCTAAGAATAAATATTTTAAAAATATTAATATAACTTATTAAGATCATGGTATTCAAAAAATCCATCCCCAGATCCCTTGATAAGAGAAATAAAGGGAGTTAGATGAAGAAGAAGTAATCATTTTTACTAAAACATAGAAATTCATTTCATCTTCTGCGTCATCTTCTTGAACTTTTTTAATTATAAAGTAATAACTCCAATATCATATATATTATGATATTTAACCGTTATTATTATCTAACAAACCACATTCATCCTTTTATACTTAATATGATAAATGAAAGCATGGCACGTGTGTAAGTATGGCTTACCATCTCCACACCATAGTGTAAATTTTTTCATCACCACTTTATTTGGATGGTATAATTATTAATGCAAGGTATATAAATAATAAATATGTAAATAATCTTTATTTTGTAAAAATTAATATATCATACAGTTTCTTACCATTTCACTATTAGGGGAATGATATTGTCTCTCATGTTTATGTATGTCCTACATTATCCACAACGTGATCTGATTCATTTTCTATGTTCACTATTCAAGAATGATTATTAAAATTTATATAATTAATAAATATGATATTAATGATCTAAATATAATTATGGAGATAATATTACCATATATTATGAAATGAACAACTACTCACATGATGAAACATTTTTATTAAAATGAAGTCATTAACAACTAAAACATGTTTAATAACGAACTATTTTTAACAAATGGAAGCTAAGATAATAAAAGGTGATCTTATATTTTATCATAAATATGAATATGTTTACTTTATAAAATAATAATATTAATTAAACTATTATATAGGATGTTCATATATGTACAAATGAGATCATGCCTAAGGGAATGGTTATTAAATAATCTCGTTATTATTCATGACTACTTAAGTTTAAGAATTCACTAGGTCACATTATTTCTATGTTAATATTTTTTAAAAATGGTTTCAATTTGTTGTATTCTTATCCTAATTAATTTATTTATATTTTACCCATTTATTAGTTTTTATAAAATAGTATGAAATGAATATTTTTTTATTTTCAAAATGAGATACTTTATGAAAATTTCAAAAAAAAAATTAATAAATGTTTTTTAAATATGCATCATGATTTTTTTCTTCCATAATTATTATTTAATGTCTTGAACCATCCTTGTAATTTATAATATGTTCATCTCATTGGAAATACTTTCTATAAAAAATATATGGCCTTTTAAATGTATCATTTCAATATAAAAGAAGCTTCATTTATCTCCAATAAATTAAATGATTTTATTAAAGTAATTTCATTTATGTCAGCATAAATTGTGTAATTTTATGCATCATTATTGTTGATATATTCTGATATAATATACCATATTTTATTAAATATTTTTTGATCAGTTTGACTATTGATTTCTAAAATTGATACCATTAACTATATTACTAAGAATATTTATTGATTATGTTTATTGGGCGGGGAAAGTTATTTACATTCTATATATATATGGTTTATGTTTCACCCCATTCATATAAAAATGTATTGGACATATTCAATAACAGGAAGGGCCTTATATGGCCCGATGATGCATTAGTATGTCTCATGAGACAAAACATATTGGAATTTTTCTAAGGACATACCCATTTTTTTAGATGTCTCATCGAAGGCCTTGGTGATATATTTCAGATGTCCAACTTTATTCATTCAATTTTTATATGATTAGTTGTTCAATTTAATGTGATTATTTGATCAATATACTTTTCCTAGATGAGTTTTCTATCTCATATTATTATTTAGATTGAATTATTTGATAATTTTTTATACTGGTCATATTACTCATAAGTTATTAATTAAATGCATCGATTTTCATTTATTTACCTTTACATGAATTTTATTTATTGTCTTCTACTATGTATATACCCTTTTTTATCATCTGAGATCCCCCTATATTAGTTTTTATTTTTCCAAGGATTCCAAGAGATATATTTTTACTGATATTCATGGTAAATCCTAGAGAATAATAGGGTCTCAAAATAAGTTTCGGTGTTGTATTCTATATTTTATTTGTAGTATAAGATTCAAGTATGTTACTTTTTTTTCAAAAAAAATGTAAAATATTTCATCATATGCGATAAGATCTATTGTTCTGAGTACCAATGTAATAAATTAACTGCAAAATATATCTACTATGGTCGGGTTCCTTACAATTTTAATCAATTTCATGTTTGAATTTGGTATAAATAAATATTTACACTTAAAAATTCAATTTTCTTAAAAATCAATTTCATTGTGTTTTACCGATTTAATATTAAATTCAATTATTCCACTGAAATGTTTTTAATTTTTAAATATATGTTACATATATTGATTCAGGAGGTTAAAATTTATTATATAATTCCAATTAATTTGATTTCAATATTAATAATGGCCATAGTATTTTTTACCATTATTGTCGATAAATCAGGTAATTTGAGATAAATAAATTATATGGATGATAAAATGACAATAAAAATTTTAAAAATATTATTTGAAGAGTAAATTTCATACCTACCCTTCCATGATTCATTTATATATATATTTCATTCTGTTTGATTGATATTATGACCCTTATAGAATTTTATTTCATGAAAAATCATATATGCCACATTCTTTTCTTAATAACTATAATGTTTTTAATATGTGGTTTTATTTAGGATATCTTATTATATATATATATATATATATTTACAGATAAAATATATAGTTTTTGGTGGTAGTTTATTATTTTTTTAGTGAATAAATTATTATAATAAATTGTTACTAAACTCTATCGTGGTAATAATTCTATTAATGGAAAAATTTAATAAATGATATTTAAAATATTAAAAGTAATCGTACTTGAGATAAAAAATTTGATCCAATACTTTTATACATGAGAAAAAAATTATATGGAAAAAATAAAATATTTGATCGAATTCAATTTTATTTTTTGATATTATTACAGCCAATGTAATGAATAGTTCTAAAAATCGATGGAATTGATATTGTATGAGAATTAATATTTATTAAATGATATTAAATTCTAAAAGAAACTCTTATTATAGAAAATAATAATGTTATATTTTCCATTAAATCAAATACTTTCCATTTACGGTCCTTTTTTATTTTATAGTAACATTATGGACCCTTAGATACACGAAAATCTTAATAGGGAAGATATTGTAAAAAAAGATAATGTGGGGTTAAAAAAAATATAAGGGTGAAAAAATATATAAAACCTGAAAAACATTTATTGGATGAAATTATTTATACATACTTTAATATTATCTTATGTTTTACAAATTTTAATTCATTTTAACACGATAAAAAATATATTATATTTTATTATTTGAAGAGTTTCCAAGAATTCCTTTCTTTAAATTATAAATGTGCATCCCTTCCATTAAAGATTCACACGACATTAAGCCATTTATTTCAACCTAACCTATAATATTAAACATTTAAACGTAATTATCAAAGTTTTTGAGTTTTTTTACTTGCATATATACCAACCATATCTCCATTAATAAGAGATCTAAATGTAGTTCACCAATGAAAAGGAAATCATCTTTACCAAATCTTCCAGATTTATTTCTTCATATACTTTTTATTCATGTATTGTATCCATGATAAAATAATATATACAGTATAATAAATAAACTGATATTTTATTACCAACAATATACAACCATATTCTATTTATCCTTTATTTTATGAATAGAAAAAACATCACTCATGGGTACATACGACTTACAGTCTCCACGTAGCATTGTAATTCACTTTCCATCACCACATTACATGAATGGTTAAAAATTAGAGTCTAATGTGTATATAAAGAATATAGGAAAAAATAAGATTCTTTAAATATAATATCTTATATATCTTCATACCTTCCAATATCATGGAAGACGATAAGGTCTCTCATGTGTATGTGTGAACAACCACCTTCAAGAAGCGATATGGTCCATTTTTCATTTATAGTTTAAATGGATGATAATAATAATAGATTTAATGAATATATATTATAAATATTATATAATAATTATTATATAGTAATTTATTAAAATTTATCTTTTTTAATTGCATCTTTTAAAAAGTGAAAACATCAGTCATGAAAGCGTACGACCTGTCTTCTCTATTAATGGTGTAATTAATTTCTATCTCTATGTATTTTATGGATGAATATATATATATATATATATATATATTATACTTATACTATAAATATTATTAGTTATTATATTGAACCATGATTATTTTATAATGATCTAGAACTAACCAATCAAAGCATACATTAAAAACAAAGTAGTTACCACACAAAATGGTGATTTTAATAATGAATTAACAATAAAAGGGTGAAAATATTATAATTTAATAAAATATGGTGTGAATTATATGAATATGGTTATGTAATATATTTAAAATAAATATTGGTTTACTATATAGGAGGTTAAAAACATATTAAGGAATTCGGTCTGGGGTTAAGGGGTTCTTGTCACACTTATACTTTTATGATACATACACCGTATTGAACATGTATTCCTTTTTTATTTTATATGCATCCAATTTTTAAATTTTAAATCATAAATCAATTTATCATGATCTTATTTTAATTTTTTATCTTATGGCAGTCATGGTTCTTTTAATTCTAATGTTACTAAAGTTGTAAGTGTTTATTTTTCAATCGCATAATTATTCTAGAGTGTTAATTAGTAAGTGTGAATTTAGGATATTTTTATTTCATGGATATATTCTTAAAAATTGGTTTAAGAAATGTTTTTAATATTATAAAATTGTTTTTTAAATATATGTTTATTATTTTTTTACTTCTTACAAAAAAAATAAATGTAATATTCTGGTCATTTCATGAACAATGTCTTTTTTGACTTTTCTAAGAAAAGTGTGAATATAATTTTTTTTATAGTATAGGGCATGAATGGAATTTAACAGCATTATGAAGTCTGAATTATTTGATGTTTCCATTACATGTATAAAAATCTCTTTTAACGGAAAATTATATCATCATTATGTACATAGGTTATAGGTTTTAAATTTTATTTTTAATGTGAATAGGGTATTTTATGAGAGAAATATTGCAGTAATCTATTTAAATTATTTTCGACAATGTAAATTTTTTTTTTGAAATTTATATTGATGATGTAGTCCCATTATATGATTTATTATATTTTATTGGAATTTTTATGAATAGTTTTACTAGGGAATGTTTTGAAATTTTGTAGGTCAGTTTTTTCCAATACGAATGGTTATAGATTTTTTATGTCATGTTGATTCAATTTTATATTTTATTCGTATGAGGAATATATTGTACATATTAATTATTGAGTGGGGCTCTCTATAGTCTCTAGATTCCTTAATAGGACTAATGGAGAAAAATAACTTGGGTTTTCTCTTACGTCTTACTTATTTTTACAGATATCATGTAACAATGAATAGATTGTATCTTCAGATGTCTTGGCCATTTCCTCGATGGTATGTTCCAAATATCTGACATTATGTTTTCCATAATTCTAAAAATAGTTATTAATTTCCATGTGATTATTTGATTAGTAATAATATTCATTGATAAGGTATGATTTCATGTGATTTTCTATATGGATTATTCGATCATCCATTATTCCTTCCATATTGTTCTCATGATATTTTTTAAATGGGTTATAATTCAATTATTTACCGTTCCATAATATTTTATATTATATATTCATATTTTTTGATGTTGTATCTATACCCTTATTGATCATATGACCTCACCCATTTCATTTCTATTATTTTTCCTATGGCACGAGGACGTGTTTTATGACTGATATTTAGGGGTATTCTAAGGGGAATAATTTCTTTATAAAACAAAATATAATATTTTTTGAAATATAATAATAATTTCATGTATCTATCTAGTTTACCAATTTATTTAAACTGTCTAGTTATACGGGATGTTATTTATTATATCAAGTAACATTATAATAATGTAACCACTAACTCTGGGATAATAGGGACAAGGAATTCATAGTTGGTATCAAAGAATGTTAAGTAAAAACATTGGGAATGAGATTTAGGACAAATTACATTTAGAAATGAAATGGTATAACAATATTTAGAAATATATCTCACAAATCCAATCTAATTATTTATAGATTAAATCATCCAAATTTTTCATCTTATGCTAAGTGTTACAATAGTTTTTGATATTATATTTTTTATTAATATGATGATATATTCAAGTGTATTGTGTTTTTATTAAATGATTCATCAAATGGAAAATGGTAATTGTATTAATTCACATAATCCCTAAGGGGATTTCCCGCTTTTTACAGTTAATAAAGTTACATCTTAAGCTGTAGCAGGAGTTTGACCTATACATGGGGCTAAAAATTTTATAACTATATTAGGAAAGTTGAATCAAGTTATGATCTATAAAAATCCATGTATAGATTATATAAAAGATATATAATGTGGTGTAACAATGTTAAACAATATCCTGGTCTAGAAAACTCAATATTTCAAAGAAACTAAAATTCCATTTGTGTTCGAACAGTGGATTAGTTCAGTAGAGAATATATTTTTCACGTAAGTATGTAATGAATGGGGGAATGTTTTCATGTTATTTTATCATATCTTTTTGGATAAATATAAATGGTGGTAATTTATCCAAAACACTAAGGATAACAAAATATATATAAATCATTTAATAGAAGGATGTTAAGGAACATTTCATGGAATAATATTTTTTTAGAAAAATATATGTATATAGAGATACAATTCTTGATTTTGAGGAAAAGGGAAGAGAAAAATGTTCCTATACAGGATGCTAACCTTAAATTCATTTCCTAACCTATATCAGACTATATACATAATCTCAAGAACATGATTCAATATTTCTTTTACTGTATAATGATAATTATTTATTGGTAACTATTATAAAAAATATTATAACCATATGAGGATATTATAACAACCCTTATTTTTAAAACACACTTAAACGAGATTTCTTACATAAAATATACACTTTATACAATATAGAAAATCTAGAGATCTAGTGTATTTGGGGATTAGGAACATTAAATAATGACATAAAAAATGAAACACAACTTCTTTATTGAAAACTTCATTTACATGACCACTACATTCTGACATACATAGCATTGTATAGGATAAAATGATGACATGCATAAGAAAAGGGTGACATATGAAGCCCAGTAAGGGAGTAAAAAAGGAATAATATGAAAAATACAATACATTTTATTAAATAGTCATATCAAAGGATTATAAGAGAAACATTAACATAACGACGTGATATAGCATGATTATCATTACATTGGAATGTGGAAACAACATTTAACATGATATTAGCATGAGACAAGGTCCATTTCACATGGACAATGTAAAAACTCTCATTTTAATTTAATTATAATGAGTAAAACTTTATTGAACATGATGTTTCATGATACTTATCTTTACCCAATGCATTAGAGCACTATCAGGGTGAACCCTCCTTAATCATTCCATTTCATGCATCATTATGATACATGGATCATATAACATTGATTCATTAAACATAATCATTTGTTAAAATATAAAGGAATGTAAAATTTATAAATGAAAATCTATATTAAATAAGTAATTTTTTGTAAAGGTGAATACCCTAGAGAGATAAGTGGGTTTGGTGTTCATTTTCCAATGACATTGGCTTGAGAAAAATTGTGGTGCAATTTCGGCAGCATAACAGCGTGACATAAGATTTCATAAAAATAGTTGATGAGAGATAAAGGGTTGTAACATCATATATACATGAAATATATATTAAGGGGTTTATATAGATACATTTCCCAACAAATTTAATGGAATTTAGAATCTTATTACAAAACAATTGCTTGAATGTGAATGATGAGAGAGAAATCCCTTACAGAATTTTTGCATTGTAACAGGTGTACATGGAAGGAATTAATGTTAATGAAATTGGTTTATCATCATTCAAAAATAAGTAATTTACAATGGGAGTGGTTATAAATTATACCCAAATATTTTTAATTGAAAAAAGGATATAAAAACATAATGATACTTGGGAAAAAATGATATTGGAAGAAATCCCTTGTATTGATGTGTCATCCCAAAGGCTTGAGAGAGGATTGAGAGAGGATTATTGGGAGATTGGGGCACATTGGGGAGATTATAGATAGAGGATATAATAGTTTGTTCATGCTCAAAGGGATCTGAGTGAAGAGGAAGTGGGAGCATCAGTGGGTTTATATAGGAAATGAGAGAAAATTATTTATTATTTAGGTTTTGGACACCACACATTAAACTAATCCAAACCCAAAACCATCCCTTTTTTTCCCATGGATTTTTCCAAAGGGGAGTGGAAAACATTATTCTATAAATCGAATGGCCTAACTTATTAAAATATTAGTATTTCTTAGGTATAGATGAGTCACACTCTCAAGTAAATGATTTTAAAAATATAAAATGTTTTATAAGTCTTCGAGGGTCCACTAAATATTTTAAAAATAAATAAAACTAAACTAAAATCACATTATTTTAAGGGAAAAAATATATTTTCTGAACATAATATTTATAGAATATTATTACATCACTATTGTGTCATTACGATGTCATAAACACTTTATATATTTAAATTGTATTTAATGTTTACCCAAAAATTCGACTGTCTCAGAAAATTATGAAACTTTCACCATTGGATAACATTGATGTCATGATTCCAAAAATAATATTGAATTTATCTAAACACTTTCTTAAATTTTTTATTATTTAATTTTAATATAAAAACAGATATTTATAAAAAATTCATGGGTTTTGATAAAAATGGATTTCAATCCTTCATAAAAATGACAATGTATTCATAAAAATTATTAGATCATTTACATTTAATAAAATATAATTTAGTAATAATATTAAATTAAAATATTATTTAACTATAAAATCCATTAATTCATCAAAATATATTTCTTAATTGAATATTAACTAATAAATGATATTTTTTGTTTAAAAATTATTTTCATAGTAACACTAAAAAAATGAATGTATATTCTCTATATAGAAATAACGTACAAAATCATAGTACTAGGTTCTTGTTACATAACCCCTTATAGCACCCACATAAGACCTAAGAATAAGGTTCCTGATGGTAATAGACTCTTGGGTTGGCTGAGATAACATTGCTCAGGTGGTCATCTCTATCAACTTTCACATCTCCCGTAGGAGGATTCACTCGAGCTTAACGTGTTGAAGCTCATCTTGGTTTTTCTCAAGAGAAAACCCCAATGAAGCCACCTCTAATCCGAGCTCCAACAAATTGGATTCATATAGAAAAATTATACTGGATGTGGCCATCACTCCCTTTTTCTGAGTAAATTGGATTTATTAAAGCCCTATATTTATGATAATCAAGTGATGACTATTTAACAGCTATATTGGCAATAGTCACAATTCATAATGGTATTTTAAAATCCAAAAAAATAAACTGAGGAAGTGCTGATGTTATATAACCATCTTCAATAATATGAAATTTAATTAGATTCAAGAGGAATTTTCATTAATGAATGTTTGGATCCTTGCAATATTCCCTACTTAAGAAATTGTACCCACAAAATTTCCACTTCCCACACTAAAATAGATGCAGGAAACTCTTCCTCTTCACTTCCTAGAATTACCACTTTGCCTCTACAAATGTTTGGTTTCACTACAACACCTTGATGAGGGGCATTGTATTGTTTTGTAGACCTTTTTCTCTACAATCTATGATTGTCACCAGCTTCTCTTAATAGGATAGGTCATTATCCAATGGTACCACTTCTTGATTGAGTATATGAAATTTTTCAGGTTTGTACTTCCTCAAGAGTGATACATGGAAGTCATCAAGTACTTGAGAATGGTTCACTGGGAGTTCTAGTCAATAGGCAACTGCTCTAATGCAATAAAGGATCTCAACAGGTCCATTGTACCTTGGACTAGGATTTTCCTTCTTTCCAAATCCCATAACTCTCTTCCACAGTGATATGCATAGTAATACCATGTCTTTGACATAAAAATCTAGGTCTCATCAATGATTATCAACATAGAACTTTTATCGACTATAAGCATATTTATTGTGCTATTGGGTGATCTTAACCTTCTCCACCATTTCTTAGACCATTTTCGGACCTAGGAGTTTCCTCTCCCCAACATCATCCCAAAATGATGATATTATGAACCTCTTCCCATACAGGGCATCATAAGGATCAATTTGGATGCTTGAGTAGAAACTGTTATTGTAATAGAACTCAACCAGAGGATAATGTTGATACCATCCTCCTTTAAAGTCCATTGAGAACTCTTTGAACATGTCCTCATGTGTTTGGATAGTTTGCTCAGATTGGACATTAGTTTGAGGATGATAAGTCATACTGAAGTTCAGCTCAGTATCCAGATCACGTTGAAGACTCATCCAAAACATAGAGTGAATCATGGATCTCAATCGGATACAAAAGATAGTGGTACTCCATGAAACATTACCACATATTTGGTATATATTTGTTCTAATTTATCTAATGATAAATCATCTTGAATTTCAATGATAAGTGCATTCATTGTAAGATGATCCACTAAAACCACGATAGAATTGTTATCTTTGGATGTATTCGAAAGTCCAATGATAATGTCCATGGTGATGCTCTACCATTTTCATGCTAGTATGGTGAATGGTTTCATCATCCCATTAGACTATGGCCTCTCATCCTTCACTTGCTGACATACCAGCCACATTGATGTATACTCAACAATCTCCTTCTTCATTATATCCCACCAATAATTCTCTAAGAGATCTTGATACAACTTGGTGTTTCGTGGGTGAATAAGGATATTTGAACCCTGTGTGTCATCCAAACACTCTTTCTTTAACTCTATATTTGATGGAACACATAGTCTTGTCCCAAATTTAACAATTCCTTCTTCCTTATCATTGAAATCAGAGGATTTTCCTTTTTTGATAGTTTCCACCTTATTCTCAGTTCCTGCATCGTCCTTTTAAGCATCCTTTTCCCTTCCCAACAGAGAAGGTTGATCAATCATTGGTAAAAGGATTTATGATGTTACCTTATTTATGATTTCCATGCTTATATTCATCAAATCTAAGAATATTGGAACCTTTTCAATTCTAATCAATGATAGAACTGTTGGTTCCATTATACATAGATCATCCTCTACCTTGTTCACTTTCCTAGGGTGGTAATGGACTGACCAGTCATAGTATTTGATCAGATCTAACCATCTTCATTAGTTCATGTTTAACTCTTTCTATGTGAATATATATTTTATGATTTTTTGGTCCATATATATTACACACTTCTTCTCAAAGAGGTAATTTCACAATATTTCCAAAGCGATGATTACTATAGAAAAATCTAGATCATGTGTTCGATAATTTTTCTCATGAACTTTTTATTTCCTCGAAGAATAAAAAATGACTTTTTCATTTTGCATCAACACATAGCCCATTCCCTTCTTCGATGCGTCACTAAATACCAAAAAAGTTATCCACTTGTGTACAATGTGATCACAAGTGCAGTGATAAGCCTCTTTTTCAACTTTTTGAAGCTCTCTTCACATTCATCACTCCAAGAAAACATTACTCCCTTCAATGTTAGCTTGGTAATAGGGTTGGGAGATCATGAGAAATTTCTCACAAATCAGTGATAATATCCAGCGAACCCTAACATGGAATAGATATCTGTTACCAAATTTGGCATTATTCATCCCTCTATTGTAGATATCTTACATGGTTCCCCATATAACCCATTTATAGTGATGATATGACCCAGGAAAGAGACATCCTTCAACCAGAAATCATACTTGTTGTACTTTTCATAGAGCTTCTCAATTCACATTTTCTCTAGTATAGTACTTAGATTCTCATCATGATCATCCATGGTTTTGGAATATATTTGAATATCATCTATAAAGACTACCACAACCTTTTTGAGGTAATCTATAAGGACTGTATTAATCAAGTCCGTGAAGATTTCTGGAGCATTAGATAGTCTGAAAGGCATTACTATGAATTCATTGTGCCTGTATATTGTAAAAAAAGTAGTCTTAGGGATATCCTCCTTCACCCTTACATGTTAATATCCCAACTGAATGTCCCATTTAGAGATTTATTGTGCTCCACATAGCTGATCGAATAAGTGAATAATTCATGAAAAGGAATCTTTTTATTTATCATGATATTGTTGAGATCACGATAATCAATGAAAAGTTGCATTAACCCATCCTTCTTCTTGACAAAGAGGATTAATGCACCCCATGGTGAAGCCCTTTGGTGTATAAACCCTTTATCTATATTATCCTATAGTTTTTTATTAAGCTCCTCAAACTTCACAATAGCCATGCTATTCAAATTTTTGGATATTGGAAATTCCCTAGGTATAAGGTCAATTGATAATTCAACATCTCTTATAGGAGGAAGATAAGGAAATTCTGCTAAAAGCATTTCAACGAATTTCCTCAAAACAGGCATGTCTTTAAGTATGGTTGGTTCCTTAGACTTAATAATCTGAGCTAGATATGAAGGCTCATAGGAATGTAATATCCATGCTTAAGATGATGGTGTGAAAGAATATTCATCTTCATCATTGCAGTTGTATAGAATCGGGGGTCGATTCTCCATATGAAGAGTGACTTCCCTCTCACTAAAATTGATGTTTTATCTATATAAAAAATGAAAATACATTCTAAGAGTTTCATAAAATTCCACCAGAGGGTGTATGATGAAGTTCTATGGAAATTTCAGTCCACAGATTGTGTCTTGGGAGGAGTTATATTCTTGGGATGCAATGATTTCCCCATTTTTCATTCTCACGAAAATATTCACCTCCAAGATTTGTGGTGTTGTTGGGATTGTTCTACTAAAATTTTGGGATATAAAAGAATATGTAGAACTAAAATCAAAAAGTATATTCTCTATTTTTGAATGAATAACTAGTGTACCTGTCACCACTTTTTTTCAGGTTTCACTTCGGTCGCTGTGATGGAAAAAGCTCACCCTTGTTACCTTGAAGGATGTTGGTTGCCTCTGAACACCCTTGGATTGGGGAAATGATTTCCAATGTTACTTATTTCATTGAAGTTGAAGAAATTAACAATGCATTTAGGGTTTAATAGAGGGTTCCTCTCTTCTGTCGATGTCATGGGTTTCTCTTGTTGGTAGTTAACAGTCAGGTTCCCTTCTCTTCAACACATAATGGATTTCCTCATTTGCTTCAAGAAATATTTAGGGTGCTTCTCTACACATCTTGGACATGTGGGTGATATATTTTCAAAGAAATGGTGGATTTAACCATCGGACCACCCGAATTGAAGTACACATTATGCTTCGTATCCCTATGATACCCTTGATATTTTCTGATCTCCATTTCTACCTTGAGGGAACATCGGACAATTTCCTCATAGATCTCGAAGTCGCAGATAGACAATGCATTCTGTAGGCTAGGTTTTATCCAACCAAAGAAGAGGAAATCCTTTCATTTAGGTGTAATGACAAAGATGGAGGTGGTCATGCATGCCTTGTGATGATTTCCTCTAACGCTCCGATGGATTCATTGAATTTTTTCCTGAGGGGAAGGAAGTCCCTTTCCATCTTAATTCGGAGGTTTCCAGGAAAATATATTTCGAGAAGCATTTCCCAAAAATCCATCCATTCCAATACATCGATCTCCTCCTTAGGCTTCATATTTTTTATCAATGTGCACCATTAATCGTCTTCACCCTCCATATGATAAGCATCCAAAAAAGCATTATCCTATTTGTTACATTGATAAATACAGAATATATTTTCAATAGAGTTGATCCATTGTTCATTGATTGAGGGATCATATGATCTATTAAAAGTAGGAGGGCTTTGTCTCATGAAGTCTCAATTACGACTTGTTTTTTCTGGGGGGGGGGGGTGGTGGGGGGTTGAATGTTCTTCTGGACCCATGCTTCTATTCTATACATGAGTTAACTATGAGATTATCATGATAGTGCTTACGATTCCTACTCCCATCACATTGGGCATCTCCATAGAATAGTATTCACATTGATCTTTGCATTTGTTGTTTTCACGAGTCAACCTATTACTGGCCATACACTTCAGAAAAATGGTCATATACCCATGGTTTTGTTTTGAACCATGGGTATAGGGCACCCTTAGACCAACGATTTTGGAAAATCATCGGTGTAGGTATAGTATGGGACTTTATACCCATGGATTCCCCTAAAACCATGGGGATAGTGTTTTTTTAAAGACGTATGCCCATATTTTTGTAAAACCATGGGTATATGGTTTTTTTTCAATGAATAATACCCACGGTTTTCCAAAACAGTGGGAATAGCTTATAGGAGGGAAAAAATCTACGGGACAAAAAAAATTATTTGGCGGGAAGACGGACTGCATTAATATAATTAGGTGGATAGAAATATTAAGTAATAAAAATATCGTAGCTTAGTTGGTTTGGCCATCATCGATTATATGTAGCGGTCCAGGGATCAAATATTGCTGTCATATTTATTAATAATAACAAACTAATATTAATATAATTAGAAAAATATATATTTATTAACAAAAAGTTATGTAGCATGGTTGGTTCGGTGTGGGTTCTCCCTTCGACAGGTCACTGGTTCAAGACTCAACATTTTCAATTTTTGAATTCATTAGTGAAAATTAATATATTAAATAAAATGTAAATATATAAACACAAATAATAAGTAGCGTGAGTGGTCAGGAAGGTTTAATAGATTGAGGAGGTCGGGTGTTCAAAACCTTGCAGGAATTTTATTTTTTTTATTAAATACTCACGGTTTGAAAACCATTGGTATAAGCCATTGACACGGTGGCAACAAACTTTTTACACAGTGTCAATATCTATACCCACGGTTCTCCTAAACCCTGGGTATAGGCTGAGACCCCTATTGCCACGCCTTTCCATCCCACGATTCCCAAAATCGTGGGTATAGGCTATACCCACGGTTTTGGGGGCTATACCCATGGTTTTTAACCATGGGTACAGGTAGTTTTTCCAGTAGTGATAGGCTTAAATAAAAGGAAATTTATGGGTAACACTAAATGGGAAATCTAAAGACAAAAACGGTTGACTTATAAATTAATTTTATTAACATAACATATAAATATATAGGATTAAATCTATGTTATCATTGATCTACTTCCCAACATATATTCTTAGGTGAATGTTTCCCCTTAACAATGGTTCATACTAAACATTAGAATTTACCAGATCATATCCCCCAAAAGTGTCATAACTAAGAGTGCTACAAGCCCCGTTGTTGTGCTCCATTTCCCATTCTATTCAAGCTCAATGCGGTGTTTTCAGGTTTTACCTCTAGATACATTTTTTCAAGAGTGGAATATACCCACTCATCTCTAGATAGGGATGTATTTTCTTGATAAACCACTTACTCAGTACTCACAAATATTTAGGGATGTTACTATTATTCCTAGTTTTATCCCTAAGGTTTTAGCTAGGGTTTTTTAATCCTAAACCTATCCTCTAATACCGAATATAACAACCCTTCATTTATTAAACACATAAAAATGATTTATAACAAAAAATAGTCAGAAGGTATAACATATAAGATTGATAGGTCTAGTGTATTTGGGTAATAGTAACATTACATAAAGACTTAAAACATGAAACAAAAAATCTTTATTGAAAGTTTCCTTTACATAACCACTACATTCCCTTGTAATTAGCATTGCAGGGGATAACTTGATTAGATTCATAAGAAAAGGGTGAGCTGTAAGGCCTAGTAAGGGATTAAAATGGAATAACATTAATATTATAGTACCTATTTGGATATAGGCATATCAAAAGAATCATAAGAGAAACATGAACATAAAGGCAAGGTATAGAATATTTATCAAAACATGGAAATGTGGAAAAAAAAGTTAAGATGATATCAGCATAAGACAAGGCTCATTTCATTTAGTGCATGAGTAAACCCACATTTCACCTAAATTATCATTAGTAAACCCTCATTTCACTATGTTTCGGTGCGGCTGTGCGTCGGGTTTCGGTTCCGACGCTGTTCCGCCAGGACGCGTTCGCGCGTGCGCCCGTCGACCCGAGGGGATGGGAGCGCGGCTTGTGGTCCCGCAGTCCCACTTTCCAAAGGCGAGCGGCATCCGTCCCTTGTGCATGGACGTCTGCTCCTTGATCGAAACCGGGATGATGGGATGTCGGCTCCTCCTTCCGTGGGCGTCTCCTCGGAACTCGTCGCCTAATCCGGGTCTCCCTCATAGATTTAAGAATGTTCGTGAATCTCGTTCCCGGCGCCATATCTTCATGGACACTGGTTAATTACGCTACTTCCGCCCAGACGCTCCAAGGGGTCTGGTCGGGGCAGCAACCTGCGGTGAGGAGACCGGGTAGCTCTAGGTGCTGGGGGGCGTGTCCTGACACTGCGGCTCTGCATATCCGCCATCCGTCCCTAATAGGGATTCTCGAAGGCATGATGGCCTGAGGCATCCTATGCTGGGTACGGGGAACTGTGTTGCCTGAGGTTTTCCTTAGCTTCCCATGTTTAACACGGGGTATGCCACGAGTTTAACGTCCAGCGGGGACGGCATCGGACTGATCAACACGAGAAGTGGATCAGATGACAGAAGCCCTTGCGAGGAACCTCCGATGCTGGGGCCAGCACATGGGCGGCTTCCCGAGTGAAGTGGAGTGGAATGAAATGGCATGACCCCACCGGGATGTGGCGGCCTGGGTAAGGATCAGTATGGATGATGGAGTGAAGAGCTTGGACCCCGTAGGGGCTTCCTACGTACCGCGTGTTAGCGCGGATCAAAGTCAGCGTAGTTCGGATATACAGTTTAACGTCATGCTGGACGTTGAAGAGAGAGAAAGAAAGAGGCAGTGGGGAAGCGTAATGGAGATACACATGTGCAGTACCCCACAAGAGCGGATTCATAGGTGAATCGACGCGAATGTGAACCCGGGAGGGGTCCACTGATGGACGAACCGATGTGAATACGACCGGGACGACCAGGTGGTGGGCTTGAACCTCTAGGAGGCTTCCTACATACCCTATTTAGGAGACAGGGATCAAAGTCCACGTAGTTCACTCTGTTCGTAATACTCTGCCCCCGTGGGCGAAGGCCACTCCCATCCCGACATCCCTGCAGAGACGAGCGGGTGGGGGCCACATCCAAATCGGGAGGGGGACCCTGCGTGCGAGGCACGGGATCGGGCGATGCGGACGGTTTAACGTCTCGCCGGACGAAGTACAATTTAACGTCGTGTGTTGAGGACGACGATGCTTGGCAGTTTAACGTCTTGCAGCGCGGACGTGGTGCAGTTTAGCGTCATGCGGGATGAAAGTGCAGTTTAACGTCATGCGGGACGGATGCTATACAGTTTAACGTCATGTAGCTCGGACGAGGATGCTTGGCAGTTTAACGTCTTGTTGCGCGGACGAGGATGCTTGGCAGTTTAACGTCTTGTCGCGCGGACGAGGATGCGTGGAAGTTTAACGTCTTGTCGCGCGGACGAGGATGCTTGGCAGTTTAACGTCTTGTCGCGCGGACGAGGATGCTGCCGCTGATGGGTCCGTGTCACTTCGCGCGAGCCTGGAGGGCCGCACGGGAAGACAACGCACGGTGCGGGCACCCAGGATGAAGATCATCGGGCGCCACGCAGGCGGGTACCCTCAGGGGGTCAAAGGGGCGACCCCGGCAGATTGCGCGCAAAAGAGAAGCTTGGCGCGCAATACCGCGGGTCGGCGCGCAAAGGGGCAGGCTGGCGCGCAATTGGGATAGCGCTTTGCGCGCGGGAGATGGAGATTGCGCGCACCGGGCTTCGGATAGCGCGCAGGGGAAACGGCTCATTCTTTAACGAATGGCCTCTTAGTAAGGGGGGGTGCGCGCTATCGGGCTGGATTGCGCGCACCCGGGGGCAATTGCGCGCAAGAGGCTACTTTTGCGTGCGAAGGCCTTTGGGTTAAGAGTTGTTTCAAAGGAAAGGAGCCAAGGGGATTGCGCGCAAAGGAGAACCCCGAGGCTTTCTTGCGCGAAAGAAAAGAGGTTACCTGAAGATCGGCATTGCGCGCGGAGGGGATTGGATTGCGCGAACGAGCGACTCTTCGAATTCCGGCAACCCTTAAAACGTCGGGGGTCGCCTTGTATTTATAGTCAACCCCGGGCGCGGAATCCGGTTCGCGGGCACGAAATCCTCTTTGCGGGCGCGGAATCGGGCCCGGCGTGCAAGGGAGTCGCGCGGGCCACGGGCACGCAAAATTGCGCGCCGGCCCAGCGCATTGCGCGCATCCCGGGAGGTTTGCGCGCGGCTCTACAACTTTGCGCGCGGGTCTCCAAAATTCCGCGCAAGGCCTCCGGGCCCTCCGAAACATGCTTCCGACTCCAAATATGACCTCGCTTTCCGCATCCGGAGCTTCGTTTGGGAACAACGGACTTTTCCGGTGACTACAAAAGCCCCCCCTCAGAATCTGATCGGTGAGAGGTCGCAACGATCGGGTTCCGAGGGAGACGCCGGAATGCCGAAGTCCTGGGAGGCGCGGGACTGTGGCGCGCAAAAAGGGCGTCGGGCGCGAAATTCGCTGTCTCGGTCGCTCAAAGCGCTTTCCGCGCAGCGCGGACACCCGGCCTCGCCTATAAATAGGGGACCTGGGTCCCCCGCACCGTACACTGGCCTTCCGCGCGATAAGCATTCAAGCTCTCGCGCGCGAAATTGCCCTTTCCGGCGCGGAATTCACCCGTTCGTCGCGGAAACCTTTCCGGATTTCGGCCTGTCTTTGCGCGAACACCCGGAGTTTTACGCGAAGGACTTCCCAATTGCGCGCCGTCCACTAGGATTGCGCGCCACCTCTCAAACTTCTTTACCAGCCTCTTCCGATTCCGCACGCCTCATCCCTTAACCGACAAGACTCCCGGAGCTTCTGAGATGGCCGCGATTCAAGGGAATGAGGGGGATGCCGCCATTCGTAGAGCTGAGATGGCGGTGAACGAGGAGGTTTACGGAGCCAAGGAGATTGTTTCCAAAAATCAATCCTTGTTCGACTTGCTGACGCCGGCCCAGAAGACATATCCGCTGTCGGACAACCTACCGCTCTAGAACTTTGGCATCCTGGATGAGGTTCCGGTGCCAGGGTTCAAGGTTGATGCGCCACAGGCCTGGGTGACTCGGGAGGACGAGCTTCCCCGCTATAACATCACCAACAATGGGCATCCTACCAGGGAGACCAGGCACTTAGAGGTCTATGTCCTGAACCCGAGGACGCGAACCATCGTCGGGAGTGAGCCTACTGCGGAGAACTCTCCAGCCCTCTACTCGAGCACATATCGCCAGAGTGTCACTGACGACACCAAGGGCTGGCTGAAGGACTGGGACTTGCGATCTGGGGGCAATTTCACCAGTGAGTGGGCCTGGGCGTTCTGGGTACGCCACACTTGCGATCACTTCGCGGAGGAGCTGCGGTACATCGGCATGTTTGAGGCGGTGTGGACGTCGCAGTTCCACTTCTACCAGCAGTCCGAGCTCGGGCCGGAGCTGTTCACCCGCTGGCCCCGGATACCAACACCTTCCATCTTCACCATGGGGAGGTTAGTATCGGTCTCTGGGACATCCACTGCATCGGAGGTATCCTGCTGGAGGGTTACCAATACGATGAGTTCCTGCCTCCGAGGAACACCTGGGGCGACAGGTCACGGACTCCCATCCTGACATGGCATCTGCTGGACCTGGCTACGGAGCGGTTCGGGGTCAAGGACTTCCACAAGGACATAGCCTACAAGGAGTGGTTCAGCCAGTTCTTGGAGCATGACCCCGCGGTCAAGATGCCAGGCAGGGGGAAGCGGTGCCCGACCGCGGCTCAGAGGAGATGGAACGGGTCGTACTGGCGGGTCTTGGAGACGGGCGACTACCGCTCATGGGGGTACCGCGTCATCGAGGCCCGAGACCCAAATGTCTGGTACGCGGCGTTACTGGCCGCCTTTCTGAGTGGGTGGCTCCTGCCAGTGCGGGACGTGAGGATGGGCGTCCGCCCGGCGACACTCGCAATCGCGGGTGCCATGGCCGCCAATAAAAGATACAACCTCGGGGTCCCAGTGCTGGCTAAGCTGTACTCCATACTGGGACGCATCTCGCGAGGGGGGTCGCCACGAAGGATCTATGGGCCCTTTCAATTCTTCCACGGCTGGGTGGCTGCTCACCTTGGTGGGTATACGTTTCCAAACGCCATCATTCCTCCGGGCAACGGCCTGCGACCCTCCCTGCTGAACATTGCGGGGGTCGCTCCGATGACCCTAAATGAGGAGGGTGTGAGGATTCAGATTGGCAATCACGCCAATTTCAACTTCAGCCCGTTCCCCACTCCCGTTGGCCAGATGATCGACAACAGGCAGGTTCTGCTGGAGCAGCACGAGTATTTCCTGAACATGCGGGGCGGGGTGCTCGTGGCTCGGATCGACGGGAAGGTGATCTGCGAGCCCTACGTGCCAACCCGGTTCGCCAGGCAGTTCGGGTGCCTTCAACGGATGCCGAAGAGGGTATTCACTGATGTCCGGGAGGAGACGAACCCTGGCGTCCTTCGCCAGATGTGGCTGATGTTCTCCACTTTCGGCTCTGGCGAGGTCATCACTCTCCCTCCTACAGGGGTCGACGCAGGCTTGGCAACCGATTACGCCGAACATTGGGCCATCGCATACCCCGAGGGGCTTCTACGGAAGCTAGTTCGGCGGCTCGAGGTCACCCGTGCAGAGACCGGGCGTCAAGGAAGGAGGCGAAGCGCCGCCACACGGGGGAGAACGGAGGCGCGCCAAGCAGCGGAGCTGGCGCGGGCAGGGACTTCGGCGGCGGGCACATCGCAAGCTGCCGCCACGACTTCAGCGCCCGGAGAGGGGGCACATGCGGTGGTCGAAGAGCGGCCCGGGAAGCAGGTAAGGCGTCTGCTCGAACCCTCCCACGATGCAGTCTTCCCAGCGATGTGGTCGGCCTGGATGACTCTGCGGCAGTCACTGGGGACCGAAGCCATCTGGCGAAAGATACTCAGAGAAGGAATCCACCTGCCAGAGGTCGGGTGCCTCCAGATCGCCGACAGGGTGAACTTCCACCGGCGGTATGCATATCTGACGGCCATGGACGAGTACGCGTGCCAACGTGGTCAGCGTGCGGAGCCGTCCCTTCTGGTGAAGGTGATGCTCGGTCGAGAGCCTGCTCCAGAACAGATGCCGCCGGAGGGAGATGAGATTAACGACGACTCCGAGGAAGATGAGGAGACGGGGGAGGATGAAGGTTCTGAGGGAAGGTCCCATCAGGGGAGCCCGCGGGAGAGCGGTGAGGTGGCCGGCTCTGATAATGTTGATGTCACTGAGCTCCTCGAGGTCCGCTTCTACCCCTACTCAACCTGCTTCATCCATTCTCTTATGCAGCCTCTAACCCACTTCTCCACCTTTCTCAGGAGTGCGTGGATGTCGGTCAGGCATCCTCAATAGGAGTAGGAGAGGCGCCAGCAGGACAAGGCGGGGGCCAGACACTCATCATTGAATTGACAAGCGCGGAAGGGTCCCCTGCTGCAATCTCTCCTGCAGCGGCCGGAATAGCGGAAGATGACGCTTTGGATTCCCGTAAGTCTCCTTACTTTAATTTTGGTGCTTTCCGTTGAAGATTCATGATTAACCACGGCATTCCTTGCGCAGTGATCTCAACACTGGAGGCTCGTCGGGCTGTCGAACCCGGGCCATCCACGAGTGGACCGGTGGCAGACATGCCGCCTGCTCCGGAACAGACTTCCCAAACCGAGCCGGCCCCACCAACTGCTGATCAGGGGGCTGCGGACGCCGGCGGTGCTGACATCGGAGAGAGGTCGGGGGCTGACGAGGGTGTCGACGCCGCTGGGACGAGAGAAGAAGGTCTCCCAGATGTTGGGGAACCTATCCCCCGTGAGGACATCCCAGGGGCGGACCCTGCAGCAGACCTGCTGGCTGCCTTCCCTACCTACCGGCCTGCCGACCCTGAGGAGATGGACGACTCGGACGCGGAGGCGGTCGAGGAGAGCCGGATAACGCACCGCAGGGGGTGGATGTGCATCCAGCGCTTCCTCAAGCGAGACCCATCGGAGTGGCTGGGGCGCATGGGATCGCTTCAAACCTGGCTGCGCTTCCTGTGTGCCGGGGGAGCTGATGCTCAACGCCTCCATCTGACGGTCCGTGATTTCATGTCCAAAAAGATGCGCGAGAGCCGCCGGCGTGCCGACGTCGCACAATGTCGGGACATGTCGGAGAGCACGCGGGCACTCCTCGTGGCGGAGCAGGAAGTCCGGCGCCTCGAAGGGCAGGCGGCGGAGAAGGAGGCCTTCGTCGCGGCGTGCGCTGAGCTTGTGGAGAAACTAACGGCCCAGCTGGTTGACGCCCAGGTACAGCTGACGGAGGCGGTCCAACAGATGGTCACACTTCAAGTCGAGCGGGAGCGTGCACAGGCCAGGATCGGCGAGCTGCGTGCTGCGACCGTCGACGAAGAGAGGGCACGCAGAGAGCGAGAAGCAGCTCTGGAGGCCGCCAGCCAAAGGGTAGCGGCATTGGAAAGACTCATTCAGCACGCTGATCCCTAGGTGCTTTGTTTTTTCCATTCCCATAACATTTTGCTTCCGCTACTCAATACTTCGATCCATTTGTATGAATCACCATATTTATCTGCATCTTTTGGCTTAACATGCTCAACCACAATTCATTGTCTCGCGGGAGCGTTAACCAAGCTTCAGGCATCCATAATTGGGCCTGGATTTCTATAGAAAAGAGGGAGGTCATTCCTAGGAAAGGAGACCTCAAACCTAATCAATGTATCATCCCCCCAACTTGTTCCGACACACGAGCGGGACAACGCTAGGGGCGTTGAGATTTTATCCGAACATAGGGAAATGAGAAAGGGTGAATCGCGTGTCCCGAATTCAGAAATCCACAACGGTCGGCCTTCCAGGAAATGCCCAAGACGGCAAGCGGACAATGGATCAATCGACCATACTACTGCAATAGACGGACCGAAGGTCATCATTCAAATTGCAGGAGGCGGATCACATGTCATCATCAATGCCGCTTTGGGGGTTCCTTCAGGCACAAGGGGGTAAATCCAGATCAACAGGGCATGCGAAGCGTGGGGCGAAGTGATGATTTGTTCGGATAGAATCCAACGCTCCCAAAATTGTGCCACCGTGGGGAAAGCGTATTAGGTAGATGCACTAATCTGGCCGTGAATCACCCCAATTCTCAGCCAGAACCCCTTTGACGAGGAAACTGTCGCTTCCCATCATTGCGATGGGGCATCCCGAGCTGAATCGGGGAGAATATCACAACTGTACCACTCTACCAGAAGCCAGGCCTGACGGCCGGCGACGAGGAGGGGCGGGACTTAGCGATCCCTGAGGCTGGACCCGAGTCGAGATGCCCGGGAATTCCTACGTACTCCATCAGGCTGGAGATCAAGCCACACGTAGTTCTGAAAGTGCAGTTTAACGTCATGCAGGACGTAGAACCCCGATTAGGGAGATCTTAGTTTAAAGTCGTAGAGCTCGGACCATAGGGGCAGATCTTAGTTTAAGGTCTTACAGCTCGGACCATAGGGGCATATCTTAGTTTAAGGTCTTAGAGATCGGACCATAGGAACCTCAAAGTACGCCACACTGTGGTCCTATCCCCTGGATATGCGAAGACGCACTGAGGGATAGTGTCAAGAGCGTCGAGATTTTGCATGGTCAGAATGGGAGGTGGAAAACGTAATGTGAATCATGCGGCCATTCACTCAAGGACTGGGGGCACTGGCGTAAAGATATGGGAGTACTGCCGACCGTGGCGGAAAAGCAGCATCAATATCGCACTGACCGTTGATGGAATGAGGCAGAAAACGAGCATCAACCGCTCAAGCGCAGGATTCATATCGATTTGCTGCCCGAGGCCCTTGGGGGCACCAGCCCGAGTCGGTGGGAGAGCATTGAGGCATTGTGTCCAGACCGTTCACGGGGGCTCCACCCAGGGTGTAGGTGATGGGTCCGAATGAAAGGGAGCACCAAGCCTGAAAATGGAAGGAACCTGACCAAGCTGAACCTGACCCTCCTGGCAATAAACCAGAGTACTCTTGACACCAGCGGACCACTGCAAGGGGTCGCGGGACACGCCTTGAGGGTGACCCGAAGGCGGTGGATTCCCCAGAGAAGGGGGAATCTCTAAGAGGTGGGGGGCTGGACCCGAAGTTTCAAACATCCGAGCGTTCCTACGTATCCCATAAGGATGGGAATCAAGCCACACGTAGTTCTTGAAGCGCGGCGCAACACAATCGGGCACCAGCGCGGGGAGGGGTGCGGGTCTGACCCTCGCACACAGAAGAAGCGGTATTTGATATTTCTTGTTTGTCCTTAAAGGTGGATGGTTTTTCTTTGTGCAGCGACATGCCTGTGATTAAGAAATCCCTGGAGTCGCCACAATAATCAAGCCATGAAAGGCATTGATGAATGGTGTGGTTATTAACCAGCGCCCAACGTGAGTGTCCTCTGAAGAGAACATCACAATGCAGTGCCGTTTCTCGTCGGGCGGCCATGACGATCACAGTTTACGGTCGTGTGGAAGGACCAGACAACACAGTTTAAGGTCGTGTGGTTCGGACCATGGAGGAATCCGCTCATTGCGATACGGCGGACCCAGCAGAGGTGGGAACATACCCAGCCCTGCGGTCACGCACGATTCTAGGAGAAGGATCCTGGGATAGGGGCCTGCGTATGTCTATCACCCGAGGGGCAGAGATGCTAGCCTCCAGCTATACTGGACCCAGAACGCGATTGTTCGGGCGACTCCTTCCTAATTATGGGGACGAGGGTCCAGCTACACATGGCCCTTAGGGAGGACATCAGCATATATCCTTGGTGCTTAGATCGTGGGAGCCTCGAAAGACACCATCACCCTGGTTGGCCTGCCTAACATGTAGAGGTGTACTGAAGGTCAGTATGAATAGAGTGTCGAGATTCCACTACAACGCACAAAGGCGGAGTGTGATGAGGACTGCGCAACCAATGTTCAGAGCCTGAAAGAGCCGACATGGAGATCAAGGATGTCACTGACCATATTCGCAACACAACATCTGATCGCGTCAGCCTAGGATGAGGCAAGAAAACAAGCATCAACCACTCAAGCGCAGGATTCATATCGAATTGCTGCCCAGGACCCGCCGGTAAATCGACCCAGAGCGGTAGGAGAGCACTGAGGCATCGTACCCAAACCGCTAACGAGGATCCATTTGAGTGAATGCTCGAACAAGAGGAAGCGCGAGGCCCGACAAGCAACACAGAACTTGTCGGGATTGAATCCGACACTACGGGTCATAGACCTGAGTACCCAAAACATGTTAACAGATCACCGGAAAGGGTCGGAGGACTCACCCTGAGAGCAACCAAAAGACGGCAGATCCCCGTGATCATCCAAGAGACGGGGCTGGATCTGAAACACAAGCGTCCAGGCGGTCCTACGTATCCCATAAGGATGGGAATCAAGCCGCACGTAGTTCTTGAGGTGCAGTTTAGCGTCATGTGGGACGAATGCTAAACAGTTTAATGTCTTGTAGCTTGGACGTGGTGCAGTTTAGCGTCATGCGGGACGAAGATGCTTGGCAGTTTAACGTCTTGCAGCGCGGATGTGGTACAGTTTAACGTCATGTTGGACGAAACACTTGGCAGTTTAACGTCTTGCAGCGCGGACGAAGTGCACTCAGGCAAAGTACTGCTTGAGGAACCTAGCGTTGGTGGGAGGAGTGACACGCTCACCATCCATAGTTGTCAGGGAGTACGCGCCATTGGGATAGACCTTGTGGATGACAAAAGGTCCCTCCCACTTGGGCTCCAACTTGGGCGGCTTCCTTCCGGGGATCATTGGTGCTCTTAGGGCTAATACCAGGTCACCCTGCAGGAAGGATCGGAGGTGAACCTTCTTATTGAAAGCTCGAGCCATTCTGCTTTGATGCCTCTCCAAGTTGTGCAAAGCGCGAAGTCTATTCTCATCCAGTGCTTCCAACTCGACTAGACGGGCTTCAGCAGCTCTGTCCGACACTGGATGGTCGTAGACCGCAGTGCGCAAGGACGGTAACTGGATCTCGATGGGCAGGATGGCCTCAGCTCCATACACCAGGGAATAAGGAGTCATCTGGGTGGAATTGCGAGTCGTCGTCCGATAAGCCCAGAGGGCGTTGGGGAGCTTGTCTGGCCAACTTTTCTTGTTCTGACCAACCATCTTTTGCAGAATGTTAGAGAGGGTTTTGTTAAACGCCTCAATCTGTCCATTCTCCTGCGCATGATAGCGAGATGTATGGTTCGAGCGAATGTTGTACTTGGCATACAACTTCTTCAACTCGGCTGCTCAGAAATTGGCTCCGTTATCCGTGAGGATAGGGTGAGGCACTCCAAATCGATAAATGTTGTTGGAGGTCACGAAGTCAGCGATCGAATAGGATTTGACCTCTCTGAGCGGAATCGCCTCTGCCCATTTGGAGAAGAAGTCTGTGGCGGTCAGAATGAACCGGCATTGGCGAGCCGTCGCCGGCGGGTAAGGTCCCACAACTTCCAGACCCCAGACTGCAAAGGGCCAAGAATACCTGGTGGTATGGAGAGGCTCCGGCGGCCGATGCACAAAGTTCGCATGAACCTGGCACGCATGGCACCTCCTGGCATACTCGATGCAGTCATGGATCATGGAGGGCCAGAAGTATCCCAACCTCCGAATCTGGTGGGACAGCTTCGGCCCAATCTGGTGGGCACCACATGAACCAGCATGAACCTCTTGCATGACTCGTGGGATCTCCACTCCCTGAAGGCAACGGAGGAGAACACCATCAAATCCGCGTCTATAGAGGATCTGCTCCAGGCCGGGACTGCTCTGGAGGACAAACTGCGATGCACGGCGTCGAACTCGCTCGCGCTCGGCCCGATCCGACGGGAGAATTCCATGTCGGAGGTACTCAACCAAAGGCGCCCTCCAATCAGAGGCTGATTCGACTTCCATATCTGGGGTACTTGGGGCTCCGGGCACAGGGGAAACCGTGGTGAGATTACTTACCAATGGGCCGTGATCTCCCTTCGGGATAACGGGAGCGATGAGCCTGCGGTGCATCATGCGGATGATCAGGTCGTCCTGTTCAGGCTCTGCGAGTGACGCAGCAAGGCTGGCCAAAGCATCTGCTCGACCGTTCTGCGACCGGGGAATATGGAAAATTTCTGGCCGAGAAGGGAACCGGGCCATCAGAAGGAGGGTGCACTCCAGCAATGGCACAAGTTCCGGCTTCCTGACAACATAGTCGCCATTGATCTGCTTAACGACTAGCTCGGAGTCCCCTTTCACACACAGATGGGGCACGTCGATCTTGAGAGCCAACTCGAGCCCGGTGATGAGGGCATGGTATTCCGCCTCATTGTTGGTACAACCCTCTGACAACAGGAAAGAGTATGGAAGCACGGCTTGCTCCGGGGTAATGAAGACGATACCCAAACCCACTTTGTTGAGCTTAGGATTATCGAGTCTTCTACCAGTGGGGCTCCGGGAGGCACCGTCAAAGTGAATCTTCCAGCATGGATCGGCATGATCGACCGAGAGAATGGCCTCATCAGGAAAGCCTAGATCCAGCGGCTGATCCGCGGAGGTCGGGTGAGCAGCCAGAAAGTCTGCCAATGCTTTCCCTTTGATGGCCTTCTGAGACACATACCTGATGTCGAACTGCTGGATAATCACATCCCACCGTGCTAGATGGCCAGTCAACATAGGCCGGCTCAGGATATACTTCAACGGGTCTACCCGAGAAACCAACTGTACCTCATGGTGCTGCAAGTAGTGCCGTAATTTCTATACGGCAAATACGAGCGCCAGGAAGCTCTTATCGATGGGGGAATACCTGACTTCCTCATCGAGGAGCATGCGACTGAGGTAATAGAGGCTATTCTCTGTTCCCTCGTTGTTCTTCTGGGCGAGAAGGGCACCCAGGGACCATTCCAGGGCGGTCACATAGAGGACCAGCGACTTCCCGGATACAAGCGGCATCAGAACCGGAGGTTGAAGCAAGTACTTCTTGATTTCCTCGAAGGCGGTCTGACACTCTTTATCCCATACATAGGTGGCGCCTTTCTTCATGAGCCGAGAAAAGGGCTTACACTTGCCGGCCAGATTCGCGATGAATCGGCGTATATAGGCTAAGTGGCCTTGGAACCCTTGCAGTTCCCGGATGTTACCTGGGGGAGGCATCTGGCTAATCACCCTGATCTTCTCTGGGTCGATCTCAATACCCCGGTATCTTACCAAAAATCCAAGGAACTTTCCGGAGGTGACCCCGAAGGCACACTTCAACGGGTTCATCTTCAGGCAGCGAGACCGGAGGAAGCCGAACACTTTCTCAAGATCTTTGAGATGGTCCTGACGCTGGCGCGATTTGACTACCAAGTCGTCGATGTAGCATTCCACCAGTGTTCCGAGGATTGGCTTGAATATGCGGTGCATCGCCCGTTGATAGGTGGCACCTGCATTCTTCAGGCCGAAGGGCATGACCTGGTAACAAAAGATACCTTGGGGGGCCCTGAAGGCAGTGAACTCCTCATCCTCAAGGTCCATCCGGATTTGGTTGTATCTGGAGTATCCATCCATGAAGGAGAGGGCTTGGAACCCTGCCGTGGCATCAATCAACAGCTCTGTCACCGGAAGGGGAAAATCATCCTTCGGACAGTGGCGGTTGAGATCGCGGAAGTCGATGCAGACTCTGATCTGCCCGTTCTTCTTCCTGACCGGCACAATGTTGGCCAGCCATCTGGGGTACTGAACTTCCCTCACGAAGTTGTCTTTGATAATCTTGTCAACTTCGGCCTCAACCATGGCACCGTGGAATGGGTGCATCTTCCTGGGAGGCTGCCTGAACCCCCGATGGTTCGACGGGAGACCAAGGCGGTGGACGACTACCTGAGGATCTAGCCCCGACATCTCGTCATAGCCCCAAGCGAACACATCACGGTGCTGCCTGAGAAAGTCTACGTACTGATGCCGCTCCGCAGAGGGCATGGCGGCACTGACCAATGTGTGTCTTGGATCTGCTTTGGTTCCAAGGTTCACTTGTACTAACTCATCGACCGTGGCGGAGACGCCCTCCTCAAAGGCTGGGGTGCATCTTCTACGTCCTCTCCACTTGGGGAGGGATCGTTCACGGGAGAGACTGCGTTGGGAACTGAATTGAGGCTACCAGATCCTGCTGGGCCACTGGTGCTGGCATGGGCGGTCGCGGTCATCTCATCAGGAGACTCACAGGCCGTCGAGACCACGGCTACGTCCAACCGATGGATCGGGAGGACGTAAGCTTCATCCAAACTTGCCCAGGGATCACTTGCAACAGCGACAGGCTCAACCTCACCTGCCAGGATCTTCTTATCCTTGCTCTTGTAATAGTCCGCGTCCAAATAGTGGGCTTCACATGAGGCAAAAGGAGAGGCATCTCCCTGAAGCACACCCACTCGACCATTAAGGGAGTATTTGAGGCATTGGTGGTATGACGAGGGAACCGCCGCATGAAGGTGGAGCCATGGCCTGCCCATCAATGCGTTATACGCAGTGTCCTGAGAGACCACCATGAATTCGGTCTTGGAAACCAAGTCACCGAACTGGGTCTTCAAACGTATCTTGCTGACCGGAGTTTGCTCGGTGCGGTCGTACCCCTGGATCCTGAGGTCGGAGGGAATCAAGTCATCCTCAGACAACCCCAATCTCCGGAGCGTCCGAGTGGGAATCAGGTTAATCCCGGACCCCGTGTCGACAAGACAGCGCCGGACTTCAAGGCCATTGAACTGGCCAGTAACATACAGCGGACGAATGTGCCCCTGTATAGGAGGGTCTTCATCCTTACCAGAGAATGAGATAACTGCCTGACATTCGGCGTCCTCAATCGTTTCGGCGTGAAAGGCCTCTGCAGCCGCAACCTCTGTCTCAAACTGGAGGGGGCTCTTCAGGGCTTCAGCGAGCGCCTCGCGCATCTCAGGTGACATGCGCAGAGCCTCAAGGATGGAGAGCCTTGCTGGGATGTCGGCCAAGTGCTTCAGGACATCATAATTTTTGGCCAAGCGCGAGCCCCTGGTTGCAGGAGGTTGCTCCGCGGTTGGAGGCATGATGGGCCCTGCCGGTTGGACCGGCGGCCGACTGGTGCTTGGCGCATCTCGCTGTTCATTGGTTGAAGCCCAGGAAATGGTCACCGTACTGGGGCCAGGAGGCCGGGATGGACTCGTGGCAGGACGGAGCTGGTCGCGGCGCGGTTGAGGCGGTTCTGCCTGGTCCCACACCACAAACAGTGGCGGAGGCGGATCCTTCATCCCCGGATGGGGGGGCTGCGCACGCTGAGCTCGGTTTTGAGCCTGCTGCCTAGTCTCAGTGGCGTGCACGTCCTGGCTGGAGGTACCAACTATCGTGCCCCGGCGACTCCTGTTGTTGCGGTTCCTCCGACGGTGGCGACGACCGGGGACACTAGGGAGGTCCACCTGGTGTTCTTCAACATCGGGAACCGAAAAGGGATTTACCAGCTCGACGGTATTAACCGAAGCGTACCCAACACTGTCGTCGGACGAATCATTCATCACCGGGCGGATCCGAGGAGGGACCCCCATCTCCGGGGGCATGAAATCGCCGAGATTGCGGGATAGTGGCGGAACTGGTGGGGCGCGCTCTTCCTTCTTGCGCCGCCGCCGTTTGCTCTTCTCGGAGGAGGCAGGCTGGGACGACGATGTCAAAGCAGCACCCGCAGATTCTGGGGGCTCATGCTGATTCAAGCGCGCACGGATGATTCCATGGGCGCGAATGATCGTTTTGCGGGCCATCCAGTTATTATACTTCTGGGATCCGCGGTCGGAGACCAGCTGCCATTCGTCCTCGTTGCCACTATCGTCATCTGATCCCACGAACACACCCGCCACATGTGCTGGAGCTGGGCCCAACCTGATTACATTGTAGT
The DNA here is from genome assembly GCA_963277665.1 of Viscum album. Taxonomy (NCBI): domain Eukaryota; kingdom Viridiplantae; phylum Streptophyta; class Magnoliopsida; order Santalales; family Viscaceae; genus Viscum; species Viscum album. The sequence goes on from OY728130.1 coordinate 506,123,857, forward strand.
TAATCTGGTCTTGGAGCCAATCCTTAAACACGTAGCACCGCTGGATGGTGTGCCCCAGGGCCTGATGGTAAGGGCAGTAGCGGGGGTTATCCGTGAGATGCGCCTCCTCTGGCCTCCAACACTCAGGCAGTCGCACAATCTTCTGCTCCAGGGCGCTCCGGAAATAACCGGGGACCTGATCCTCATGAAATGAGTAAGTCAGGTATCGCGGGCCCCTGGGAGCGTGGTCTTGAAGAGGGGCTGGAGGGGCCTGCCTAGGAGGTGGACCCTGATTATCTCGCCTGGGATGTGGCGGTACATTACGCGGAGGGGCCGGCCGGTTCTGAGGCTGCCGCTGCTGGGCCGGGAACTGAGCCCGTGGAGGCGGATTCCTGTGAGGCTGTGGAGCTGGCCTCGCCGGCAGCAGCTCCAACGGCCTGGGGGCCTCTATCTAGGCAACAGCAGCGGGCTCAGCCCTGCTGACTCTCCTTGCAGGAATCATAGGAGGCAGCGGGTGTGCCTGACTGGCTTGTTGCAGGGCTTCCTCAAGACGTTGAGCTTTGTCTGAGAAGTCCCTGAACCCTCCGAGGTAATTCTGAGTGATCAAGGAAGGGACCAACTCGGTCTTGACGTTCCCAACGCACATTGTCAGCAACTGCTCTTGAGTCAATGGCATGTCAAGGGAATACGTGAGAACCTTCCATCGGGCGACGAAGTCCGCGACTCGCTCATCAGGCCTCTGCTTGCACTTGAAGAGGTCTGCGATACTCGTCTTCCGGGTCGTGGAACTAAACTGGTAGAGGAACTGTCTACGAAGGTCCTCCCAGCTAGTTATCGACCCGACGGGGAGCTGGCTGTACCAGACAAATGCTGGCCCTTTTAGTGTCTGGACAAAGCAGCGAAGCTTAGCGGCCTCCTGCTGCGCCGGAGTTCCCAACATAGGCCCGCACCTCGAGTTGAAATAGGCCAAATGCTGTGGCAGATCTCAATTCCCGTTGAAGGGGGCGAAAGTGGGATTCCCGAATCCCGGAGGTGCCTGCATGTCATCCACCCATGCTGGGTATGGCTTGCCGTCCAGTGGGATCGCCACTTGCCGAGTCTGCAAGGCTTCCAAGCGGGCGATGAGTGCCACCATCGGATCGTCCGGACATGGGTTCCAGTCCTGGCGATGATTTCTAACCACGAGCGCATTGCATGGCCCTTCAATCGGGTCATCGACCGGGTCGTCGAACTCGGCAGCTCGTGGGATGGCGGGCGGAGCGGCCCTTGGGGCAGTGGGAGGAATCCGAGCGGGGTCTCTCAGGTAGTCACGCCGCTCGGGAGGGTGTGGTGAAACATACCGCGCCCTCTTGCCATAGGCAATGGCCTCTCTCCTGTCGTTGAACACGGCATAATCACGGTTGCCCGGGAGAGCCTCATCGAGGGGTGGTTGTTCTTGTCTGGGCTGTCCTGGCCTAGGATCACCGTAGTCAGGCCGTCGTTCTGCAGCGCACTCGGCGAGGAGCTGGTCAACTAGCTTCTTCTGCTCGGCGAGCTGTTGACATAGCGTAGCCTTCTCGGGATCCTCGTCCGCCCTCTGCATGGAGGCAGATGGGTCGGCGGGCTTTATAGCCTCGCTGTGCTCTTTACCTTTGCTGATGTTTTGGCTCAACGTCAGTGCTTCAGTGGGTGCGGGGAGACCCAGGAGGCTCCTCTGGTGATGAGTAACCCTCACTGACGGATCCAACGATGGCTTGTCTTCGGGGGGAGAGCCCCCGCCGAGAAGTTCCAAGTCGTTCCCCTCTCCCGACAGGTCAGCCATATTGACCGTTTCCGTCCCTGGGGATATACCCTCAGGGCCACCCAGCGAATCGGGCTGTCGGCGGATCGCACTGAAGCGTAGGGCAGCGTACTGCCCCCATCCACGGATATACACGTGGGGAGTGGATTCCTCGATAACCTTGCGGAGTACTTGAAAACACTCAACGCATCGTTGTTGGAGGGCCTCGTGGTGCTCAAATGACCCGGGGTGCCGAACTGCGGGGAGCGTGGCCAGGTCAATTTGACGGCACTGCTCACCAATATCCTCCAGGTGCACTTGACTCCCGGGATATGGAATTTGTAGGCAGTGAAGACGGGAGTGAGTCTCCCGGAGAGTTCGGCGAAAGCATTCGAACTCATCCGGGGTGAGCGATTCGGGTGCATCAAAGTCCGGTCCTGCGACTGGCCAAAACATCTCAGGGAAGTGGCCCTCTGCAAGGACGGTCCAGAAGCTCCACGACTCAAACTCTGGACCTAGGACTCCTTGTTCCTCTTCAACGACGGGGAATGGATGGGGAACCGGCAGTGGTGCCGAGGCGGGCCGCTGGGCCGGCGGGCTGGCCGGCGGTGAATACGGCGAGCAGGCCGATTGGCCTCCATATCCCGGGCCGCCCTCTGAGGGTTGCGGTGCCCCAGCTACCACATCACGATAGGACGGGCCGGTGAGCGAACATCCTGTCGTAGCATCGGTGCTCGCCGAGGGTGCACTGGATCGTGGTTCGACCGTCGGTCCCCAGAAAAATTATCTGGCTTCTCGAATCGAGGCAGGAGGTGCTTTCGGAGGGGCCAGTACCAACCACAAGCTTGATCCTTGGGGGTCTACCAGGCCCTCGCTACTCCGAATATACCTTCGGAGAGAAGCGGGGATCATATCGATCTCGCTCTCGGGAAGTAAGAGGCTGACGTGCCGCATTCCTACCCCTGCCCCTGACTGGCGGGATTGGGGGGGAGGGCTCTATCACCGAATCATACTCCGCCTCTGTATCAGAGAAACGAACCGGTCGGATCTCTGTCCGGAATTCCATAACATTCCTCCCTCTACGTCGACGCCTCGCCTTCCTGCCCCTGGGTGGTTCTTCGGGGCATGGATGATCTTTGTCCTGGTGTCCTCTGGCCGCACCGGTGCTGGGGCCAAGAGTACTGGAAACCAAGGTGCGAGGCGCACCGGGATAGACATCGAAGGGGACGCGGGAAGAGATGATTCCAGGCAGGCCTCCGGGCCGGGATCGGAAGGTGGGATGACCCATGCCTCTTGGATCGGCCACACGAAGTAAACCCTGCTGGTGAATAGCGCTACCGCGAGGTGGTCCGCGGTGGCTATTGCTTGTACCAACAGCCGGGAGAGTCAACCCAACCTGCCTCCGGGGCGGTCGGGGCCTCGATCCAGGTCGGGCATAGAAGTGCCCCTGCTCAGGATGCACAGGGGCCTGGTGACTGGAGCCAGCAGTGGCTTGGGCCAATGAGGCTACTGTTGCTAGGGACCCAGGGTGGGCGTCCTCTTCCGCTCGTGCCCGACGTTGGCGTCGGGATAGACGAGTTGGGATCAGCGGCGCAGGCAGGTGGAGAGCCCGTTCTTCGACTTGAGAGGCCTGTCGGCGGTGTCGACGTGGCCTAGCAGGAGCCCTGATCGCGGATCCCTGGAGCGAATCTCGGATAGGGTGGTCCCGGGCATCTTCCACCTCATCCGCATAGGGAAGAGAGCTGTCGGAGCGTTCCGGGGATAAACTCCCGAAGCGGTTGGACGTCGAGGTAGGCAATGGTGCCTCCCTGCGCGGCCCTCGGGGGTGGCATTGGTGGCGAGGTGCAGCTTCCTCGAGGTCTAGGCGAGCCATGTCCCTGGTGGGGATGACTCCCTCTTCCTCATATCTCCACACCAAGTTGTTGATCACCCTTCTCTGGATGACCTCCGAGGGGGAGAGAGGGCGTGGTTCCCGCAGTTGCGGCTGCTGGGACGGCTGTGGAACGGGCGGGACCGCGCGGAGTAGCCGCGTCGGTGTTTCCCCTACCCCCGCGCCAGTGGGCGGGCGATGATCGGGCATTGGATCGGATGACCTGATTCCTGAAGATAGGGAGAAGAACCCATTAAAACTGGCAGGAAAAGGAATCGACTACCAATCATTAGTGCCACAATTTCTTCCGTGGGGGAAACCCAGGCCATCGACGTCGTGAGACGGAGTGCCCGATTTCCCCTCCCAGCCCCTGGCGGGTCCCGTGCCCCGGTGCTGAATGCTCGGCCGGGCAACATGCCAATCTTCCAACACCTCTGAATGCTATTGGTCTTCGTATTGAGGAGAAGAGATTCACGTCGGGTTCACCATTTTTCTGTTTCGGTGCGGATGTGCATCGGGTTTCTGTTCCGACGCTGTTCCGCCAGGACGCGTTCGCGCGTGCGCCCGTCGACCCGAGGGGATGGGAGCGCGGCTTGTGGTCCCGCAGTCCCTCTTTCCAAAGGCGGGTGGCATCCGTCACATGTGCAGGGACGTCTGCTCCTTGATCGAAACCGGGATGATGGGATGTTGGCTCCTCCTTCCGTGGACGTCTCCTCGGAACTCGTCGCCTAATCCGGGTCTCCCTCATAGATTTAAGAATGTTCGTGAATCTCGTTCCCGGCGCCATATCTTCATGGACACCGGTTAATTACGCTACTTCCGCCCAGACGCTCCAAGGGGTCTGGTCGGGGCAGCAACCTGCGGTGAGGAGACCAGGTAGCTCTGGGTGCTGGGGGCGTGTCTTGACACTGCGGCTCTGCATATCTGCCTTCCGTCCCTAATAGGGCTTCTCGAAGGCATGATGGCCTGAGGCATCCTATGCTGGGTACGGGGAACTGTGTTGCCTGAGGTTTTCCTCAGCTTCCCATGTTTAACACGGGGTATTCCGCGAGTTTAACGTCCAGCGGGGACGGCATCGGACTGATCAACACGAGAAGTGGATCAGATGACAGAACCCCTTGCGAGGAACCTCCGATGCTGGGGCCAGCACATGGGCGGCTTCCCGAGTGAAGTGGAGTGGAATGAAATGGCATGACCCCACCGGGATGTGGCGGCCCAGGTAAGGATTAGGATGGATGATGGAGTGAAGATCTTGGACCCCGTAGGGGTTTCCTACGTACCGCGCGTTAGCGCGGATCAAAGTCAGCGTAGTTCGGAAATACAGTTTAACGTCATGCTAGACGTTGAAGAGAGAGATAGATAGAGGCAGTGGGGAAGCGCAATGGAGATACACATGTGAAGTCCCCCACAAGAGAGGATTCATAGTTGAATCGACGCGAATGTGAACCCGGGAGGGGTCCACTGATGGACGAACCGACGTGAATACGACCGGGACGACCAGGTGGTGGGCTTGAACCTCTGGGAGGCTTCCTACGTACCCTGTTTAGGAGACAGGGATCAAAGTCCATGTAGTTCACTCTGTTCGTAATACTCTGCCCCCGTGGGCGAAGGCCACTCCCATCCCGACATCCCTGCAGAGACGAGCGGGTTGAGGCCACATCCAAATCGGGAGGGGGACCCTGCGTGCGAGGCACGGGATCGGGCGATGCGGACGGTTTAATGTCTCGCCGGACGAAGTACAGTTTAACGTCGTGTGTTGAGGACGAAGATGCTTGGCAGTTTAACGTCTTGCAGTGCGGACGTGGTGCAGTTTAGCGTCATGCGGGACGAAAGTGCAGTTTAACGTCATGCGGGACAGATGCTATACAGTTTAACGTCTTGTAGCTCGGATGAGGATGCTTGGCAGTTTAACGTCTTGTCGCGCGGACGAGGATGCTTGGCAGTTTAACGTCTTGTCGCGCGGACGAGGATGCTTGGCAGTTTAACGTCTTGTCGCGCGGATGAGGATGCTTGGCAGTTTAACGTCTTGTCGCGCGGACGAGGATGCTACCGCTGATGGGTCTGTGTCACTTCGCGCGAGCCTGGAGGGCCGCACGGGAAGACAACGCACGGTGCGGGCACCCAGGATGAAGATCATCGGGCGCCACGCAGGCGGGTACCCTCGGGGGGTCAAAGGGGCGACCCCGGCGGATTGCGCGCAAAAGAGAATCTTGGCGCGCAATACCGCGGGTCGGCGCGCAAAGGGGCAGGCTGGCGCGCAATTGGGCCAGTGCTTTGCGCGCGGGAGATGGAGATTGCACGCACCGGGCTTCGGATAGCGCGGGGGGGCAACAGCTCATTCTTTAACGAATGGCCTCTTAGTAAGGGGGGGGGGGGGGGGGGTGCGCGCAATCGGGCTGGATTGCACGCACCCGGGGGCAATTGCGCGCAAGAGGCTTCTTTTGCACGTGAAGGCCTTTGGGTTAAGAGTTGTTTCAAAGGAAAGGAGCCAAGGGGATTGCGCGCGAAGGCGAACCCTGACGCTTTCTTACGCGAAAGAAAAGAGGTTACCTGAAGATCGGCATTGCGCGCGGAGGGGATTGGATTGCGCGAACGAGTGACTCTTCTAATTCCGGCAACCCTTAAAACGTCGGGGGTCGCCTTGTATTTATAGGCAACCCCGGGCGCGGAATCCGGTTCGCGGGCGCGAAATCCTCTTCGCGGGCGCGGAATCGGGCCCGGCGCGCAAGGGAGTCGCGCGGGCCACGGGCGCGCAAAATTGCGCGCCGGCCCAGCGCATTGCGCGCATCCCGGGAGGTTTGCGCGCGGCTCTACAACTTTGCGCGCGGGTCTCCAAAATTCCGCGCAAGGCCTCCGGGCCCTCCGAATCATGCTTCCGACTCCAAATATGACCTCGCTTTCCGCATCCGGAACTTTGTTTGGGAACAACGGCCTTTTCCGGCGTCTACACACTATACTTATCATTATACTAATATTTACCTAGTGCATTAGAGCACAATTAGGGTTCACCCTTCTAAATCATTTCATTTCATGCATAATTGTTCCACATGTATCATAAAACATGGATTTCGTAACATCATCATTTATTCCTTGAGAAAGTAATATGGAATTCATACATTAAACTCTATAATCAATAAGTAAATGGTCATAAATTTGAATACCCTTTATAGAGATATGGGTGTGGTATTCACTACATAATGACTTTGGATTGAGAAAAATCATAGTGCATTGTTGATAACATAACAATGTGACATAAGAATTCATAAAAATTGTTGATGATAGAGAAATGGATGTCTTGTAATATGTACATTAAATGGATAGTATGGGGTTAATATAGATACATGTCCCAACAAATTTAATGGAATTTATATTCATAATTCAAAACAATTTCTTGAATGTGAATGAGGAGAGAGAAATCCCTTACAGAAATTTGGCATGGTAATAGGGGTACATGGAAAGAATTAATGAGTGATTACGGTGTATCTTATCATTAAGAAACAATTAGGGAAGTATGGGGGAGGTTCAAAATCAAACACTAACATTTTTAATTGAAACTAAAAGGGTATGGAAACATAAAGAAACTTGGATAAAAATGAGAGAGGAAGAAATCCCTTACATGGAAGTGTGATACCAAAGGCTTGGGAGAGGCTTGAGAGAGGATTCATGGGAGAATGGGGCACCATAGAAGGATTATAGAGAGATGAGGTAAGAGGTTTCTCTAGATACAAGGGCTTTGAGTGAAGAGGAAGTGAGATCTTGAGTGTGTTAATATTGGAAAAGAGATGGAATTCTTTATTATTTATGTTTTGGACACCACAAATTAAACTAATCAAAAAAAAACCGACCCATGAGTTTTCATATGATTTTTTACATATGGGATTGGAAAAATTATTTCATAAGTCTAAGGTCTGAACATCTTTAAAATATTAGTCTTTCTTATGTGGAGGTGAGTCACACTCTCAAGGAAATCAGTTTAAAATGATAAAAAGATTTATAAGTTTTGGAGGGTCCACTAAAGCTTTGTAAAATAAATAAAACAAACCATAAATAACAGTATTTTAATTTTAAAACAAATAGTTTTTGAAAATAATATTAATAGTATTTTATTACATCACTATAGGTTTATTATGATGTCATAAACCAGATTATATATTTAAACAGTATTTAATTTTTTCCCAAAATTCGACTGTCTCTGAATATAATGAAAAATTCACTGTTGGATAATTTTGACATCTTGATTTGAATAATAATATTCAATTTATCTAAATAATATTCAAAATAGTTTATTTTATAATTTTAAAATAAACAGGAACATTTATCGAAAATCCGTGGGTTTTGATAAAAAAACGTTCAATACTTAAAAAAATCACATTTGTATTCATAAAAATTATACTATCATAAATATTTAATAAAAACTAATTTAGTAATAATATTTCATTATAATATTATTTAATTCAAAAATCCATTTATTCTTCAAAATATATTTCTTAATAGAATATTAACTAAAAATGCTATTTTTGTTTAAAACATTATTAACATAGTAACACTAATAAAATGAATGTATATTCTGTATAAAAAATAATGTAGATAATCATAGTACAAGGTTATCATTATATAAACCATTATAAAACTCAGTAAAAACATAACAGTATGGTCCGTTGTGGTGAACGACTCTTGTGGTGATTTAGGTAATATTGATCGGGTGGTAATCTCTTTCAACATCCACTACTTCCAAAGGTGGTTCTTCTCGAGCTTAACGTATTGAAGCTCAGCTTGGGCTTTGTTAAGAGAAAAACCCAATGATGCCACCTTCATTCCAAGCTCTAAAAAATGGTATTCTCATGAAAAAATTCTACTAGATGAGGACATCAATTCCGTTATCTGAGTAAATTGGATTTGTTAAATCCCTATATTTATACTAACCATGTGGTCACTATTTGATGACTATATTAGCAATGTTTACAATTCATAATGGTATTTTAAAATCCAAAAACATAAATCAATGTAAGTTCATATGTTATATAACCATATTACATAAAAATACATTTAATTGGATTCAATAGGAATTTTCATTGATGAATGTTTGGGTTGTTACAGATATTGTATCATGTGTTATCAAGATAGTTAAAGAATTGACCAAGCCTTCCAGTTCTAAATGAAAGGAATAGAAAAAAGAGAAAAGAAGACAAAATTGTATAAGTGTAAAAAAATATTAATTTGACCATATGTGATTACATTGGAATGTAACACCCTCATACATTGTTGAAGCGACTGGTATTTTTCTACAAGCGTTATGAGAAATGACCTCAGGATTCTGATTACAAGGGAAATAAAGAGGCATCCAATGTGAAAAGTGTAAACAATAAATATTAGGGGTACTCTATAAAAAATAGAAAAATAATTCATTAAATATAGCCCAAAAAAAGTAATCGGATCAATTTCAATCTTTTTATATTAATATATTGGAGTGAAATGATTGAAATATTTTTATTCAGAGATTATAATTTAGTAGTACTCTTTTAACGATATTTTTGTTATAGGAATCAAGAAACATGTAAATATTATAATTTAGTTGTTTTCTAAAGTCTTTGAAATCATATGTTTAATGGTACATAAATCCAAAAAATATATGATTAGAGGCATGGTATTGTTGGTTGTAGAATACCTTAAAATGGGAAATATTATATTAATATGTTCATGATATTGAGATCGAAGTAAGTGGTATTGTATTGGTAACCATGAAAATGGTTAGTGATTTAATGTAAATGTAACTCAATATGAATTTTACAAAATTTTAATCATATAATAAATACTATGATATTTTTTAAGGAGGAAGTTCATTTTTCGAAGCATATTTTTTGAAGATTTATAGTGATTCAAGTTATTACCATGTTTTCGGAAAATATTTTATCAAGGTATTTACAAGTGAAATTGAGAGATACATTATGGGGAATAAATTATAAGTAAACATTGAAAATTTATTGAAATTATTCCTAATGTTTTGGATGATTTTTATTTTGGTCAGAAATTTTATGGAGGAGCCTTTGGATTGAGTGCTTATAGAATGGATTAAATTGAACTTTGGAGATTTTTTATAGTTATTGTGTGATTTATCATATTAGAAAACGTGATCTAGCAATTTTTGTTTTGTTAAATTTTAAAAATACAATGGAATTCATTATGGATCTTTTGATTCATTAATGTTTTTTTAGTACTTAAAAAAGTTATTGAATGTTTGTTTCTTTGAATTAGAGATGAATTGGAATTAATTCATAGAAAAACCAACGGATAAGATTATGCATGTTATATAGAATAAAATAAAGTTAATAAATTTCATCAATTGATTTTCCTAAATATCATAAGAATACCTTGACATTATGAAAATGTCCTTGAAATAATAATTTTATTTGTTTACTTATCTTATAGATAAATAAATTCTTCCTTAACTCCACAAAGATTTAATATTTTATGGTGGTTATATTTATCATGAAATTTTTCTCTAGGACTCCATATTAATTATTGGGAATTATTTTTTAGTTATAGATTAATATTTTCACTTCTCACTAATGATATCTTATTTATAAACCTAGTTTTGGGGGACCTTCGTACTTCACTTTCCCTCTGTTAAGAGGAAGTTGTATTAACCGTTTTTAGAAAGGGGGTTTTCTAAAGAGGAATTTATAGATATAAAAACAATGATTAGTGATCCATATTCAAAATTCAAATGTTTAAATTTATTTTATTATTGAATAACGTAACACCTTTATGTATTTAAATAACTCAATATTTGGTTGCATATGCATCATGTACCAATAAGCTAAAATGAAACCAAAAATATTATTATTTAAAATGACTGTAATAATTTATTATTAAATTAGAAGGTATGATTATAATTAACCAAATTGTGAAATATATATATATATATATAATTTCCTTCTCAGTATAATTTCAGTGATTAATTCAATTTAAATAATTACTCAACATCTAATAATATTATTTTATATTTTAGAAATACTTTTTCTATAATAATAATTTTTATTCAAAAAAGATTATAATTAATATGTAGAAATAATATAATTATTTTTATAAAAAATAAAATTTTTTATATTTTCATATCAAAATTATCTTAGGTAGATTTTGATTTTGGAAAGATTTATTTTTCTCTGAATAGTTAAAAATAGCGATTATTTTTCAAAAATTGTATTTTTGTCTCCACCATTTCCAAAGTAATTTTTTTTAAAATTGATTAAAATAAATTTTATAAATATTATTGTATTTATTTTAAAAATTAGTTTATTTTATTCAATTTCATTGTTGATTTTCTTTTGAAAAAATATTAATTCATAAATGAAATTTTTCTCGAAAAACTACATTTTCATTTTTTGTTGGATTAATTTTAAATTAATTTCTACAACTTATAAGTTTTTTATTTAAAAAAATCAATTCCATATTTAGAATCATAAATTATATATTTCTTCAATTTTTTCCATTTATTTTTGGTCAATATGATTAGTAACATTAGTAATTTTTTATTACTATGGTAATGGATAAATTAAGTATTTAAAGTTAAAAATTAATTGATACAGACTTGTAAATGACAATAATTGTTTTAAATATAATTTTATGATTCCATTTAATCCATAATATTCCAATTTTTGGTTATATGGATTTTTTCGACCATTTGGATGAGATTATTAACTTTATAGTATTTTATTTCATGTAAATTCATAGAAAAATTACACTCTTGTTTTTTATAACTATAATATTTTAAATTTGTGGTTATCCATAAGAAATGTTCATCTATAAATATTATTTTGTAATATAAAATATTTATTTTAATTATATATATTTATTTTTAATTTCTAGTGATGTAATAATTACCCTAAATGTTTACACAACACTAAAGAAGTAATTATTACATTAATTTAAAAATAAAATAATTGATATTAAATATATGAAAAGCAGTATACATGGAAATAAATAATATAATCCACAATATTTCTAGATTAAAATGAAATGATTGAGATAAAATAAAATATTTTTCACAGAATTATATGTTTTTTTATATTATTAATGAAAATGTAATTAATCATTCAACAAATTGGTATTATTGATTTTTTATTAAATGATATTTATTAAGGGATATAAAATTATAATATTAGAGTCATGAAATTGAATTGGATATTTATGAGGAAATATAACATGTTCCACTCATAGGTCTTCTATATTTTTTTGTAACATTATTGATCTTTAGAGAATAGAAAAGGAATAATAGTGCGGTAATTTTGAAAAATGTTAATGCAGGGTTAAAATTAATTTACCAAGGTAAAAATATATCCAGAACATATTAAACATTTATAGGGTAAACTAATTTAGATATATATTCACCATATATTATAATTTTATCAATTCAGATATATTTTATAAAGATAAATAAATGATATTAAATTAATATTTTATGAAATTCCATGTATGTACCTCCCCTAAAATATAAGTGGGCACACTATCAATAACTTATTTACACCCCAATGTGTCATATATCGACTATTCATTTACCATTACTATTTCAAAATACTTTTTAATGTTCTTTATTTTCTAGTCCTTCCAAAATATGAACCTCATGTTGCTTTTTAAGATATCTAAAGGGGGTTCACCAAAGAAACGATAATCTTCATTATGGACTTTTTGATGATTATTTATTCTTATAAATCCTCTCAATCTGTTTTGCCCATAAAAAGTAATCCCTTAACTATAATAAATATACTTATATTTTATTTTTATTGTAGAATAATATAATTACATCACATTTCCATCTTCTAAAAAGAGAAAACATTAATCATGTGTATATACAGCTTACAATATCTATGTAATGAGTATATCAGTTTTCATTGCTACATTGCATTGATAGTCATAAAATGTGACTAATTATTATATATGATATCTATGATAAGAATATTATTTTTAAACTATTATATCATATATATATATATTTACCTTCTATTCCTCTAGAAAATGATAGCATCACCTATTCATATCTGTGGAATACCACCTCCATGAAGAAATGTAATTCGTTATTCATTTACGGTTTATATTTTTAACCATTATTTTCTACCATTCATTTTAAAGTGAAAATAGTGTTCACCATATGTACAACCTACCATATCTATGAATGGTGTAATTAATTTTTTCTATATTTATATTTTATGGATGACTTTAAATATCATAATATATAATATATATTATATTTATACCATAAAAATATTCTAGATATTATGTAAAAATGAATTAAAAATTAAATGGTGATAAAATATTATATGTAAATCATATTTTTTAGGAAATATATGAAGATAGTTCTAGAATATATGTATAATAAATCAATAATTGAAATACATGATGTTTGCACACATCCAAAGGAAGTCATACCTGAGGTATGGGTTTTTCGTCTCACTTTTATTTTTGTGAGACATATTCCATATTCACTATTTATTCTTATATTTAGTGTTTATACTTATAATTTTGATATTTAATGTCATTAATATATTTCCCCATAATAAATTTAATGTTTTATTTGATGGAATTCATTTCATGGGGAATAAGACTCAAAAATTACCAATGTTGTAAGATTTTATTTCATAATATCATCATTATTCGAGATTGTTTATTTTTGTGAAATAGGAAAATATAATTCTATTCCATGTCGTTGTTTTCTAAAAAAATTAAAAAAAAATAATATTGTACAACTATTTCTTAATTTCATTTTACCGCTGCTTTTATTTATTAATAATGTATTAAAACTTATATTCTTGTTGTTTTTAAACAAATAACCTTTTGACTTTTATTAAAAAAAAATTAAAGGAGTTATTTTTTAACATATTTTGAATGGGAAAAATTTACCACCATCATGGGTCCTTAAGTATTTAAAGACATGTTTAGAAGTTTACAAGGTTATTTTGAAATTAAATTATTTAATTATTATGTTCAATGTTTTAAGATTTTAAAAATTAATTTCAATGTAAACTATGTATTTTCCCTAAGAAATATTTCAATAATCAATTTAATGTATTTAAATCTAATTCGACAAGCTTTATTGAATTTTATACTGTTGTTTTACTCAAATGATATAGTTAATCATATTTATTTAGATCATTAATGGTCATTTTGAATGGGTAATGTATTTATATTCTATATGACTAGATCATCCAATACAGAAAGTTATTTATTTATTTTAGGTAATATTGATTCAGTTGTATTATGTATTCTTAAGAGTAATGAATTAGACATATTATGTGATAGACCGGACTAGTTGTATCTCATTGATAAATTGGTAGTTATCATGTGATAAACAATAATTGTTTTTTGCCAACACCTTACCCATTTATATTGATGTCTTGGCACAAGTCCTTAACAGAATTTTTCAATGACTTAGATGAGCCCTCGAGTGTTTGTTTTAGATTTATGACATTATGTGTACCATAATTATGAAATCTGTTATTACTATATATATGATTATTTGGTAAGTAGTAATATCCATGGATAATTTATGATTTCATGGGATTGTTTGTATAGGTTATTAGATTATCCTTAATTCCTTATATATTGTGCCCCAATAATATTTAAATGGAATTTTATTCTATTGTTTTATACTAAATATTTTTATACTTATTTTTTTATGACAGATTCCCTTATAAGATTACCCTTACGGGGCATCTTAGCTCACCACTTTATTTTATTTTACATTCCATTCGACACTGGGTAGTATTTTATGATTGATATATAGGGATATGCTAAGGCTAATAATGGTTCTCTTAAAAAGATATTATGTTGTATTTTTTGTATGGGAATGTAATTAGAATTTCATGGTTTCATCTAGTTTACCAATTATACTAAACTATTTGGTCCATTGGGATGAGATTGGTTGTATCTAGTTACAATGAAAAAAAGTAACCACTAACTCTAGGACACTCGGGGTGATGTCTTTATAGATGATATTAGAGAATATTTAGTAGAAACCTAGGGAACTGGATTTGGGAAAACATTGATTAGAGAACATAACCCTGTTAAATAATTAGTAAATTTTTTAAAATATACCAAGATTATGTTTTAAAAATTAGTCATACCTTAATTTTAAATTTATCTTAAGAGCTACTCTATTTTTGAAATTATACATTGTGTTTCATAATTTTTTGATCAAATATACTATATACAATTTTTTAGAAATGTTACCCAGTATAAGAAATTGAATCCAAATCAATCTACATAATAATTTTATAAAATGCCCTTTTAGGAATGATAATTAAAATAGATATGGAACTACAAATGTATCTAGATTTGAATAATTTAAAACAATATTGGTAAAACAGAATCATGTTATGTGAAATAACCATATCCGTATAGAGTAGCCTACTAATCCAAAACGATTTGTAACAATAATAGACAACTTCATATGTTAGAAACCTTAATCACTAAATGGAACTATAAATTCATTTTTAGATGAGTAATGTATATTTTCTTTAGTGAATATATCCCATTATTATGTAATTAAAAAGAGAATATTTTCATAGAAGATAATCATATGTCATGTATAAAGATCAATGGCTATCATTAATTCAAACCACTAAGGAGATGAAAAAAATGGAATGTATGGAATGAAATGGTTTTAACGATATTTTTTAAGGAATATATTTTCCTTAAGATCATTAATAGAACATTGAGATATAATTATAGATTTAGTGGCAAAAGAAATTGGGAAGTGTTACTATGCAAGAATCAAGAATTATAGGGTTATTCATGCATGCCTCAGAATATATATGTAATACAAACAGAAAGGTTGACCATTCATAATGGGAATTATAAAACCTATCATATGAAACTAGATTCCAAATCCTTTTCATCATATTAAGATATTTTATAATGTGATATCAAGAAAAAGAAATAATTTTCTATGAATTACGGTTCTAAAGGATAAAATCATATGAAGAGTTAGGATGGGAAAAAATTTGATAAATTGGAAGTGAATAATGAAGGATTTTACATCATGTTATAATTATATAAAGAAATTCTAGGGTACTTGTTTGAAGGGGATGATAGTTTTATACATGTGTGGAGAGAAATCCTACTATGATCAAGATTTAAATGGAATAAAAGAGTCTAAAAATTTCAAATGCATCAATAATAATTCTATGGGGCACTACACAAACAAATACCCAAAGAGGTTACATAATACAAATTATTAAACGAAAAGCATAACACCTCAAGGTTTTAAAAATAATTTGTAAATTCAGGAAAAAAAAATTTATGTAGATATTTATAACTAACCTTTAAAAATAATTTATCTGCTTCTATGATTTAAATTCCTAAAAATGGTCATCTAGAGCTGTGATTAGTAAGTTATTTGGGGAATCATAGAACCAAATTATTTTTTTGTTGAATAGTAAGATACCATTATGAATAATAATATGAATATTAATATAACCCTAATGAATAGTAAATTGTATTATTATTTATATTATTATGTTTATAAGATAATGAGAATTTGATTAAATTTTCAAGGTATTATTTTTGAATAAATTATGATATTATATAAAACATAAATAAAAATTATTTAGAATATTATTTTCCAAAAATGGATTTTATTATTTAATTCTATACATTGAAAATTTCTTTGGGTGAATTTATGGTATTTTTTTAAATTCATGAATTTTTTATGAATAGTAAAATATGATAAATTACTATAAATGATTAATACGTGTTTAACTGCATCATAGGTGAGGAAAGGATGATGAAATATTACATAGTTCTAACTCACATGCGTTATTTACTATTTTATTCCACATTAATCCAGACAATTCATTATCTTGAGAAAAAATATTAAACTTATGATTAAAATAATGTAAAATCTATCCTTTCATCAACTATAAATATCACTCGCATTACCCTCTTCCTTTCATACCTCTCAAGACAAGAGATTTGACTAATTTCTACCAAATAATCTCCCCAGGGAACCATCCCACGTACAAGGCCTACTGGTCTCACCAAAAGGCCAAAAAAAGGCCTTAAGAAGGATATCAAGGAGAAGAGATCAAGAGGTAAGAATCCTCTTCCATTTTCATGAGTTTTCTTTTTAATTCCTTTCGTTTCTTATACTCCCCCCCCCCCTCCCATTATCTAGGTGGTATGAAATATATAGAATCGTATATATTCTATATTTTATTACGTTCATGAAAAATATTCATCATCTTTCTTCCTGTCCTCTCCACATAATTCTAAAAATAAAAACATCGTCCATGATATGCTGATTTACCAAAATCATGAACAATGTGTTTTCAATTTACAGTGCTTCCTTCAAAGATGATCATAAAACCCTTTAATTGTACAAGAATAATTTAAATTGGATTATTTAACCTATTTTATGTTTTTTAATGAACTTCTATGCATGGATTTATATTATATAATAAAACAATTTCATGATTATCGAGGAACCACAAAAAATGATCGAAAAAAATATCAGCAATATTTCATCTAATGATTAATGGTCATATATGATAACAAAATTATTTGTGGAATCATTATGTTTGTTTAGAACATATGAATGCCACTTCATTCCACTTCTGTAATTTTAGATCCATAAGAAAAGATAATCATATCCCTATCGGCCATGGAAATGATGTAGTGAACACACCCGAAACAATGAATGGAACTGAATACTAATAATTAAAGAGAGAAATGATGTTATTAAATGACCAGATAAGATGTTATAAACATAAAAATGTTTCTATAAATCACTAATAACACTCTTTTAACCCTTATACATGATGTTTAAACATGTTTGAAGTAAGATAAAACTATGGTAATGGAATTTTTATGCTGATTTCCATTATTTGGGATAACCTACTTCATTTATTATGTGGTATTAAAATTGTTTGTGTGATGAAGTTTATTTATATTACACTTAGATATTTTTATTTACATATTATATACGCATTTCATCCACTCTATTAAGTCTCAAAATAATTATAGGATATTTCTACGGGGATATTCTTTTAAATACCTATTTTAAAATTCTGTTTTACAAAATTAAAAAATCAATGCTTTTATGAAATTATTCATGTTGTAAATTTATGTTCTAGTTCATTGGAATTTTTTTGATGAAGTGTGGAACCACTATTGGGAAGCTGGGTTTTCCCAATGCTTGTATGCCAACGGTTCAATAGAACTGTTGGTATAGGGGTAAAAATCTAGTATTTCCAAACGGTTTGAAGAAACCGTTGGGAAATCTAAAAAAGTTTCTCCCTTTCCCAATGGTTTTTACAAACATTTGGTAAAGGACAAGTCTTAGGAAGGCTTTCCCAACGGTTTGTGTAAACCATTGGTAAAGAAAACCTTTTCCAATGGTTTTATAAAACCATTGGGAATGTTTTCCCCTAAAATCTCAGACAGCCACCTATCCCAATCCACGCGATTGAACTGCTAAAGTTGAGACCTATGATCTCTGTCGCTTGGAAAATCATTCCACCAGATCCATATTCAATCACAAATTTGTTTTGTTCTACACTTCAAATATTTAAGTAGTACGTTATGTTTAATGTTTTGCATCTATTTTTTTTCTTTTTTGTTTTGATTTGGCTTAAACCGAAGGTTCGTGCAGTATGGTATACCGAACAATTTCAATTCGATTTTTTATTTGTTTCTGTTTTTCTTCTGGTGTCATGTGTGAATAAATTGTTTGTTCTATTTTTATTTTCTGTTTTTGTTCTGGTGGGAGGTTCTGGGGGTGCTGGTGGTGGGGGGAGGGGGTGTGTTGGCGGGGTGTTTAGGTGGGGGGATGTATAGGTGGGGGTGGGTGTGGGTTGTGTAGGTGGGGGTGGGGGGAGGGGTGGGTTGTGTAGGTGGAGGTACAAGTGGAGGGGGTTGTTGTGCAAGTGGGTGGGGTTGAGGGGAGTGTACAGGTTGGGGGGTGGGCTGGGCAGGTCAGAGTCTGTTGGGGGATGAGGTGGGGGTTGTACATGTGGGGGAGGGGGTGGGTTGTGCAGGTGGGGGTGGGGGGGAGGGTGGTAGTTCAAGTGGGGGGGGTGAAAGTGGAGGGGTTGATGTGGAAGTAGGTTGGGGAGGGGAGTGTGCAGGTTGGGGGTGCACTGGGCAGGTGGGAGTCTGTTGGGGTTGAGGTGGGGTGTATAGGTGGTGGTGGGGGAGGGGGGCTATACAGGTGGGGGTGGGGGGGTGTGCAGTGGGTGGATGGGAGGGGGCTGTGCAGGTGGGGGTGGGGGAGGGGGGTTGTGCAAGTGGGGGTGCAGGTGGGGGTGGGGGGTTGTACAGTTGGTGGATGGGAGGGGGTTGTGTAGGGGGAGTTTGTTGGGGGTGAGGTGGGGAGGGGGATGTGCCGGTGGGAAGTCATCACTTCCATAGTTCACCAATATGCACGGGTAATTCATCACTTCTAGAGATTTGGATAGTTTTGAGGCCTCTTTCATTTTGGTTCTTGTCTAGTCATCTTGATGAGTAAGGCATCACATGATATAAAAGTGACATCAACTATATAGGATGAATTCATTCTCCCACAACACATTTTTCTAGAAATAATATATCCTTAGAAGGTTGTGGGGTCCTTTTAGAATCCAATGCCTCAACATTTTCCCTATTGAAAACTTGAAACAACCATGTTATCAAGTCACTAATCCTACCAAATTGGATTTTCACTAAAAAATACTATTGTAATCCTTAACACCCATATTTTGTTTTTCATAACATGAATGAAAACACAATTAAATCTCATAGCTCTCAGTCACACCCCTGTGGACAGCTCGCCCACCCCCCTGGACACCCCTACCCCCTGGACAGCCCTACCACCCTCGTCGACAGTCCACCCACCCCCCCTATACACCTTGTATCCCCTGGACAACCCCGCCACCCCTGTGGAAAGCCTTCCCACCCCCTGGACAGCCCCTACTCCCTGGACGGCCCCCAACCCCGTGGACACCCCGCCCACCCCCTGGACACTCCCCCCACCCCCCCAGACACCCCCACCCCTAGATACCTTGTACCCCTAGAAATCCCCCCACCCCACCCCCATGGATATCCCTCTCACCCCCTGGACACCCCCTCCCCCCTAGACAGCCCCGCCACCCTCGTGGATAGCCCGCCCACCCCTCTGAACACCCCGTACCCCATGGAGAACCCCACCACCCCCGTGGACAGCCCGCCCCCGATTACACAGAAGCAAATAACTCTGAATTCCCCCGATTTCCAGATGCCCCCTTGTAGGTGAACCCTAACCTGAGGTCTTCAATCTGACCGGCTGCAACTCCCACATCTAGGTTAGACTCCTTCAACCACTTCCCAAATACAGACATAGAATCCCTCTTTGAGGTAATTAACATGGTTGGGGTAGTGGGGTAGGTGGTTTTCCTTTTTTTAGTTGGGTGATATGGTACTTTCTGTGGACATTAGTTTGGGTGTTATGAAATGTACTAACTTTTCTCAATATTTCCATTTTTAGAATCAATTACTTATTTAAAAAAACTCCCTTTACACATTCTGCAACTTTCATGAAAAGCCTTTACTTTGTAATAGCTTGAATAATGTTTTATCAGTTATATGTTGTCTTCTTGGTATGTGATAAATGAAAAAACTACAAAACACATCTCACCTAAAATCTAGGCACACATAACTGAATTAATTAGTATATCATTACATTGATTTAATAGTTCACTACATCAACTAGAAACTCCTTACTTTATCATTTACTTAAATGTATTTTCTATTAATGTTTATTCCTATTGAATTTTTTATGACAAAATGACTTATATAAATTCATTTTACAGAATTGACAGAAGTTGGATGTTTGAAACCGATCGGATCTCAAGCGATTTTCAAAACCATTTGGAGAGATTTATTTATTTTTCATTCCACAATGCTTGAGATAGTTATCGCATACACTACCCATGTTCCAATTGTGTTGGTAGACCTTGGTTGATCTGTGAAGAAGTCAGCTACCACATAACCAAAAATGGTTTTCAAGAAAACTACACTGTGTGGTATCACAATGGGGAGAAAATGAAATCTCAAATTGGTGATGATCGAAATGAAAGGTTTGGAATAAAGAATTTGTTAGATGATCAGTTTCTTTTTATATGTCATCATGAAAAAGAAGGGATTTCGACTCAAGAGGACTTCGATATTAGGACAGCTGATGCATCTAGTGAAAATGATGAAATTGATAGGGTGAAAAAATTGAATGATGCTTCCATGACTCCAGTATATCCACAATGCGATAAAATGAAAAATCTGGAGTTTTTAATCTAATTGATTCATGGGAAAACTATGTATGAGATTTCTAATACAGCAATCGATTACATTCTTACCCTCTTGAAGGATTCACTTCTAGATGATTCAGATATTCCCTCAAAACACTATATGGCATGGAAGTTAGTTGAGGAACATGGATTTTCAAGTAACCAAATTCATGCTTGCCCGAAAGATTGCAGTTTATTCTGGGAGGAATCCGATGAACAAAATTATTGTATAAAATGTGGCACATCCCGCTGGAAGTCAAAATCTGATGGAACACCATCCCGCATTCCACAAAAAGTAATGTGGCACTTTCCATTGATCCCCAGACTCTTGAATTTTATTATGTTTGATGACATATCAATAAAAATGAGATGGCATGATACCGAGAGAAAGAAGACTAATGATGAGTTGGTTCATCCTGTAGATGGATTCAGATGGTAGAGATTTGATGCTCAACATCCTGATTTTGCAGCTGACGTGCGTAATATGAGGTTGGGTCTTTCATGCGACGGTTTTAATCATTTTGGGAAGATGCTTACTTCGCACAGAACATGGCCAGATTTTATACACATTTATAATCTTCTCCCATGGTTGTGTATGAAAAAACCTTTCACTTTCATGAGTATACTCATATCTGGTCCTTCTGATCTCAGCATTGATATTGATGTCTACATGAAACCTTTAATAAAAGAGTTGAAACATCTTTGGGATGTGGGTGTGCACAAAAACGATGCATGTTCTGAAGACATATTTCAGATGCGTGATGTGCTTCTGTGGATGATCAATGATTTTTTGGCTTATGCAATGATTTCTGGATGGAGCACGAAGGGAAAATTGTCATGTCCAGTTTGTGTGAAGAATACACGATCCAGAAGACTGAAAAATCATTGTAGTTTCAGTTTTATGGGATATCGACGATTCTTGCCAAAGGATCATCTATATAGAATGAATCGTCGAAGATTTGATAATACCATAGAGACCGATGATCCACCTCAGCGTATTTCTGGAACTGACATGCTTAATGAATTGAAAGATTTTAGTTTTTCATTCGGGAAGGGTCCAATGAAATCTGGAAAGAGAAAGAATGTTTCCACTGAAACCTGTTACAATTGGAGGAAGATGAGTATCTTTCTTTATTTTACTTATTGGTCAATCAATTTGTTACATCATTGCTTATAAGTAATTCATATTGAAAAGAATATATGCGAAATGTTGCTTTCGGTTCTCCTAAATGTCAAGGGGAAGACAAAAGATGATTTATGATCTCGGCGTGACTTGGTGGATTGGGGCATCAGACCAGAAATACATCATGTGCGTATCAGTGAAAATAAATGGCGACTTCCATGTGCTTCTTATGTGATGAAACCTATGGAAAAAAAATTATGGAAGTATTAGAGACTATTAGAGTTCCTGATGGCTATTCAAGCAACATATCTAATCAGATCAACAAAAGATAGTTGAAGCTAAAATCATTGAAGACTCGTGATTATCACGTTCTACTGCATGAGTTTCTTCCCATAGAAATTTTTCACCTTTTTTCCAATAAGGTAAGGGTGGCTGTTATTCGGTTGGTCCATTTGTTTAGAGATATTTGTGCTAAGAAGTTGTCTAGGTATTTATTGCAAAAAATGTTGACAGATGCCCCATTAATTTTGTGTGAGTTGGAGAAAATATTTCCTCTATCATTTTTCACATGCATGCTGCATTTGAATGTCCATATTCCCACTGAAATACTTCTCAGAGGACCTATTTATTTTCATTGGATGTATCCAACTGAAAGAAATGTGTTCACATTAAATTATTTTGTCCGAAAAAAAAATCATCCCGATAGTTATATCGTGAACAGTTACTTGGCTCAAGAATGTATGGATTTCTGCTCAATGTATTTGTCTGATCTCACTACAATATTGAACAGACCAATGAGAAATGAAGAAGAACAGTATGAGATAATTGAACCCAGTTTTCCATCACTTCCTCAAACAGAAGGAATTCCTGGATCATATACATTGAAGACATTAAGCCATGAAGAGCGGGAGATGGCACATCGCACAGTTTTGTTCAACTGTGATTTGTTCGATGACTATATCAGGTAACTAAATTGATTATGTATATCTTACATATATATCTATTAAACTATTCATATTTTTTATCTACAGGGAACTTAAAACACTGATAAATAGGAATCATCATTCATTATCTTTGAGAAGGAGAGAGACTTTGTATAGAAAAGAGTTTTCTGCTTGGTTAAAATTGAATGTATAAAAAAATTAATGTTTAAAATAATTATATCAATATTTAATTAATTTTAATAGTCATTTATATTGCAGGTATTGAGTTTGTCTGCAGACTCTGTATCTGAGGAAATAAGAGCTTTGGATTTTGGTCCTAATACTGTGGTTTGTGACTGTAAATCAATTGTTATCAATGGGTACAAATTTATTTCCACTGAACGAGAAAAGAACATGAGAACACAACATGATGGTGTTATGTTTACTGCAACAATAGATCGTTATTCCAGTTCATCAGATAGTAGACCACTTTTTGAAAATATGGGTTATTATGGAGTTGTTGGGAAAATAATAATATTGGATTATTACTATCATGGACGACTCACAATGATGAAATGATATTAGTTTGATTCGATGATGAGACATGGAACATTTATTGATGATTTTGGATTTCGATTAATTAATATGACTCACACTCTTGCTACCAAATAACCATATGTGTTGGAAACAATGGCTAAACAAGTTTTTTATGTCAAATACCAACATCAACTTGAATTTGGTGTCATAGTTGAAGTAATTCCAAGACATATTTTTGATGGTGGTGATGATGGAATTGACACTGTCCCTAGTTCCATTGGAACCAATCCATTTATTTCTTTTGAGGACTCAAATAGATCAATTGTCAGAGTTGATTGTGAACCTGAAGTTGTGGTTGAAAATATATATAATCATTTATCAATGTTCTCAATTCTTTTGGTTTACGTTGAGTTGGGTTGTTAAGGCTGGTAATATTCAAATTCATTTAGTATTGATCACAAATATGTTTTAGCTGACTTGACCTTTATGTGAATTTTCAATGTTTATTGGGTGCAATTTTATTTGAATTGCATTTTCTAATTTGGAATTGAACTGTATTCAAACATAGTCAAACACTATTTCGAACTTGGTGAACATTACAACTTTTATGATTTATTAAATCCATTCAAGCTCTTCTAAAACAATTGATAGATGAATTGACCGTTATGTGAATTTTCAATGTTTATTGGTTGCAGTTTTATTTGAATTGAATTTTCTAATTTGGGATTGAACTGTATTCAAACATAGTCAAACAATATTTCTAACTTGTTGAACATTATAACATTCATGATTAATTAAATTCATTCAAGCTCTTCTAAAACAATTGATATCTGACATGACTGTTATGTGAATTTTCAATGTTTATTGGCTGTAGTTTTATTTGAATTAAATTTTCTAATTTGGAATTGAACTGTATTCAAACATAGTAAAACAATATTACTAACTTGGTGAACATTACAACTTTTATGATTTATTAAATCCATTCAAGCTCTTTTAAAACAATTGATAGCTGACTTGACCATTATGTGATTTTTCAATGTTTATTGGTTGCAGTTTTATTTGAATTGCAATTTCTAATTTAGAATTGAACTGTATTCAAACATAGTCAAACAATATTTCTAACTTGGTGAACATTACAACTTGTATGATTTATTAAATCTATTCTAGCTATTCTAAAACAATTGATAGTTGACTTGAACATTATGTGAATTTTCAATGTTTATTGGTTGTAGTTTTATTTGAATTTTATTTTCTAATTTGGAATTGAACTGTATTCAAACATAGTCAAAAAATATTTCTAACTTGGTGAACATTACAACTTGTATGATTTATTAAATCCATTCAATCTCTTCTAAAACAATTGATAGCTAAATTACCAATGAATCCCCCTATTCCCTCATATATTTAGTTTTTTGGGTTACACATTATTTTTATTTTTCTAATTAATTACATATTTGTTTTTAAAAGTAGGAAATGAATCCAATTGAAGAGAGACGAAGGAAAAAAATGATGGAGAACAATCGTCGAATGACGGAGTTGGGAATTCCATATTTAGTGAAAGTAGTGAGTACTTTATTTCAAATTGATATATTTAAAGAATATATAATGTCATGTGATTAATTTTTTTGTAAAACGTTTTGTAGGATCCACCTATACATCGACAGTTATTCGACGAGGCGCCTAGTACTGGTCCTAGTACTCAGGTCGGTGGTACGAGGATGGTTCATACCAGAGGTGGACGAGCAGCTGCGTGTACCCGACTAGACCCTTCCTCTCCCACTGATATGTCATCCTTCCACCATTATGATCCCAGTGTGTCATTTGGGACACACGGGATATTTAGGCCTCCCATGTTTTCTCTACCTTTTTCATCTTCTGCCCCATTATTTTCACATCCCATGATGATTCTCACTCCCCAGTCAGCATCCAGTCAGACAGCTGTCCCATCTTCTTTTCCTTCTACTTCTGTCTTTCCGAGCTTCTATATTCCATCGTCTTTGACTCCTGTTCCACAACAGGGTGTTCCATCAGTTTCTGTGGATCCAGCGGCGCTCAGCGATCAGACCGGTATAGGTATATTTATAGAACCCTAACAAATATTTATAGCAATATTTATATTCATTATAACATGTTTTGATAAAATATTTGATTTTCTTTCATGAAAGATACATCTAATGACAGGAGGCGTGGGCGGGGGCATACACGCATTTGTTCGGTGTGGAACCTCCGCACACAGTTTATGGTGGATTATAATGAAGACAACCAAATGGTTGAGAAAACAGGGCAGCAATGTCGGAGTTTTTTGCGGACGCTTTCCAAATACTCCGACATCATTCTTTTCAGCGTGCTATCATGGAGACATTTGCCACATGAGGTCAAGGATAAAACTTGGGCATAGATATGGCTAAAAAAAATTGTTCTATTTAATTCCATGAATTATTTTTTTATTTATATGAATTAATATTTTGATTTCAGCATTGATTTAATTTTCCCGATGGTGAGGGTGCATGACCGGAACGTCTAAAGGATTTAGGCGAGCTTTGGAGATCCTACAAGCATGATTTGTATATTGGATAGGTTTCTAGAGTTGGAACTGAGTTAGAGGTGGTACCAGTGGTGGATGATTGTACTATAGAGCAGTATAGTCAGATGATTACTCGTTGGACCAGTACCCAGTTTAAGGTATTAATAACATTTTAGGAATTTAAATAATATCGTTCATGTTTTTCATTAATACTATCTGTTGCATTTTTGAATTTTATTTAGGAATCATCGGGAAAAAATAAAAAGAACATTGATGAAAAAAATACCTCCACACACTGGGATGCACTATGATGCCTGATCATGAGAGGAAGCAGGTATGAAAATTGTTTATAAGTTTTCTTTACGACTTACATTTTTTTTTGTTTCCTCAATTATTTAATAATTTGCGAATGTTTTCATATAACTTTAGTTTTCAATGTCATTGTATAAGCAAATACAAAATATTAAAGGACGTGTGCCTCGAGAAAAACTGTTTTGCTCGAGTAGAGGGAAAAAGGATGGAAGTGCCGTCAACGAAGCGACTCAGCATTATATTGTATGTTTTAATCTATTGAATTTATATTTTAATATATATTTTATAAATTTATGATATATTTATATTTGAAACATGCTGTTTTAGAGGCCCTCGATGCCCATGAACCAGACAATTTTGGGCCAACATATCACATACATCAGTTGTTGGGAGAGGAGCATTCTTGACGAGTACGCTGCCGACCTAGGATAAACCTGATGAGGTATCGGCCCTCCTCAGGTTCGAGCTGTAGTGCCACCGAGCTGCAGCAAGTTAGGGAATAGGCAGAACATGCTGAGAATAGGGCCACAGAGACGACAGAACAGTCTGCTAGGGAAAACAATGCGTTTATGAAATTTATTGAAGTTCTACGTCCTACACTTCTAGCAGAGGCCATCCTAGCTTTTGATGAGTATATGTCGTCAATACGTTCTATATACGGTGAACCAGGAGGCAGTTATAGTGGTGGTCAAGACGATGTCCAGCTTGATCATGATGATGGCGAGGAGTCTGGTGCGGAAGAGGAGGGAGAGGAGGAGGGTGAGGTGGGTGGCGAGGGCGAGGAGGAGGGCGACGACGAGGAGGAGGGAAAGGGCGAGGAGGGCGAGGCTAATGATGGGGACGAGGATGAGGGTGATGATGGTGATGGTGATGTGTGACAAGTTGATCCATTACATTTTTCACTGATATTACTGAGATTTGATATTTAATCTACTCTAGTTGTTGGTTTTATCTAGACCCGTAGAATAGTATTGGAGTTGAGTTCTTTTTATATATTATATATTTTTATGGATGTTGTTGCCTTTTAGTGGTTGTGTGTTTGGGAACCCCCTCCTTCCTAGACCCTAGACAACCCCCACCCTCCTCCCTGGACCCCGGACAGCCCCGCTGGATAGCCCCCCAGATAGCCCCCCCCCCCCCACCCTCTTACTTGGACCCCAGACAACCCCCCGAACACCCCCCAGTCTTCCCCCGGACTGCCCCCGGACAGCCCCCCCACCCTCCTCCCTAGACCCCAGACTGCCCCCGATCTACCCCCCAGACAGCCCCCCCCCCCCCACCCACTTACTTGTACCCAAGACAACCCCCCCCCCCCCCCAAAACCCCCGAACAGCCCCCAGACAGCCCCCCGAACACCCCCCCAACCATCCTCTCTGGACCCCGGACAACACCCCGGACAACACCCCAGACAGCCCCCCGAAAGCCCCCCACCCTCTTCTTTGGACCCTGGAAAACCCCCCGAACATCCCTAGACAGCCCCCGGACAGCCCCCCCACCTCCTCCCTGGACCCCAGACAGCCCCCTGGACAGCCCCCTAGAAAGCCCCCCCACCCTCCTCCTTGGACCCCAGACAACCCCCCGAACATCCCCCGCATAGCCCCCCCCCCCCCCCACCCTCCTACCTGGACCCCGGAAAGCCCCCGGAAACCCCCCCACCCTCTTCCTGGACCCCGGACAACCCCCCACTCAGCCCCCCCCCCCCCACCCTCCTCCTTGGTCCCCAGACAGCCCCCCGGACACCCACCAGACAGCCCCCCAGACAGCCCCGCCGGACAACCCCCCCACCCTCCTTGATTTCATTTAATACTATAAAATCTATGATATATATTTTATTTATTTTATTTATTTTCATCATGATAATCAATGTAAATCACATTTACACATCTAATCAATATCATAGATTCTTGGTATGTTATAAAAGAGATGTATTCATTGGGCATGACATTGTTCGCTCTGAAATGTTTCGTAGCATTATAAACTAAAATCTAATCCATAATAAGATTGTTATAAAAATATTTTATATAAATATCCACCAGATTTTATGTAAATACCATTCCACTAATAGACACATGAGGATTCTCATAAAATGGACAACATTTTATGTACATACAGAATACTGACCAAACGCCTTTGGTTTCCATTGAAACTTTAAGAGAACGATCCAGGGGTCATGTGTGACGTGAAAGAATCAACCCCGCTTCAATATGAGCCGCGGTGTGGGTGCCACCACTCAAAGTGTCTGCCTTTTGTTTCAAAAGGACGTCATTTTAATTGAAAAACATCAACTGGCATATGGAAAACTGACCAAACACATTCAGATTGTGTTGATACTTTAGTAAAACGTTCCATGGGTCATATGTGACGTGTATGAAACATCCCCGCCTTAATTTGAGGTGCGGTGTGGCCGCCACAACTCAAATTGTCTGCCTTTTGTTTTAAAAGGACGCCATTTGAAGTGAAAAACATCAAGTGGCATATGAAAAACAGCCCATACGCATTTGGATTGTGTCAATACTTTAGCAAAATGATACATGGGTGATATGTGACGTGTACGAGTCAACCCCACCTCAATCCGAGGTGTGGTGTGGCCACCACCACTCAAAGTGTCTTTCTTTTGTTTCAAAAGGTCGTCATTTTAATTGAAAAACATCAACTAGCATATGGAAAACCGACAAACGCATTCGGATTGTGTCGATACTTTAGAACAATGATCCATGGGTCATATGTGACGTTTACGAGTCAACTCTTCCTTATGCTGAGGCACAGTGTGGCCGTAACCACTCAAAGTGTCTGCCTTTTGTTTCAAAAGGACGTCATTTTAATTGAAAAACATGAACTGGCATACGGAAAACAAACCAAACGCATTCAGATTCTGTCGATACTTTAGCACAACGATCCATGGCTCATATGTGACATGTATGAGTCAACCCCGGCTCAATCTGAGGCGCGGTTTGGCCGCCACCACTCAAAGTGTTGGCCTTTTGTTTCAAAAGGGCGTCATTTTAATTGAAAAGCATCAACTGGTATACGGAAAACTGACCAAACGCATTCGAATTATGTCAATACTTTAGCACAACGATACATGGGTCATATGTGATATATACGAGTGAACCCCGCCTCAATCTGAGGCGCGGTGTGGCCGGCACAACTCAAAGTGTCTGTCATCTATTTCAAAATGACGTCATTTTAATTGAAAAACATCAACTGGCATACAGAAAACCAACCAAACGCATTAGGATTGTGTAGATACATTATCAAAATGATCCATGGGTCATATTTGATGTGTAAAAGTAAACCCCGCTTCAATCCGAGGTGCGGTGTGGCCGCCACCACTCAAAGTGTCTACCTTTTCTTTTAAAAGGATGTCATTTTAATTTAAAAACATCAATTGGCATTCGGAAAACTGACAAACACATTCGGATTGTGTTGATACTTTATCAAAACGATCCATGGGTCATATGTGACGTGTACGTGTCAACACCGCCTTAATATGAGGCACGGTGTGGCCGGAATCACTCTAAGTGGCTCTTTTTTGCTTAAAATGGACAACATTTTAAGTACACACGGAAAACAAACCAAACGAATTCGGTTTCAATTGAAACTTTATGAGACCTATCCATGGGTCATATGTGACGTTTATGAGTCAACCCTGCCTCAATACGAGGGGTGGTGTGGCTGGCACCACTCAAAGTGTATGTCTTCTGTTTCAAAAGGACGTCATTTTAATTGAAAAACATCAACTGGCATACGGAAAACTGACAAACACATCCGGATTGTGTTAATACTTTAGCACAACCATCCAGGGGCCATATGTGACATTTATGAGTCAACCCCACCTCAATCTGAGGTGCGGTTTGGCCACCACCAGTCAATGTTCCGACGTTTTGTTTCAAAAGGACGTCATTTAAATTGAAAAACATCAACTAGCATACGGAAAACCTACCTAACGCATTCAGATTGTGTAGATACTTTAGTACAATGATCCATGGGTCATATGTGACATGTACGAGTCAACCCCACCCCAATAAGCGGTGCGGTTTGGCCGCCACCACTCAAAGTGTCGGCCTTTTGTTTCAAAAGGACGTCATTTTAATTGAAAAACATCAACTGGCATACGGAAAACCAAACAATGCATTCGGATTGTGTCGATACTTTTTCACAATGATCCATGGGTCATATGTGACGTGTACGAGTCAACCCCGCTTCAATCCAAGGCACGGTGTGGCCGACACCACACAATGCGTTTGACTTCTGTTTCAAAACGACGTCATTTTAATTGAAAAACATCAACTGGCATACGGAAAACCAACCAAACGCATTCGGATTGTGTTGGTACATTAGAACAATGATTCATGGGCCATATGTGACGTGTACGTGTCAACCCTGCCTCAATTCGAGGTGCGGTGTGGCCGCCACCTCTCAAAGTGTCTGCCCTTTGTTTCAGAAGGAAGTCATTTTAATGGAAAATCATCAACTGGATTACGGAAAACTGAAAAACACATTCGGATTATGTTGAAACTTTAGAAAAAATATTCATGGGTCATATGTGACGTTTACGAGTCAACCCCGCCTCAATCCGAGGCGTGGTGTGGCTTCCACCACTCAAAGTGTCTATCTTTTGTTTCAAAAGGACGTTATTTTAAGTGAAAATTATCAACTAGCATACAGAAAAGAGACCATACGCATTCAAGTTGTGTTGATAATTTATCAAAACGATCCATGGGTCATATGTGATGTGTACGAGTCAACCCCACCTTAATCTGATGAACGGTGTGGCCGGAATCACTCTAAGTGGCTCTATTTCGTTTAAAATGGTCAACATTTTATGTACATATGGAAAACTGACCAAAGGCATTCTTTTTCCATTGAAACATTATGAGAACGATCCTTGGGTCATATGTGAAGTGTATGAGTCAACCCCACCTCAATCTGAGGCGCGGTGTGGCGGCCACCACTCAAAGTGTCTGCCTTTTGTTTCAAAAGGACGCCATTTTAATTTAAAAACATCAACCGGCATACGGAAAACTGAAAAAAGCATTTGGATTATGTCGATACTTTAGCACAAAGTTCCCTGGGTCATATGTGATGTGTAAGAGTCAACCCCACCTCAATCCGAGGCATGGTTTGGCTGCCACCACTAAATTTGTCGGCCTTTTGTTTCAAAAGGACGTCATTTAAATTGAAAAATATCACCTGGCATACGGAAAACCGACCAAACACATTCGGATTGTGCCGATACATTAGCACAATGATCCATGGGTCATTTGTGATGTGTACGAGTCAACCCCGCCTCAATCCAAGGCATGGTATGGCTGGCACCACTCAAAGTGTCTGTCTTCTGTTTCAAAATGACGTCATTTGAATTGAAAAACATCAACTGGCATATGGAAAACAGACCAAACTCATTCGGATTTTGCTGATACATTAGAAAAACGATCAATGGGTCATATGTGATGTGTACGAGTCAAGCCCACCTCAATCCAAGGCGTGGTGTGGAAGCCACCACTCAAAGTGTCCGCCTTTTGTTTCAAAAGGACGTCATTTTAATTGAAAAACATCAACTGGCATACGGAAAACCGACAAATGCATTTGGATTGTGTCGATACATTAGTACAATGATACATGGGTCATATGTGATGTGTACGAGTAAACACCGCTATAATCCGAGGTGCAGTGTGGCCGCCACCACTCAATGTGGCTGTCTTTTGTTTCAAAAGGACGTCATTTTAAGTGAAAAATATCAACTGGCATACGGAAAAGCTACCAAACACATTCGTATTGTGTCGATACTTTAGTAAAACGATCCATGGGTCATATATGAAGTGTATGAGTCAACCCTGCCTCAATCCGTGGTGTGGTGTGGCCGCCACCACTCAAATTACCAGCCTTTTGTTTCAAAAGAACGTCATTTTAATTGAAAAAGATCAACTGGCATATGGAAAATTGAACAAACGCATTCGTATTTTGTTGATACTTTAGAAAAACTATCCATGGGTCATATGTGATGTGTATAAGTCAACCCTGCCTCAATACGAGGCGCGGTGTGGCTGGTACCACTCAAAGTGTTCGTCTTCTGTTTCAAAACGACGTCATTTTAATTGAATAACATCAACTGGAATACTAAAAACTAACCAAACACATTCGGATTTTGTCGATAAATTAGCACAAAGATCCATGTGTCATATGTGACGTGTATGAGTCAACCCCGCCTCAATCTGAGGTGTGGTGTGGCCGCCACCACTCAATGTGTCTTCTTTTTGTTTCAAAATGACGTCATTCTAATTGAAAAACATCAACTGGCATACGGAAAAATGACAAATGCATTCATATTGTGTCAATAATTTAGCATAATGATCCATGGGTCATATGTGACAAGTACGAGTCAACCCCGCCTCAATCCGAGGTGCGGTGTGGCCGCCACAGCTCAAAGTGTCTGTCCTTTGTTTCAAAAGGACGTCATTTTATGTGAAAAATATCTACTGGAATATGGAAAAATTACCAAATGCATTCAGATTGTGTCGATACTTTATAAAAATGAATCATGGGTCATATCTGACATGTACGAGTCAACCGCGCATTAATATGAGGCATAGTCTGGCCGGAATCACTCTAAGTGGCTCCCTTTTGCTTAAAATTGACAACATTTTAAGTACATACGGAAAACCGACCAAACGAATTCAGTTTCTGTTGAAACATTAGCACAACGATCCATGGGTCATATGTGACATGTAAGAGTCAACACCGCCTCAATCCGAGGCGCGGTGTGGCCAGAAACATTAAAAGTGTTTGTCTTTTATTTCAAAAAGACGACATTTTAATTGAAAAACATCAACTGGCATACGGAAAACTGACCAAACGCTTTCGGATTGTGTCGATACTTTAGCACAAAGATCCATGGGTCATATGTGACATGTACGAGTCAACCCCGACTCAATCCTAGGAGCGGTGTGGCCACCACCACTCAATGTGTCGGCCTTTTGTTTCAAAAGCACGACATTTTAATTGAAAAACATCAACTGGCATATGAAAAACCAACCAAACGCATTCATATTGTGTTGATACTTTACCACAACAATACATGGGACATATGTGACATGTACGAGTCATCCCCGCTTCAATATGAGACATGGTGGGGCCGCCACCACTCAAAGTGTCTGTATTTTGTTTCAAAAGGATGTCATTTGAAGTGAAAAACATCAACTAGCATACGGAAAACCAACAAAACGCATTCGGATTGCGTCGATACACTAGCACAACGATCCATGGGTCATATGTGATGTGTACGAGTAAACCTCGCCTCAATCCGAGGCACGGTGTGGCCACCACCACTCAAAGTGTCTGTCTTTTGTTTCAAAAGGATGTCATTTTAAGTGAAAAATATCTACTGTCATACGGAAAAGCGAGCAAGCACATTCGGATTTTGTCGATACTTTAGAAAAACGATACATGGGTCATATGTGATATGTACGAGTCAACCATGCCTTAATCTGAGGCATGGTGTGGCCGTAATCACTCTAAGTGGCTCTCTTTTGTTTAAAATGGACTACATTTTAAGTACATACGGAAAACCGACCAAACGCATTTGGTTTCCTTTGGAACTTTAAGAGAACGATTCCTGGGTCATATGTGACATGTACAAATCAATACTGCCTCAATCGGAGATGTGGTGTGGCCGGCACCTGTCAAAGTGTCTGCCTTTTGTTGAAAAAGGATGTCATTTTAATTGGAAAAAAATCAACTGGCATACAGAAAATAGACAAATGCATTTGGATTGTGTCGATACTTTAGCACAATAATTCATGGGTAATATGTGACGTGTACGAGTCAACCCCGCCTCAATCTGATGTGCGGTGTGGCCTCCACCACTCAAAGTGTCAGTCTTTTGTTTCAAAAGGACATCATTTTAAGTGAAAAAGATCAACTGGCATACAGAAAACTGAACAAACGCATTCATATTGTGTAGATACCTTAGAATAATGATCCATGGGTCATATGTGACGTGTACGAGTCAACCCTGCCTTAATCGGAGGCATGGTGTAGCTATAATCACTCTAAGTGGCTCTCTTTTGTTTAAAATGGAAAACATTTTATGTACATATAGAAAACCGACCAAACGTATTCAGTTTCCATTGAAACATTAGGAGAACGATTCATGAGTCATATGTAATGTGTAAGAATCAACCCCGCCTCAATCTGAAATGCGGTGTGGCTGGCACCACTCAAATTTTCTACCTTTTGTTTCAAAAGGACGTCATTCTAATTGAAAAACATCAACTGGCATACGGAAAACTGACCAAACGCATTCGGATTGTGTCGATACTGTAGCACAACGATACACGGGTCATATGTGACCTGGAAAAGTTATCTCCACCTCAATCCGAGGAGCGGTGTGGCCGCCACCACTCAAAGTGTATGTCTTTTGTTTCAAAAGGACATCATTTTAAGTGAAAAACATCAACTAACATACAGAAAACTGACCAAACCCATTCGGCTTGTGTCGATACATTAGCATAATGATCCATGTGTCATATGTGACGTGTACGAGTCAACCCCGCCTTAATCGGAGGCACGGTGTGACCAGAATCACTCTAAATGGCTCTCTCTTGTTTAAAATGGACAACATTTTAAGTACATACAAAACACTAACCAA
The DNA here is from genome assembly GCA_963277665.1 of Viscum album. NCBI lineage: Eukaryota > Viridiplantae > Streptophyta > Magnoliopsida > Santalales > Viscaceae > Viscum > Viscum album. Next base: position 506,158,822 of record OY728130.1, read on the forward strand.
ATGAATTCAGTTTCCGTTGAAACATTAGGATAATGATCCATGGGTCATATGTGACGTGTACGAATCAACACTGCTTCAATATGAGATGCGGTGTGGCCGGCACCAGTCAAAGTGTCTACCCTTTGTTTTATAAAGACGTCATTTTAATTTAAAAACATCAACTAGCATACGGAAAACTAACCAAATGCATTCGGATTGTGTTGATACTTTAGCACAACGATCCATGGGTAATATGTGACATGTACGAGTCAACTCTGCCTCAATCAGAGGCGCGGTGTGGCCAGTAGAAATCTAGGTGTATGTATTTTCTTTAAAATGGACATCATTTTAGGTAAAAATAAATGGTATACCAAAAACCTATCAAATTATTATTTGACTTCTGGATTCCACATATAATTGTCATCTAAATTTTAAATTGAATTCTAAATGAATTATGTATGTTTATAATTACATTATGAATTCTAATTTAATTATGGATGTGTATATTTCCAGCATTATATGTTAAATTTGTATGAATTTATTCTCTATATGTATGTGTTGGTAGGTTATTGCAGGTACAATAATTGTATATGTATGTGTTATTTTATTGCAGGTACAATAATTGGATTGAAAAAGAGAGGAACCCACAAAATGAGACCTGGTGGACAAATTGCACAGCTACTGGGAACATTGCAGAGCTGCTGTGCAATTTGGACCAGCAGAGGCTATGCTAATGGTTTGAAACTGTTGGCATAGCATGTCTGGATTTTGTTTTACCAACGGTTCAGAGAACCGTTGGTAAAGAGGAGAACTTGTGTTTTTCCCAACGGTTTGGCCAAACCGTTGGGAAAAACTTGGTAATTTTCTCCACTCTATCCCAACGGTTGTAAACCGTTGGGAAAAATCTTTCCCAGCATTCTTCCAGAACCGTTGGGATAGGGTAAATTTTCTCCACCCTACCCCAACGGTTCACTGTAAAACGTTGTGAAAATCATTCCCAACAGCTTACTTACCTACGTTTTTCAGAACCGTTGGTATAACATATACCAACGGTTCTGCTGCATTTCCCAATAGTTCTAAACCATTGGGAAATCTTGTATTTCTAGTAGTGAACCCAGATCTTACCCCCAATGAATTGGGTCTCTGTAAGTTAGAGGTCATCTGTATGGTCACTCTATGTGTAGCTATGATGGTAACACCATAAGGTAGTCATGAGGGTTACATTGTAAGGTTGCAATGAGGGTTACAAATCATAAGGTAACTATGGGGGTTAAAATATTAGTAATTAATTCCCCAAGACAACTTTAGGGTTCTATTTATGTTATTTTTGTTTCATGGGAATCTATTGAAAATATCAATTTTCACGAAGTAAGTATATAGGAGAGGCAAGTATGTCTTTTTGAAAATGACTTCAAATGTTTACATGTATTCATGGATTATTATTTTATTTATTTCTTTTTATATCCCTTACTATGATTTTTGCATCTTAAAAATTTTTTAAATTGGTTTCAAATTTTATAAGGATGGGTATGACAATGAAGGAAGTTAAGTTAAATGTAACTATTATTTGTCCAAGAAATCATGTTTTATTTAAATGTTTTATATTTTGGAATAAATGGATACTATTTTGTGGTATCTTCTCTATATGAATATAGAATTTTATGTATGTATTATATCATATTTCTCTAAAACTCTAAACTAGAAAGGATCCTCAATATTAAATGATGGGATTTCTTAAATAAAATACACAAGTATGTAATGTAGTAAGGCCGAGTCATTATAGTTGGTATCAGAGGATGGTTTAGATAACATTATGGGTTAGGATGATGATAGTTTAATACAATTATTGATTTTTTATATATAATTAAATTTAAATGAAATATCATTTAAATATTACCATGTTGCTTAAACTATGATGGGTTTGTTCTGAATGGTTTTCTGTAGAAGAAACAGTGAACCTGAAGTGGAAAGGCACCGATAGAACGATATCCTACTGAATCTGTAAAATAAAATGGTAGGGATTGAAACTTAGCATATTGTAAAAGAAATGGATTAGATGGTGTAGTAAATAAATGGTGGTGTTATAATTTCAAGAGAACAACTAGAAGAACCACAACAGAAAATGATGATAGTGGAACATTTTATAAGACAACACCCTCCTGCTCTCAATGGAGCTGTTGACCCAGTAGTATATGAAGGATGGATTAAATCCCTTGAAATAATATTCAATGTTATGGGATGTTCAGATAATTAAAAGGTAAGTCTTTTCATTTATCCTTTTGAAGGTGAAGTTGATCGGTGGTGGTCAATGGTAAATAATATCATGCATAGAGTAGATATTGATTCCTAGGAGTGGGATGAATTTAAAAATATTTTCCTTGAAATATATATTCCAAAGGTGGTTTGATATAGGAAAGAGAAAAAATTACATGAATTGAAGAAAAATAAAGAATATTTAGTGGTCGTTTAGGATGTGAACATCATCCAACTAGTGAGGTATGCTCTAAGACTTATTTTAGATCATGATATAAAAATAAATTTCTTTTAATTGTAATTGATAGCAAGGTATCAAAGGGAATTGGCCCCTATAAATTCATAAGTAATGAGAAACATCTATGATGTGCTCAGAGGGTAGAGATGATGTTTTTGATAATTACATTCCCTTTGAATATAGGGAGAATAAGATTTCAAGATGAAATCGATGGGTAAGAATCAATCAATAAAATATAATTGTAAGAAATTCTATTTTCTAGTTTGTGACATGTGTGCAAAGATCACTATGGGGAATGCCTTATCAAAACCGAGAAGTGTTTTCAATGTGTTATGTTTGGACATATGGCCTGAGATTGTAATGAAAATTATCCTAATACTAATCCTGATAAGAAAACTATATTGTCTTCTAAATATGGTGAGATGGGTAATTATGAAAATTATTTCCAAAATGAATGATTTAAATGTTGCAAAGAAGCCATATTATATGCATTAAAGTGTAATGAGATCCTTTGTGACTATGTTAGCAGATGTAAGGCAATCCAATAAAGTTGTATTAGGTACCTTGTTTGTCTACATGATGTTTTCTAATGTTTTTTATGATATGGGGTTTACACATTCTTTTATATATGAGAAATTGTTTTTAGTAAATTTGAAACATCACCTTAAAAATTGAGACCAGAAATTAATTGTTAAAGCACCAGGGGAAATATTATAGAAAATAGGATTTATAAGACTCTTTCTATTGTTTAATGTGGAAATAATTTACGTGAAAACCTTATTTTTTTCCATTTTATAGTTTGATGTCATTCTAGTAATGGATTGGCTTTCATTTTATCATGTTAATATTAAATATAGATCTGAAGAAGTTGTTTATCAATAAGAGTTTTAGTGTGTATATAAGAACTAACCCCTAAAATTGATAACATATTAGGAATATGAGAAACTATTGAAATATGTTAATTAATTTAATCCAACTCATATTGTTTAAAACAAGGGAACGTTATATATTAATTATGTAACCGTGGTAAATAAATACCAAGATATTTTCTAGATGATTTACTTGGTTTCATACCTGATTAGGATGTCGAATTAACATTTGACGTAGTTTCTAATGTTTATCCAATTTCAAACTCCCCATATCGAATGGATCAAATGGAACATATTGAATAAAAATATTAGTTTCATGAGTTACTTGATAAATTATTCATTCGTCCTAGAAATTTATCATTTGGAGATCCTATTTTGTTCATTAAAAAGAAATATGGTTCAATGAAACTTTTCATTGATTATAGAGCCTTGAATAACAACACTATTAAAAACAAGTATCCTTTTACATGCATCATTTACTGGTTTGATCAGCTCAAGGGTTCTTTTTTACTTTTCCAGGTTTGACCTAAGATCCAGATTCCATTGGCTACAAGTGAAGGAGGATGACATCCTAGAAACTGCTTTTTATATTATATATGGGAATTTTGAATTTGTTGTTATGCCATTTTGGTTAACTAATGAACCTTTTATATTCATGATTCTTATGAATAGAATATTTCATGAGTTCTTGGATAAATTTTTTTGTTTCATTTATTAATTACATTATCGTCATTTCTAAAAGTAATGATGTGCTTGAAAAACGTCAAAGAGTTGTTTTTTAAACCTTAAAGGAAAAGGAACTATATGGTAAATTCAGCAAGTGTACTTTTTTGGTTGCAACAGATTTCTTTTCAAGGTCATATTGTAAATAAATATGGTATAATAGTTGATCATACCAAAAAAAATGTTGTTAATGAATGGAAAATACCTACAAATGTTGCAAGGATTCATAGTTTTTGTTGATTAAATGATTATTATCGATGGTTTGATAAAACATTTTCACGATTTTTTAACCCACTAACTATGTTAAACGAAAAAGGGGTTAAATTTTTTTGGACAGAATAATGTGATGTTTTTTTAGGAAATGATGAAGAAACTAGTGAATGCCCTATTCTTGGCCTTTCTTTACAAAAATGGTGAGTTTTTCATCTATAGTTATTCTTCCTTGAAGGGATATGATTTTGTTATGATGAAGAATGATTAGGTAATTGTGTATGATTCAAGACAACTAAATCTTGATGACTTAAATTATCCCACCCATGATTTGGAATTGAAATCTATTGTTTTTTCTTTGAAAATTTGGTGACATCATTTATACAGAGCCAAATGTCATCTATATACTAAACATAAATTTCTGCAGTACATATTCATTCCAAAGGAGTTAAAAACGAGGTATAGAATATGGATTGAGATGATAAAATATTATTATTTCATGATTAATTACCATCCAAGAAAATCAGAAAATGGGAATTTTATTTGATTCAAAAACATCATGTATCTTTTACCATGTTACATTTGGAACATGATCCTTTATATATTGATTTGATGAATTATGGATTAGAAGTTGTTGGTGTAGGAAATAAATCTATTTTGTTTCTAGTTTTTTTTGATGTCGTCTTTATCAGATAGAATTAAGAAAGTGTAGAAGGGAGACCAGGAGCTATAGAAAAATGTATAATTGGTTAAAATGTGTATGTTTCCAGAATTTAACCTCGATAAATATTTTGTTTTGATATTTAGAAAAATATTGTGTGTGACTTGTGATTCCCAGTTGAAGAATTATTTGTTTTGTGATGCTCAGTATTCTCCATTTTAAATTACACTTGTGGTATTAAGATGTATAGATAGCATTGGGAGTATTACTGGTGAAATGGAATGGAAAGAGATTTGAAGATTTTACAATGATATGTTTGACATGTCAACAGGTTAATGCAAAACAGCTGTAACACCCTAAGAATCCATAGTACACATCTCTTTTAATAGTAAAATAGCTTGCATTGTATGAAAATTCAGGTTCTAGCACACCACAACCAATCAAACTAGACATTATGATAATTAATACCCACTTTTGAAATCTTATTAATTTAATTTTTCAAAATGGACTTCATTTTTGGATTCATAATATCAAATTTATCTTAGGGTGAATGTTTTTTATTTTCCTGAAAACTATCATTTTTATGAATATTGAAAACATTACGTAATTGTTTAAAACTGATATTATATTTCACTACTAATTTTTAAATTTAGTTTTTTTAAATTAAAAATAGATACATAAAACATATATTAATCCAATGTAATTCATTTAATTCCTTTAGTAATAAGATAAGATATAAAAAAATTTATTGATCTTTTTACTTCTTTTTAACCACATTCTATAAATATTTGAAAATTTGCATGAAAAGTAATCTTACCGCTTCTGAGAATTTAATTTAAAAAATCCAAGAGGAATTGTTGATATAAGTACATAAATTTTTTATCAATATAATGAAAATAATTTCATTGAATATTAACTTTTGATTTTTATGTACCACGGTTATAAGTAAATAGGGTAATTAAAGGTAAATTTTATATTATAATTACCCCCAACACATGTCCTAATTCTATTGGATAAATGTATTTAGACAAAAAATAACCTTAGTACAAAATATTTTATCCTCTATAATCCACTTTGATTAGATTATAACATTTATTATAATGTTATTTAAAAAAGTGTTAAAAGTGTAGAATTCAAATTTTAATAACTTAATATTTTTTAATATATGGTTATAAATAATATAAATTAGAATATAAATATTCATTATAAATATTAAAATATTTCATACATCATGGAATTTTATTTATAATTTTTATACATTAAATAATTAAAGTTATTTATGACACAATGATGATGTAGTAATTAACTTATTAATAAAAAATTAAAATAATTGAAGTTATATATATTAAAATAAATATAAGTTGACAATTTTTATGAATTCCAATAATTTTTTTGGTAAATATTAAATTTTATGGTTGATTGAATATATATTTTCTTATGTAATAATGTTGTTATGACTTTCACAAAAACAAAATACACAATAGTGTCAAAATCGACATAAATGAGTTTTTAAAACAAAAAAATACTTTATTAAATTATATAATAGTACAAAAATATTTTTTAGCAAAAGTATTTATATATATATATGTGTCATAAATGAACCAATTTAGGTTCTCTTGTCATTTTATTGTATTTTATTAACCATGAATTATAATAATTCAAGAAGACATGATAAAAGTTAAACTATTTAACTAAGAGTTAAATCTAAAAGATAAGATTAATATAGTGACCTAAACTAGTATAAAACCTATTTTTTGAGTGGTTTGAGACCTATACCCACCTTATCCTAGAAATAAATCTATTTTAATACATTATAAACCAAAAACTATTTTATAATAAAATAATATTTCATGCTTTTCCTAATGTGCCCCTCACCTCTCTCATAAACAGGTACTTCCCCTAATCGCAAATTCACACCTCCAAATCCATTTGGAATGGCCAAACCCATATAAAATATACTCCCAACAACCATAAATTCATCCTAGAGGCCATACTAGGATCACAAATCCATCTAAGGAGCCCTTTTGTTCAAATCTAATGGAATCACCCAAAGAAGAGGTAATTATTTCATCACCTCTTTCAAAGTTCTTTTCTTCTCCCATTTCCACTTTCTCTATTGTTTCCATACCAAAATATTCAATCTATTACATTTTACATACTATTATTTTGTTATAAATATGGTACAACAATATTCATTATTCTATCAATCCTATGAATGACAAAGTCACCATATGTGCGTACATACGGATTACTGTCTCCACGTCTTGGTGTAGTTTTTAATTCAACTCTTCATTATTTAGATGGGTATAGAAATGAGTATAATTGAATTAAATAATAAATTTTAAATATTAATGATTGTGTATATATGTAATATACTATCAAACTACATATTATTTCACCATCAATATAATGATATAGTTGGTCTTGCGTATGTACGGCTTACTGTCTCCACAACATGATAAGATTTCATTCCCCATTGTAACCATTAAAGAAACAATTTAATTTTATGGTTAAAAATAAAGTTTAAGAACATAATATATTTATGGATCTTAATATTATACATCCTATCCATAATAAACCAGAATTAGGTAACAAAATTTATAAATGAAAATAAATCAGTTAACAGCCGAAACAATAATACTACTGAAATATTATTCACAATGAAATATTCTAAGATCATATATGATATCATATTTATGTATGTGATACTTGTATAATTTAATCACAATGATTTAAAAAATATATATTAGTTTAATGTATCCTCAACTAAGTAAAAGTATAAGGTAAGGGTAAAGTATAAAATCTCTTCATTATCCAAGGTTGTTTATATGTTAGTATCTACTGGGACTTCTTTAAGATCCACATATGTGTTTCTTAAAAATGCATTTCAAAAAAATTACAATTTATTAGACTATGGGTCAAATCGATTTATACCCTTATGTGAATTTTTATAAAATGGTTTGAAAGAAATCTTTCCATCGTTTTCCAAATAAGGTGATTTATGACCTTTTCGACAAATTAAGGAAAGAATGTTTTTTTAACTTACACAGTGGGTGAGGCTATTTTCCACCATTATAAAACCTTCAAAGTTTCCCTTACAATTTTATGAGAATATTTTCAAATTTTTTTTTTTATAATTATGTGACATTTAAATGATTTCAAAATAGAAAGTGAGAATTTTCTCAAATATTTTAGATTTCATCTTTGTCAATATCCTTTATTGGATTTTACGATTGATTAAGGTTTACTTATTATGATACATCCATCCAATGGACCAAAGGCCTTCATTTCTTATTGATTTTGAAAATCCACATTTCAATGGGTAAGGTGGAACCCATATAAGGCTCGTAGGTGTAAGTATTACATGCCTCATAGGCCTAAGTGGAATCCATTGCCTGTAGGCTTCAGACATTACATACAACCCAGACTAACTTCTTGGAACTGCTCCTCCCTAGCATCTTCATCATGAAATCAACTCTCCACCTTCGCATGGATGTTTAGAAAGGCTATCTTGTTCATGAACATGCTTATACTGATTGAAGGTGTCATACCCTCTCATTCTTTCAATCAATGTAGCTTATGTTGTGGTGAAATCACCATGCACCTCCTTTTATAGATCTTGTTCCTTGTAATTTTCTAGTTGGCATCAACACTTAAGGTGGCCTGAAGGACTTGAGGTGGGATTAAGGCCTTACAGGCTTGAAGGTTTGGGTGGACCGAGGGCCTTAAAGGACTCGGGGACCAAATCAGTTGCACTAATGCCGAAACCGAGGAAAATTATCAGCTGCTACATTGCCAAATATTGCTCGCTACCATTCCCGCTACAGTACATGCTACAGTACTGCACGGTTCTCGCTATGGTACCTTCTACACTACTGCTACAATACCTAGAAATTATTCCTCTGTCTGTATTTGATCCTGGGTCGCCTGGATGCACTTATGTGTCCTCACCAACCAGGATGAGGCTCATGTGGCTTATTATGATACAATATTACATATTTTATTGAAGGTTTTGTGATATGTTTGACTGTGGATGTTCTATTTTTATACGATTATTAGTTTATGGTTAAAGTATTATCATTTTGTATGCTAGTATTTAATACTAATATTTATATTACAATTTAACCTTTTTATATGAGGACTGAATTTAACTTAGTAAGTGATGGGAAGAGCATGTTATGGCCCCTCGATTCATCGGTAGGACCCATGAGACAAACTAGATTTTTTTCACAAGGCCTTCACAAAAATCATATTTGTAGTCTTGGCATGAGGCCTTGACTATGTGGTTATGATTTCTCGAATTATGAATTTCGTCATTATGAAATTATCTATTGATAATATATGTGATTATTCGACAAATATAATATCCATGTGAATTAGTAGATGGAATTATTTTATTTTTCTTTACCATATTGTGCTAAATTTTAAGACTAAAAGTCTTGTGTTTTAGTCCTATACATTGCCTTAAATTTTTATTCTTATTTATGATTGTTTTTACTATATTTTCATCCTTACTGAGAATCTAAGCTCACCCCTTTCTTATTTTTATTTTTTCCAGGATGTGAAAAGTATATTATGATTGACCTATAGGGATAGGCTATAGGATATGAGTGATTTCAAATGGGACACAATGTTTTTCTTCATTTCATAATGTAATGTAAAACTTATGTATGTATCTAGTACTTCCAAGGATACTAAAATAATCAGTCGTTCAGGAAATGATCTCTTCTGATATTGTCATTATTATGTAATAACGCACCAACTCAGGGTAACTGGGGTGGGGAGTAATATTTTTTATCAGAGGAAGTTTTTTACAGACCACGAAAACAAGATTAAAAAAACAATGATTAGAAAACATTACCATAAGATATAATTTAAAGATAGGTACAGAAGAACACCATAGAATTTTTGTAATGTAGATATTTTTATGAGTTTTCTGGGCAATACATCCATGTCTGGATACAAGTAATAAGAGAAATCTCTTGAACAGATGTATCTAGTGGTGAAACCAGAACACACCAATTTGAGCTACAGTTGAACAGGAACTGGTGTAAGACAATGGTTCTTGTTGCACTCTTGGTTACGACTCTCCATTGGGACATGATTATGATAATTAAAATTTTCCTTATAAACCATTATAAAGGATTTATGTGTAAATACATCCTCAAGTAAAACATTTTTTAGGATTATGAATTATATGCATAAACTGTTCAATTTATTTTTGGTATTTTTCTATTTTGGAATTATTTATTACCATTTATAAACAAATATAGTGTATGCCATTGTTTAGAAATGGAACATAGCAGTAGGAATGGAAACTATATCAATACACATAATCCATGAATGGATTTCCCTCTAACTCAAGATAATTGGAGTGGAGATGGTGATACAACTGGTGCTAAATATATTATAACCATACTAGGACAACTTACTCAGGTTATTAATAATAACTTTACCTGTATGGATCACCCAGCTCCAGAACGTGGAGGATCAATGATATTCTGCTTCATGAGGCAACAACCACCAATAATCAATGAAACTAGAAATCCATTTTTAGATAAACAATGGATAAGTTTCGTAGATAAAATTTTTGATCCTTTGGGGATTAGTGAAATGGTAAAAGTTTTCCTAGCAGTTTATCGTCTCACAGGAGATGCAGATCAATAGTGGTCATTAATTCAAAACACAAAGGAGGATGAAGACGTATCAAATACGGAATGTAGGTATTTTATTGAGATTATCTAAAAAACACTTTCTTCCTGAACATCAAGCATATATTGAAAGGAAATTTATGAGTCTGAGGCAAAAGGAAGATGAGAATGTTGCAAAGTTTGAGGATAACATCACAATGTGAGCAAGGCATGCTGCCGAATATATACGTAACCCAATAAGTAATATTGATTGATTCTTTGATGGGTTGAAAACATTTCTCTGTTAAGCATTAGTCTCACAATCCTTCTCATCATACAAATATATAGTCTCATGTGCAATAAAAGAAGAAATGAAATTCTCTAAGTCTTACGACATTAAAGTATACAAGGAGAAGAAGAGATCTTCCGAACACTTTGGAAATGAAAATAAGGGTAAGAAGGGAAATGTTAAATTCACATCCTGCATTAAATATGGGAAGAAACACACTGGTACTTTGCTGAAGAGAATGGGAGTCTACTACAAGTATGGAGAAATAGGCCACCAAGCTTGTGATTGTAAGGGAAGAAAAGAGGCTATCAGTATTGAATGATATAATTGTAAATAAATGGGTCATTATTCAAAGGAATTTACTATGCATCCTAGAAAATTACCTTAAAAAAGGACAAGGGAGAAAGTCCAAGCTTATGCAATCTCTACTACTGAGGTTGATGTTTCAAATGTTGTCATGGCAGGTACATTAATCATTTCATTAAATTTAACCAATAATTTATTTGATTCGGAATCATCACATTCTATATATCATCCCAATTTTCCAAGAAAATTAGATATTTCTAATTTTATTTATGAAGGGACTTGTCAGTAAAAACACTTAATGGAAGTACCATTACAATAATGTCTTGTGAATCAGTTACCATTATGGCATATAAATGTGCTTTATATGTCGATCTCATCATCATACCCATGATCTAATTTAATATAATCCCCAGCATGGACTGGATTTTAGACCATGATGTGAAACTTTATTATAAGGAATATACAATTTTTTATGATGATAAGGAATCCCTTATATTTAGAGTATAAACAACACCATATAATTCTCATCTAGATCCACCCTCAGTAGCTCTACTAAATTCAATTATTGCTGAGGAAGGGAGTGAAATAACTATGGGTGAGGAAAAGAATGTTCAAATAGAGGATGCACCTATTTCGTAATGATATGTTTATGTGTTTCCAAAGGATTTACTTAGACATCCTCTAGAACTAGAAATTGAGATTTCAATTTATTTAATTCCTGTTTCAAGGCCCATATTGAATACCCCTTATATAATGGCCATTGTGGAAATAGTGGAAACAAAGAAAATAATAGAGGAATTGAGTAATAAAGGACTTATTTTCCCTAGTGTTTCTCCATGGGGAGCCCCTATTCTTTTTGTTAAGACGAATGATGGATCTATGAGGTTGTGCATTGAATACATGGAGATCAATGCTATACCAATAAAAAACCAGTATCCCCATCCTTGCACAACTGATTTATTCGATCGACTTCATGGAGAACAATATTTTTCAAATACTTACCTTCAATCTGTATATCATCAGCTATGTGTGAATAAGGAAGTCATTTCGATGGTAGAATTATATACCAGGTATGGGCATTACAAGTTTATTGTAATGCCTTTTGGATTGACTAATGAACCATATGTCTTCATGGATCCTATGAATAGTGTTTTCAAGGAATATCTTGATGACATTGTAGTTGTATTTATTTTGGATATCTCAGTATACACCAAAGGATACAAAGATCGTGAAAACCACTTGCACACTATTCAAAAGACTCTTAAAATAAATGAATTATATGGGAAGTTTAGCAAGTGTGAATTCTGGATTTATGAGATTTATTTTCATTTCCATATTATATATAAGGATGGAATCATTGTTGTTCCTTCAAAGACAAGGGTAATCCAATAATTTCATGAACCGATGAGTATAACTAAGGTACACAGTTTTATTGGTTTAGCATGTTATTATCGGCATTTCATACAGAAGTTTTTCTGATTGGCTACCCCATTAACCAAGCTCACATGTAAAGGGGTTAAATTAGTTTGGACAAAAGAGTTTGAAGAATGTTTTTATGAACTAAAGAGAATGTTATATAGTGGTCCTATCTTGAATCTAATAATGGGGAATGATGGGTTTGTTAATTATAGTGATGCTTCAAAGAAAGGTATTTGATGTATCCTTATGAATAATTATAGAGTTATTTACAATACATCGTGGCAATTACAAATTCATGAACAAAACTATCCTACTAATAATCTTGAGTTAACATCACTAATCATTTCTATAAATATATGGTGACACTATATCTATGATGAAATATGTGATATATATATTGTTCACAAAGGTTTGAGGTATATTTTCTCATTGAAATATCTAAACAAGTGGAAAAGGCACTATCTTAAACAACTCAAGGATTATGATTTCACTATACACATACACCTGAGGAAGGAAAATAAGGTGGAATATTCTTTGAGAATAAATGATCATGGATTTCTGAACAAGATGAGAGTTGATAGGGATCCTATGGTCATAGATCTAGTAAAGATGGATATGGAAATAATCATGGAAGGTGAAACATAAATAATTTTTCAAATGGTTCTCAAACTATCTTTACTAGAAAGGATAAAATGTTCTCAAACTAATGAGGAGGAGTTTCAAAATAAAATTAAAGATGTGAATGATGGGAGATTGATTGAATTCGTATATGAAGATGGAATTTTGAAATTTTAGAGGAGGCTTTGTGTTTCCAGAGTACCTAATCTAAAAATGGAATTGTAGGATGATGCTTGTAGCTCCAATTTCTCTGTATACCATGGTAGTAGTAAGATGTATAGGGATTTTAAAGAACATTTTTGGTGGTACATCATGAAGAGAGGGATTTCTGATTATGTGTCAAGATATATAGTTTTTCAACAGGTTATGGCTATAAGGAAATATCCTGGAGGATTCATGTAACCTCTTCCCATCCCTGATTTGAAATGGGATGGTATTATGATAGACTTTGTCATTGGGCAACCAAAGACTCATAGAAGGAATGATGCAATATGAGTCGTTGTTAATTGTCTTAATAGGTTAGCACATTTTCTAGCTATAAGAGAAAATTTACCACTTAAATGTTTGGAAATACTATATATTAATAATGTTGTAAGACTTCATAGTGTACCCCTACTGATTTTTTCTAATAGTAATCCACATTTAACATCAAGATTCTAGAAAAGTCATTAGAAATCTTTGGAAACCAAACATCATTTAAGCACTACCTACCGACCTTAAATCTATGGATAATCAGAACGTACTATTAAAACCTTTGAAGACATGTTAAGATCTTTCTCGCATGACAATCAAGGTATGTGGGATCAGAATTTTCCTCTGGTAGAATATTCCAATAACATTAGCTTATATTCAAGTATTAAGATGGCACCATATGAAGTGTTTTGTGGAAAGAGATGTCACACACCAACTTTTTGGGATGATGTTGGTGAAAGAAAACACGTAGGCCCATAGCTTATTAAGGAAACAATGGAAATGGTAGAGATTATCCAAACTCACATCAAAGCAGCTCAATGTAGTCAAAAGAGATATACAGAAAACCCAAGTTATGATTTGTAATTTCAAGTAGGAGATCATGATTTCTGGAATATATCTCTATGGAAGGGTGGTTTACAATTCGGTAAGAAGGGTAAATAGAGTCCCAGGTACATCAGACCTCCCGAAATTCTAGAATGAATCAGAGTTATAGAATACTGTTTGGAAATCCCGCCAAGTCTCTCCAATTTTCACGATGTGTTCCACATATCACTATTGAGGAAATACCTGATTGACCCAATGCATGTACTCACTTATGAAGAAATAAAGAAGGAACTTGATCAATCTTATGGTGAAGATCCTATCATAATTCTTGATACCAGAGAACAAGTGTTGAGAAACTGTATGACTCGTCTAGTAAATGATATTTGGAGAAACCATAAAATGGAAGAGGCAATGTGATAACCTGAGGAACTTATGATGAAGAACCACCCAAATCTTTTTATGAAGTAATATTTTATAAATTTCAAGGACGAAATTATTTTAAGGATGGATGAATGTAACACCCTAAGATTTCATGGTACACATCTCATTGAATAATACATTAGCTTGTGTTTTACGCCACCTTGAGTTCTAGCACACCACGACCAATATAAATAGACCTTATGAATAGTAATACACACTTTTTGAAATTTTATTAATTTTATTTTTTAAACATGATCTTCATTTATTGATTTGGAATATAAAACTTATCATAGGGTGACTTTTTTGTATTCTTTTGAAAGCATTCATTTTTTTATTAATCCTGAAAAACACTACGTTATTGTTTTAAGTTGGGTTTTTTATTTAATTAATTATTATTTTAATGTTGAAATAGATACATAATACATATATTAATTCAATTTAATTAATTGAATTAATTTTATAATATGATTATATATTTTATTTATTAAACTTTTTACCATATTTAACCCAAGATCTAGGAACAATTGAAAATTTTCTTCAAACCTAATTTTACCGCTTCTGTGAATTTAATTTCAAAAATATGATAGAAACAGTTAGTATCAGTATATAAAATTTGGTTTAATAAGAAGAAAATATTATTAGTGAATATTAACTTTCTAATTTTATTTACCATGATTAAAAGTAAATAGGGTAATTAAAGGGAAAGTTGATATTATAATTTCCCCTACACAAGACCTAATTCTATTTGATAATTTTATTTTGAAAAAAATAAACCTTATGACAAAAAATTGATCCTCATTGAACCACTGTAATTAGATTAATACATTTATTTTAATTTTTTTAAAGACTAGTTAAATGTTTAAAAATAAAAATATTAATAACTAAACCATTTTTAATATTGGGGTATATATAAGATAAATACAACAATAAATATTAATTATAAAGCTAATATTATTTTTTACATCATGTTATTTTATTTATAAGTTTTAAACATTAAATAATAAAATTTATATATGACACAATGCTGATGTTTTAATTACCATATTAATGAATGATTAAAATAATTGATATTATAAATATTAAAATATATGTAAGTTGAAACATTTTATTCATTCCAAAAATTTGATAGGTAAATATGAAATTTTATGGTTGATTCAATATATTTTTTCCTTGTAATAAAGTTTTTATAACTTTCACAAAAACAAAATACAAAATTGAGTCAAAATTGACATAAATGAGTTTTTAAAACAAATACTATTTTATTAAATTATATAATCGTCCAAAAAAATATAAGGTTCATCCAAAGGACTTATATAATTATATATATATGTATATCATTAATTAACAACAAGGGGTTATCATGGTATTTTATTGTATGTTTATTAACCATATGTTATAATAATACAAGAAGACATGCTAAAAGTTAAACTACATAACTAAGAGTCAAATCTAAAATACATGGTTAATATGGTTACATAAACTTGTCTAAAAACTATTGGTTAGGAGTTTTTGACCCATAACCAGATTATCCTCGAATTAAATACATTTTTCTCCATTAGAAACCAAAATTGATTTTATAATAAAATAATATTTCAATATTTTTATAAAGTGCCCCACACCTATCTTAAAAAAGGATAATTCCCCTTATCGTAATTTCACAATTCCAAATCCATTTGGCTTGGCCAACCCCTGATCAAATCTCCTCCCAACTACACCTGATTCATCCTTGAGGCCTCTTTTCAATATTAAATCAATCATAAGGATCCCTTGTTTTCAAATCAAAAGGAATTACATGATGAAGAGGTAATTATTTCATCACCTCTTTCAATGTTCTTTGCTTCTTCCTCTTACTCTTTCATTGATTTTTCCATACAAAAATAATAAATCTGGTGACTTCTAAATAATGTGATGTTATTATAAATATGGTACAACAATATTCATTATTCAATCTATCTTTTGAATGAAAAAGTCACTATATGTGTGTACGTACGGATTACCGTTTACACATCATGGTGTACTTTGTTATTCAGTACATTTTTATTTGGATGGGTATAATAATCAGTATAGTTGATGTAAATAAACAATATAACATTTTAATGATTTTTTATATTTAATATACCATCCAACTACATATTATTTCACCATTAATATAATTATATTTTGTGTCGTTTGTACGTACGGCTTACCGTCTCCCCGACGTGATAAGATTTCATTCCTAGTTGTAACCATTAAAGAATAATTTTCATTTGATGATTAAAAATAATTTTTAAGAACATAATGTCAATCTAGATATTAATCAAATATGTAGTACCCCTAGTTTCTAGTATGTAAC
The DNA here is from genome assembly GCA_963277665.1 of Viscum album. NCBI lineage: Eukaryota > Viridiplantae > Streptophyta > Magnoliopsida > Santalales > Viscaceae > Viscum > Viscum album. The sequence goes on from OY728130.1 coordinate 506,175,786, forward strand.
CCTTTCTTGATTCTTTTCATGGTTTTAAAGTTAAGGGTGTTGAATGGGAGAGTCGGGAGAACTTGAAATGATGTTTAGAGGCAAAGGGGAAGTCGCATGGTCGGCGCACGGTTTGTCTAACCGTGTATCCCAACCATGCACAGTGGGTCTTGGTGGCAGTGGATTATGTATGATTGGCACACGTTTTTTCTAACCGTGTGGCCAAACCGTGCGAGAAGGGTGGCCTAGGCAGTAACCAATGCACGGTTAGCGCACGGTTTGTCAAACCGTGCGAACTAACCGTGCGGTCACATAAAATTAGATCCTTAAATTGTGGATCTAACTTGTTTTGCCACTAACTTCCTCATTAAACCTCATATGTGGCCCTAACACGGGATTTTGGTTCTCCTAAGGTCACAGAGGGTTATCCCATCATTCCGGAGGTGATCCAAAGGCTTCTCTTGGTGAAGCGAACCCAGATTTTTGAGGTATGTGATCGTTATCCTTCGTTCTTGACTGGTTTCTTATATCTACTTAGATCTACATCACGTCTTCTCTCGGTTTCATATATCTAAACCCTTTATGGGTAGATATAAGTGTGTATATTCTAAATATGATGAGTTTTGGTCTTGGATGTGTTAGGAGAAGAGATCTAAGGATGAATTCATGGAGTTTTGACCCAGTGTTCTTGAGAATTCTTTGTTTGTTGCTTGGTTTGGCCTTTTGGTTGAGGTAGGTGGATTCACTCTAGATTCATCATTCTTAGAACATGAAGGCTTAGTTTCAATCTGTTTCCCTTGATTGAAATGGTATGTTTATCTGCTGTTAAATAATGGTTGAAACCCATTTTTAGTAACAGGTGATGAAAATTGTGTGTTTTTGGAAAGTGGTTGTTGAAGTAAATTTAAAATGGTGATTTTAAATTGGCTCTGGCTTTGCTTCTTGAATGAAATGATTTTCAATAAAAGGGTGATTCATTACTGAATGGTTTTTAACACACTTGGTTTTTGGCATGGATTTCATGGGTTGTGGTGTGTGTTCATATGCATTGGGATGGATAAGGGCGAGAAGATCCCCCATAAAAAGGTTGGGATAAATACGAGCGAGAATTCCCCCCATCAATAGGTGGGGGTGGATAAGCTCATGAAGTACCCCCGTCAAGGTATTCCACTAAGTGATGGCTTAGTGGAAGGATAACTCACCACTCACGAGTATTGGGAGGTCCAGGTTGCATGCAAGGTTGGTTGTGTGGATTGGTGAAATGGAACGAATGTGCCAAATGCTAATGTGAATGAAATTGAGAATTTGGCGTAATTTCATTTCTTCAGAAATATGGTTTAGTGGGAAAAATGGATTTGACGTGCAACTTGTTATATTGTGAACAGTATTTGGAATTGTTTTATATAAATTGTTTTATATAAATATGCTAACAAGTTTTATCCTAGAGGCATGGGTTGGGAAGTCATCAGGGAAAACCTACTGAGTTTCATTACTCACCCCCTACTTTGGCACGTTAGTTCTTTTGAATAAGTCATGTACTGAGATGTTGTAAAAGGTAAAGTGTTGCATACTGCTTCATGATGATTGGGCTGGTTTGTGATGTTGGAGCTTGGAGCTTGTGGCTCATGGAGTTGGGTTGTTTTCTTGTGGTATTTGAGTTTGTCTTTCCACTTTTTACTCTGATTTAGTGTTGGATCCCGTTGTGGTACGTTTGGTTGGGTTTTGATAAAATAAATTGTTGAGTTGTCTTAGCTTATATCATGCATCATTTAGTAGATTTTTTTGGTTATGTTTCTTGGTTCTATGGTATATTCCTAAACGGTAAATCATCCCCCAATTGTTTTGAAATCCTTCGGAATTTATTGCCTACCTTTGGCGCATTGGGGATGTCACTTAAGGCTTAGTAATGACTCATTGAGCTCTCAAGACAATGAGAATTGGCAGGTCATTACAAACGATATCAGCTTGTTCGGTCCTTGCCTAACAAGTGGTCATCGATGTTCTTGGTGCTGGAGTTGAAATTCCTTCTTGTCTATTTCTTGGGTGATCATCTTAGATAGGATTAGGATTTTCGGAACTTGAAACGTATAACATAAAAGGATGTAGCTAACCCATTTATGCTGAACTTCAAGTTATTAGGGTGTTGGGAAACTAAGTTTTTTGGATACACTTTTAGAATGTTGCAAATCTCATTATCATGGGTTTAGCCAATGAGATGAGCATTACATACATTAGAGGAATGACATCCCATTAGGATGGCATATCTCAATGCGAGGAATGATTTATTATTTTGGGAAAGGTTCAAATTTTTGAAAAATGTAGAAATTGATTTTCAAATGAATGATTTTGAAAACGGGATATTTAGTATATTTTGAAAATGGGTGGAATTTCAAAATGTATGTGGGATGTTTTATAAAATGGATGAACATGTGGATAAGTTGGATGGTTCTAAAACAATGATGTCATAGTTTATGTGATATAAATTGAAATGATAAGCCTTCAGTTTCTAGGAAGTGAGACTAACGACGTGCATTGTTTGTATCGAAAATGGCACCCATTAGGCGTCGTAGAAACCAACCCGAAGAAGCTATATGGAGTGTTGTTGCACCTGAACCACGTGTAAACCAGGCGCTGGTTCAGAGTATCATTCATGCATTCTAGGTTATGGACATAGGGAATCGGATGGATGAGTCAAGGCATGTAGACCATTCCGTCCAGTTCTAGAAGCAGAATCCACCCATCTTTCGGGGTGATGCTGAACTCGAGAAGGCGAAGGTGTGGCTAAGCAGGATGAACCGTATATTCGATTTCATCGCCACACCAGTAGAGCTGGAAGTAAAGCTGGTGATGTATATTCTTGAGGATCTTTCACATCAGTGGAGGGATTTAGCATTGTAGGCTATGTTGGATGAAGGCCTTATGTGGGAGGATTTTGAATAATTGTTTAACAAAAGATTATATCCTCACACGTTCAAGATCCATAAAATGAAAGACTTCTTCGGCTTGAAACAAGAAAGCATCTCTGTCACTGATTATGCGGTTATGTTCATGAATTTAGTCCGTTTTTCACCAGAGGTAACAACACGTGCTTCTTTGAAGGCATGCATCTTCGAATTAGGGCTAAGGTAAAAGATTCGATTGAATATTGCGGTGCTATGTTTTACAAATTATACAGAGATGGTGGACAGATCAATAGTTGTTGAACGTGATATCTCGGGATCGATAGGAGGAAGCATGATGATACCCATGGGAACGGGTGGAAACTTTAATTCTGGAAACAAGCGGAAGAGGGAAAACAACTTCCAAGTTGGGAGTGCGAATCAGAACCAGACAGCGGGATCAATCAACCTTCCTCCACGACCCTAGAGAAAACCAGGTTTCTTTCAATGTGGTTCAACTGATCACATCAAATGAGAAAGTACATCCCCACCAAGAGCATGCCACAATTGCAAGTAGATAGGGCATCTTCAGTGATATTGTCAAAGTGCTCCACGGTCGGGTGTTTGTGACACTTCTCAAGTGTCGCATGCATCTTATGCTTCGATAGGGCGAGGACAACAAAATCAGTCTCGCCAGCAAAATAGATCTAGTTATGGTGATTCCATGAATACCATGACCCCTCTACTAGGAAAATCTCAGGAAGGCAACAAGGAGAATAGTGCAACAATGAAACAATTTTATGGAGATGATCAAATGATGGTCGATGATCTGGATAGACCATCTATGGGGAGAGGTACCATTCTTTTGAATTCTAGCCTCATGCAAGTGTTGTTTGATACTGGAGCTTCGCATTCCTTTCCTGCTTCTCGTATTACTGATTTGCTGAACATAAAATTGGAAATGATTTCTTCTGTCTTGAAACTGTAAAATCCTCTTGGTGAAAGAGAATTTCAAGCCTTCGTGTGTAGAGAATGTGCTATAACTATTGATAGAGCAGGGCCAAAATGGTATTTCTCTTTGATGTAGATGTATTTCTATGATATAATCCTGGGTATCGATTGGTTGACAAGTTTTAAGGCTCACATCGACTGTTATAGGAGAACTGTTAGTTTCACGACTGAGGGCGGCATGAGGCTTCTCTTCAGAGGAGAGAGGATAGTAAAGAAAGGTGAAAAGAGCTTGTTTGCACCAATGTTGGGAACAATTTCTTACCAATTGGTAGCATTGACTTTGGAATCATTGGAAGAGATCGTGGAAAATATTTTTCCAACATTGGTGGATCAATTTCCTGATTTTTTTCCTGAAAACTTCTCAGGATTTCCACCTGTAAGAGAAGTGGATTTTACGATTGATCTCCTTCCAGGGACCAGTAATATCTCACTTCCATATTATAGGATGGAACCAATGGAGTTAAAGGAATTGAATGTGGAGTTAGAGGAGCTGGAAGGAAAGGGTTTCATTTGTCCAAGTGTGTCTCAATGGGCAGCACCAGTTTTTTTTGTAAAGAAAGCAGATGGAACATTGAGGCTATGTGTGGATTATAGTAATCTTAACCATGTTATGATAATGAAAAGATATCAACTTCCACAAATTGATGGCATATTTGATCAATTAAGTGGAGATAGATGGTTCTCTAAGTTTAACTTGCGGTCAGGATATAACTTGTGGCGAGTTCGGAAGGTGGATATTTTGATGACAGCCTTTAGAAGTAGATATTGCCACTACAAATATGTAGTCTTGCCTTTTGGTCTAACGAATGCACTAGTGGTATTCATGTCTTTGATGAATCAGTTATTTCAACAATTTCTGGACTCTTTTGTTGTGGTTTTTTTGGATGATATATTGGTTTATTCAAGAACAAGGGCTGAGAATGAGAAACACTTAGTGATAATGTTGGAAATCTTAAAAAACCATCAGTTGTAGGCAAAATTATCAAAGTGTGATTTTTGGATACAATAGGTACGTTTTCTGGGCCATGTCATTTCTGATAAAGGTGTTTCAGTGGATCCAGAAAAGATAGATGATGTTCTTTCTTGGAAACCACCGAAGAATGTCTTTGAAATACAAAGTTTTCTTGGTCCAGTTGGTTATTACTGACACTTTTTCTGTGACTTCACAGGACTATCTTTGCCTATGATAGATTTGACAAAGAGGACCAGTGCATTTCAATGGACTAAGGAATGTCAGAGATCTTTTCAAGAGTTGAAATTTTGCCTTACATCAGCACCTATCTTAATCTTTCCAGAATCAGGGAAAGGATACGTGGTGTATTGTGATGCTTCGGGAACAGGGTTGGGTTGTGTTCTCATGAATGGAGACCATGTTGTTTCTTATGGATCAAGGTAGTTGATATTTCATGAGAAAAATTAACCAACACATGATTTGGAGTTAGCTGCAGTCGTCCATGCTTTGAAAACATCGAGACATTATCTCTTTGGGGAGAAATTTACTATGTTTACAGATCAAAAAATCTTGAAACACATTTTCCCATTGTGAGATTTGAATCTGAGGTAGAGTATATGGATGGATTATCTTTAAATTTTCATCTTTGACTTAATGTACACATCGGGTAAGGGCAATTCGGTGGACAATGAATTAAGCTGGAAGTTGTATGCTCAGTTGGCAAAGTAAGCTTCAGATGAATGTCAGTTGATGTACATCTTAACTGACATGCATGTGGAATGTGAAAACCAAGGTGATGTTGCTGTTTTCTTTTCAGCTACACTTGTTCTTGATTTGGTGGAGATAGTAAAGGAGGAACATGCATCAGATGTAGACTATGTTGCAATGAGTTCAAAACTCAATGGTGGGGAGACCATTGAGGGATGAAAGCTGGATGGGAGTTTAGTTTTGTGTTTCAGAGATCAGATGGTTATACCTATGGTTTGTTAGGAAAAACTCCTTCATGCTTACAACCATTTGAGATGGGATGTACATCTGGGTACACAGAAGATGTATAAGGTGCTAAAGGTGCAGTTTTGGTGGAGCGGCATGAAAATGAAAGTGGTCGAGTTCATCTCGTGATGCTTAACTTGTCAGCGGGTTAAAGAAGAACATGAGAGACTAATTGGTATGTTACAGTATTTACATATCCCAATGTGGAAATGGGAGAAGATAGCAATGGATTTTGTTGCAGGTCGTCTAAGAATGGTCCAGAAACACGATTCCATTTGGGTGATAGTGGATTGTCTAACCAAGTCGGCCCATTTCATCCGAATTCGTGAAACTCATACGGTTGAAGATCTATCAAAAATCTACATCCAATAAGTGGTAAAGAGGCATGGGGTATCGGTGTCTATCATCTTAGATAGATATCTGATGTTCACATCTTGTTTCTGGAAATCATTACAGCAAGCCCTAAGGACTCATTTGTCGATGAGAACTGCATATCATCCTCAGACAGATGGGAAATCTGAGTGGATGATACAAACGTTGGAAGAAATGTTTTGGTCTTGTGTAATGGATTTTGGTGGCTTATTGGAAGAGCATGTGCCTTTAGTGGTGTTATCATATAATAATATTTATCAGGCCTCGATACACATGGCTCTATTTGAAGCATTGTATGTTCGTCCTTGTCATTATACACTATGCTGGGTGGAAACTGGTGAATCATCATTAGTTGGGCCAAGCCTTGTCGAAGAAACAATGGAGAAGATTCATCTGATTAGAAAGGGGATGGAGACGGCTCAGAGTCGTCAGAAATATTATGCAGATCATCGTTGAAGACCGTTTTCATTCATTGTGGGTGATCATTTATTCTTGAGGATCACTCCAAGACTTGGACATCATCGTTTCAGGAAGTAGGGCATGTTATCTCCTCGATATATAGGCCCTTTTGAAATACTGGAATGGTTTGGAGAGGTGGAATATCAGTTGGAATTACCACAATGGTTCTGTTCGGTGCATAATGTGTTCCATGTATCTCAGTTAAAAAAGTATCAACCAGATCCTAACCATGTGATCAGATGGGATCACATTGACTTAGAGCCGGATGCTTTTTTGGTACATATCCTAGTGCAGATTGTGGATAGGAAGGATAATGTCCTTCATGGGAAAAGCATCAGTCTAGTGTGAATTTTTTGGCAACATAGTCAGATTCAGGAAGAAACTTGGGAGCGCGAGAATGAAATGAAAGAGTAGTGGCCAGAACTCTTTCAATCAAGCGATGGTTTTCTACTTTCCAAGGACGGAAAGACCAATGGTGGGGAGAATTTAGTACCCCCTGTTTATGGTATGTAACCTTTTCTTGATTCTTTTCATAGTTTTAACGTTAAGGGTGTTGAATGGGAGAGTCAGGAGAACTTGGAATAATGTTTGGAGGCAAAGGGGAAGTCGCACGGTCGGCGCACAATGTGTCTAACCGTGCGGCCAAACTGTGCGCAGTGGGTCTTGGATGCAGTGGCTTCTATATGGTCGGCACACGGTTTTTCTAACAGTGTGGCCAAATGGTGCAAGAAGGGGGGCTGAGGTAGTAGCCAACGCATGGTTAGCGCACGGTTTGTCAAACCTTGCAGACTTACTGTGCTATCACTTAAAATTAGATCCTTAAATTGGGTATCTAACTCATTTTCCTATAATTGCTTCATTAAAGATTCTAAGAAGCCCTAACTCAGGATTTGGGTTCTCCTAAGGTCAAAGAGGGATCTCCCATCATTCCGGAGGTGATATTAAGGCTTCTCTTAGTGAAGCAAATTCGGATTGTGGAGGTATGTGATCGTTCTCCTTCGTTATTGACTAGTTTCTTAGATCTACTTAGATCTACTTATCTTCATCTCTCAGTTTCTTAGATCTACACCCATTATGGGTAGATCTAAGTGTTTGGATGCCAAATATGACAATTTTTTGTCTTGGTTATGTGAGGAGAAGTGATCTAAGGAGATTTCTTAGAGTCTTGACCCAGTGTTCTTGAGAATTCTTCGTCTGTTGCATGGTTTCACCTTTTGTTGAGGTAGGTGGATTCACTCTTGATTCCACTTTCATAGAACATGAAGGCTTAGTTTAAATTTTTTTCCTTGATTGAAATGTATTTTTTATATGCTGTGAAATAATGGTTGAAACCCCTTTTTAGTAACGGGTGATGAAAATTGTGTGTTTTTGGAAAGTGGTTGTTGAAGTAAATTTAAAATGGTGATGTTAAATTGGCTACGGTTTTGCTGCCTGAATGAAATGGTTTTCAATAAAAGGGTGACAGTTTATTGAATGGTTTTGAACACACTTGGTTTTGGGCATGGATTGCATGGGTTGTGGTTTGTGTTCATATGAATTGGGATGGATAAGGGCGAGTAGTACCCCCATCCAAATGTAGGGATAGATAAGGGCGATAAGTCCCCCCATCAATAGGTTGGGATGGAGAAGGTCATGAAGTACCCCTATCAAGATAGTCCAATATGTGACGGCTTAGTGGAAGGATAACTCACCACTCGCGAGTATAGGGAGGTCCTGGTTGCATGAATGGTTGGATGTGTGGATTGGTGAATAGGAACGAATGTGCCAAATGTAAATGTGAATGTAATTGGAAATTTTTCTTTATTTCTTTTCTTGAGAAACATGGGTTTGTGGAAAAAATGTCTTTGACGTGGAACTTGTTATATTATGAACTGTTTTTAGAATTGTTTTATATAAATTGTATTATATAAATATGTTAACATGTTTTATCCTAGAGGCATGGGTTAGGAAGTCATATGGTAAAACCTACTGAGTTTCATTACTCACCCCCTGCTTTGGCATGTTGGTGATTTTGCAGATGTCATGTACCGAGTTGATGGAAAAGGTAAGGTGTTGCATACTACTTCGTGATGCTTGGGCTGGTTTGTGATGTTGGAGCTTAGAGCCTATAGCCCATGGAGTTGGGTTGTTGTCTTGGGGTCTTTGAGTTTGTCTTTCCGCTGTTTACTCTGATTTAGTGTTGTTTTATGTTGTGGTACTTTTGGTTGGGTTTTGATAAAATAAATGGTTGAGTTGTTTTAGCTTTTATCATGCATCATTTAGTAGATTTGTTTGGTTATGTTTGTTGGCTCTATGGTATATTCCTAAATGGTAAATTCTCCCCCACTTGTTTTGAAACCCTTCGGCATTTATTGCCAGCCTTTGGCGCTGTAGGGATGTCGCTTAAGGACTAGTAATGACTCATTGAGCTCTCAAGACAATGATAATTGCCAGGTCAATACAAAATAAATCCTATTTGTAAAAATGATAACTTACGAAACAAAACATATAAAGCAAAATGAATCAGTTAACACCCGAAATAATGATACAACTAATGCATTACTAACAATGAAATATTATAAGATCATATATGATATCGTATTTATGTATGTGGTTATTTTATAATTTAATAACTATTATTTAACTATTACATAATAGGTTAACATACCCTCAACTAAGGAAAAGTACAATGTAAGGGTTAATTTTTCCATCTATTCATTATCTGACATTGTTTATACGTAAATATCTACTTGGAATTCTTTAATATCTACAATAGTGTTTCTTAAAAATGAATTTCAAAACATTTTTGCTATTTCTTATACTATGGGTTAAATTTATTTATACCCATTTTTTACATTTTATAAAATGTATTGATAGGAATCATTCTCTCATTTTCCAAATAAGGAGCTTTATGACCTTTTCAACAAATTAAGGAATGAATGTTTTATTAACTTATATGGAGGGTGCAGATATTTTATTCCATTATAACACCTTATAAGCTTCCCTTATAAGATTACAAGAATAATTTCAAAATAATGTTTTCTTTAATAAATTTGTTAATTTTAAATGATTTCAAAACTGAAATAGATATTCCCCTCAAATAATATTGATTTTTTCTATGTCAACATCCATTGTTGGATTTTATGATTTTTTGGCGTTGATTTATTATGATAAAATATTCCATATTTTATTGAAGGTTTTGTGATATATTTGACAGTGGATGTGCTATTTTTATACCATTCATGGTTTATGGTTAAAGTATTAATATTTTTTATGCTATTTTTTATATGAATGTTTATGTTATGTTTCATCCTTTTCAAATGAGGAATGCATTGGACTTAGTAAGTGGTGGTTGGTGCCTGCTATAGCCCCTTGATGCATCGGTAGGTCTCATAAGAAAAACTATTTTCATTTCAAAAGTCCTTAACAAAATCATATTTTTAGTTTTGTCATGAGGCCTTGACTATGTGGTTATGATGTCCGGCATTATGTATTACATCATTATGAAATTAAATATTGATATTACATGTGACTATTAGACTTGTAGAATATCCATGTGAATAAGTAAATGGAATTATTTGATTTATCTTTTCCATATTATTATGAAGTTTTATTTTATAAGGCTTCTATTTTAGTCTTATACATTGCCTTAAATTTTTATTCTTATTAATGATATTTTCCACGATATTATTTTCCTTACAGAGCATTTGAGATCACCCCTTTCTTATGTTTTATTTTTTCTAGGATGCGAAGAAGTGTATTTTGATTGAACTCAAGGATAGGATATAGAATATGAGTATGTTCAAAGGGGACACAATGTTGTTTTTTTTTCATTTCATAATGTAATGTAAAACTGAGGTATGTATCTAATACATCCAAGACTACTATTCTAATTAGTCATTCGGGACTTGATCTTTTGTGACCATGCCAATGTTATATAGTAATACACCGACTCTGGGTAACTGGGGTCAGAGCGTTACAATAGCAGTTTCCAAATGGGATGCTTCAGCCACTACCACTACCATAGTGGAAACGAGAGAATATATCCAGGGACATCATGTTGGAACTACCTAATACATCATTAGGTAACCATTAAATTTGTGTTATTATAGATTTGATAACTAAATCTGCATATTTTATTTCTATTATATATACAATTCCTTTAGATCAACTTTCTCAATTATAACTCAAATATATTGTTAGGTTACATGGAGTTACTCTTTCCATTTTATATAACATGGATCCTAGGTTTACTTCTAAATTTTAGAAGGGGCTTTAGAAGCCATAGTCACATAATTAAATTTAAGTACAGATTTTCATCCTCAATCAGAGGGTTAGTCAGAACAAAAGATTCAGACATTGAAGGATATTCTTTGAGCATGTTTAATGGAATACCATGGAATTTGGGATAATCATCGTTCTTTAGTTAAGTTATCTAATAATCACGTTTTCCATTATAATAAACTGATGGCACCATTTGAGGAATTGAATGGGAAGCAGTGTCAAACTCCAAATTTTAAGGATTACGTCCGAGAAAGATGTTGATGGGACCAAAATTAGTTGAGGAAGTGGCCGATGAAGTGAACATAATCCCGTAACACATGAGGATATCTCAGAGTAGGAAAAAACGTTATGAAGACAACATATGGAGAGACTATTCATTTAAATTATGTGATCATGTTTTTCTTTGAATCTCACTATAGAAAAGTGTTTTTCTTTTTTTAAGAAATTAATGTTAAGTCCATGGTTCATTGGGCTTTACGAAATGAAAAATAATGTTGGGCCAGTCACCAACTAAGTGGATTTTTCTCCGAGTTTTTCCCAGGTACACAATGTTTTTCATGATTCTATGTTGAGAATGTATGTTCCAGATTCATCTCATGTTTTAAGCCCAATGTCAGTTCAGCTAGAAGATAATATTTCTAATGATGAAAAACCCATTCATATTCTTGATTGAAGGGAACAAGTATTGTGGAATAATGTTATCTAATTTGTGGAGAAACCACATTATTGAAGAAGAAACATGGGAATCTGAAAATTCTATGAAGGAAATATAACACCCCAATGTTTTATCAATAAATTGAAAATTCAATAATTTTTTTATGTATATAATTATAACAAGAATTTAAACATAAATATTCCACTTATTTGATTAAAATTTCAAAAAAAATGTCATCTATGGTTGTGATCAACATGTTATTTGGAGTCTGAAAAAACCAAATTGTTTTTTGGTGAATAGTGACATACCCTTATGAATGGTAATATGAATAGTAATATTATACTAATTAATAGTAAATTTTTTATTATTTTGTTTTCATAATTTTATATGATAATTATATGTACAATTAGTTTTCAAGGTGTTAAAAAATGAGTAATATATTTTAAAAAAATTGAATAAATTATGATTTTATTTAAAAATTAATTGAATAATATTAATAATATTATTTTAAAAAATGGAGTTCATTTTTTAATTATACACTTCAAAATTTTGTTAGTTTTATGTTTTGTGATTTTCTAAATTTCTTGAATTTTTGATTAATTATAAAATATAATAAATTTACATAATTGCTAAATACTTGTTAAACTACATAAAATGTGATTCAAGGCCGATTTAATCACACCTAGATTGAACTCACATGAGCTTATTATAATTTTGGGTCCCATGAATCAAGACTCTTCCATGTCTTGACAACTAATATTAATTTAATGATTAAAAAAATGTAAAATCCCTCCTCTCCTCCACTATAAATACCACCATCATTCCCCTATTCCCCTCACAACTTTCAAGCATTTATAATGGTCTATGTTTTTCCAAGTCCTATCCCAAATGTTCATACCCACGTGAATATATATTGGAATCTCCAGAAGTTTAATACCGAAGGCCTTAAGGAGGATCTCAATGAGAATAGATCAGGAGGTAAGAATCATCTTCATTTTTCTTGTGTTTTGTTTTCAAATCTTTTTTTTTTCTTATAGTTTCTTACCATACCATTATATATAGGTATGAAATCTATAGAATATTATATATTAATTATGTTATCATGTTCATGAAAAATATTCTTCATCTTTCTTCCTCTCCTCTCCCTCTTATTCTAAAAATAAAAACACCGTCTTTGATATGCTGATTTTCCAAAATCGTGGATGATGTGTTTTAAATTTTTATTACATCCAAAAAAGATTATCATAAAACACTTTTAATCATTGAAAAAAATGTAAATTTTATGATGTATCCTATTTTACGTTTAGAAATTAACTTCTTGGCATGGAATTAAATTATATAATGAAACAATTTCATGATTATCTAGGAACCACCAAAAAAGAACAAAACCAATATCATTAATGTTTCATCTAATGATTCATAATAATATATGATAAAAAATAATTTATGTTATAATTATATATTATATAATCACATTAATAAAATTTCATTTCACTCCAGAATTTTTAATTCCATATGACTTGAAAATAAAATACAAACCGACCATGACAATCATGTAAAGAACCCAACTGGAACAATGAATGGAACAAAATATTAATATTGAAATGATGTTATGAAATGACAATATAAGATGTAATAAAAATTAATGTGTTTCTTTAAAATACTAATAACACAACTTTAACTATTATACCAGATGATTAAAAGTTTTTGAAGTAAGACAAACTGAAGGAAGGGAATTCTTAACATAATTTCCATTATTTGGGTTAGCCTTCTACATCATTATTTATATAGTATTAAAATTCATTATTTTTTGAATTTTATTTATATTAAGTTTAATTATATGTATTTATAGTGTATATATATATATTCCATTGATATTATTAGGTATCAATTAAATATATGATATTTTTATGGTTCATTTATTTTAATATCTCTTTTTAAAATTCTATTTTAAAAAATTCAAAATCAATGATTTTATAAAATTATTCATGTTTTATGATTATCTTCAAGTTCTTGGGAATAATTTATGATAAAGGGTGGGATATAAATCTCCCTCCAATGAATTTGGGTATGTGTAAGTTGGTGGTCGGCCGTATGGTTACTCTATGTGTAGTTGCGAGGGTAACACCATAAGGTAGCCAGGAGGGTTATATTGTATGGTAGTTGTGAGGGTTATGAATAATAAGGTATATGTGACGGTTAAAATATAATTAATTAATTCCCCATGATACCTTTATTTTTTATTTCTGTTATTTATGTTTTGTTGGAATCTCTACGAAATGTCAAGTTTCACAATGTATGTATATATGGGTAAAAAGTGTGTCTTTTTGAAAATTATTTCATACGTTTACCTGTATTGATGTATTAATGTTTTCATTTATTATTTTTATATCCATTACTATGATTTTGTTCTCATCCTAGGGTTTTAAATGATTATCATAGGCTATGAGTATTAGTATGAAAAACAAGTAATCTAGGTTAATTGTTATGAAAATTTTTCAAAGAAATCCTGTTTTATTGGAAAAGTTTTATATTTTAGAAGAAATGAATACTATTTTTTTGGTATCTTCACTATATGAATGTGTAATTTTATGGATTTATTTTATCCGAATTCTTTAAAAGACTAAACTGGAAAAGATTCTAAATATTAATGTATTTGATTTCTTGACTAAAATTCAATATTATGTAATGTAATTTGGATGGGTCCTTATGACAATTGATGACAGTAAATAGTATGATATTACTACAATTAAAGTGGAATTAATTAATACTTTGGATTCAAGAATTTTGTTTTAAAATTATATTATCTATAATATTCTAGTTATAATAATCATGACACATGTAAGGATTATATGTTATACGTTTTTATAAGGATTTCAAATCATGTGTTGAATGATACCAATAACCATAAAAGTGATTAGTGATAAGGTGGGGTTTTTTGTAAAAAAATGAAAAATGTATAGATAGCCCTAATATGTTCCTGATGTTGAGATGGATGTAAATGGTATAGTATTGTTACGATTTAAAATGGTTAGTTATATAATAGAAAAGTTTTTATTGATAATATTTACTATAGTTTTCAATTTATATTCGATAATTTGTTTTTCTATAAGGACGGATTTAATTAATTTAAGTATTTATGATTCCACTAAGGTTTTATGGTGATTCAAGTTATTAAATTTTTTTAAGAAAAATATGTGATCAATTTATTTACACATGACATTGAGATATAATATATGTGTAATAAATGAATATTTGAAATTTTAAATTTAGTGACCTTAATCCTATTTTTTAATTTGTCCATACATATATTAGAGGATCCTTAAAATAGATTACTTATGGAATTGATTAACATGGAATTTGGATATATTATTTTTTAATTAATGCATGATTTATCATTATGGGTAAAAAAATTATTACTATTTTGGTATTGGTAAAAATTTAGAGGTTGAAGGAATGACTTTTGGATCATTTTATTCCATAAAAATGCTTTAGGCTGAAATAAGTTCTTTGGAATATCTATTTTCATGCATCAGAGATAATGTGGAAAGAGATTAAAAAAACATCCAAAGAATAATATTATTCGTAAGATGTGGAAACAATAAAGTATGTTAATTTAGTCAAGATATTTATCTAATTTTTAAATTAATACATTGAAATTAGGAAAAGGACCTTGAAATAAAAATATTATTTGATAACCTATCTTATAGATAAATCAATAGTCTTTTAACTGATTAAAGATATATGGTTTTATTATTATTAAAATTTACATGATTAGGTTATATATCACTCTATATTAATCCTTTGTTGTTATTTTTCTCTTAAATAACCAAATTTTGACTTCCCACTAATGTTCTCTTATATTGAAATCTAGTATTTAGGGAACCTTAGTACTTCTCTTTCCATCTTTTAAGAGGATGTTTTATTAACCCTTTTATGATGTGGGGTTTTTGAAAAGGTATTTTCAAATTTAAAATACATGATTACTAATAATAAGATAACATTAAATGGAATATTTTTAATAAAGTACATGGGAATGTATAAACATGATATTTAAAAAACATTATTCGATAGCACATACAATATGCTACACCGACCTTAAATGAAACCCCCCATATTAATACTAAATATGAAAATTGTACCCTAGTTTTCAAATTTGAGGGTATCAATATTATTAAAAAAAAATTTAAATTTATATAAAAAGGACCACCAATGTAAAAATTCTTCAGTTAATGTTTATAAAAATATGTATTCATTTTTTATAATTGTTATTTTATACCTCAAAAAACATATTCTTTGAAAATAATTTTTATTGGGAAAATATTATAATTGAATTTTTGAACATACATAAATTGTATGTTATATAAATAATTCCTTTTTTCAGTTATCATAAAATTATATTATGGTGAAATTTTAAATTTTTTCTCAATAAAATTTATTTTATAGTGAATAGTGAATAATATTGCTATATATTTAAAATTGTATTATTATTTTAATCAGTTTCAAATTTCAATTTTTTTAAATGGTTTAAAAATAAATTTACATAATTTATATTATTAATAGTATATTTAATTTCACTGAAATAAAATTCATGGTTCAATTTGGTATAAAAATATTTCAATACTAAATTGGCATTTTTTTGAAAAACTGTTTTCATTGAATTTTTCTAGTTCAGTTTTAAATTAAATTCTCCAAATTAAGTGTAATTAATTTTGAAAAAATGGATACATATTTGGATTCATTGGTTGAATATTTATTTAATAAAACAATTTAAATTTTCTCAATATTAATATTAATCTTATAAATATTTTATTACCATAGTAGTTGTTAAATCGGGTAATTTAAGTGAAAATAAAATGATATAGTTTTAAAAATTAGACTAAAATACGAAATATTACAATGTAATATTCCCATTTCCTCCATAAACCTCCAATATTATGTAATATGAACTATTTATTCTATTTCTATGTGATTATAACCGTAATAATATTTTATTTCAGGAAAACTAAAACAAGTCACATTCTTGTTTCTAATAACTATAATATTTTAATATGTCTCTCTCTATGAAATATGTTCACAAATAATCACCATTTTTTAATCTAAATGATTTATTTTCATCATGTTACTTTATTTTTCTTTTTTTATGGAATAAATTATTACATTAAATTCTTACACAATGCTGATGCAATAATTATTCAATTAATGGGAAAATAATGTAAATAATATTTAAAATATTAAATTTAAGATAATTTGGGATATTTAATGCGATTAATTAATTTTATCAATTTCCATGATATGTTTGTGATATAATAATATATTTCTTGATAATTGTATGTGTTCTCATGATATTATAAATGTTTTAGTAGTTAATAGTTCTAAAAATTTATATTATTGATATTTGATGTTGAATAATATTTTATTTAATGATATAAAATTCATAAAAAAATATTATAATTAGTGAAATATTTTTATAATTTTAATTAAATATACCTAGATCCATTTATGGTTATTTTGAGATTAATTGTAACATTATTTACCCAAAGATAGTATCAAATTTTAATATTATGGTAATTATTAAAAGGTTTAATGTGGGTTAAAACTAAAATATAAGGGCGAAACCATATCGAAAAAATGTCAAAAAATTTATTGTTTGAAATAATATTGACTTATAATCACATTATCTTATAATTTTATCAATATGTGATCATTTTTTCATGAAATAAAATTATATTAATTTAACATTTTAAGATATTACAAGAATTCCCTCCCCTCAATTATAAATTAGAACCCCTTACTACACTTATTTACACCACGTTGAGCCATATATATCAATGAAACTATACCCATTAATCTTTTAAACATCCTTATATAATTTCTTATGGTTATTTACCTTCCAATATATAATCCCAAGGATCATTATCAAGTGATGTAAAGATATTTCACCTAAAAATAGGTAATCATCTACACTGACACTTTCTAGTTTATTTCTTCTTATACATCCTCTTCATTAATATTACCCTAAAAAATAATTAAATTACTATCATAAATTTAATAATATTTTATTATGATTATGTTAAAACCATATTACATCAATTTTTTATTCTATGTGAATAAAAAATATGTCTTCTAACTATTTATGACTGAACATCTTCACATAGGTGTGTAAAACAAATTTCATCACTAGTTTATATATATGGTTACAAATAGTAAAATAATTATTATACTTGATAAATATGACAAAAATATAATTTTTGAACCATATTATCATATATAACTTCTTATATTAAATCATTTGGAAAATAATTATGTCACTCATGCGTACGTGTGGACTACCACCTCCATGATGCGATGTCATTTATTTTTCATTTATGATTAACATAGATGGTGAAAATGATATATTTTAATTTTTATATTTGATATATATAAGATTTATTAATAATTATGTAAATATTATTTATTATTACTTTTTCTTTTGTTCCATTCGTTGAAAATCGAAAATAATATCGATGCACTTGTATGTCACACCATCCTTATGAATGGTGGGATTCATTTTTTATCTCTCTATTTTAGTTATGATTAAATGTTTATATATTTTTTATATATATTATATTAACATAATAAATAATAATATTTATATTATGGAACCATAATAAATATATAAGTACAAGAACTATCAGATCAAAACATATGTGAAAAGGGAAGTAGTTACCAACCAAAATAGTGATTTTAACAAATAAATATAAATAAACTTGTGATAAAATACTATAATTAAATCATATATGGTATTAAATATATTACTATAGTATTGGAATATATTTATAATATGTCTATATTAACTATACAAGCAGTTCAAACATATAAAAATATGTAGTGTTCGGCCATAGATGACACTTAGTGGTGCCCTGAGATTGTGGCCACAAGTCCTTGAGAATGATTCTCCAAATTTTAGAGACATCTAACTTGATATGAGGGCCTAGCATGTGTTTCGTTGGTGACTATACACTCAAATATCATATTGAAGAAATAAATAAATATTGATAAATATTATTAGTATACACTATCTGACCTGTTCAGTGACAAACCTTAGAAGAACCATTAATAAAACAAATATATCATCAGATAAATAATTAATCAACATGAAATAAAAATAAAAATCTAGGAGAATATAAATAATATGTTGTTACAATATGATGATGATGATATTTCGTGTTTCTATTCAATATTATAAATAGTATTGTAGTGATAAAATCATATACCATGTGCTAAAAAATATACAAAGAGGATAAAAAAATAATACCAATATCCCAAGAATAAGCTTGGTCCTCCACTACAATAATACATCCAAAAAAATAAAGAGTCAGAAGCTAGATTCATCCCCTTTTTATACATAAAACCATGATTCTTGGTTGGGTACTAATGGCGGTCAATCCTGGTGTGAATCATAATCCAATTAATCCACAACTAGTGGTGTCTAGTTCAATTTACATCATGAAATATATTTTTAATAGTTTTCCCTACACTCATATGGGGTGGAAAGGGTGAGAACGGGTTGGTACTGTAGTCCTGGGGTCACATCCCCAGGCTGGTGGTTTAAATTTATTTTCTTCAATGTTACTTGAGCTAATTTCATTGTTTTACCCAATTTTCTGTAATTAATAATGATTTATTTATAAGTAAACAAAATAGTGAAATATATAATTAAGTAAATAAATAAATGGGTTACATTGGGTTCCACATGGGACACTTGTCGAACTCTACCTTCTTCATCCTAAGATAATGTTTCTGAACCAAGGGACCCTTCTTGAAAAAATTGAGTAGAGAACAATATTAATATATTCTTTGTCACCAATCATGTTATATTTCTTGTAATGACCCGAAAATTTCATGGAATGTTTTTTAATTTTTATGGATTTTACAAGAACTTCGTTTCTAACAGCACATGATTCTGAGGCTAGGTGTTCCCGAAATCATTTTCTGAAGTTTATCTCGGGTACGTTTAGTGAACGAATGAGCGTGTTTTTTCTAACATTTGAACCGGTGCTCGGAATCGAAATCTAAGGGCACCGATGAACTCGCAGCGCCAGTTTTCTCTTAGTAGGACTTTCACCTCGACGGTAGATGATCAGGTTTGAGAGTTGGTTTTTGGGTTTCTCGTGGATTAATAAAATAAAATAAGTGACAACTTATTTTTATCTTTGTTGAACCCACGCCATGTGGATAGTGTTGGTTAAAAGCTCTACATGGGAGTTGGTGGTGCGACCGCCACACCCTAACCTCCCATGGGAGGATTATTAGGGTGGGGACCACACGAGCAGCATAACCTCCCACGAGAGGTTATGAAATGGGTCCACATGGGGCTTAACCCCCCATTTAATGGGAGGGGAGGAAATCTCCCAACACTCCCCTATTAATGAGGGAGAGCCTCTTGGACTCTAACTCCCCTCTTAATGGAGGTGAATAAAACCTCTTAAAAATCTCCCCATTTAATGGGAGGAAACTCCTTGAACCTCTCCTTGTTAATTAGGTGGGGACAACCCGGGCCCCTAAACCCCCATCAAAACTCCCCAAATTAATTATATCATCCACTCAGGCAATTAATTTGGCGAAGCCTCTCCACTATTTGAATTTTGAATTGTGGCAACCATCGTGAACTTAATTATGTGGGGACTACTTAATTAATTTCCGCCACCAAGAATAATAGATTATATTCTATTATTTAGGCAGGTTCTTGAGCCTTTTGGGTGGAGAGCATGAGAGAACTTCCTTCTCCAGTGAAGAATGCGAAGAACGATGGTGGCGCTTCTTCCCCGACCTTCTTCGGCCTTCTTCCTCGGAGTCCCCCCTTTCTGACGTGGTGCTTCTCCGACGACCCTCCTTCCTCCCTCCTCGTCGTCAACCCACCAACCCACAAACTCAGAAGTGGAAGCGTGCGGTGAACGAAGTCATCATCTTTCCCCGGGACAAACGTGAACCCCGATGAATCAAAGGTAGGGGTTAATTACTTTTGTTCGTGATATATCATTTGTCGTACTTCGTCTTTATCTTGGGGCCGCTTAATATCATCTTATCGGGAGGAGGTCGGACCGCAAGAACACGACTGACTCTCCTCCCCTTTTGTTGTGTTGTTGCGGGTTGAAAGAATGCGGCGCGGTTTAATGGAACCACTCAAAATCATGGAGAAATACAGAAAAGATGCGCGACACCGTCGCGCCATGCCGTTGAGGCCGAACGAACCCGTGATCAGAGTCGGGGCCACAAAGGTGAATCAAAGACCCCGCAGTTTGATTATTTGACGTGTGGATCAGCGGGAGAAATCGGAATAGGGCGCAATGGTGATTTGAAGATTTCTTAGTGAAAATATGGTCCTGGGAGGACTGCTGGCGAAGACTACAGGAAAAACTGACCACCGGAGCGCGTTCGGTGGTCCGCGAAAGGGCCTGCAGGCACGGCGGCGCCGGCGGCTGGAGGCGGCGGCCGGCGCGCCGCCAGGTGGGTCCGCCACGGCTGAATACGCCGCGGTAAGTGGCGGTCCCGCGGCCTCGCGGGACTAGGGAGAGACCGAGGTTTGTAACCCTCGGTGGTCAAAGGAAGGTGGGGTGCAGTTTCAATCAGGGGGCAGCCCCCCCCCCCCTTTCCGCGACACCTCGGCAGAGCCGAGCTGTCTGGCCACGTGGGCCGCGCCTGCCCAGGCTGGGCCAGGCGGCCATGCCGGTCCGGGCCGCGCTCTAGTGGGCCGGACACGGACTCTGGTCGGGTCGTCCCGGTTCGGTCCGACCCAGGGGGTCTCTGGCCGGGTCGGATCGGGCCCGAACCCCCTAATTTCGGGCAGTTTTCGTTCAAACGCCCATAAGTTGTACTACGGACCTCCAATCGACACACTGTCAGTTGCGATGCGGTCCTTGGATTGAGACCGTATTTTAGGTATATTACACTCACGGTTTAGGAGAACTTTTTTTATGGCCAGGTTGGTTCGAACCCCAAACCAACCGGGCCCTTGGAGCGGAAACGCTTATAACTTGAGCTATGGACGTCTGATTGACGTGCCGTCGACTTTGTTGGATTTCCCTTGATGAGACGAAACTTTTGGAATATTTCGCCTGAGGTTTGGATGCACTTGGATAGTTTCCGGGTGGGATTGTACCTAAAATCCAACTGGGCCCCTAGAACGGAAAAGCTGATAACTTTCAGACCGGACGTCCATTTGACGAACCGTCAGGTGCATTGGTGATCGCGTTGAGAAACGTTTCCTATGAGAATATTCTATGAGAGTTCGGTGTATAGTTGAGATATGGTCGGGTTGGTTCATTCACGAAACAAACCGGGCCCCTGGGACAAGAAGTCTAATAACTCATAGACGGGGCATCCGATTGACGCGCCGTCTGTTGCGTTGAGACCCCTATGATGAGACGGTCCTTTTAGATACTTATTCGCATGAATTTGTGTTACATGGAGTATCAACCTGTATCTCGTGGAGCGGACCCTCCCGGAGATGAGCGTACGGAGTACGGAGACCGTGTAGCTGGCTGAGACCTGAAGACTGCTTATCCGACTCGAGTTGGAGTGACTTGTATAGCCCAGTGGGGAGCACTACTATGTTTTGATGGAAGACCCACAGCGGGGATCACTACTGTGTTTGGGTGGCATACCCGCGGTACTCTACATGAGGAGTACCTCTGTAGGCTATTAGGTGGGGTGCACTGCTGTGTTTGGGTGGCAGACCCTGACGGGAAGCACTACTGTGTTTGGGTGGCTGACTCGCAGAACTCGATAGGAGGAGTACCTCAGTCATCTTAGGTTAGTGAGAATTACCTCAGAGTTGTGACAGGATCACATTATCTCTAGAGACGGAGCTCTTCAGTAGTTACGGTTTCGATAATGAAAATCCTGGTTTGAGCTGAGTCTACGACCTTTGTGTTTACCTCATGATTGAGATGGGTCACTTGATAACTTAGGTATATGTATGGCATATACCTAGGTAGTGGTAATCTGTTGATTTCATAATCTTTGTGTTTCCTCATGATTGAAATGGGTTACATGAAAACATAGGTATAAGGATGGGCTTATACCTAAGTAAGGGTTATCTGTTGAGATACTTGTTGTGGTTATCCTTGCTAGATTTAGTGAGACCTTGAGGCTCTCAGGGTCCCTATTAAGTATCGTATACTCACCCCTGCATGGGCTATTCCCGCACCTCATTGTATTGGTTGCAGACGACGAGCAGCGCTAACGGAGGCCGAGTGTTCGAGGACTAGACAGTACCTGGTGTTGGACATCACGACGAGACGACACTCGGAGGAGGTTGATGGGAGAGAGGGTTTTGGAGGCTATCTGTACCTACCCTTCAGGTAGGATCCATGGTGGATGATCCAGGATATGTGGTATCTGTACCTACCCTTCAGGTAGGATCTAGGGAGGATGGCCTAGGAGCTGCTTTTTTTCTTCCAGTTGTTTGTCTTTACTATTGTACTTTCGTTCAGTTGTAGCTGTATTTTTCAGTTGGGTTTGTATTCCGGACCACATACTTTTCAGCACATTCTTTTGTATTTAGTGTTTTACTTCCGCTTGTACTCTGTGGTGTTTTTTTACTTTTATAAAGGAAATGCCTTCCTATTTATCGGGATTTACACCTTTGGTGCTAGTCGCCAGTCCCTGGCCTATGGAAGGAGGGATTGAGGTAGTCATGGCACGAGCCCCGAGGAAGGGTCGTGACAAATTGTTATCAGAGGAGTTAGTTCTACCGCAGAACATGTAACTATGAAATTTTCTTTCTGTGAAGAAATAGTGTTAAGGGTACCAAGTGTGGTTTTCAGATCACGGAATCCAGTGTTGTTGTGGGCGGCTGACGTATCCATACACCAGGACCTTGACAACTGATTTCCGACTTTGTGCATGAAAACACTGATTGCGTGTGTGTTTCCAAAGGGTTTTCCTTGAAACAGCTCAAACCAGGTCATCTCACCGGGTATAAATCTTTTGATCATGTCACGTATGTTTCTTTTATGATGACTTTCCACAGACGATCAGCTAGATCCCCAAGAGATGTACGTACTGACAGCCTTCCAAGCGACGAGGCTTCGGTACAGGGCCCTATTGTAGTTGAGGCACCAGCGGAGGCACCAGCAGTACTACTATACATTGGGCCACCGATGCCACCAACCCTAGCAGTAGGCAATGCATGCCGCTTGATTGTGCTTCATGTGTTCCAGCGCCAGTGGCCACCCAGGTTATGGGGAGAGACGGACCCACAGGCAGCTGAGGATTGGATGGAGGTTGTGGTGGGAGTTTTTATGATATTGGGTATACCAGCGGACTTCATGGTGATCGTTGCTGCCAGCCTCCTTCAGGGAGCAACATAGAGATGGTGGAGCCACTTGTTCCAGTTTTGCGACGGGAAGACCTTCACTTGGGAAGACTTTGAGACCTTCTTCAGGGTGGAGTTCATACCAGTGACTCTACACCCCAAGAGCGTTCAAGAGCTACTGCCTTTGCCATAGGATTTTTGGTCAGCAGCCGACTCATCTGTGGGCAGTAGACAGATGATGGAGAGGTCCAAGAATAATAGAGACAGCTATACAAGGAGCAGGAAGTGTTAAGAATGCCGCATTAAGGGTCACCTGTCACGTGATTGTCCAACCCTCCGCATAGTTGATCTGCAGGCATTGGAGGAGCCACCGAGACAGAAGCAGCGGTGGGTGCATGAGCAAGAACCGAGTAGTGGACAAGACAGTAGAGCTCCGGAAGCAGGTGGACAGGAGCAGAACTAGTGGATACCTTTTTTTTCTTGGTACTTTTAGTTCCATGTTGTTGTTGTTGTTTTTTTGTGTCTTTGTACTATGAGCTGCAATAATAAAAGACACTATTAAAGGAGAGATGAGTCTGCAAAGCAGCAAACGGGGAAGCAAATCATAGAGAGAAACATGAGGCGGTGTACTATTAACATGCTACAACCACCAACCTTAGTTGTCCCCACAAGGCTCAGGGAGATGGAGAGCAAGGGAAGAGTGCAGCTGCATGCGGTCAAGGAGTGTGACCCAATGGCTCTAAAAATGATTCAAGGGGCAGTCTGTGTCCACTACTAGCTGTCGTATTAACATACATTGATATTAATCATTCCTTACTTCCATGAATCTTGTCCCAGACCTAGAGTTTCCGGTAAGCCGTATACTTGAACCTAACGTCGGGGGATACCTTGGGAGGAGACTCGATAATCACACTTACGACGACAGTGTGGTCTGACCCATGAGGCGAGAGTTTCAGTTGGAATCTCTTGGTGGCAGTGTCGAGGCCTTACGACGTTGGTCTCGGTATAGATTGGATTCACAGTTCATACTCAGATTGATTGTTTCATGCAAAAAGGTTGTGGTCTAACTACAAAGTCGGGATGGGTTTTCCTTGGTTGACATAAAAGAAAACCTAGGCAGAACAGGATAAACTCATGCATAGGAGAGTGCGTTCGATCACTCTTGAGTCAGTCAACCTTACCCTTGTAGCAGAAGGAGTTTTGGGTTTCTGTTCTAATTAGAAAATAGAGGCCTCTTGAGTTCGAGGATGACAACCAGGTCCTTATACAGGTTTCACCTCGACGAGGTTTATGGAGATGTGGCCAAGGCGGCAAGTTATCTCCAAGGTTCAACAGACCTTTCTAGGTCCTCAGCTGGGTAGGCAAGGTGGGTTACCACTTGACTCATCCACCTCAGTTGCACCATATGCACAACGACTTCCACGTATCTCAACTGAGTAGATACGTGCTTGACACAACACATATCATCGACCATGGGGAGCTGGACTTTGGCGATGAGGTGACTTTTTCGGGGTTCCTGTAGAGGTTGAGGATCGACAGGAGAGGGTCCTACGACAATGGTTGATTCCTCTTCTGTGCTTTTTATGGTAGCACGGGAACCTCTAGGAGAGAAAATGGGAGCGGAAGGCTCAGATGCGTTCTCAGTACCACTTTTGTATCCCTAGTTTGTGTTAAAGCTTTACGGGGATGTAAATCCCTGAGGTGGGATTAATGTAAATACCAAGAATTTTCAAAGAATTTTTTTTCTTAATTTCTTTGGGATTTTACAAGAACGCAGTTTCTGATGGCACCTGATTCCGAGGCCTGGTGTGCCCGGAATCATTTTCTGATGTTTAGCTCGGGTACGTTCAGTGAACGAATGAGCGGGTTTTTTTTTCAAAATTTTGAACCGTTGCTTGGAATTGAAATCCAAGTGCACCGATGAACTCGTAGTGCCGGTTTTCTCTTAAGAGGACTTTCACCTCGACGGCAGATGATCGGGTTTGAGAGTTGTTTTTTGGGTTTCACGTGGATTAATAAAATAAAATAAGTGACAACTTAATTTTATCTTTGTTGAACCCACTCCATGTGGATAGTGTTGGTTAAAAGCTCCACATGGGAGTTGGTGGTGGGATCACCACACCCTAACCTCCCATGGGAGGATTATTAGGGTGGGGACCACCCGAGTAGCATAACCTCCCACGAGAGGTTATGATATGGGTCAACACAGGGCTTAACACCCCATTTAATGGGAGAGGATGAAATCTCTCAACAAGCCCCCATTAATGAGGGAGAGACTCTTGGACTCTAACTCCCCTCATAATGGAGGAGAATAAAACCTCTTCAAAACCCCCCATTTAATGGGAGGAAACTCCTTGACCCTCTCCTTGTTAATTAGGTGGGGACCACCCGGGCCCCTAAACCCCCCTCGAAACTCCCCAAATTAATTATGTCATCCACTCGGGCAATTAATTTGGCGAAGCCTCTCCACTATTTGAATTTTGAATTGTGCCAACCATCATGAACTTAAATAAGTGGGGCCCACTTAATTAATTTCCGCCACCAAGAATAATAGATTATATTCTATTATTTTGGAACGTTCTTGCGCCTTTCGGGTGGAGAGCTTGAGAGAAGTTCTTTCTCCAGTGAAGAACGCGAAAAATGCCGGCGATGCTTCTTCCCCGACCTTCTTCGGCCTTCTTCCTCGGATCCCCCCCTTTCTGACGTGGTGCTTCTCCGACGACCCTCCTTCCTCCGTCCTCGTCGTCAACCCACCGATGCACGAACTCGGAAGTGGAAGCGTGCGGTGAACGACGTCATCATCTTTCCCCGTGACGAACGCACGCCCCAATGAATCAAAGGTAGGGGTTAATTAATTTTGTTTGTGATATATCATTTTCCATTTTTCATCTTTATCTTGGGGCAGCTTGATATCAGCTTATCGGGAGGAGGTGGGACCGCACGAACACGGCCGACTCTCCTCCCCCTTTTGTTGTTGTGTTGTTTCGGTTTGAAAGAATGTGGCGTGGCGCCACGACACCACACAGAATCATGGAGAAATGCGGCAAAGATGCGTGACACCATCGCGCCGCGCCATTGAGGCTGAGCGAAATTGTGATCGGAGTCGGGGCCGCAAAGGCGAATCAAAGACTCTATAGTTTGATTATATGACGTGCAGATCGACGGGAGAAGTCGGAACATTCCGCAATGGTGATTTGAAGACTTCACAGTGAAGAGCCAGTCCTGGGAGGACTGCTGGCGAAGACCGTAGGCAAAACGGACCACCAGAGCGCGTCCGGGGGTCTGCGGAAGGGCCAGCAGGCGACACCCGGCGCGCTGCCAGGAGGGTCCGCCGCAGCTTCAGCCGCGGCTGCAGTCGGTGGTCCCACGGCCACGCGGGACCATGGGGAGACTGGGGGTCATAACCCTCGGTGGTCAAAGAGAGCGGCCCCCACGTCGGGGGCTCGCGGCTTCAATCAGGGGGGCCGTGCCGCCCCCCTTCCATGACAGCTCGGCCGAGCCGAGCTGTCTGGCCACGCGGGCCGTGCCCGCCCACCCGGGTCGGACCAGCCCATCCCAGCCGGGTCGTTCCCTAGTGGTCCGGACTCGGTTCGGGTCGAACCGGTTCGGGCCACCCCAAGGGGTCTCGGGCCAGGTCGGACCGGGCCTGAACCCCCTAATTTCGAGCAGTTTTCGTTCAAACGCCCATAACTTGTGCTACAGATCTACGATCGACGCACCGTCAGTTGTGATGCGATCCTTGGATCGAGGTGGTCGTTTCAGCATATTACAATCAAGGTTTCTGAGAACATTGGGTATGGCCGGGTTGGTTTGAACCCGAAACCAATCGGGCCCTCGGAGCGGAAACACTTATAACTTGAGCTCTGGACGTCTGATTGATGTTCCGTCTACTTTGTTGGATTAATCTTGATGAGATGGAACTTTTGGAATACTTAGCCTGAGGTTTGGATGCAGTTGGATAGTGGCCGGGTTGGATTGTACTCGAAATCCAACCGGACCACTAGAACGGAAAATCTGATAACTTTCAGACCGGACGACCGTTTGAAGAACCGTCAGCGGCGTTAGTGATCACGTTGCAAAACGGTCCCTATGAGTATACCCTATTAGTGTTCGGGGTACATTTGAGATATGGTCAGGTTGGTTCGTACACGAAACCAACCGGGCCCCTAAGACGAGATGGCTAATAACACAGAGACCGGGCATCCGATTGACGCGCAGTCTGTTGCATTGAGACCCCTATGAAGAGGCGGTCCTTTGAGATACTTCATCTTGGGACTTTGAGTTACTTGGAGTATCGACATGTAGCTCGTGGATCGGACCCTCCTGGAGGCGAGCGCACAGAGTACGGAGACTGTGTAGTTGGCTGAGACTTGAAGACAGCTTGTCTGACTCAAGTCGGAGTGACTTGTATAGCCCAGTGGGGAGCACTACTATGTTTGGGTGGCAGACCCATGGCGGGGAGCACTATTGTGTTTGGGTGGCAGACCTGCGGGTATCGACATGAGGAGTACCTCTGTAGGCTATTAGGGGGGTTCACTACTGTGTTTGGGTGGCTGACCCGTGGTACTTGATAGGAGGAGTACCTCAGTAGTCTTAGGTTAGTGAGTAGTGCCTCAGAGTAGTGACAGAATCCTTGTACTCTCTAGAGACGGATATCTTCAGCAGTTACGGTTTCGATAATGAAAATCCTGGTTTGAGATGAGTCAAAAACCTTTGTGTTTACATCATGATTGAGATGGGACACTTGAAAACATAGGTATATGTTTGGGCATATACCTAGGTAGTGGTTATCCGTTGATTTCATAACCTTTGTGTTTCCTCATGATTGAGATGGGTTACTTGATAACTTAGGTATAAGTATGGGCTTATACCTAAGTAAGGGTTATCTGTGGAAATCCTTCTTGTTGTTATCCTTGTTGGATTTAGTGAGACCTTGAGGGTATCATGGTCCCTACTGAGTATCGTATACTCACCCCTGCACAGGCTATGCCCACACCTCGTTGTGTTGGTTGTAGACGACGGGCAGTGCTGACGGAGGCCAAGTGTTGGAGGATTGGACGGTACTCGGTGGTGGACTTCACGACGAGACGACACTCGGAGGAGGTTGACGGGAAAGAGCGTTGTGGAGGCTATCTAAACCTACCCTTCATGTAGGATCCGTGGTGGATGATCAAGGAGATGCGCTATCTGTACCTACCCTTCAGGTAGGATCCGAGGAGGACGGCCAAGTAGCTGCTTCTTTTCTTCTAGCTTTTTGTCATTACTATTGTACTTTCATTCAGGTGTAGCTGTATTTTTCAGTTGGGTTTGTATTCTGGTCCACATACTTTTCAGCACTTTATTTTATATTTAGTGTATTACTTCAACTTGAAATATGTGGTGTTTTGTTTACTTTTATAAATTCAATGCCTTCCCAGTTATCGGGATTTACGCCTTTGGTGCTAGTCGCCAGCCCATGGACTATGGAAGACGGGCTTGGGGTAGTCACGACATGGGCCCCTAGGATGGGTCGTGACATTTCATGGCAGAAAAGACCCTAAATTAATATTTTAAATGTTTCATTTCTTGTTTAAAGTCATTATATTCCCTTTTAATTTAGCTATCCTTTTTATAAATTAATAATATTCCCCCTCAGTTCTACTATGTAAATTATATGAGTATTCCGTATATCAATTTCGGGTCTATGCCTAAGTCCACTATAAAGGGTGTCTATCCATGGTGACCCCAAAATGAGATCCTAAGTGTCTCTCCAAGAATATTGGGATTTTAGTATAAACTAACCCCTAAGATAGTCCATAGTATCATCTGTTGGGGACCAATTCTTTCTCTTTTCATGGAAAAACCATTTCACCACAAATCCCATCCATGATATCCCCCATAGGGAACTGATGTCAGTTTTCACGTGGTCAAAAGAAATGACACTTAGCGAGCCTATCCTAGGAATAACTAGTGTCGCCCCAAGCATGTTTACAAATAATTAACAAATTCCTACTAAGGAAATTGAGCCCATCCAAGGGGTCCTTAATCCAAATTCTATGATATATTCCAAGTTAGAAGATGAGTGTATTATCTGGTCAGAATGACCATAACATTTATCACACAAGAAATATTTATCATTTTAAACAAATATATCCATTTCATTTGGTCCAAGATTCAATTGCAACATAAGGTTTATTAATGCTTAGGGAATAAGGAATGGAGGAATAAACACATGGCCCATAAAAGCATTATGGTCATTAGAAATTATAATTAGGTGAAGAGAAACCATTAATATGATTTATTAGGCTAGTAAAGTAGATAATTTTTTTCATTTAGTCACGAAAAACCCGAAGGGGTAGCGTAGGCCAAGGATACCAACCTAGGGGTTATTCTATATTCAATAGGTTCATAAAGAACATGGGAATTAAAATTATTTAAATTATTAAAAAAGATAGAGGTGATTCTAGAAGGGAACGACTAATAGCTCATTGAATGTTATATAATGGACCAAAATATAAATTAATAAACTAGACCACCTACCTAATCCCAATAGTACTTCCTTCATCTAGCGCCAACCTTTTATTCAGGAAAGAATTGATGATATTGATGAAATTCTCCATTTCCATGAAAATTGGGAAAATGTTCTATCTCTTAAATATCACAACATATGATGTAAGAATAGAGAAATGAAATTAAGAGGAGTTTAGATCTTATATAGCGCTATCCATTTAATCTAATGGCCATCGATTTAGATGGGAAACATGGCGGACATATTCATACATCGGCGAAACGGTTTCTACTAACCATGCAGGCTAGTCTACCTCTTCTTTTTTAAGGATCTAGGCTCTGGATAGGCACAATATAACTTTGAGATCTCCACGACTTCCTTAGGTATTAATATTTGGTCAAATCCAAGGAAATTAAACAGAAATATGGTATTTACCTTTGATAAAATCTTTAACATTGAAACAGGAAGTCATGCTTATAGTAAAGGTTTCTCATCTCACTTTTACATTAATCAAACATATATAATATTAAATATTTATTCAACTGTATGGTGTATATACAACCCATTTGGATGTTATATTTCATGAATATATTTGTATACATGGTATTTAATGTTTAATTAGATGTTATTTTCTTTCTGTGGTGTATAGTTGAAAAGTTACATATGTGCTTAGGGTTAATTTTACAATGACTTCATTATTTAGGAATGTTTATTTGGGAGTCTAAGATAGGGACATTTCTATACAGTGTCCATGTTTTCTGAAAATTTTTCCAAAAAATATTTTTACTATTATTCAATGATTTTTAATATCTTTTTTACACTTATTTAACTTTTTAAAAATCTTTTTAAAAAGAAACATCATGGAATTATCTATACAATGTACTTTTTGACATTTCATTAAAAATATTTGAAGGAATGTTTTTTAGCATATATGGAATGAAAAACATTCCTTACCATTAGTATTCCTCAATTATTTGATAAATATATTATTATTTTATAGGGATCTCTTCATGTGAAAATGTTTTTTTTGTATGTACAATATTTTTATTTATTTTTTTAAAAATCAATATAAAAAAATGTATTTTCCATATAAAATAATTTAGTAACATATTTAATGAATTATTATCTATGTCAACGTAATTTTTAAAAATTATATTTAGCATGTACTCTATGCATATAATTAAAAATATTCCATTACATTATTTATGATCTATTTGACTATGTAAAGTATTTCCATTTGTAGGACTATATCTTCCAATATGGAAACATATTGATTTTGTTAAGGAATATTTCTTTAGTGTTATTTTTTTCAATTTTTAATTCATTGGAATTATTATTTGATGGGTGGTGCCAACTATATCCCATCGATGCATCGGTGTGTCTCATGATAAAACTATATTGGTTTTTGGTTTTGTCCTTACCAATTATGTATATTTCATGGATCAAAGCCTTGATATTATTTATAGAATTCTTGTAAAAGGCATCATAAGTATAGTTTTTATATTAGTTATTTTTAATTCTATAACTATTATATCATTTATTGATTTCCATTTTATTATTTCATTGTCTCAAAAATCTAGTGATATGTTATGGGGTTTTGTGATTGTTTATATAGCTTATTTGAACTTCCTTTATTCATGCCATATTATTCTCAAGTGATTATTTAAATGGAATGTTTTTTAGAGTATACCTTGTCACATTTTTTATGCTTATTTATTCATAAAAGAGTCCATTATATTCTTACTCGTACTATGAATTTGAGCTCAACCATTTCTTCAGTTTTATTTTTTCCTGGATACTATGATGTGTCTTTCAATCGATATGAGGGGATATGAGAAGTTTAATAATTTCATTCTCAAAAAAATAATATATTGTATTATTGGTTTTGAAATGTAATGATAATTAAAATTATGTATCAATTTTAAAATGAAAATTTATATATTTATTAAATTGGGATTCGATTTCATGTATTTAGTTCTTATATAATAAATTAACTATTGAATTTGGTCAACTTGGGTTGGGGTATTTATATTTGGTATCAGATCATGTTTATAAGAAACCATGGGAACTAGATTTAGGAAAACATTTTTTTGAAAACTAAATTCAACGATATAATTTTGATATATTTATAAAGAAACCAATATTATTGTTGAGTGATTAGTTAAATCTATATTTCCAATTTAGGTTAAGTGTTTCACAAGTTTTCATATAATAAATTATGATTCATAATGTCTTTATCTAATCTATTGTATTCCATTTTATGGAAATAGTTCCCAATGGAATGAATTGAAGTCGTATCAATAAATATATTCCATATAGTTAATGAAATCTTGGGACTAACAATAAAGATGGAGCTAGAGCTATACATAAAGTTGAATTAATTATAACCATATTATGATAGATGACTAAGATAATGAGAAATAACATTAACTGTATAGATTATATTAATGATCCACAATGCGGTGTAACAAATTTATACCACTTTATTCATCAACAACCAATATTATTCAATGGAACTATGAATACATTTGTAGATGTTCAATGTATATATTTATTAGAGAAGATATTTATCACTTTGGTAAGTAGTGAAAGGGATAAGGTTGTCATTATAGTTTTCCATATCTTAGAGTATGAAGATAAATATTGGTCAATGAATCAAAACACTAAGGATGATAAATAAATATAAAACATATAAAGGAAGTATTTTAAGAAACTTTTCGTGTGAAAATATTTTTCACATGAAAAATGAAAGGATGTGGAATGAAATTAATTGATTTTGATACAATATAAATAAAAAATAATAATAAGTATGAATCTTACATTACCAGGTTTTTTCGGCATTCCACGGACTATATAAGAATTACAAATAGAAATATTGGTCCTTCCATTGATGGGATTAATCAATTTCATTGAATATAACAAGTCCCCCAAACATTCTCATCATATGAAGATATTGTATCATGTTATATCAAAACTGAGGAAGAAATACCCACCTATTATAGATCTGAATGAAAGTAAGAAAAGAAGAATATGGAATTGAAATGATCGATAAGTGAAAAAAAATAAATAATAATTTTCCCATATGTGATAATTATGGAAATAAACACCAAAATATTTTTTTAAAGTGGAATGAGATTTTTCAACAAGTTTAGAAAAAAAATCCACTAAGATCATGATTATAAGTGAATGAAAGTGGATAAAAATGTTCAATGTGTTATTTATAAGATTATGGGGAACTATAAAAAAATATCCAAGGCATTAATAAAGTATATCTATGAGTAGGGATTATGATCAAGGTCAAGCATATTCTAATACTAAAATATAAGTGGAATATTTAAATTGTACGAATTAAATATTAATGATTTAGAAATAATTTATCAATGATATTTTGGTTATAATAATCAAAAAACATGTAAAGATTATACTGTTGTAGTTTTTTAATGTATTTGAAATCATATGTTGAATTGTTATAAAAATCAAGAAATTTGATAAGTGGTATGGTGGTAATTTTTGTAGAAGACAAAAAATATTGATATATTATGCTAATATTCTCCAGATTGTAAGATGAAAGTCAATGTGATAATATTGGTAACCTAGAAATGGTTTGAAATTTAAGGAAAATTAATTCATGAGGAATTTTGATGCATTTTTAATTTATATTTGATAATATGATATTTTATAATGAGAGAGTGAATTTTTGGAAGAATTTATGTTTTTAATATATTTTTATAGATATTTAGGTTATTATAATTTTTTAAAAAAATATTTGATTAAGGTATTTACATGTGAAATTGAGGTATGTGTTATGGAGGAATAATTATAAGTTTATATTTGAAATTTAATGACCTTATTCCTATTTTTTTAATTTTTTTGAATTTGGTTAGGTATATTTTAGAGGAGCCTTAAGATTGAGTAATTAAGGAATAGATTAACTTTAATGATAGATATTATAATTTTTTTTTTGAATTATGATTTGGAATATTTGTTAACATCTCTTAGATATTTTGGTTTTGGTAAAGATTTATTGGATCAAGGAATGACTTTTAGATCATTTGATTCATTATAATATCTTCAATCATAAAAACATTATCTCAATTTTCCATTTCTTCACATTAGAGATAATGTGGAACGATATCATAGAAAAATCAAAGGATTATATTTTGATTATAATATAGAAGTAAATCAATAATTTTTATTTCCTCAATAAAATTATCAAAATAGTAAAATAATCTCATGAATTTCAGATAAGGCCCTTGAAATGAAAATAGTTTCAGTATACTTATTCTTATAGAGAAAATAGTGTTCTTTTAACTCATTAAAGATTTATAGTCTTGTTATGGTTAACTTTCACAATAACATGTTTAATATAAATCTATACTAATCATTGATTATTAATTTTCTATTCCATGTCTATAATTTTAAATCTCACTAATTTTCTTTGATTCAAAAACCTATTTTTATGGACACTTTCATACTTCCATTACACTCTTTTAAAATGGTGTTTCATTAACAATTTTTATGATTTTTTTCAAGAAATAAAATTTAAAATTTCAAACAGATTATTACTAATAAATTTTAAAATTGTGGGGAGATAACTATTTTAAGTATGTTATAATATAAGACATCTAGATTTTAAAATAACATTATGTTTGATAATGTTTACAACACGTAATATCAATATTAAAAGAACCCCATAGTATTTTTATTTAAATATTATAGTTATAACATAGATATTAGATTGGAGGGTATTTATATTATTAATCAAATTACGAACTACATATATAAACAAACTTCTTAGTCAAAATACATTGATTAATTGTTAATAAATATGTACGAAATTTTCAGTAAAGTTATTTTATGCTTTAAAAAAATATGTTCTTAAGAATTGATTTTTATTGGGAATATATTATAATTATATTATGGAAATAATATAAATTTTATTTTATAAAAATAATAAATATTTCTTTAAAAGTTATATCAAAATTATCTTAAGGTGAAATTGTTTAAACTCTCTGAAAAGATTTATTTTTGAGTGAAAATACAAATTTCTATTGAAAACTATACTTTTGTTTCATAAATAATAAAAGTTATATTTTATATAAAAACAATTATAATAAAAATAGTTATATTATAATATTAATAATCTTATTATGTATTTTATAATCAATTTTATCTTTGAATTTCGTATCAAACTATTATTATACTTAAAATGACATTTTTATTAAAAATTATTTCTTATAACATTTTTCTAGTTTAATTTAAAATTAAATTATACCAGTTATGTGTCTTTAATTTTAAAATATTTATTCGATATTTGGGTTATGGAGGTCAAAACATTAGTGAGTTTTACATTTAATACATGGTCAATATGAATAGTAAACTTAGTATGTTTTTATTAAGACAGTAAAGGGAAAATTGTGTAATTAATGTTAGAAATAAAATGATAAATACTATAAAATAAACCTAACACAAACCATAAGTTTATTTTAAAATTCCATTTCATACACACTATTCCATTTTTTGGTTATTTTTAATTTTCTATCCATTTTGAAGTAATTATATCCTTTATAGTATTTTATTTCACGAAAAGATAAATATGTCACATTTTTGTTTTTAATATCTTTATGATTTTCAATATATGGTCATCAATATAATATATTAAAATGTATATTTTATTTTTAAATATAAAATATTTAGTATCATTGTAATTTATTTTTAATTTTTAGTGAAGAAATAATTTTCTAAAATCGTAAAATAATGCTGACACAGTAATTATTAAATTAATGGAAATATCAATTAAAAGATATTTAAAATATTAAATGTATTAAAATTTGATATAAATAATTTAACACATGAACATTATATAATAGAATGAAATTTTAGGCATATACTAAAATATTTTTTTGAATTCTATGTTTTGTCATTATATTATTA
Organism: Viscum album; assembly: GCA_963277665.1. NCBI lineage: Eukaryota > Viridiplantae > Streptophyta > Magnoliopsida > Santalales > Viscaceae > Viscum > Viscum album. Next base: position 506,212,071 of record OY728130.1, read on the forward strand.
AATTCATTGTAATGAATTATTCTACAAATTGGGTTTATTCGTATTTAATATTAAATAATATTACATTAAATGAAATAATATTTATAAAAATAATATGTTTTTCCATATGAATTTTATATGTTTATTTATATCTACCATTGTCCATTTATGGGGATTTTTAATATTATTTTAACATTATAGACCCTTAGAGAGTGGAAAGTGTTAAAAGTGCGGTAAATTTAAATAGGGTTAACGGGGAGAGGATAAAAAAATATACTGGTGAAAACATATTTAAAACACTTAAAAAATTATTATATGAAATTATTTTTATGTATATTCCCCTTATAATATTTTTTTATCAATTTTGATCCATTTTTTCTAGATAAATAATTTTTTTTAATTAAATAAATTGAAACAGTTCTAGTAATGTCACTCCCCTCAATTACATTTGAGACCCCTTACATAAATTATTTACACTCAATTGAGAACTAAATATTTCTCTATACCTACCTATTTAATTTCTCAAAATACTTATCCATTTTTATGAGGATATGGAAATTTTAAAATAGCAACCCTTTGTCTCTTAAGAAGAGTAATAAAGGGAGTTCGTCGAAGAGGATATAATCATCTTTAGTGTGTCTATCACAATTGTTTATTCTTTTAAATTATCTCTATGATTTAAATCCATCCTAAAAGTAAAAATTCAGTATCATAAATAGAAAAACATGTAATTTTTATTATGGTAAAACAATATTCCATCTCTTTTCAATCCAATGTGAAGCGAAATCATTGCTCATGTGTACGAAAAACTTATCATCTCCGCATAGTAGTGTGATTTGTTTTTTATCACCAATTTATATGGATAGATATATAGATGTAAATAATGATTATATATGTTATATATAAAAAATATTATTTGGGAAGTATGATGTCATTTATACATTATTATATTCAACTACATTGGAAAATTATAACATCACACAATCATATGTGTGGACAACCACCTCCACAAAGCGATGTGATTTTTTTTCAATTAATCTTTACATGGATGGTAATAAAAATTTATTAATTATAATATATGAGATATATTTTTTATTAATTATTCAATGAAGATTAATTATGCATCAACTTACTTTATTATCATCCATCAAAACATTGAAAATAGTGCTCATGTGTACATAAGACCTATAGTATCCAAAAATGGTATAATTTGTTTCTATATATCTATCTTTTATAGAAGGATATAAATATATAAATAATATATAAAATATTTATTCCATAAATAACATTATAGATATTATGAAACATTGGTAAAAGTTTAATTACCAAAACATTCGAATCAAAACATACATGAAAAACAATGTATTTACAACCTAAAATAGCTATTTTAACAATTAATTGGTTATAAATGGGTGATTATATAATTTTACTAAATATTATATGGTATACATACATGAATATGGTTATGTAATATATTTATAAGAAATCTATATATACTATACATGATATTGAGACCCATATTAAGGAATTATATCCATAGGTAAGGGTTTCTCGTATATCATTCACATTCATGAGACATACACCATAGTCACCATTTAGTTCATTTTGTGTTCAATATACTAAAACATTTTATTTTGTATATATTAATATTTATATCATTATAGAATTGAATTTTTCACTTGAATTAATTTATTTCATGTGTCTTATAATTCAGTTGTTTCTTAATTATGGAGGGTTAATTTTACAATCTCATTATTATTCAGGATTGTCTTTTTACGTCTCAGACGAGAATATATTTTTTACATGCTTATGATTTCTAAACTTGTTTTATAAAATTATTTTTATATTCTATAATGATTTTATACATTCAATTTTATGATTGTTCGACATTAAAAAAATGTTTCCAAATGAACCGCCTTATCTATTTCTAAAGAAGGTACTTTTTTACTTCTCATACAAATGGTTGAAAGTAATGATTTTTTAACATATACAACATAAGCTGAATTGCCCTCTATCTTGAAACAATTATTAATTGAATCATCCTATACATATTAAGATGTCCATTATAAGGATCTGACCTTAAACATTACATAATATTGAGTTAATTCAATAATTTGACCTTATTTCACCTTTAAGGTCTTTTACAGTTTAGTGTTTTAGGGAATTAGGCCCGAACAATTACATAATAGAACCAAAAATTTCATGTGGACGGTTACACTCAGTATCATCTTTTTACAACAAATGAAACCCTATAAAAAATATGATTTTTTTTCATGATAAAAATATTCTTGCCTTTTTCTTTTCTATAAACCATACTTATAAACTATATAAAACATTTAAAAACATGGGATGAGCATAAAAATCATATTATGGAATATAAAATATGGATTAAAATGGTAAGCCTGTTAATATTTAAAACCAATGAAAATATTTTAAAAAATACATAATTTCCACCCATAAAAAAACTCTTTATCTTACCTCATGAAATCATAATGTTACTAAAAAACATCATAGAAATCTTAAAACAAAAAATAAACATGTAAAATCCATAAAATAGTTATATTTTAGATTTCATAGCTATATATTGAGTAACCTTCATGGTAACATTTAGAATACCCATCATAGTATATTCCTTAAATATCACAGGAGAAACTTCAATGTTTACCCCTATTATGTTACCCAATGAATTTGGGAGATATCATTGGATCACCCACCCTTGATTTTTCATGTAATCACACGTATATATACATAATTCCCAAGAATCATAACATCATCATAACACATAAAACAATAGTAGATGAAAAATAACATTTCCACTTTGAAGTAACATTTCATATTTAAAAGTCGTGAACTCTTTAATGAAAATAGATTATGTTAAAATAAAATAGTAAAATTGTAAAGTAAACATTAGTACATAATAGTGACATAAAATATAGAAATTCCATTCATGGCATATATATAAAAAACATTAAATTTTATTTAAATATTCAATACCCTTTTAAAACATAAATAAAACATTTCAAAAAACTATTTTCGATTCCATGTATCCCATACCACATTGAAACATTTCAATGGAATTAACACTTATAAACATTCATGCCAATATAAATATATCTTTAAAATTATTTTGTAAACATGGACATGAATGATAAGTATTTATATGTTTAAATCATTAAAACATTTAAAATTGTGTTTTAGATAAAGAGTACTTTACAATTTTGAAAATTTAAATTATACACCACATGAAAGTATAACATTTTATAGGACATTAAATTACATTAATATTGAGATAATACTGATAAGAAATGTAAATGGGTTTTTACACACACCTTATAAGTAAATAAAGTTACATATCATCATGAAATGTCTCGATAAATGGATATTGAGACAAAGTCCTTTAGAAAGATCATATCCATAGATTATGTGTAATAAAATGACATAATTATGTGTGAAAATTTAAAATACACCCAGTATAGTGGATAAATAGTGTAAAATAATTGGCAGTCATTCGAACATATTATTGGAATAACCAAACCAATGACATGGATATTTCACTCGATTAAGTTATATGTGAGGTAAGATTTCCCTTACAAAGATCATTTTATTTATAAAATAGAGTGATTATTTTTATTAACTATAAATACACATAAATAACATATAAATAAAATATAGTATATATAAATTAATTTCTCACATAATCATTGCACGACATAATGATGAAGTTGAATATTAACCCAAAGTAAGGAATTGGGTTAAGAAGTTCCCATAAATCAAGTCTGAATTGTATTGTTCATTCTTTATATTTAAGAATAATAAAAATAGGTTAATTTCTACTTGATTCATAAAATTTATCAATTTTATTATTCATTTTATATTACTTATTACCATGTTATAGAAATTTTTTAATTATTTCAGATCATATCAGGCGTTTTGTTGATGATCTGAACATCAGTAAAAAATGAACTTGTTAAAATTAAAAAAATTATGTATGGCCCAAAGTACATTTTCTCTTGAAGGGTATTCATAATTCAATTATCATATATATCTAGTATATATTTATTTATAATAAACCACAATATTTGTGGCTAATAAATGAAATGCAACGTTTTTGGAGATGGTAGGTCGTACATATGCTTGAACACTACATTTATTTTATTGTCATATTAAAGTAATGAAAACTAAATGATACAAAGGTATATTATAATTAAAATATAATATATATGTTATATATGTTACATAACTTTATTAACTCTATCATTTATATATTCCATGTGTGTAATGAATTAGAAATCTCACTTTGAGTGGGAGGTAGTCCACACTTTCTGAAATGAAATTATCTTATGTACACATTATGGAAAGAAAAAAAGCTAAGTTGTAAATAAAAATTATATAATGAAAGAGAAAATATAAAAATAATATATAAAATATATAAATATAGTACCATCATTATGGACACCATGAGAGGTGGTATGAGAAAATTGTACAATCACTGTTTCGTGAGGTAGTAGTTTTCCCAACACAGAAATTGAATTTTTTATATCCATTAGATAGAAGTGTGTATAAGTGTAGGTAGAACACTTAGAATAAAAACATCCTTGAAAAATTGGAATATTATTTTTTTTTATGAAATAATGGAATAATAATATCATAGATAGTGGATAAGTAAAATAATGGAAATGATCTTGAGAGAAAACATTGACTCTAAATCAAGTAACTCTTTTTAATTTGAGTCAAATGGCTTTATTTAATTGTCTTATGCCAAACGAATCACTTGTAAAATAATTTGAGGGAATTTGGGATCTTATTTTAATATAATATCGATGATCTAGGTTTGAGAGGTGTTATTAATTGGGACGTGGTGGTGGTCTTTTATAAGAGGGAGGATGGGCACTTTTGGAAAGTCTGGAAATATTTTTTTATTATAAACTGATTTTTGAATTATAATTGCATAAAAGTGATATATTTATAGGATAAGTTGTTGATTGGTCAAACTCCTCTCATCCAATATTTTTTAGAAAAGATTAGGTCACAACTCTTAACCTTACGTTTTGGAATTAGCCCATAGTTAAATAAATTAACTCTCACCATGTCTTCTTGTATTTTTTACACTATATATTTAATGTAGTTTTGATAAAATGACAAGAGAACCTCAAGTGGATCATTACTGACATTTGAAATATTATGTATTATATTTGACCAAATCATAGATTTTTATGACTAATATATCCTTTAATAAAATAGTACTTTTTTAAACTCATTTATGTGAAATTTTCACTATTTTATAATTGATTTTTGTTAAAGCCATAAAAACATGATTAATTTAGAAAAAATACATTAAATATAATATAATATTTCATAAAAATCCATAAAATTAGTGGGTGGCATAAAAAGTTTCAAATTACATTTAGTTTAATATTTATAATATCATTTATTTAAATCCTTCATTAATAATGTAATCACTATATCGTCATTGTGTCGAAAATAAATAAATTTCTTTAATGTATAAAAAATGGAAACAAAATACCGTGATGTAAAAAATTATTCTAGAATTATAATTACTATTTATAGTGAAGGAAATCGGTTCTATAACACTATATTATTAAATTTTTTGTAAAACGATACATGATTATGTTATATTTATCTTTACATTAAATTAATTGTTATAACATGTTGTTATCACAACCATGTGGCTACAAAATACAAAAATATCATCCAATGGATTGTTTGGGTCTCCCAATACTCATATAATGAAAATAAGACACATTTTAGGGTTTTTTATATTATTATAGTATGTTTTTTACCCTTTCTACCTAATTTTCTGTTTAATCTTGGTAAATAAAAACAATTTCTAAAGTTACAATCCATAATGTCAAAAATGTAGCTACTTATATAATTTTAACCATATAATTCAAAATATAGAAAAAAATTCAAAAATTCAAAAATTTAATTTTCATAAATTAATTTAAAATTAATTCTGGTTTTCAAAACCAGATGGCAGGTTTTTAAGTAGTAAAAACTATCAAAATATTGACTTGTTTTTATGTCTGATTAAAATGTGAAATTACATCCAATGACCAAGACTGTATTAATTGAAAAAATCATACTCTAATTACACTTTATAGCCAATAATAATTATAATCTAACTATAAAAATAAATGAGATAAAAAGGTTGTTTTGAATTAAAATTAATTATTTCCACTATTCATTAAAAATTAATTTTATTATAAAAATACCAAAATTATACCAAAGTAAATTTTTATGTAACTCATATAAATAAGAAGTTTATTTTTTCATATACAACATATAAATGTGGAGGAAACTATATTGAAAAATGGTTCTCCATAAAATGGTGGTAAAATAACCTTTTCAAAATATTATAATATTTTATGCTAAAAATTGGATTCATTCTCATTTAAGCATCTAAAATTTATTAGATAAATGTAAAAACATTTAAAAATGATGTGTAATAATAATATAGGATGTTATATTAATTAGCACCAATAAAACAGCTTGGTGTTAAATACCATTTAAAATAATAATATCATTAATTTATTACTTTTTAGTATAACTCAGTCTTTGCACAATGTAAGATTTTGGAAAAATACATTATTGTGTGTTGAGTATGCAATCAATGATAGCATCCCCATTAATATAAAATTAATATCTCATTCCTAAATATTAATATATATGAAAATGACTTATTATATAATTAAAAGTGATGTTACATATTCCCCACTTTTATATATTGTGTCCTCTCAATTTAAAAATTGGGATCGGTAGCTACATTGATAATCCCACATCGATAAAGATACAATAAAACTATAACATTAAAAGGAATAAATATAAGTAGAAATGTTACCCAAGATAAAACATATTGTTATTCCATCTAAAAAATGGTTATTGAAGAAAAAATAGCCATCTTGTTTGGATGGAGAGTGATAAAAAAACATGATCAAGAGAAAGTTAACTATCAGAAAACTAAAAACATGTGATTGGTTAAAAGGTCTTTCATTTCCTAGTATGAAAAGTAAACTGAAAATTTATTTATTTTAAGATCCTTTTATTAAATTTCAGGAATTATTATACAACATAGAATAAAAAGAAAATTAAATTTACTTACATGAAAAGTATATTTTTATCCTTTAATAAATTCCATCAGAACTCATCATTTTCTCCGAATAATGAGTATTCGGGATGATTCATCTTATTAATACAAAAAATATTAACAATATATTTATTCTATCTTGAAAAATTAACCAAAAAAATAAGGTTATTATAAGATCACATTATCCACCAAAATAATAATCCTTTATAAAAAGAAGAACTGTTATTATAAGGACCCAGCCTTAAACATTACTTAATATTGAGTTACTTCAAGAATACATGTTGAGGATCTTTTCAGGTTTAGAGTTTTAGAGAATTTGATCATAAAACAGGCATTACATTCCACATTTAAACAATGTGGTTACATAAAAGATAGTACTCATTTTCCCCTCAACGGAAAGATATTTAAAATAAAACATGGATTCTTTCTTGACACTTCCTTGACAATATCATCACATCATGTACCTTTACCTTGACCTGGGAAAAACATTTCAAAAACATGGGATGAGCATAAAAAGCTCAGTAAGGGATATAAAAATATGGAAAGGAAACATGAGTACATGTATACGTAAGAATCAATGAAATCATACTTTACTCATAAAACATAAGCACTTTAACATAACTCCTCAAATCATGAATAAAACATAGAAATCATAAGACATAAAGGTAACTTGAGGCATTCATAACATTATTAAATAGGGAGTAACCCACTTGGTTACGTTTGAAGTACCCATCATAGTATATTCCCTAAATCTCTTCAGAAAAACCTTAACCTTTAACCCCTTTGCGTTACCCAATGCATTGGAGAGCTATATCGGGCTCACCCACCCTTAGTTTATCACAGAACCACCCGTCTTCATAACAATTCCCAAGAACCATAACATAATTGTATCACATAAAACAAGCATAAAGGAAACATAAAATTTCCACATTTCAATCACAAGATATCAATACAACACATTGATATAATAAAAACATTATGAAAACCAATTTCAATACTAAAATAAAAAAAAATTAAAACATGGTATTTGTTTTTCATTTGAAAAAAAGTATGGCTTGTAGAGGAAGTTGAAACTCAAATAATGGTCACAGTGGCGTAAAAGTCGTTGTCGCCGCATACATACGACAAAAACATTTCCTTTTTTCATTTAGTAAAATGATTCGTATAAAAAATATTCCTTTTGGATAAACATAAAACTCAAAGGGGTTTATACACTGTATAAAAGAATGTTTTGTATAAAACAAAATATGCCTTAATGAAAGGAGATTGAGATAAAGTCTCATACCTCGGGTCCGACTTGACTCGATCGTTCTTTAACCTACTGAATAATAAACTTGAGATAATTTCTATATTCTTATGAATCATTTTCAAGCTTATTATTCCTTTTATATCAATTATTACAATGTTATGAACACTATGTAATTATTTAAGTTAATATTGGTCGTTTTGTCGATCATTGCTACTTGAGTCAAAAATAAACTCTTTATAATTACAAGTTTGTTTATGGGGTAAAATATCCATTATATACAGAATTATATTCATTATGTAGATATCATATATATCATATATATCCATTACATTCATGAATTTATAATATTACATAACATTTAGAGGTAAGAAATGAAATGCACCATTCATGGAGATGGTAAGTCGTACGTACGCATGAACGCTACTTCCATTTCTATTTCATATTTAATGGAAATAAATACTAATTATATTAAGGTATATTATAATTAAATTATAATATTATATATAATATCATTAAATATATCCTTTATATGTACCATATATGGTATTAACGAATCAAATCACTTTGAGGGGGCGGTAGTCTACACATCCTAAAATGAAGATATCGCGTGTTCCCATAATGGAAACCATAAGGGTATGCCATATATGAAAAATACTGAAGCTTAAGTAAAAAATAAAAATATTATATATCATATATAAATATAGTGACATCTTAATGGACACCTTTTAAGGTTTTATATTAGTGTTGAACAATCATCGTTTCATGAGGCAGAAAGTTTCCATCCACCGAAACAGTATGTTCTTTAACCATTAGATGTAGGTGTTTGTAAGTTTAGCTCGAATAATTCTTATAAAAACACCCTAGTATATTGATGATACTTCTTTTGTTACAAAATAAATGAAAAAAATAGTTTAGGGGTGTTGAAGAAGCAAAATAAAACATAAGAACACAAGAGAAAACACTACCTTTAAAACGGGTAACTCCTTTTGAATTGAATTCAAAGGCTTCCTTGGGAAGACTTCTGCCCAATGTGGGTCTTCTAGAAGTAATAGAGGGATGTGGAGAGACAAAATGGGGAGGGGTTGGCTGAGCCAAAGGCTTGAGAGGTTTTGGTAAGGTGGTATAGGTGGGGGCCTTTTATAAGAGGAGAGGAGGGGCACTCTTGGAAAGTTATAAAACTTTACTTTATTATAAGATTATTTTCAGATTTTAAAGGTCCCAAAATTATATATTTCGAGGGTAAGGTAATAAGAGTTCTAAATCCACCCATCCAATATGTTTTTGAAAAGTCTAGGTCTTAGATTTTACATTATCTTTTCATTTTATTTAAATCATTAAATAATGAGGTAATCACTGCATCATCATGGTGTCATAAATAATTTAATTTATTTAATGTCTAAAAATTATAAAAAAAATATCATGATTTATGGCATATTTTTTTTTATTTCTAATGAATATTTATAATTAAAATGATGAATTGTATAACCCCATTTAAAAATTGTTTTAGTAAAACAACACATGTTTGTGATATTTTTATTTTAACATTAAATAAAAAGTTATTAATGTCATTTTCCTACCAATGTGGCTCCATGGGGTCCCCACGTTGACCCATGGATTTTCATTGTCGTCCATGACACATCCAATAAGGGTAGGACATGTTTCAAGGTCATTTCATATTATTAAAACATTATTTTTACCTTAAATTACACTAATTACCTCTAATCGCGATTAAAAACATAAAAGTTAATATTCACCCAAACATTATTTTAATCCATTGAACCAAATTTTACTTTCTAATGACATCCATGAATGTTGGATTTTTGAAATTAAAATCACACAGGAGGTAAAATTTCATTTAAACGAAAAATCAGTTTTTTTAAGTACCACTTAGTGGTTTCACTATTCATCAAAAATTGAAGTTTTTAAGAAAAATACCAAAAATTCACCCTAAGCTATATTTGATATTAGGAATTCAAAAATTATGTCTATTTTACAAAATTAAAAACATATAAGTTACATTAATTAATTTAATAATTAATTCCCGCTGTCAAAACAAATAGCATGTTTTTATTAAACAAAAAGTATCAAAAGATTGACACTAGTTTAAGTCCGATTTCAAAGTGAAATTAATTCCAATGAACACTATTGGATTAAATGGTAAAAATATATTCTAATTTCACTATAAAACCAATTCAAAAGATAATCTAATAATATTAATAAATTATATTAAAAAGAGGTTTTAAATTGAAATAAAACATTTTTAACTATTCATTGAAAATTGATCTTTATCAGAAAAATACCAAATATTTACACAAAGTAAATTTTGATGTCCCAATTATAAAGAATAATTTTATTTGGTCCAATAGAATGTATACAAGTGAACAAAACTATATTTATAGACGGTTCTCCATCAAAAGGCGATAATTCGACCTTTAGTGAATGTTAGAGTATATATGACTAAAATTGTATTCTTTTCATATTTTAAGCCTTTATATTTTATTGGATAAATGTAAAAACATTTAAAAAACATATATAATCATATTTCAGTCATTTCTATTCATTCACACCAATACAACGACTACGTGTTAACTACCATTTAAAATAATATTGTTTTATTACTAGTGTGCAACGTAAGATTTCAAAGAAACTCTTTATTGAGTATCAGGTACACTATCGAACATAGAAACACATTTAAAGTAAATTTAATATTTAATTATTAAATATTAATAAACATGAAAATTATTTATTATTTATTTACCTAGGATGTTACATCCTTTCCCCCTTTTGGGAATTGCGTCCTCGCAATTTTATTCACATATCAAAATAAGTGGGGGTATTTATCCCTCATAGCATTTTCAGATTCCCATGTTGCCTCTTCACTCATGTGGTTTTTCCACAAAACATTTACTTGATTAATCACCTTATTCCGCAACACTTTCTCCCTATGGTCAAAAATCTGGACTGGTTGTTCCTCATAAGATAGATTCTCTTCCAGCTGAACCAACTCTGGACTCAAAACATGAGATGGATCTGGAATGTACTTCCTTAATATTGAAACATAAAAAACATTGTGTACCTGAGATAAACTCAGAGGTAAATCCACTCAATAAGAAACTTATCCAACTCTCTCCAAAATTTCATATGGTCCAATGAACCTTGGACTCAACTTTCCTTTCTTACCAAATTGCATGACACTTTTCCATGGTGAAACTTTGAGAAAAACATGATCACCTACCTCGAAAGATAGATCCATCCTCCTGTAGTTTGCATAACTTTTCTATCTACTCTGAGATGTTCTCATCTGTTTCTGAATCAACTGAACTTTTTCTGCCATCTATTCTACCAATTCTGGTCCCATCAGCTTCATTTCACCCACCTCATCCCAAAAATCTGGAGTTCGACACTACTTCCCATATAATTCCTCAAATGGTGCCATCTGTATACTGGAATGAAAACTGTTATTATATGAAAATTCAACCAAATAAAGATATTGGTCCCAACTTCACTGATAATCCATCGAACAAGCATGTAATATAGCCTCCAAAGTCTGGATTGTTCATTCTAACTGCCCATCTGATTGAGGATGAAAAGTTTTACAAAAATTTAATTCAGTACCCAACGACTTCTAAAGGCCATTCTAAAAGTTAGAAGTAAACCTGGGATCACAATCAAATACAATGGAGAGTGGAACTCCATGTAACCTGACTATCTCTTTAAGATAAAAACGAGAAAGTTGATCTAGAGAGAAATTATCTCGAATATGAAGGAAATGAGAAGATTTAGTCAAGCGATCAACAATAACCAAGATTGCATTATTACCTCGAGATGTCTTCGGTAACCCCACAACAAAGTCCATGGATATATTTTCCCATTTCCACTCTAGCACTGGAAAAGGCTGAAGCATCCCTTTTGGTAACTGCCGCTCGGCTTTAACCTGCTGACAAGTAAAACACTTTATAGTAAAATCTACAATATCTCTTTTTATTCCATCCCACCAGTAATACTCCCGCAGATATTTGTACATCTTAGTACTGCCTGGATGAACTGAAAACGGGGAACTATGATCCTCACATAACAACTCATTCTTCAACTGTGAATCACCTGGCACACATAATCTCTTCCCAAACATCAAAAAACAATCATTATCAATGTTAAATTCAGGTAACATACCCTTATAAACCAGATCTACCTTTTTTTGCAACTCACTATCTTGCTTTTGTGCTTGCTTGATTCTATCTGATAGAGAATATTTCACTGATACCTAAAACAAAACAAAAGGAAATCCTACACCAACAACTTTTATGCCAAATTTCATCAAATCCTTAACCAAAGGAGCATGTTCCAAATGCTATATTTTTAATGAAGCATTAATTTTTCGACTCAAAGCATCAGCCACTAAATTTTCTTTTCCCGTATGGTATTGAATTGTATAATCATAATCCTTGATTAATTCCAGCCATCTCCTCTGTCTCATGTTCAATTCATTCTGAGTGAATATACACTTTAAACTTTTTTGATCAGAATATATTTCACACTTTACTCCATACAAATGATGCCTCCAAATTTTTAAAGCGAAAACAACAGTAGCTAATTCCAAATCACGTGTAGGGTAATTTACCACATGAATTTTCAACTGACGTGAAGCATAAGAAATTACCTTATCATTCTGCATTAGGACTCAACCAAGTCCTTTCAACAAAGCATCACTGTATATAACAAACTCACCATTCATGGAAGGAAGTTCCAAAACTGGAGCATTTACCAATCTTCTTTTCAACTCCTGAAAACAATCATCACATTCTTTTTTCCAGATAAACTTAACACCCTTATGAGTTAGCATAGTCATTGGACTAGATAACTGTGAAAAGTTTTCAACAAACCATCGGTAGTAACCTTCCAAACCAAGAAAACTACGGATCTCGGTTACATTTGTGGGTCTTGTCCATTCTTCAACAACTTTTGTTTTACCAGGATCAACAGTTATGCCATTTTTTGAAACAAAGTGACCATGGAAAGAAATTTGTTGCAACCAAAACTCACACTTACTGAATTTTCCATACAGTTTATTTTCTTTTAAGGTTTTCAAGATAACCCTTAAATTACTTTCATGGTCCTCATTACTTTTAGAAAACACCAAAATATCATCAATAAAAACAACCAACATTTTTCACCTGAGTCAACTGAGCCATCACTGCAACAAACTATTTAGTTCTGACTCTAACCATCTCAGGATACTGATTTGAAAGGTCATTTCCCTCTATATGCCTTCCTAGAAAATTTGTTCTGTTTCCTCTATGAAAAACCATTCTTAACATATAAAGATCTTAGGAGAAGCAGCATGGTAATATTCAAATTCTATATCATTTCAATTTGACCATAAATTTTTTTTGGATAATCATTTAATAGAATTTTAACTCCTAAAGTTGTCTAAACTGACCTTTGATACCAACTATAAGGCCCCAGCCTTAAACATTACATAATCTTGAGTTACATCAAGAATACACATTGAGGATATTTTCAGGTTTACAGTTTTAGGGAATTATATCATAAAACATGCATTTCATTCCACATTTAAACAAATATGTTACATAAAAGATAGTACTCATTTTTTCCATCAACGGAAACATATTTAAAATAAAGAATGGATTCTTTCTTGACACTTTATTGACACTATCATCACATCATGTACCATTCCATTGACCTGTGAAAAACATTTCAAAAACGTAGGATGAGTATAAAAAGCTCAGTAAGGGATATAAAAATATGGAAAGGAAACATGAGTACATGTATACGTAAGAATCAATGAAATCATACTTTACTCATAGAACATAAGCACTTTAACATACCTCCTCAAATCACGAATAAAACATAAAAATCATAAGACATAAAGGTAACTTGAGGCATTCATAACATTCTTACGTAGGGAGTAACCCTCTTGGTTATGTTTGGAAGACCCACCACAGTATATTCCCTAAATATCTTCGGAGAAACCATAACGTTTAACCCATTCACGTTACCCAATGCATTAGAGAGCTATATCGGGCTCACCCACCCTTACATTATCACAGAACCACCCGTCTTCATAACAATTCCAAAGAATCATAACATAATCGTTTCACAAAAAACATGCATAAAGGAAACATAACATTTCCACATTTCAATCACAAGATATCAATACAACACATTGATATAATAAAAACATTAAGAAAACCATTTTCAACACCTAAATAAAATAAAATTAAAACATGGTATTTATTTTTCATTTAAAAAAAAGTATGGCTTGTAGAGGAAGCTGAAACTCAAATAATGGTCACGGCGGCAGAGAAGTCGTTGTCGCCGCATACGTACGACAAGAACATTCCCTTTTGTCGTTTAGTAAAACACTTCGTATAAAAAATATTCCTCTTGGATAAATGTAAAATTACAAGGGCATTATAGACCTTATAAAATAAGGATGTGTATAAAACAAAATATGCCTCAATGAAAGGAGATTGAGACGAAGTCCCATACCTAGGGTCTGACTTGACACGATCGTTCTTTTACCTCCTGAATAATAAGCTTGAGTTAATTTATACTTGCTTAAGAACCTTTTTCATGTTCATTATTACTTTTATATCACTTATTACAATGTTATGAACACTATGTAATTATTTAAGTTAATATTGGTCGTTTTGTCTGTCATTGCTACGTGAGTAATAAATAAACTCTTTATAATAACAAGTTTGTTCATGGGGTAAAATTTCCATTATATACAGAATTATATTCATTATGTATATATTATATATATCATATATATCCATTATATACATGCATTTATAATATTACATTACATTTAGAGGTAAGAAATGAAATGCACCGTTCATTGAGACGGTAAGTCATACGTACACATGAACGATACTTCCATTTCTATTTCATATTTAATGGAAAGAAATAATAATTATATAAAGGTATATTATAATTCCAGTATAATATCATATATAATATCATTAAATATAACCTTTATATGTACCACATATGGTATTAACAAATCAAATCACTTTGAGGGGGTGGTAGTCTGGACTTCCTAAAATGAAGATATCGCATTATCCATAATGGAAACCTTAAAGGTATGCCATAAATGAAAAATAATGAAGTTTAAGTAAAACATAAACATATTATTTATCATATATCAATATATTTACATCTTAATGGCCACCTTTGAGGGTGTTATATGAGTGTTGAACAATCATCGTTTCGTGAGGCAGAAATTCGCCATCCATAGAAACAGTATGTTCTTTTACCATTAGATGTAGTTGTGTGTAAGTGTAGCTCAAATACTTCCTATAACAACAGACTAGTATATTGATGATACTGTTGTTGTTACAAAAGAAATGAAAAAAAGATTTTAGGGGGGTTGGAGAAGCAAAATAAAACATAAGAACACAAGAGAAAACACTACTTTTAAAACGGGTAACTCTTTTTGATTTGAGCTCAAAGGCTTCCTTGGGAAGACTTCTGCCCAATGTGAGGATTCTAGGAGTTAGAGAGGGATGTGGAGATACAAAATGGTTAGGGGTTGGCCGAGCCAAAGGTTTGATAGGTCATGGTAAGGTGGTAGAGGTGGGGGCCTTTTATAATAGGAGATGAGGGGCACTCTTGGAAAGTTATAAAAGATTACTTTATTATACAATTATTTTCATATTTGAAAGGACCCAAAATTATATATTTCGATTATAAGGTAATATGAGTTCTAAATAAACCCATCCAATTGGGTTTTGACAAGTTTAGGTCTGAGATTTTACATTATCATTTCATTTTATTTAAATCGTTAAATAATGAGGTAATCGTTGTATCATCATGGTGTCATAAATAATTTAATTTATTTAATGTATAAAAATTATAAAACAAATATCATTATGTAGGAAATATTTTTATATTTATAATGAATATTTATAGTTAAAATTATGACTTGTATAACCCCATTTAAAAATTGGTTTAGTAAAACAACACATATTTGTGATATTTTTATTTTTACATTAAATAAAAAGTTATTAATGTCATTTTCTGACCAAAGTGGCTCCATGGGGTCCCCAAGTTGACCCATGGATTTTTTTGGACGGCCATGACACATTCGATAAGGGTAGGACATGTTTCAATGTCATTTCATATTATTGAAACATTATTTTTACCTTAAATTACACTAATTACCTCTAATCGTGATTAAAAACTTAAAAGTTACTATTCACCCAAAAATTATTTCAATCCCATTGAACCGCATTATACATTCTAATGAAAACCATGAATGTCTGGTTTTTGAAATTCAAAACAAAGAGGTGGTAAAATTTCATTTAAATGAAAAATCAGTTTTTTTAAGTACCACTTAGTGGTTTCACTATTCATCAAAAATTGATGTTTTTCAGAAAAATACCAAAAATTCACCCTAAGATATATTTTATATTCCAAATTCAAAAATGATGTATATTTTACAAAATTCAAAACATATAAGTTACATTAATTAATTTAATAATTAATTTCTGCTGTCAAAACAAATAGCGTGTATTTATAAAACAAAAAGTATCAAAAGATTGACACTAGTTTAAGTCCGATTTCAAAGTGAAATTAATTCCAACCACCACTATTGGATTAAAGGGTAAAAATATATTCTAATTTCACTTTAAAACCAATTCAAAATACAATATAATCATATTAATAAATTATATAAAAAATAGGTTTTGAATTAAAATACAACATTTTTCACTATTCATTAAAAAATGAACTTAATCAGAAAAATACCAAAAATTTACACAAAGTAAATTTTGATATACCGATTCTTAAGAAGAATTTTATTTGGTCCAATTGAATGTATCAGAGTGACCAAAACTATATTTATTGACGGTTCGCCATCAAAAGGCGATAAGTCGACCTTTAGTAAATGTTAGAGTATATATGCCTAAAATTGATTTTTTTCATATTTTTAGCATTTATCTTTTATTGGATAAATTTAAAAACATTTAAAAAACATATATAATCATATTTTAGTTATTTATATTCATTCCCGATAATACAACGGCTACATGTTAACTACCATTGAAAATAATATTGTTTTATTACTAGTGTGCAACGTAAGATTTCAAAGAAACTCTTTGCTGCGTATCAGTTACGCTATCGAACATAGCAACCCCTTTAAAGTAAAATTAATATTTAATTATTAAATATTAATATATATGAAAATTATTTATTCTTTATTTACCTGGGATGTTACAATTATTAATCTCTAAAACTAAATAGTAATACCAAAATTTAATCATTGACAATTCTGCAAAAAAATTCCCAAAATTTAATAAAAATAATCAAAATAATATTGAAACCCAAAACTCCGATGAATTTTATAACATTGTCTTCCAAGAAAAATTTTAACAAGTATCTACCAATAAAATTGATCACTCTAAAAGTATCATACTGAAAATTAATTAACTTAATCCCATATTCTCCATGATATGTTAATCATTTCCATAAATAACATAATTACCATAATTCCAAAATTAAAATCATTTATTCTCCAAAAATATAATTCAACATTTAATATATTAAAATCCCATAGTTTTCTATTAAATTTAATCATATATTTCTCTTAAATAGTGAACTTCTTCTAAAATATCATTTATCACGTAATCCCCAAATAATATTCCAATACTAAGGGATTCCATTTGATAAAATATATGTCTCCCAAATAAACTTATTCTTAATCTATAAAATAATTTTACTAAAAAAGAATAATTCATACGAACTAGGGAAATCATGTTGGCTAGTGGTAGGTGATAAAGGCATCTCGCACTCCGATTGTGGGTTCGATTCATATAGCATTGTTCGACGTAACTGGTTGTCACATGGTCTACGTGTTTTCCTTTTCCAAAAACTGTATAATTATAATAACACTTAAAAAATGATACAAAATCTTCCAAAATAACCATAACACGTTTTATATTCAAAGGTTATTCTGTAACGTTCATTTCTTATCACCAAAAGTACTAGCCCATAACTACCAAAAAAATAAATTTCAATCAAAATACCATTATTTGTTTTGAAATTTCATAACATAATCCTAAAAAGGGGTTTCCAATCCAATGGACTTTTTGATAAATCATAAAAGCATAAACCCATGATAATATTCATAACTCTTAATAAGATATACTAATCTACAAATTTGTATAAACCATCCTCTAATTCCAACTATAAGGTCTCTACATTAATCATTAAATAATATTGAGTTAATTCAATAATTTGACTTCATTTAACATTGAGGATAGTTTTATGTTTAAATTTTTAGAAAATATTCCCATAAATATTATATAATAGACCCATACATTACCTGTGGATAGTTACACTCGTTATCCACTTTTTCCACCAAAGAAAACCTTTTAAACAAAACATGATTTTATTTTCATGATAAAATTCTTATTGTCTTATTCCATTCACATACCCATACTTATAATCTATGGAAAACATTTGAAAAACATTTTATGACCATAAAAATCTCATAAGGGAATATTAAATGAGGAATAAAACCATTAGTCTATTAATATTTAAAACCCATGAAAACATTTTCACAAAATTGTACTTTTGACCCATAAAATATAAACTCTTTATCATACCTCATGAAATAATAATATTCATAAAAACTTCAAAGAAATCATAAAACAAAAAAGGAAAATTATGGAATTCATATCACACATACATTGTACCATTTACAGCAATATAGGGAGCAACCTTTTTGATTACGTTTGGAGTACCCATTACAGTATATTCCTTAAATAATTTAGGTTAAAACATAATTTTTACCTCAGTCATGTTACCCAATGCATTGGAGAGATATCATGGGCTCACTCGATAGAAATTTATCATGGATCCAAACATATAAATACATAATTCCCAACAACCATAATATAATCATAATAGATACAAAAAGAATAAAGGAAAAATAATATTTCTACATTGAATTACAATCCATATTTACCGTTCACAAGGTGATAAATTAAAACACATTTTCTAAAAAAAATTAAAAATTGTAAAGAAAACATTAGTATATAATGTGATTGAAAATCAAGAAATTCCATTCAGCATGTATATATAAAAAACATTAAAAGTTATTGAAATAATAATTCCCCTTTTAAAACATAATTGAAACATCTAAAAAGAATATTTTTTAATCAAAGTAACTCATAAAACATTGTACATTTGAAATTAATTTAAACTTAAAACATTCATTTCAAAATAAATAAGTCCATAAATAATTTTGAAAACATGGTCATCAAAGAGAAGGATTTTGAATGTTAAATATTCATAACATTTAAAATTGTGTTTTAGATAAAGAGTACTTTACAATATTAAACATTTAAATTATACACCCCCTGGAAGTAAAACATTTTAACAGAAATTAAATATCACGAGTATAGATATAATATAGATAATTAATATAAAATAGTCTATATATACACTTTATAAATAAATAATGGTTCATATCATCAATTAATGTCTCAATTAAAGATATTGAGATGATGTACCATAAAAAGATTATATTGTAAAATTTAGAATAAATAAATGACATAATTATGTGTGAAAAATATAAATACACACAATATTAGTTGATATTCTATGTAAAACAATGATAGGTCATTCACAAATATTCTTTGAAAAACAAAATCTATGACATGTATATTTAACTCAATGAAATGAGATTGAGTTAAAATATCCCCTAAGAAGATCATTTTGTTAATAAAATAGATCAATTATATGTAGTAACAATAAATAATCCTAAATAAATTATAATTACAAGATAGGATATAAAAATATATTTCTCACATCAACATAGAACGATATAATATAGGAATATAAGATTAACCTAAAGAATGGGAATTTGGTTTATAAGTTCCATAACCTTGAGTCCGACTAGTTTCATATATTCTTTATCTTCCCGAATAAAAAACATAGGAGAATTTATAATTGATTTAGAACCTATTTATAGTTTATTATTCATCTGATATTACTTATTATAATTTTGTAGCAATTATTTAGTAATTTGATTACCAATCAGATGTTTTTCGAGGATCGCTATGTGTGTCAAAAATGAACTCGTTATAATTACAAATTGTCAATGCGGTCAAAAGTAAATTATCACCAAAAAATTATTAAGTATTTAAATATCATATATTTCAATTATATATATTTATAATAATCTATAATATTTGGCGATAATAAATAAAATTCACAGTTAATGGAGATGGTAGTTCATACGTACGTATGAACACAACTTTCATATTTTTTTTTCATATTAAACGAATGACAACTAAATGATAAATATGTATATTATAATTCAAGTATAATATATATGTTTTATATGTTACATATGTTCATTAACTCCATATTTTATACGTTCCGTTTGTGACATGAACACGTCCTATCACTTTTATGGGGTGGTAGTCCACACACCCTCCAATAAATTATAGTATTTACACATTATGTAAATCATAAAATTATGTTGTAAATAAAAGTTAAAAAAGTATAGAGTCAATATATATATATATATATATTATATAAATATATTTCCATAATTATGGCCACCATGAGAGGGATTATGAGAAAATTGAACAATCATCGTTTCGTGAGTTAGTAGTTCACCATACACAGAAATAATATGTTTTATATCCATTAATGGAGTTGTGTGTAAGTGTATATCTACCTCATAGAAAAAAATTCATATATTATTTAGGATACCCAATTTTCTATATAATAAAATAATAAGAAGATCATAGGGAGTAGAGAACGAAATTAAGGAAATGACCTTGAGAGAAAATGTGGCCTCTAAATCGAGTAGCGCTTTTTGATTTGCGCCAAAAGGATTTTTCAAATTTCCTTATTCCCAATGTAAGGATTGTAGAAGGAAGGGAGGGATTCTTGGATATCATTTTATCCGAATTTGTATCATCCATGGGGCTAGAGAGATGGAATTTTGTCGGTATGGGTGGTGTCCTTTTATAAGATGGAGGAGGGGCACTTTAGGTAAGTCTTGAAATATTGGTTTGTTATAAATTGATTTTCGAACTATAATAGATCAAAAGTAATATATTTCTATTCTAAGATGAGTATGGTTCTAAATCATTACAACCAATAGATTTTATATAGCTTAGTTCACCACATTTAACCCTATCATTTGGCTTTAATATATAGTTAAATTAATTAACTCTTACTATGCCTTCTTGTATTTTTACACTATTTGGTAATTATAGTTACTATAAAATTCCAAGAGAACATCAAGTGGTTCATTAAGGAAATTTTAATCCCTATATTTTTCATTTTGATGAACCATATATTTTTATGAAATTTATAACATTTAATAAAATAGTATTTGTGTTAAAGACTAATTTATGTGAATTTTGAAACTATTTGTTAATTCATTTTTGTTAAAGTCATAAAAACATGATTCATTCAAGAAACCAACATTAACTCAAAGATAATTTTTTTAATAATATATAAAATTCGTTGATGATATCAAAATCTTCAAATTATATTTATTTTAATGTTTATAATATCATGTATTGTAATCTTCCATTAACAGGGAACTCACTACGTCTTCATTATTTCATAAAAAATTAAATTTATTTAATGTATAAAATTTATAAATAAAATAAAATGATATATGAAATATTTTTATATTTATAATTATTGTTTATATTAATATAGATCAGTTATATAACACTATATTAAAATATTTGTAGTAAAAATCTACATGCTTATGTTTTGTTTTTATTTACATTAAATTATTTATTATAACATGTCATTATCACATTGGTGTGGATCCCAAATGCCAAATGTTTGGCCTATAGATTGTTTTTTTAGATCAGGAATCTTCTAATAAAATTATGACACGAGTTAGTGTAGTTTTATATTATTATAATGTTATTTTTCACATATTTACTTAATTTACCCTTTTACCATTGTGAGTAAAAATAATTATTGAAGTTACTATACATAATGTCCAAAAATAAAAGGTACCTATTTACATAATTTGGACTCTATAGTACTAAATATGGAATAATTTTTCCAAATTCTAAACACATAATTTTGATTAATTAATTTAAAATTAATTCCTCTTGTTAACACTAGAAATTCTGTTTATTATGAAATAAAAACAATCAAAAGATTGAAATGTGTTTATGTCCAATTTAAAGGCAAAATTACATCGAATGACCAACATTGGATTAAATTATTAAAAAATCAAATTACACATTAAAACCAAATAAAAAGATAATCTAACTATATAAATAATTGAGATAAAAATGCCATTTTGAATTAAAATGAAGTTTTTTTCACTATTCATTAAAAATTTACATTTTATACAAAAAATAAAAAAATTATACCAAATTAAATTTTTATGTCCCACTTATAAAGAAGAAGTTATTTTTAAATAAAAAATATAAAGGTGAAAAAAACTATATTGAAAAATGGGTCTCTATCAGAAGGTGATAAAATAATTTTTTAGAAATATTAGAGTATTTTATGAATAAAATTATATTAATTCTTATTTTAATCCTCTAAAATTAATTGGATAAATATATAAACACGTAAAAAACATGTATAATAGTATTATAGTTATTTAATTTAATTACCTCCAATAAAATATATAATCAATAATTACAAGTTTAAGTAATAATATTAATAATATATTATTTTTTGGTATAACTCAGTCTTCTGTGTAATGTAATATTTCAAAGAAACTCGTTATTAAGTGTCTAGTACACTATCAGATATAGCACCCAATTTAATGTAAAATTAATATCTAATCCATAAATATTATTAGATATGAAAGAAATTATTCAATAATTAATTATAATGTTACATCTATTTTAAAATTAAATTATTTCTTTTTTTTTTGTGCCGTATTTGTTTATTTTAACATAATATTTTCAATATAAAAAGAGGTTTACCCACAAAAAATATTCCAATAGTCTCTCTAAATTACTTTCATTTGTGTAAATATCCTATGTTGAATTTTATATGGAGTATGTACTCAAATGATACCATTCCTTGTATTTATCTATAATTTTGATGATTTTTTCCAATAGGTAATATATATCTATTCTATGTTCCCAGTTTTTCCAATACATATTGTATATGATTTTGTTAAGGAATTTTTATTTAGTTGTATTTTTTGTTCATATATGAAATTTTTTGTACATAGAAAGTGTTGGGAGGGGTCTTATATATCTCCCCAAATAATTTCATGCTATAATGAGACAAACTAGCTTATTTTTTGGCTGATCCCAATCTTATTTATAACGATGTCTTGGAAGCAATCTAGGAATGTATTTTTAGATGTATAAACCAAGGACTTACCTTTATTTGAATATATATCATGAATTATTCATTACATCACTGTTAAATCAGTTATTGGTTTCCATGTGATTATTTTATTATAAATAATATACATTGATATGTTACGAGATACTTTTAATGCTTATATGGATTATTCAATCATCCTTTATTCTTCAATATTATTCACAAAAAGAATTAAATGAAATTTTTTTCAGTTATCCACCTTTAAATATTGTTTATTATTATTTAATCATGACAGCTTTCATTTTATTCTTATCATCACTTCTCATATGATATAACACCTTTCTTAAGTTTTATGTTTCCTCAGATGAAATGAAATGTATTATAATTGATATACACGGATATTCTAAGGGTAATAGTTTAATTATCAAATAAAATACTATATTATAACTTAATTTCTTAAATTTTATTATAATTAAATTATTTATTTAGTATACGAAGACTATTTAACTACTCGGCCTTTTTTATTTTGATTTCATGTATCTGGTTCCAAAGTAATAAAGATATAACAGACTCTTGGTTATATATTTTGAGGTCTTTATAATTAATCCTCTAATAAATTTAATTCAGAAAACCTAGGAGAAACCATATATAGGATATAAAATGTTTCTAAGTTTATAATATTTCAAAGTTATGATATTTTAATTTTAAAAAATGGATATATTTTTTCAAATTTTTGGTTCTTCCTTTATTTATACAAGTATTTCATTTTAATTAAAATATACAATTTTAATTTTTAGGGGTAAAATTCAGTATGTTGGTGAAGATTCTAATAGACCCACATGTTATTATTTTAAATTTATATTATTATTTCATAAATTTGGTAAAATTTTAGATGAAACATATAGTTTTTTTATAAATATTTTTTAGATGAACAGTCATAGAGGCCATTCATGATAAACATGTATGTCATCCTTTGAAGTAAGTACCTATGTTTATTTCAATTCAGGATTTTCATACCCATTCTTTTTAACCATTCCTTCAATAAATGCTTGCTACACACAAGTTATGACAACCTAAAACTATTCAAATAGTTGTGTAGTGTTATAATTCTTTTTATTATTATATAAGATTATTATGAAATTTAGGGAATCGGTTTAAAATATTTGGTTTTATGAATTTATAAAAAATATATGTGATTTTTTCAGGTCAAATATTTTACGAAGATCTTACTATTTGTTATAGTTTTTTTAAGATTGCTTATTTATATAAATTATTATTGATATTGTTTTTATCGATGAATGATGAGATATAATTTCATAATATATGTTTTGAAGTTATTATATGAATATATTATATTAAAAAATTAGTATTTTTATTATAAAAATATTATTATATGGGGTTATAAGATCATAAGCCAGTAGAGAAGCCTCTAGCACCATCATTTGGTCAAGAATCAAATCGGCATTGGTTGATTACTTCTCCTTACCTAGAATATCATCAACCATTATTTAAAATCCATTAAATATGGTTTAATTTACCCCTCCAAATATCTTTAAAAATACACTTTAGTCTTCTTGATTTTTACTCTATCCTTCTTTATCTAGTATTCATATAAAGTTATAGGTTTTACTGGTAAAGGGAATCCCCTAAATTTTCTGGGTCTTTTCATCCAATATACTACAAGAATCATTGAAAACCTTGATTCGTCATCACTTGTTAACAGAGTATAGGTTTTTTTAAATATAAGGTTCGATTTATCTATGTAACCCCTCTTATTTGATAGGTTCATTAATCTTACAATTTTTAAAATTTTTAATCATCTAGTTAGAGCCTATATAATATTTCAATAATTATTATATATGTTTTCTCTTGTGTAATTTAATATTTAGATATAGATATTAATGATCAATTAAATTTTTATACCTTATAAATTTATATAATTGTATTTTTCATACATAAAAAATTTGATAAATTTCATTAAAGGCAATTTTAACTAAAACATATTTTATAAATTATTTTTAAAATTATTTTTTATTTATAAAACAGTTGATACTAATGGTTACCACATTTTGGCAGACAAATTCTATCATTATACATGGAACATATTTAATGAAATTCCCATGAGAATCATCTCTCCTCAAATAAACATATTAATGATATTTAATATGGGTTTTTTATATAATGTTTCATTTGGATTTTATTTTATACCATGGTTTATTAAAAAATTATTAGAAGTTTTTTGCATTTCTCAATAATGATAATATTATTGATCTTTTACCTATATTATATTGATATAAATTGATGGAATGGATGAATATTTTTTATTATGTAGGATTTACAGAGGTGGTGTACTTTGAGATTGTTGGTTTCCAATGGTACCTTATGTTATAAGTTATAAATAAAGGATGAGTAATACCATATATATGATTCCTCTCTTGATAGTATCCCAAAGTAATTATATATCTTTATCTATTAACCTATTTCTTGATGAGTCTATTGGGTAAGAAAATGTTTATCTCTATTTTTTTACAGCATAAGATGACATGTTTTTCTATAAGTGAAGTCCTTCATTATCATTTAAACACATGAGATTATCTTCCCTTGTGTGTTATTTTTTATTTTTCGTGTTGATTTATATTTTGGTATCTCATAATATAATTTTTTTTATAAATTTTTACACTGTTTTCCATTATGACCTTTGCAATATTATTACTACATGATCATATTAATCCCCTATGGTTTTTAATGTTTTAAAAAAGGAAATGATTTTATAAAAGTTAATCAAATGTGTTTATAAATCAAAAATAATTAATTAATTATGTGTTTTATAATTTATACATCAAACTTGACTCTAAGGAATGAATTAAAAATGAAGTTTCACATATTCTTGGAGGTATCCCACTGTTTTTGCTTCACAGCATACATGAAATCATTTTTATATATAAAACTTGAAAACTTTGGGTTTATTTTGCTTGTCTAATCATTGATGTTTTTCATTGAAGTTAACAATTGTATTATATAGAAAACTATACTGGTGATGACAAGTTATTATTGTGATTCATACAATAATAGTTGTGTTTTAAATAATTTTTTGATACTCGGTATATTTTATGTAGACGTTTTCTTAGTATTGATGTGTGTGTGTGATGTTTATGTTAGGTAAGTTGATATTGTTATATTTATATAATTTTATTATCTATATTTATTTATAATGTTTTATAATAGGAATAGCATTATTATGTATCATTATATATAACCATAAGTCTTTTTCTATTGAATGGTGGTTGGGAACACACCATAGGTATGTGGCGTGTTAATTTCGGTATTATAGGATGGTATTTGGGAAAATATGATATATAGAAAAAATTGGTTTCTAATTTTAAATTTCAATTAAACACTCTATATAAGTGGATTTAGAAAGGATATGTGGGTATACATTATTCAATAGACTTATAAATAATTTTATTAATCATATCAAGATAAATCCTCTATATTGATTTTTATGTGTTTTATTTCATTGCTTTTAGATATGAATATATTACCTAAAAAATTCACTAAGCCTATCACATTCCAAATTAAAATATATTTTTTCCTAGGATTCAAAAATTCATTGAGGGTTATTTTCATAAAATTTAAAATGTATCTAATATTTTTTATTTGTTTTTATTAATTCCGATTTTGAACATATTAAATAATTATAATTCTAAACAACGGATTTGAATAATTCTAGACACATTGAATGATGGATCAAAATGGGAATAGTTTCTATAATTAAAATTTTTATTAATAATAGTTTTATAAGTTATTTCATTATAATATGACTTTATTTCTTTAGTTTTGATCATCTAATGCATGTTAGTAACTTAAATAAAGTTAAAATTAAAAACATACGTTATATGCTCTTAGGTTATTATGAAATGATGAATTTATATTTGATTTATTTATAATTAGTAAATTAATTGTTGATAATTTAAGTAATTATTCATAAAAAATTTAACTTATTTTTTCGTTTTTTATTTTTTGGGAATATTTTTTTATTTAAATTAGTTAAAATTCAAAAAAATTGAACCTTTTTATTTAGAAATTCCAAAATCTATATTGATGTGTATAAAATTTCTAAAGGTTATAAATTGAACAATTTTTATTTTCTTAAATTTTAGTGGTTATCCTATCTATTTTCTTTTATTTTATCATTTCATATATGCTTATAACATAAAAAGGATTAATAATATAAATTTTTTTTCTTTAATTCATTCAAAAAATATCTAATTTTATATAAGTGTATAGTTTTTTTCTATAAGAAAAAATATATAATTATATTTTTCACCATAAATATTCAAAATAATTTGAGCAAGTTTTAAAAAATTTAATAACCATACACACTTTTAAACCTAAAAAATAATATTTTTTTAAAAACATATAATTTAAAAAACCTATAATGATTGATAAATGAATGATTAGTTTGTATATGTAAAAAAATCAATCAAGTATAATTTTTCAAAAAAAATATCACAATAGTTTCCAAAAATAATTCTCACAACATTTCCATGATTTCTCCATTTTTAATATTGAATTCATATTTATAAATTAAAATAATATATAATTTCATTAAATTCACTTTGATTAACTCATATAATATCAAATAATGTATTAATCATTGGATTGTTCTTAATGTTTATAAATAATTAATAGCATCCAATATTATCATGACCATCCAAGAATGTTTACAAGGTTTTAATTATTTAATTAAAATTTTTAACATAAATAATTATAATATAAAACACCCAAAAATTAATGTGAACATTGTAACAACATGTCCCAAATTAAAAAATATTAATTTCAATTAATTATAATGTAAATAAAAGAGATTTTTATTCATTTTTATTATTTAAAACATTTTTTTTAATTAAGATGATTTTCATTTGAACAAACAATTGATTAATTTTGGTGACATTGAATTAACATTGAGGTAAATTATATTTTAATGGTTTGAAGTTTTTACAAGGGTTAAATTAAAACCTTTTCATAGCAATATAGTCACTTTTTAAAAGTATTATATTTTTAATGTACGTTTTGAACAAAAAAATATATAGTTATAAAAAAATCAATTTGGGTCATTCATAACACATCTCAAATAAAATTTGCAAGTGATAATTTACTAATATTTGATGATTAAGAAACTATAATTATTTGATATTTTAAAATTTTGAGCTTGTTTGGTGAGTCTTGATCGGTTGAGGCATATTTATATCTTAATAAATATTTATAACTCATAAAATACACATTAAATAATTACATTTTCATAAAAAAATTGTATTTATATGTATGTATTAACATGTGGTTTATTTATAAGTAACACATTCATCTATAATCAATTATCAAAATTTTCCTAATAATTTGAGCTAGTTTTCTCAATTTCTATCATTTGGTATGTGTTTACGACAAAAAGAGTTATGATATAATAATTAATTTTTTTTAATTTTTATAGAATCACTTGGGTTATTAATTAATTTTTTATTTCTATAAGTTGCATATTAATAAATGGTCATTTATAAAATATGTAAGGGAATAAAACTTTTATTAAAAAAAGGATAAATAAAACAACATTAAGGATATGGAGGGGGTCATAAAAGAAATAATACCCTCACTCTAAGAGAAATCATGGAAGACCAAATATGGAAATCATAAGAATCGTCACAATCACCATACTAGTCATAATCAAATGAGGGACCATGAGATCTGGTGACAGGAGATGGATTCAGATTGGAGTAGTCCATCATAAGTCTCACATTCTTAGAAGGAACATACTGAAAACATAGTCATCTATAACAACATTTTCCCTTTGACAAAATCCTAACTATATAACAGTTTTTTGGGGGATTCATCTTCATCATAATCCCACAATCCATGAATACCCTATTTTCCCTTAATTTATTTATTTCCTCTTAATTCTTTGATAGATTCCAATCATTATTCAAATTTTCATCCCCTCAATTATAGGATCAGTCTCCTTAGGGGACACTCCTAGTGTGTGGCTGCCTTTATTCTCTTGACAAATGTGGTTTTTCATTATGTTATTTATTTCTATTTCCATTATAAATTTATGAATTTTATAAATTTAATTTTTTTAATTAAATTCGTTTTTAATTATATAATATAAAAATTTAGTTAGAGTGGTTTTTAGATATTAATGAAATACTAATTTTTAGGTGAATAGAGGAAAATACATTTATCTCAAACACTATAACATTTCCTTTGATTATGTATTGACAAGTTAACATTCAGTTTTGAATTGTTTTAAAATTAGAAAAAATATTATTTTATTAATGAATTAATAAATTTTAGGGATACATATTATATATATTATTTTAGTGTAAAAAACATTAATTCTTAAAGAAGATGTTTTTGAAAAATAGTAGGTTATTGAATATTTTTAATTTATATTAATAGAAACCATTACCACTTCTGAAAATTTATCAAAATAGAATTTATATATGGTCTTTAGTCATATTTTTACTAATAAAAAATAATATACTTTGTATTTTCACTATATAAATAAGTTTCCATTATCAAATTTAATCACCTAGATAAGGGTAAAAATAGTTTAAAAGGGTGTTAAACTAATAGATATGGCCTAACATTTCCATACACCTTATATTAATTTAATTTGTTCAGTGGATGTATACCATAACATATCCAATAAAATAAATTAGTCTAAATTGTAGGCTCATTCCATGTAAAATAATTTTATATTATTTAATGGTTTTCAATAATTAAACAATTGTCACCCCTCACACTTAGAAAATGGTAACGCCACTTATCATTTATCATATCACATTGAGAAATAAATATCAAAATATCCCTTCCCATATTCATCATAAATGTAATTATACCAGTACTGGAGGATGTTTTTTCTTAAAATACCAATTGATGAATCCATATGGTTTTTATAAAGGATATTTTCTGAGGAACATGTGTCTATTCTATCCAAGCTCTCTCAAGATTCATTCTTTATAAAATTTCTACAAATATTCAAAAACAATTAACATCATTAAAATGTATTATTACTATACTGAAATTTTAATATGTTCATGTCATATCCATTCTCTAATTCTATTCCATAAATTGGAAAATGAAAATGTTGTCCACATGTATATGTGGACAACCATCTTTATGTATTAAATATTTAAATTTTCTTCACAAAATTACCATGCTTGTTTTGTAGATGGATTTAATGAAAATATATTACATTTAAGGTATAATTATGATTATTTAATTATTTTCTCTCCAATTCATTATAAAATATATATGTCACCCATGTGTAACTGAAAACTACCAGCTCTATGAAAGACATATTTAACTTTTCAATAACTCTATACATGAGTGATAAAAAATATAATTTAATAAATATATATGATATTTATAAAATAATTTTGATTATTTAAAAGTTATATTATCATTTTAAAATAGTATTTTCTTTCTCATAATATTGTTATAGTATATTGTTTTTTTGGTTTTACCACCTACTTGAATATTACTATAATAATTTTGTCATTAATGATTAAGGAATGTTCTGTACAATTAATATTATTTAAAAATGAAGAATTTATATTGTTTTCAAAATTTCATAATTGTAATATATATATATATACGTGTGTCTGTGTGTTTGTTTTTTTGTGCATTGACAAAAATACATTCTTTCAACAAAATTAAAACATCTATTAATCGATTTTTTATTCCATTGATAATAATCCCAAATGTAATTTTCTTAAATATACATAGAAATTGATAAAAAAATAAGTCAAATATTTTAAATCTTTAGTATTTTTATGGAGGAGGATAAATCAATACTATAGTGTGGGGGTCAAAACCATGGACAAAAACATGCAGTATAAATAAGACACTTATCAAAAAAACATTGATTTTTAAAAATTAATTGATAAAAAATGGATAATTGGAAATTATAATGGTATTAAAAATAGAAATATAGGATTGGATATTCTTTCTGGATTTATACTAAGTATAACATTAATATATATAAGTATAGAATTTTTTGAACCAATCGATGTCTAAGGTAAGGATAATTTTAACTCAATCATTATTCCCTAGGTTATATCACTTTTTCATTGACTATTTTGTGTCCATATTTTGGGTATTATGACCATTTATTTATTTGTTTTATTCACAAATTTTTTATATGTATTTACATTTTTTCTAATGAATCATTTAACAGATGGATTTCTATTTTAAATGTTATGATATTTCTAAGCGTTCTTTGCCCCAATTTATATTTCTCTAATACAAGATTCATGTTGGGATCCATGGTTACTTTTATATGGTAAACCTAATACAACATGAATGTATTCAGAAAAACTATTTCCTTTAAATTATGGAATTTATAGAATTATATTATGTTTATTAATTCCATGTGTGTTTGATTCAACCATTACCAAGGATATAATGGTTTAAGGCCTTAAAAATCCTACATTGATACATATTTTTATATATTAACATATATTCATTTATATATTGAATATTATAAATTTTTTTAATTTAATTTAATGATAATTTTTATGATAATTATATTTTATCTTTCTTCTCAAGTTATTTTTAAAAAAACATTTTTTGATTTAAAGATATATATGTGTATGTTCTTGGAAACATTGTTCTTAATTTTTTGAAAAAAACTATCTTCCATGTCCATGTTTGTAAATTAATTTTAGGGGAGGTTTATCGATAATTATATATTTAATAATGATCATTTTAAATAAAGTTTAATTTTGTTACTATTAATTAGCATAAACCATTTAATGTGTTTTTTATATGAATATTTTTTGAATTTCCTTATAGAAGAGTGAAAATGTAAGTTAACATATACTATATAAACATATTTTCATTCCATTATGAGAATTGTTATTAATCAAGATTAATTTACATGTTTTCATAATTTAATAAAACAAATCCATTTATTCCAAGAATTTTTTATTTTAAAAAAGATACAAACAGAAAAGGATATTTTCACATGCTTTTCAAAGCATATTTCTATTTCTTTTACAATAGTGATTTTATCTTTTTAAACATAGATTAAATAATTATTATAAATATCTAGGGATATGTTCTTTTCATCCCATACACCATCTTTCTCTACATGTATTATTATATTCTTTTTTTCTAAATTTTCTTAATGCTAATTTTTTTCAATGGGTTATTTAATCAATGGAGGAATTATGAGAGTTTTCATAAGTTCTATGAATAAAGTATAAGAACCTATATGTTTTATTGATGTTATGTTTCTTGGAAAACATTTATGATAATGATGGGGTCTGATATAGCTCTCTACTGTATTGTTTATTTATATGTTCTCGAGAGGATACATGTTAGAATTAAACAAGAAGATTATTTCATCATAAGGGTAGATTTTAAAGTGACTATATGGATAATGTCCCAAGACACCTAAATGTTTTTAATAAAATTTTTAAGATTCCTATTATAAATATTTGGATAATAAATAATTTTCATGATTAAAGGATATTTTTTGAACTTATAATGGTGAATGTTTAATTTCCAAATAAAAAACATTCTTTCATGAATTATCATTTTTTTAATTAGTATTGTTTGTTATTATTGATTTATAGATAATTATGGGATTTTTATATGTGATTTTTAACGTAATAAGTTTAAATGTTCCTATGTTATATAATTTTGGGTTTTTGTAACTACCCAGTACTGATATAATAAATCATTTTCTTGTTTATTAGTATTAATAATTTAAATAGTAATATTCACTATAAATATATTAATATATTTTTAAAATAAAAAAGAAAATTGTTTTATTAAACTATTTTCTTATATAAGATTATTTTAAATTTAAATATATAAATTATAAAATTTAATTTAAAAAAAATAATTTCATTTTTTAATTCATAACGGTCAAATTATATTTGGGTGATTGTTTAAATAATTTCTGAAAATATTTGTTTTTCAATGAATATTGGAATATACTGGTTTTATTGAAAATTATATTTTGTTTTCAAGTATTTACAAAGTAAAAATTATTTTTATTATTTTTAAAATTTAAATATCTTTTCTAATTAATAATAAACGAATTTTTCATTGGAATATAATTTATACATTATTTTTGTATAATTATATTTTTATACTTAAAAATAATTATTCTAATAAACTATTTTCTGTCATGTTTTACTGATTTAATTTTAAATTAAATTCATGAAATTAAATGTTTAAAGTATGGAAAATGGATTTCATATTTTGAATTAGGAGTTCTAAATTTGTTAAATGGTTCGATTTTATTTTTGGTCATTACACATAATAACCATAGTAAATTTTGTTACCAAGGTAAAGGTAAAATGGGTTAGTTAAGTGTAAAAGTAATTTGATAAGAACTCAAATGTAACCTAAAACATGGATTTATTTTGATTTTATGGGTATATTTTGTTCATAGACATCCAAGATTAAAATACTGGACAATTTAGTTCATTTTTCATTGATTTTTATTTTTATAATATTTTATGTATATTAAGGTAAAAATGTCATTCTCTTAGTTTTGTTATATTTATATTTTTGAAAATGGGATAAATAGATGGTATGTTTGGTTCCAAATAGTAATTTTGAAATAATTTTTTTATCATGTTAATTTAGTTATAATTTTTAGTCATTAAATAATTACCTAAAATGATTATACAAAACTCGAAATAAACTTATTAAATTAATATAATAAATTAATTAATAAATATTAAAATATTAAAATTAATTTAATTAGAATGATTTATTATGCTAGATGTATTTATAAGATAAATATAACATTTTATTAAAGTAGTAATTTATAGAATTATATTTCTTCTTCTTCATTAATGTTATTAAAGTCAATGTAAAGGAATAGTTCTAAAGTATACATTAATTGTATTTTATAATGAATATTATTTTATTAAATGATGTGGAATTCCTCATATTTATATTTTCAGACAATTTATTATTATATTTATTTACAATATCATCAATTTTCTGTTCATGGTCAAATGTTTCCAAATATATCATCTATTTTGAACCCTAAAAAGTAGAAAAGCATTGAAATCACTTTGATTTCCAAAAGGATTATTAAGGGTTAAAACGGTAAAATCATATGATAATCATGTCAAAATTTTATTTTATGTGATTATTTTGAATAATAATAATCATATATTTTTATACTGTTAATTGTGTTCCATTTGAATATGAAAATTAATTTATATTATTTTAATACATTTTGAACCTCCAAGAGTTCACATCCAGCCTCTTATAAAATGGTGCCTCGTGTCCTCTTTTATCACACATTAAAATAATTTTTTACATCCAATACCTTCCCAAATAATTTCCTTAAATACCTCTCTATATCATATACTCCTTTTTAGATGATAAAAATCTATCAATTATTTTTTTCTAAACCACAAGAGGTTATCTGAAGAAGATGTACACTAGTTAATCAAGAATTGTTATTTTATTTTTTCTTATACCTCCCTAAAAATTTATTAAAACATGATGAAATTATAAAATGGGTATCTTATATAAACATCAATTTTTTTATGTTTATGGCATGAGAAGTATCCTTCTCCATTTCTACCAAAATATAAATGAAACCATCATTTATGTGTACAGCAAACTACCACCTCGCGAATTGATTTAATTTATTTTCCATCACCAAATCTCAATGATTTTTATAGAAATGGATTTAATATATATATATATATATATATATATCTGTGTGTGTGTGTGAAATATGTATCATTTTTTTGTATGTAATATATTTGATATTTTTTTAATTTTTCATTAACTTAATAATTTCAATGTATTTCATGTATATGTATAGAGTACCACCACCATTAAGATATGTGAATCATTATTCAACACCACATCACATGTATGATATTTGTAAGTATATATAAATAAATATATGGTAATTATAATATTATCAAATAAAATTAAAGATAATATTATACTTATACTATTTCTATAATAATATTTGAAAAATTGATATTTTATTCTTGCTTATGTAGGGCCTACCATTTCAAAAATTGTAACATAGTTCCTTTTTAATATATATATTTCAGAATTTGTTTTAAAAGAATATTTGAGGAATACAAATGAATATAATTTAATGATTATTATTCAATAGATGATGAAATAAAGACCAAGTTTACTATATTCAACCTACTGAAGTCATTTCATATATATGAATAAAATATCATCAAAAGGTTTGATGTGAGCATTATTGATTAAGTAACTAATATTACTAGAAAATGGACCCTTACCAGTATACTTATACTAAAATATTAAAAAAATATTTCTATATCGTGTCTATATTAATGATTTCCCAATGTTTTAATTAATGTGTTAGTATAGATAATGTTATAATAATGGTTATATATAACCATCAGCGTAGATTGAAAAAATTATATTTTTACTAATATTTTTTTGTTATCAATTGGTATATATATGGAATATCAATAGTTTTTATAAAATATTGGTATACCATTCCAAAAAAATCACAACCACATAGAGTCCCCCTCATCTGATCTAACTACTGTATGGATGGAACCTATGACCATCTTCTATTTTCATCCCTGAACAATATGATCTATGTTGATTTTTGATTTCTTTTGGTTCTTCTTCGTCATTAAATTATTTATTTCCAAATTATTCATTTCTACTTCTTTCAATATCTTTAATATTATTAGGTATAAAACACCAAAAAAATATTCATTATGACAGTATTGTTCTAGATTCATTGAAGAAGTGTTAGTACTACTACTCAAGAATATAAATTCATTATATTTTCATCTCTCTTATTTTTTTTATAATTAATATTATTATATTTTTCATGGACATATGTCTCTATTTTTAGAATTTGAATTATAATTTCATGTTTTAAAGGTGTTTTGGAATAGATAGTATATAAATTATTTTTTAGTGAAGGTGTATTTGCCTCTTTTTCTATAAATCATTCACTATATGTGTTTTTCTATGATCCCATTTTTTCCTAGGTATGTACCTATTTGAGTTTTTCATTTCAAAATATTTGGTTAGATATTTTTCAAATACATAGAGCATTTTTTGGGGAAATGTCCAAATACTCAGAGATATATATTTTTTCGTAAAAGTATTGTTTGAATATAAACCAGTTAAATAGGTTTATGAGGGTTTTCCATATTTTGAAAGAATTTTGAGGTGTATGGGTACTTTTATAGAATTTTGGATGAAAAAAAAACTGGGAGATTACTCATTATTTACATGCTACATGAATTGTAACTCCCACCAGATAGATGTAATGAACTAGTACAGGGGATGAAATGGTTACACATTTTTCACGAAATTCACATAATATAATAAATCATTCGGGATAATAATTAACATGAGGCAATGGGTTTTTCCTTATAACACTCAAAAAATAAATACACATTATGTAAAAGATTTATCCACTAGGTAAAATCTGAAGAATTAATTTTAAAGGTATCATGTAGCTTATTTTTTTCAATATTTCACTATAGAATTACTCCACTCAACCATAATGAATCTCCCATGTGATTCTAAAACATTATCCTCCTTTATTGAAGCCCCATTTGTTTGAATGATCCATGCAATGTCTTTGGATTAGGTATTTTCATCCTCTTCCATTATTCTACATTAGGGTTGTGGAACCTTTGGACTATGTTTGGGTTTGATGTTAATGATTATCTGATTTTATCTGGGTTTTATCTTATAATCTTTGAAAACTTATTCCTTGTTGGTGTTACCCATATATATGTGCTTCATTAATCACCAGTTAACGGAATGGGTCTAAACCGTAACCCTATGTTCATTTAATTGAAAGTATGTGCAATATTTAAATAGTTCCAACATACTGTGCACCCAAATTAATTAAATGATGAATTGGATTATTCATGGAATACCATTAGTCCCAATTTTTATTGATGTTGCATATGGATACCATTTGATGAGTGTACCCTTGATTTAAAATTAATTGATTAATGAATTTGTGTTTATTTATCATGGAATATGTTTTGGGAAATTTCTTGATATAGGTTCACCATAGATTGGATTGATTATTCAGATGATTGGAATGTTATTGGTTTAGGACCAAATGAAAAAAATGTCATAATTGAAAGATAATTGGTAGTTTTGATAATTATCCATTGAAAATTGTGATGTGAAACTATGATATAAATTTTTTCAAGTCTAGTAATTCATGAAGTAATTATAATATAGCAGGTTATACCCAATGACACATGCTGAAATTCTTATATAATATGCATTGACCAAATAAAAACTATATTTTTTATACATTGGTCTTGGACCTCCTACATTCTATGATTCATATTCCCCACGACTCATCCCTGGTGCATGATGTAATTATTTTTCAACAATTTCGGACCTATCCTATTTTTGAAATACCTATATAAGAGTTTAGTATTCCACGATGGTAATGAAGTGGGTTTATGTGGTATTAATTTAATTGTTTAATTAATTATTACATGTGTTTATTTCATTGTCGGATGCACTCATTATTAGACTAGTTGGGTTTAGACATGATGTTTTCAACCTAATGACTTATAATTTTACCCTATTCAGAAATCCATTTGCATCACAATAATATTTCATGGATGTAGGTTTAGACAAGGTAAATATACCCTAATCACGGCTGTTGTTTTCTGTATTAGTTGGAGTTTGGAGATTGACATGGGGAATGTGACAGAGGAATTTTGAGTATTTATTTGAGCCTTATATTATTTTGTTTATATTATTTATATAACAGATTTTATTTATATTTAATCATGACTTTACATTATTACATTATTATTTATTGTTTTATTTGTTCCACCTTTCATTTCCTATGGGTATGGGATATTTTTTCCCAATTTATATTCTTCTAATTTTGTTATTTATGGTTTTTATTTTTACTAATATGTAACTCAATACCTAGGGGTATAGTATCCCTTCTATATTTGTCACATTCCTACTACTAGTCATCATCCATAGGTATATGGGGAGGCATGCTTGAGGTATGTTAACCAGCCCTTTCTGGCCATGTGAGAGAGTGTCAAATCAAGGGACATTACAAAGTGGGATATAACGATTCATTTTTTATTTTTTATTTATGCACAATTTTAAAATTTTAAATAGGATTTTATGATCTTTTCAGACATAGTAATAATATTGTGTGTTGAAATAGTTAAACCATGTTTGTATAAAAACCAAATTTCTCTGGATTTGGATTTCAGTATATGTTGTTCACACGTTACCATTGGTGTTATTTCACCTCAGGTGATTCACATGTTATGTGAGGTTATTAATTCATAATGTAATTAGTTCTAGAGATTTATACTCATGTCCTGGTATTGCATGAGATTATTATTATTTCATCATCACAGGCACATAGGGTAATATATTGACATGCATCTTTTATGATAGGGACATATTTATTTCATGTGATATATACATTCTGATTAGAACTATGATATATAAAACCAATTATATCTGATAAATGGAATTAATTGAACTATTTTTTCATGCTAAAATCATATAAATAATTCTTTAGATAAACCATGATTCAGTGGTTCTCTGTGTTTATCACTCGTTGATATTAAATTCATTATTATAGCATGTTTTTGTGAGGAGTGTGTTTTAATTTTAGAGAAAATGGCTCCTTATTTTGTTTTAATTGAGAATTTATATTGTGTAAATTAGTACACTCATAACATTGGTAAACCATAGATTCTTGTAGCTCATTGGGATCAGATGGATGTTCAGATTTACAAAATCATCTAAAGGGACATGAAATCTATTTAATGGGTGGTAGTTTGAATTCTTCCTTTGATGACTAGGCTGATGAGAGATTTCAAATTTCAAAATCCACCTACCATCTCTTGGAATGGATACCCCCTAGGAAATATGTTCTGGATCACGTTATTCTAGATATTATTTTAGAATCATGAGAAACTCGCAGAAAATAGGGTAATGATTTTTGTATATATGCTTCATGGACCATCAAAGTGTTTCAAGGATATTATGGATAAATCTATGTAGAATGATGAGCTATCTTGGAAGGGTTACAATGTAAAGTTCTTGATCCATTTATATCCCCAGTTTTTTAGGTATTATAAATCTCACAAGTTTATGAACTTCAAATATGAGGTAATTTAAGTGTGGGACAACATTGAATTTTTCACTAACCAACAACACATTGTTCCATATTTAGTAGCTGATGATATCTCTATGGTGAAACATTTTGAAGACAATCATCAATACGAGATATGTTTATAGGGTAACATGTCATGTCTAAAGACTATTTTAGATGTCATAAATCAATCACTCATTGTGGATGGGAATCTAAGAAAGGCCCAGTGAGTGGAAAGGTAATTTTAGTAAGAAAAGCTATGTGATATTCTTATAGTATCAAGAAGTATTGATATTAATGTTTTCTCTATGAAAATAGTTGTTGGAGTAGTCAGTGAAGTGTGAATCCATCTCAGGATCATGTTTCATTTCAGTTATATCAATGCTTAATAATGGGAAACAAATTACGTCAATGTTTATACCCGCTTTGGAGGGTCATTATTACTTTGGGATAATGAACCTACAAGGGATTGTTTTGGAGAATGCAATATTAGATTATTGTTATAGTTAGGATAGGTACCAAATTATGGGAAGGACTCAACCACTCCTCATAAATAATTTAGTTAGAGTTCCCTAGGAGGTTCCAGTCAAGTTAGGGGTTGTGAAACCCAAATACAGGACTGGTCGGATCTAGTAGAGGAAATAGCTTAGGGGATTCATATAGAAGAATAAGGTAGAAGTGATGGTCAATTGTATGTTACGAAGACTACTCTAGTTGGTGAGGATGTAGGATCATATACTATAAGAGGTAATATTATTGTATCATTTACCCTTTCATTGGTTTTGTTTGATATAGTATAATATCATTCCATTTTATCATCTATTTTTAAGAACTATTTGGTCTTGTATGATGAATGCTTAGATGTTTTTTTGACCATCTCCACATTGATGGGAGTGTAGTAAGAGATTATCCTACTTTGAAAGTTGTATCCTTTAGAAATTGGTGTAAATTATTTCTTTTGGGAACCTTTGGTAAAATAAATGATTGGTTGGGATTTGATTATCGATATGGATTGGATAGTTATATATCATGATAATGTCTACTATTACTAGAGGAGGGTCACCTTCATATATCCTAAAGGAAGTAGTTATTCTCACAAAGGTAAGGGGGATCTTTAGGCTTGTCATGATGGACCAATTAAATTCATATTTGATTTTATCGCATCATAGAGAGCCATTCATTCTCTATATGATGAAGGAATATAGATAAATTATTTTCCTGTAGAGGTATATTGTTTTTAGGACATATTTTTTGATGAGTTTTATAGAAAACCTCCTGAGTGAATGACCATGTTTATAATCAAATTTGTTTTGGGAGTAGAACTAATTTATATATTGACATATAGAATGAAAACAACTAATATCCAAGTGTTGAAATATTAGTTGTAATATTTATAAGTAAATTTTATTATATGGCCTAGTACGTATTCATGGGTTTCTCCATTACTTTTCTCCAAGACGACTTCAGGTTCTTTGTTCTTATGTGTGTATTTTCAAAGGATGAACCAGACGATGATCAATGACATGTTTCCTCATCTATGGATTTATTTTCTCTTCAATCATCTAATAGGTTCTATGATCATCACAAATATCAATTTGAGATCTAGATACCATCATTTGATGGTGTGACCATCCGAAAAAACTCAAACAATTTATAGTTGTAGGTACTTCTAGTATGATTTTGTAATTATGCCATTTGGTTTGACTAAACCACTAACGACACTAATGTATTTTATGACAATGATCTTTAATCCTCTACTAGATCAGTTTATGGTTGTTTTTTCTATTCCATATTAGTGTAGTACCAATCAGTAGATGATCATGCTTAATATCATGACATTGTTCTGACTATATTGGGAGTGCATCATATGTACTACAAGATAAATAAATGAAAATTTGGGATTGTTCAAGTGAACTCCCTAGAAAATTTTTCCTCATAGGAAGTAGTTCTAGTAGACATAGAGAATTTTGTAGTTCTTGTATCATGGGTGCACCCCAAGAATGTCTTCTATAGTTGGATTTTTTGGGTTAACTAGTTATTATCATAAATTTGTCAAGTACATATCCCATTTGGAATCACTGATATCAGGTCTATCCCAAAAGGGAGTTATTTATTTTAATGAATTTGATAATTCTATTCAGGAGTTGATTGGATATCTGACCTCATCGCCTATTATCACCTTACCTTTTCAAGGTAAATCATATATTGTGTACAATGATTCATATAAAGATGGACATGGAGAAATTTTGATGCAAAAAGATGGAGAGGTTTATTATGCCTATATACAGTATATACCATATGATAGGAATTAATATAATCATGATTTGGATTTATCAACAATGGTATAATCCCTATGATGCTGGACAGATTATCTCATGGGTGTTAAGTTTATGGGGAACACCAGTAACAAGATCCTCATGATCATTTTCTTAGTGGGACATGAACCTTAGGTAGAAGAGGTTGGTAGAGTACATGTAGTATTTATACATTAATTTGCCTCATATTATTGGAAAAGAAAATTTTTTTGTCAATGAAATGATCTAAAATACGTAAAAACATATATTTTAGGAGCCTTTATAAGAGGGGTGGATTATTGAACTCTATTAATATATGAATCTTGATGTCCAGGATACTAAAGTACGAGAATCCCTAACTTGGACATATGTATAAACATGATTTTGAAAAGGTTAAAATCTAATAATTTATTTGATTCATAGGGAATAGTTCTAATAGATATCTTATATGGTGGGGAGACATGATTATGATGTTCTATTGGTAGTGTAAATTATCTTATTTTTAGTGGATGAGTATAGGTTCTTATGGTCTTGTGAGAAGAGGTGATGAGATAGTTCCATGCTTTAAAGAGAAAGAACATCATGGTTTGTAAAATATGTGTCGTGATCTTCATAGATAGTATTATTGGTTATAAATGAAGAAAACTTTAGATGTATTTATGAAAATATTTTTCACTTTTCAGCTAGAAAAATTCAAGAATCCGAGGCCATCTGGGATTTTACATCCTTTTTATATTCCTATGTTAAATAGGGATGATTTCAGTATGTTTTTAAAGGATTACCCACGACATGTACCAAACTAGCCTGCATACTATGTCACCCTATTGCCTGAGTGAGATCTTCCATGGCCCGAAGGGCATTCCCAATCCCCACAGGTTCAGGATTAGCACATACAATCATACAAGATAATGTTGGGAATGTTGTTAACACACAAACAATGGAATAAATCGATACAAGTCAGTATTTTCAACATAAAACCCCTTAGGATAACAGTACGAGAAGTAAAATAGGTATATACACACAAATTACAATTGCATGGTACCAAAAATCAAAAAGATAAAAAAACCCAAGAAAAATGGACATAGATATCTAAAACCCAACGGTCAACAATAAGAACCACCTCCAAGTGTAATTTTCCCTTTTTGGATGTAGCCAAAGATAATCTTCAAACACTTGAAGGCACATGTAGGGTGTGCTCTAAGATCCATGTAGGGTCTCACGAAGGATTCCGTAATAATATTACAATAAAATAAACCAAGTAATGATTTTAATTTTAAATTTAACCACCATGGAAATATTGTTTCATATTTAAAACAAAACATGATAATCATATCAATTTAGGGAAACATTTCTAAAAAATTCCATATTATACATTTTTTATAAAACTGTATATATAAATTCACAAGTCAAATGTAATGTAGTTTTAAAAACAATGGAATTTTTATCAAAATAATCAAAAATTAGATTCATGGTCATCTTTTCTTAGGTACAATAGTTTTAGGTTATGGTATCATTACAAACTCATTTGTTTACTATAGAAATGTGCACACACGTCACTCTGACACTGGCCAAAGAAGAGTCACTAGTATCCCATCGGGGAAAATATATACCAATAATATTATGTTAAATTTATAAATAATTAATATAGTATAATGAGAAATAAAAGCTAGCATGTTTGTCCAAAACTAATCACTAAATACCTAGGCTTTCATGTTCTCGAAAAATTAAAAATGGGAAAATTATTTCAAAATTATTTAAAATACATTTGCCCCATTTTCCATTTAGAGGTGTCAATTTCTCATAAAAAACATTGATTTTTTTAATAAATCCATTCCTTATTTTGGATAAAACCAATGGGTTATTTTGAAAATAATTTAATCTATTTTCTATAAATAAATTTCACAATTCAATTTCCACAAATCAAATTTCACAATTTCCATCAAATCTAAATCACACCCCAATTAACTATAGTTGGATGTTTTCCCAAATTTCAAGAAAAACATTTACCTATAAATTAAAACCAATTATAATTTTCAAATTTTAATTTCATGAAATGAAAATAATCAAAAAATTATAGGTTAAAATCCCCACAAGACAATATCAT
The DNA here is from genome assembly GCA_963277665.1 of Viscum album. Lineage (NCBI taxonomy): Eukaryota > Viridiplantae > Streptophyta > Magnoliopsida > Santalales > Viscaceae > Viscum > Viscum album. Next base: position 506,256,282 of record OY728130.1, read on the forward strand.
TTTTTTAATTAATCAGATAAAAAAGGGGGAACAACAAAGAACAGAGGTATCAAGAAGAGGCCATCCAAGGAGGGGAGCTATCAAGTCCTGAAATAGTGTCATCCCAGGGCCTCCCCTATTATCTTTTTCTTCATGTAAATTAGAAAATAATGATCATATGGGGGTAGGAAAACATGAATCCCTTTTATTGTTATAGTAGTGAGAAGGTCATCCACCTTGTTTCCCTCCCTCTAGGTGGGAGAAATCATAGGGAATCACTGATAAGATTCTTTCTCCTTCTGATTGTATAGGATAAAGACTAGGTATCATTACTCTTACCATGAATATAATCATAGAGAATAATGGAGTCAGTCTCAACTGCAAAAAAGACAATGTTATGATGACTGGAAAGCTGTAAACCCATGAACATGTAAATTGACATGGAAATGGGGGATTTACCTTAACCAATGTGCACAGAAAAATCAAGTATACTCTTCCCCATATAATCCTAGACAAAATTTCTCATGTTCATGTCCTTCATGGATAAAGAAACATTAATTTTGAGCTTCAAACCTATTGGATGTAGGAACCATCTCACACATTATCCTAGAGGGTTAGTACAACCCACATTAGCATCCACATGAAACACCCTAAACGAGGGATCCTGGAACCTTGTACTATATGTGAATACCATGTAAAGGAGAATAAATATTTTTCAATACACCATGGACCTACCAATTTACTGAATTGGATGGCGGCAGTGGGAGACATCCTTTTTGAATATTGTAATATCAATACATCAATTTTTTCATTGATCGTGATCTCTTCAATTGATTTATTCAGTCCAAAATGGGAAATGGCCTTTCAAGATGATCAAGATCCATCGAAGAATAATTCCAAACCATTGTAATCTCAAGAGACATTTTTCTTTGAAAAAGAAGCGATTATCTTTTGCGGAAGAACTTTCATGCTCCGCATATCCATCCAAAGAAGAAGTAGCTAAATCCTCCATTGTCATGAGGCTTGAGGATAGTGTTTTTTCCATAGTGGCAGAACCAAAGGCCCTTCAACAATGGACTACTCTTGGAAATTCTTTTATCTTGGGCTGAGTCATTTACTCAAAGGGATATAGTCCTTGGTCTTATAATGATCTCAAAAATAGAATATCTCATTATTGGTGCATTTGAGATTGGAGGTTAATTCTGATATGAAGAAGCTTTTTTATATTATATTCCAATCCAAGGAGGTGATTAATTCTTCTTAGGGAATTGGCAACTTACAATTGAAACCTGGATTTCCCAAGTTATCTGTGTGGGATGTCAATTTTAATCCATTTAAACTCAGGCAATATAATGCTAAAATTTGGGTAAGGTTGCATGGTTTGAATTGATTTTATTGGAATCTAAAGGTCCTGAATTATATTACCTCTTGAATTAGCATTCCAATCAGAAGGGATCAAAGAACAATGGATGGAGAATTTGGCTTTATTGCTCGAATTCTAGTGGATATCTATTTGGAATAGAAATGGCCTGCTAGCATTGCCTTTGTTTCCGATGGTAACAAATATGGAGTTAATATTTTGTATGGGAATGTGCCTCACTTTTGTGAGGTCTGAAAGATGGTTGGACACTCTGTATCTAAATGAAGATCTCTCTAAAAGATGTTTTGGGCTACTAAAGTCTCAGAGTGGTATAATGAAAATAGGAAAAAAAAAGAATAAAAATGTCCCTGCTGAGAAAAAGGGTGTCAGTAAGGAGCAATATGGAACATCTTTGGATCCTATGAAGGCTCAAAGGGATAATGATTCAGTTATTTGTGGTGATGTGCAGCCTGCTACTTCTGAAGAAATAAATATTGAGAATTTTCTTGGTCCAGCTACCAAGAAGAAATCATGTGAAAATTTATTTGAATAGGAGGAGAATATACCTACTGTGGTGGAACCTGTGGTGAATTACCCGTAACTCCCTGAACACAGTTACCAACAGGCTAGGAATTATTACATAAAATTTTCATGATAAAAATAAAGATCAAATATCAAAAGACCGATTATTTTAGTATTCTTGGAAATACTAGATACAATATTAAGTTTTACAATACATTATAAAATTAAAAACAACCACAACTTAGTCTCCATAGGCCATACACATATCCCTTAGACTATCACTGAAGGTTGGTCATAATATACTTCTACATATCCTAGGAAAAATAAAACATAGAAAGGGGTGAGCTGATATGTTTAGTAAGGATAACAATATAGCGGAAACTTTCACAAATAAGCATAAACCTTTAAGAAATGTATAAGACTAAACCAAAATCCTTTTAAACTTGAACTTTATCATAATATTGAAAAGTTAAAATCAAATAATTCCATTTACTTATTCACAAGTATATTCTACTAGTCGAATAATCACATGAAATATCCATAGCCACTTTCATAATGATGGAATGCATAATTCCAGACATCATAACCACATATTCAAGACCTTATTCCGAGACTACAAATATGATTTTTTCAAGGCCTTGTGCCAAGAAAATAGTTTGTCTCACGAGACCTACCGATGCATTGAGGGCCTATAGCATGCTCCACCATTCACTTACTAAGTCAAATGCATTCTTCATTGGAAAAGGTTTAAACATAACATAAACATAAGTATTAAAACTAGAATATGAAATGTCAATACATTATTTATAAACCATGAATGTTGTAAAAATAAAACATCCATAGTCAAACATATCACAAAACCATCAATAAAATATGGATGTTTTGTGTCCTAATAAATCAACTTCAAATAAGCTTAAAATCCAACAATGGTTGTTGACATAGATGAAATCAAAAATTTTATTAGAGAAATATATCTTTATATTTTGAAATAATTTAAATGTTATATATTAGTTAAGAAAATTTTATTTTGAAAATATTCTTATAAGCTTGTAAGGGAATCTTCGATGATGTTATAACGGCGAAAAATAACCGCACCCACCATATAAGTTCAAAAATCATTCTTACCTTAATTTTGTCGAAAAGGTCATAAAGTACCTTGTTTGGAAAATGAAAAAAAGATTCATTTCAAAAAATATAAGTTCAAATAAGGGAATAAATGACATTAACCCATTTTATAGTAAATATTCAGAATAATGTCTTGAAATACATTTTTAAGAAAACACTTTTGTGTATGATAAAGAGGTCCTAGTAGATACTCATGTATAAAACAACCTCAGATAATAAAGAGATTGTGAAATTAACCCTTACCTTGTACTTTTCCTTGGTCAAGGGTAGGTTAACCTTCTATATAATGGTGAAATAATTGTTATTAAATTATAAAAGAACCATATATATTAATATGATATCATATATGATCTTCTAATATTTCTTTGTTGATGATATTTCAGTAGTATCCTCATTTCTGGTGTTAACTAATTAGTTTTCCTTTATATGATTTGTTATGTAAGTAATGTTTGTTATGGATAAAATATATTATTCATATTCAGAATTATATTCTATCTTTAAAAATTATTTTTTTAGTCATCAAATTACAATTAGTCTTGAATGGATACGATGGGGAATGAATCTCATCGCATTCATGGAGACGGTAATCCGTACATACGCACGAGCAACAATATCGTTCTTTTGATATTAAAATCATATATAATTGGATAGTATATAATATATACAGGATAATTATCATGTTATATTTATTATTTACATCATTTATACTCATTATTATACCCATCTAAATGATGAAGTGTTTAAATAATAGACTACACCACGACGTGGAGACGGTAATCCGTATGTATGCACTTATGGTGACTTTGTCATTTATAAGATGGATAGAATAATGAATATGATCATACCATTTTAATAATGATATAATATTATATATAAGATACTGGATTTATTATTTTATAATTTAAATAACAATGAAAGTGGAAGTGGAAGAAGAAAATAACTTGAAAGAGGTGATGAAATATTTAACTTTTCATTGGGTACATCCTTTTGATTTGTTCAAAAGGAATCCATAGGATGTCTTTTTGACTAATCTAAGGCCTCTAGGAAGAAGGGATTTATATTTGAGAGAATATTTGGGTAGGGTTTGGCCGAGCCAAATGGATTTGAAGGTGTGAATTTGAGAAAAGGGGATGCCACCTTTTATAAGAGAGGTGAGGGTCAATTTAGGAAATGTTTGAAATATTATTTTATAATAAAATTATTTTCGGTTATAATGACTCAAAAATGAATTCATTAAAGTCTAAGGTGGGTATGGGTCGAAAAACATTCAACTAATAGGCTTTAGACAGGTTTAGGTCATCATATTAACCTTATCTTTTAGATTTAACTCTTAGTTAAATAGTTTGACATTTAACATGTCTCTTTGTATTTTTATATTTTATGGTTAATAAACATACTATAAACATAATAAAGAGCCTAAAGTGGTTAATTAATAACATATATAACATTATTTAATCATTTTGGTAGAACCTTATATTTTTAGGAATAGAATATCAATTAATAATATAATATTTCTTTAAAAACTCTTTCATGTAAATTTTAACACTATTAAGTATTTTGTTTTTATAAATTCATAAAAACATTATTACATCGAAAAAAATTCATTTAATCAACCCTAACATGTAATATTAACCTATAAAATTAGTTTAATTCATTAAAAGTCTCAAATTAGATTTATTTGGATATTTATAATATCAATTATTTTAATCTTTCATTAATAAGTTAATTAATGCATCATTATTGTGTCAAAAATAAATGTAATTATTTAATGTCTAAAAATCAAAATAAAATATCATTATGTATAAAATATTTTTAACTCTATAATTATTATTTATAATAGAATTTATCTTATGAATAACGCTATATTAAAAATGGGTTAGTTATTAAACATTGATTTTAACTCTTTTAACTCTTCTTTAAATAAAATATTAATAAATGTCCTAATCTAAGTGAAGTGGGCCTAAAGGATCATATTCTTTTCCTAATATTGTGTTTGGTCGAATTCCACTTATCCAAAATAATTTTTACACGTGTTAAGGTAATTATGATATCATTTTTACCCTTAATTGCACTTTTTACTTTTAACTATGGTAAATAAAAGTCATAAGTTACAATTCCCCAAAAAAATTCATATTATTGAACCAAATTTTTCTTACTAATATTAACCATGTCTCTTGGATTTTTGAAATTCAAATCACAGATGCGGTAAAATTATGTTTTATACTAATTTTCCAATGCTCCTAGGGGGTGGGTAAAAGATGGTAAAAAGATCAATAAAATTTTATATATCTAAAATTATTATAAAATGACTCCAATTAATTAAGTTGAACATATATTGATATTATGTAACTATTTTGACCTAAAATAATTGAAAATAAAATAACTAATTATTTAAATAAAAAGTCTATTTTAACCTATAAAGCAGTGTTTTTTCACTATTCATCAAAAATTGAATGTTTTCAAAAAAATACCCAAAATTCACCGTAAGCTAATTTTAATATTTAAAATCGAAAAATGAAGTCCATTTTGAAAGATAATGTTTATAAAATTTCAAAAAGTGGGTATTAATATTCATAACAACTTGTTTGATTGGTTGTGTTGTGTTTGAAATCGATGTTGCGTACAACACAAGATATTTTATTATTCAAAGGGAAACGTACCATGTAAGATTGGGGTGTTAAATTACCCTAAAGTTTCGAAGTACAATTACAATAACATGATTGAATGTAATTTATCAACTGACATTTTTAATTTGGTGATAGGCCTTTAAAATGATGCAATGGAAGAATTCATTTTTATGGAACTATACAGTGATATCAAAAACGTGGTATTGAGGGAGGATACTATATCCAATTGTGAATCCCATGAAGTTACTAAGAAATTAATAGTTTCATCTAAGGGTCTACCTCGTAGAATGAATCATCAATATTCGGAATCTCCTGATGAGAATAGTTTGATCATTTCAGTTGTTCGGCAGGAAGTCCAGCTCATTAATGGGTTGGTCAAATCTAGTCCATCCAATGACCTGGAGAAAACAGAGTCAAAAATATTGTATGTTGGTAGCACAAGCCAAGAGGTTTGTGAAAATAAGTATGATGATTCAAATATTTTTCCAGTATAGGATATTCCGACAGATCTGGTCAGTGCGCGTCTAAAGAGAAAGAGAAATGATGATATGACCAGCATGACATATATAAATGATTTGTTACAAAGCTCCTCTATTCCTAAAAAGAAGGTTGGATAGCCATAAAGGAAGACAAGGGATGGGGTCATATCCCTGGTTTCTGTTTCAACTGAAGATTTTCATTTGGAATTTCCAGGGTCTAGGAAATCAAGAGACCATCAAATCCATCCGGTTGTTTATCCAGAAACATAAGCCAGTTGTCATAGGCCATTCTGAACCTAAAAAAATCTTTTCCTATTATATCTCCATCATTGAGAGGATAACTTTTTACCTCATTGACACCAACAGGTGTTCAACTGATATCAAAACTCTACGGGTGCTTGCTCACTCCACTTTGGACAGCATCTCTATCGTCACTTCTAATAATCAACATGTCACTTGTTCTATCAGCTACATTGGTTATAAATTTACATGCTCCTTTATTTAGGCCTATAATTGGTATCAAGACCGTAGGAACCTATGGGTTGACATAGGTCCTATCAATTCTATCATTACTTGCCCATTGATCATTTTGGGGGTCTTCAATGAAATTTTATAGCCATATAAAAAATGGGGGCTGAAAACAACTCTATTTTCTCTAGGGAATTCAAAGCAAGTGTTGATCCAAATAATTTATTTGAGGTCAATCTTGTTGGAGCTAAATATACCTAGTACAAGATGAATCTTAACAATTTTGTTACTAGTAAAATTAATAGGGCTTTCATCAATGAGGCTTCAATGGACACTTGGGGATCCATATCTTGTTCTACCATATCAAAGCTCAATTCATAATCATCATCCAATAATGGTGGATCTTTCTAAGAAGGAACCCAATCCTCCTCTTCCATTCAGATTCAATAAGGCCTAGAATACTCATCCCAAATGCAAGGTCATTGTTCAAAGCAATTGGAACTCGGTGAATTTTTGTAATGATGCCTTTTTTGTATCACCAAGCTCAAAATCCTGACATGTAATCTGAAACTTTGGAGAGAGAGTCCCTTTAGCTCGCTCGATACTGATATCTCTTATCTCAAAGATTCCCTTAAGAATATCTAGTAATTCAACACTGAAAATGAATTATCTGATGGGTTTCTGGAGGAATCTAATTTGACCCTCAAGCTCAACAAACTCCTTGACTTAAAATATTCCTTACAAAGGGATTCCATTATGGTAAAATGGATGAAGAATGGTGACAGGAACAAAAATTTCTTCAATTCCTTACATAAAATTAGGAATGTCTCTAAGAATATTTCCTTGATCAAAAATGGGGATAGTCTTATTGATAATTTAAGGGATCTCTCTGAGCATGTAATATTTTACTTCAAAGATCTCTTTAATGGATCATATTCCACCGCTGACCATGCGGATGGTGTCATTATGAAGCTTGTGAATCAAGAGGATAATGATAACATTGTTGTTGTTCTTTTGGATCTAGAGATTAAAGAGTGTGTTTTTAATCTCAAACCAGATAGTTCCCCAAATTTGGATGGCTTTAGTAACTTCATTATTCAATTTTTTTGGGATTTTATTCATGAAGATGTTTGTAGGCTGGTCATTCACATTTTTAGAGGTAGGCATCTTCCTAGTGGTCTGAATTTCCAATTTCTTGCCCTAATCCCCAAGGTGGATAATACCAGTGAAATACATTTATTCAGGCATGTTTCTATGGTTAATATCATCTACAAAATCATCTTCCAAATTATGGCTAAAAAGACTTCTCTTATTGCTTGCAAGATTGTGTCTGCTAATCAGTTTGGATTCATTAACGGGAGATTGATTCAAGATTGCCTTATCACTACTCTGGAGTGTGTTAATCTGTTCAAAAGACCCATCAGAGGTGGAAACATTTCCATCAAGTTTGACATTAGGGATGGTTTTGATATAATGAATTCGGGCTTTATTTGAAAGATTCTCAGCATATATGGTTTTGTTGATGTTTTCATTAATTGGGTTAAATCTATATTGAGTTTCACCCACATCTCAATTCTTATAAATTGATATCTATAAGGCTACTTTGATTTTTCAAGAAGGGTAATGTAGGGGGATCCTCTATAAGCGGTCATTTTTTTGATTGCTGAGGATTATCTCGGTAGGTTTCTTTCAATCATTGCTGATAGGGGAAAGATATCAGTCATTCATGCTCGGAGGGGGATTTCTTCCCCTACACTTCTTTTATATGATAATGACATTATCCTTTTCACTGAAGGGGACAAAGGAAAAATCTAAAACATCAATAGATCTCTTTTTCATTATGAGAGGTTTTCTGATCAAGATATTAGTTGGAGCATGTCTTTTGTCTTCATTGGAAGGAATTTTTTTCCTTCAAGGAAAAATTACATCATGAGAGAGTTGGGAATTTGGGAAGGGGACCTCCCATTCACATACCTGGGAGTACCCATGTTCTGGGGAAGAACAAAGATTTTTCATTTTTCTGGAATTGTTTGCATGATTAAAAGGAAACTCTCCTCTTAGAAAGGAAAATCATTATCCATGGTAGGTAGGGTGTGTCTTGGTAAGTCAATCATCAATTCTAAATTTGTGTATTCCTTCATGGTGTACAAATTATCAGTTTATCTACTTAATAGAAACAGTTTTTCCATCAGGAACTTCATCTAGAGTGGTAGCATCTTGGACAATTGGCTTGAAATGGTTCCATGGAATTCTATTTGCAAGCATTATAAGGAAGGGGGACTTGGCATAAAAAAAACTCAGATGCTTTAATGATTCATTGCAGGCTGGGATTATATGGAGGCTCATAAATATTCATTCTGAATCTCTTGGATTCTTTAGAGCCAGATTCATGCATAGCTCCAAATATGGAAATTTCAATTTCCTTAACTCCTCGGTGTGGCCTACTTTCAGGAATACGTTTTCCAAAATTTATGCTGATTCGTGGTGGCTAGTCTCTTGGGATTCTTCCTTAAATTTCTAGAAATGTAGTTGGGATGGAAAACACTTGGAATACTTTTTCCTAGAGGATGATACAAATTTGGATCTTGATTTATCAATCAAGGATCAGCTTGGATGCATGGACATCTCCCAAATCATATTATTTCCATTATTGAGAAGTATTTCTTCTCCTCTAAAGGAAATTTCTGGGCTTGTGAGTCAGCTACCAATGGATTACTTCCATACAATTTATTCTATAAGAAGTATATTAGCAGTAATTTTAACTACAAGTGGATGGGTAGGTTGCACAAATGCTTCCTGAAACCTTCTCGGTCCACCTTTGTATAGAGACTGACACATAAGAAAATTCCAACTAATAATTATCTTCAATATTGGGGAATATCTCTTTGTCCCAGGTGTGTGTTATTCCATCAACACAGGGAGGACAATGATCATCTTTTTCTAAGATGTGTTGCAGCTTCAGTAATTTGGAAAGAAATATATGACATTTTAGAAGTTCATTTGCAACGAGCTAGCTCGATTTGTGATTATATTAGGAGGTGGGCTGATCTGAACCTATCCCCGCTACTTCATTTTCTCTTTCAAGAAATTTTACATGAACTCGTGCACTTCATTTGTACTTAAAAAACAATTTTGTGCATGAGTATCAGCTTCTTAGTGATGGATCTTCCATATCTTGCATTCTTACTGCTGTACGTGATGTGAGAGTTCTGTGAGGTATGTGTTATTTCAATTCTATTCATGATCTCTCGATTATCAATTAGGTTGGGGTCTAGTGTTTTTTTACCCTCCACTAGGGTTGCTTCCAGTCTTTTGGTAGGCCCCATTTCATGGATGGATTAAAATTAATTCAGATGGTGCTTCAAAAGGGATTCTGGGCCCTTCACGTTTTGGTGCGGTTTTTAGGGATCTTCAAGGTGATGTACTTGGGTGCCTTTATATCTCATGAGGTAATGAATCTTCTCTTGAATCTGAAAGTCATGGGGATATAATTTCAATTTACCAAGCCAAGCAGAGGGGTTGGAATAAGATCTGGCTTGAATGTGATTCTACAACTGTTGTCCTTACTATTCAGACAGGTTTATTTCACCTTTCTTGGAAGCTCACAAATTGTTGGACCAGATGTTTACAACTTCTTATTTTCAACAGAGAATATTTTTACTCATGATTATAGAGAGGAAAGTTCATTGGTGAATAGTCTTTCCAACAAAGGTGTGAATGATGATACTTATCATTGGGAAGATCAAGTGTCGGGTGATTTTCATACTATTATTAAGAGGGATCAATGTAAATTTCCTAATTTCATACTGGTGTTAGTTTTTTATTAATAAAGACGTCTTTCTTTTTTGGGCAAGATCTCAGCCTACTATTAAAAGATAGACTGAATCTCATCATGGCTAACCTTGTTCCTGGCCATCCAAATGAACCAGCTCCCAGAAGCAAGAATGATGTCGTGGGATTTCCCCATTGTCCCTTCATTCCCTGCACCATGGAACCAATGTTCAAGGATGGGGAGGTCCTGCAAATATCCCCATGAAATCACCAAAGGAATTCCATACAAGGTCCACCAACTCACTACTGAAGAAGAGGTGAGAAAAACTCTCTTCCCTTGGAGCCTTGCAACACAAGCAGTGGGAGGACATGCTACTCATTGAATGGTGACCATTCTCATCTGTAAGAAATTCCCTATACCTAATGTGCCAACCGAGGAAGTTAATTTTAGCAGTCACCTCTTTAACCCATACTGCTAACCCCCATGGGTCCTGGAGACCTACACTAATGGATGCTCTTCTGTATTCCTTTAAAGACAAAGTCTCTAAAGTCGAGGAAGTAAAAGAACTTACGTTATGATCTTATGAGAGATAAATCATGAAAAAATACATACTTTTATATCTATCCAATATAGCACTAGTAAACTATAGATGATTTCTTGCCTATGTAATAGTGATATGGGTTACCACGTATGCAGTAAAACCAAGAATGTTACCGACCAATTCACACTGCCAAAAATAAATATCCCCCTCTCCCACAATCCACCTGATGGGGGGGGGTTGAATTGAATTCATGTGGGACCAAATACGATTCTTGATATATGACAATCAAACATTGTAAACAAGCCCCCCACATCTCATCCACAAACTCATGAAACTTCCCCAAAGAGAATGAGCCTTAATAGCTTCCCACACCAGCCTCCCTCATATGCCATACAACGTGCCATAAATACTCTTAACATCAATGTATCCCTCTATAATGGGCCTCAATATCCTCCCATGAATTTAGAATAAATCCTAGATTCAATATCTACAAAATTTATATCAAATCCCTCAAAAACATGGTGATCTAATAAACACTAAGGGAGAGGGAGTGTGTGATTGAGAAAGAATGAATGGGGGAAGAACTTTTAATAGGGAGAGATTGAATGACATTCTACCAACTTTTATCTTCTATAAAATGTTTCTAGAAGAGAAAAAATGATCTATAGGGAGCCTCCAAGTAATAATAAATCTTTTTATGATTTATTGGGATCATAGGACACTTAAACCGATGGATTTTGGATTTTGAAATAAATTTTCAAAATTAAAACTCATTGTTTTCCCAAGATTCTGGGTAGGGCCTCATGGATTGTCAAAATATGTGCCTTAAAAATGCACCCTTGATTTGGGGTTCATGGTTTCTCCTTTGTGGAAACACGGTTTTAAAATTAATTTCCAACCTTCCAAACCCCCAGTACCTGGGTTTTCTCAATTTTCACTAGAAGGACATACATTTTAAAAAAAATGTGCACCAACTATATAAACCACAAGAGCATGCCAAATTTTTTAAAATTTCAAATAAAGAACACCTAAATGAGACCAAACAAAATAATTATTAAAAATTCAGGTGGAACATTACCAGAAAACTGTAATAAGATGTTCTATCCTCCCCTCTAAAGAAACTTTTGGTCCCTAGAAATCTTGTCAAGAAACATTATTACCCAAAAGATTTATCCATTGTTCTCTAATTAGTGAATCTCTCTACCAAGCCTCTTGAGTCTTAGAATTGTGTTCCCATTGAACTCGAACCAAATTTATCATCCTCCCTTAATGTACAAAGGTTTCAGAATAAACTATCATAAATTGATGATTAGTCATGAAACAATTCGGCTTGACGTCAAGATCACTCTTTCTTAGAACATGATATGGATCAAAAAGATACTTTCATGTATGAGACACATGGAGCACAATATGTATTGACCTTATATATAGAATTAGTGAAAAATGCTATACCACATTCCCCACCTATTAAACAAACTCAAAATGTCCATAAAACAATGAAAAATATTCACTTTCCTCCAAGTCATCAATGACCAAAATGATGTAAAATTTTCAACAACACCCAATCACCAACTGAAACCTCCAATGACCAATTGCAATGATCATAATACGACTTATACCATCTCTATAAATTCATCATTATTAGAGGAATCAACTGAATATTTTTTTCATCTCTTGAACCAATCATGGTATAACCAAGGAAGATTCACTAATATCCAACCAACATAATAGATATTTACATGTCCGACCATAAAATTCCCCAAAAGAAGCCATCCTTATCACAAACTGGTAACTATTGTTATAAGAAAACTAAAACAGGCCCAAATGGTCATCCTAATCCACACAATCATCCTAAATTCCATAGAAAATCATATCCTCAAGATTATGTATAACACTTCCTAGATATCCATCCGACTACAAAAGGTATGTCGTATTTAAATGAACATGACATCCTAATGCCTCTTAAACCCCTCTCCAAAACAGATAAGTAAAATGGGTATCTCTATCAAAGAGTATAAAATATGTGAATCCATGAAAATGAAAAATATATTTTACATATATGTTTTTGAACTCCTCTACATTGGTTGCATCACGAATGGGTGTAATGTGAGATGATTCATACAGCCAATTGATCACAACCCATATCACATTGTTCTTTTTTACCTTATATGAAAACCCAATATCAATGTCCATAGAGATCTATTACCACTTCCAATTTGGTAAGATAAGTTTCTGATGAAAACATGATGGTCTATGGTTCTTGGTCTTGACCTGTTATCATGTATGATAATGATAGAAAAAATTAGCAATGCCCTTCCACATAACTGGACATTAAAATCATCACTTTGAATCACATCATCATGGTTCCTGGGTGCACTTCCCATTGGGAATTATAGAAATCCCCCATAATATAGTCTCTCATTTTCAATGGTATAATGTAGTTATTTTGATAACATAGAATACTCTCTATATAGAACAAAAACCCATCAATGTTCTCCCCACCATAAATAGAGCCTCTAATGTTGTTGAATTCATTATCATGTTGTTGCTCCAAAAGAGTAATACTGAGAAGAGAAGAGGTCAAAAAATCCCTAACCAAAATAATCTCATCACCTAATTCCCAAACAAATATATGAAACTATGTAAATAGATCTGTCAACTTCCACTCTACCAATTATTCCTTTATTCTTTGAGTTTCAAGTTAATGTCTCAATCAATCCATGATTACATTAACATTACATGGGATATTGTAATTTAAAATTAAAAATACTTTAGGTATTCCACCCAATTCCTCTACTAGAGATTCAAATACCCTTTAGAGAAGATATAACTCAAACTATTTTGGATGGAGTACATGGTAATCCTCACAATGAAAACATTATGCTTCCAACTATAAAGAGGATGAATCATGGCTACAGGTTCAAAGTCATGTCTGGGATAATTATTCATGTGTTGCCTATGTTTTTTAGATCCCTAGGGAGGGTCATGATCACCATACATAATACAATATCCCAAACATGAACTTGATTCATCAAAGAATACAATATATCCTTTCGTGACCTTAGGAATAATTAACACCTATGAAGAATTCTGAAGATGTTTAAAATCAACAATGGAACTATAAAATTTTTTTTCCCAAGAAAACATTAATCCATTCCATGTTAGAGCCAACATCGAAGAATCCAACATTGAAAAATCCATTAAAAACCTCCTATAATATCCATCTAAACAAAAGATTCTTCAAATCATGAAAACATTACATAGTTTTTCCAATTTCTTAACATAATTCACCTTATCATTAACAACTAAGATACCATGTTAAAACACCATGTCCCACGAAATTAACTTCTTATATCCACAAAAATACATTTAAATTGGATAGAAATTTTTTAGTGATTTCTCAAAAATTATATAACCACTCTTAGAAGAGGCACATGCTCCTCTTAAGACATAGGGTAAAGAAATATGTAAACCATGAATAATATAACAAATATATCTAAATACTCAATGAAAAAACTTTTTAATGAATCCATAAATACTTCATAATCATCTGTTAGACCAAATGGCCTTACACGATACTCATAATTACCAGACCCACTCGACAATGTAGTTTTCATAATGTTAGATACTTTTATTCTCAACTGGTGAAAACCAAATTGAAGATCAATCTTTAAGAACCACTTCACCCCTTTCAACTACTCAAATAGATCATCAGTCCATCAAAACTGATACAGTTTCTTCACTGTGACTCAATTGAGTTTTAGATAATCAACACAATGAATAAGTGAACCATCAACTCTCTTAGTAAATATAACCTACTTTATACAAGGTGACATACTCCAGTGTATAAATAATTTCTCCAAAAGATCATCCCACAAAGTCTTCAACTCTTTTATTTCATCTAGTATCATATATAGGTTAAGGACATAAATTTGTTGATTACCAGGTAATAAATTAATAAAAAACGCTACATACCTTACTAGTAGAAAACTAGAGAATTCATATGAAAAAACGTTTTGGAACTCTATGAAAAATGGAGTTTGATTACAACTCAAAGTATAATGACCTGTCCTTAAACATTACATGATCTTTAATTAAGTTAATAATTTACATTGAGGATCTTTTCAGGTTTAGAGTTTTAGAGAATTATGACATAACTATTAAATTACTTCTCAAATATTAAAAAGTAGACACTTATACTCGGTATCAATTTTTTTCATAATATAAAAAACTCTTAAAAAATATTCATGTCTACTTCCATGTTTTAGATGGTATGACTTTTCTTGGATCCCATCTTTGACCCAATTCACCCTTAAGTCCTATAAAAAACATTTCAAAAACATGGGATTCACATAAAAATCTTAGTATGGATTATAAAATAAAGAAAGAATCATGTGTCCATAAATACATACCAAGCATAAGATCATTTACACACATCCTGAAATCAGAATATTTATGAATAACACAAAGAAATAATAAATAATAAATCATAAAGGTAACTTGTGGTATCTATTACCATACTTACATTTTAGAATTCACAGCTATAAAAGGAGTTAAATCTGGAATATCCATCATAGTATATTTCCTAAATCTCTTTGTATAAACATTAAAATTTACTTCTATGATGTTACCCAATGCATTAGAGAGCTATACCGAGCTCACTCACCCTAGGTTTATCACAGAACCACCTGTATAAGTAAGCAATTCCCAAGAACCATAACACATAAAACAAGTATAAAGGAAAGAAAAAATTTCCACATTGAAATCAAAATATATAATTTCAAGATATTGAAATAATAAATGATTTATAAAAACCATTTTCACTACCAAAATATGTAAAAAAATGTGTATGGTATTTATTTACATTTTCAAAAAATACTATATCTTATTAAGGAATCCAAAGATAAAATAATACTCGTCGCAAGGGAAACATCATTGTCACCGCGTATGTTAAAAAGAAAACTTCCTTTTTTCCATTTTGTATAATTATTTTTAGAAAAAGATTCCTTTTTAATGAAATAAAAAGTAAATGAGTTTTATACAGCATATAGAAGAAATTCATGTATAAATCTAAATATGCCTCAATGAAAGGAGATTGAGAAGATGTCCCTTAAAAATATCATTTTTATAAATAAAATAGATCAAATATGTGTATTCACTATAATTACACATAAAGAAAGTATAAATGAAAGCTATGATATCAAAACTAATTTCTCACGTAGTCATATCATGACGTAAAAAAGAAGTATAACATCCACCCAAAGAATGGAAATTGGGTTAAAAAGTTCCCTTACCTCATGTCTGATTTGACTCATTCCTTATTTAATCTCCTGGATAATAAACTAAATTTAATTTATACTTGATTAAGAACCTTTTTCATGTTTATTATTCCATTTATATCACTTATTACCATGTTATAAACATTACATAATCATTTTTGTTAATAACGGTTTTTTGTCGATATTTAGTGCTTGATTCAAAAATGAACTGCTTATAATTAAAAGATTCCCCTGAGGTCAAAATTACATTATCTCCATAATGATATTCTTGATTCAGATATAATATATATCATATATATAGTATATATATGTATTTATAATAGTACATAATATTGGGTGATAAGAAATGAAATGCGCCATTAATGGAGACGGTAAGTCGTACGTATGCATAAACGCTACTTTCATTTATATTTCATATTTAATGGAATGAAAACAAATTGATAAATAGTTATATTATAATTCCAGTATAATATCATATAAAACTTCATTAACTCCATCCTTTATACGTTCCACGTATGACATAAATGAGTCATATCACTTTGAGGGTGCGTTTGTCCGCACTTCCTCAAATGAAAATATCGTGTTTACCCATTAAAGAAACCATAAAGGTATGATATAAATGAAAAATACATAATCATAGAGACAATATAAATATCATATATATCACATATAAATATAGTTCCATCTTAATGACCACCATAAGAGGTGGTAGAATGAGATTGAACAATCCTCATTTCGTGAGACAATAGTTCGTCGTCCACAGAAACAGTATGTTCTATACCCATTAGATGGAGGTGTGTGTAAGTTTAGTTTGAATAATTCTCAGAAAATCAAACTCGTATATTTATTATACTCCTTTTTATGTAAACAATGAATAATAATATCATAGGTTGTGGAGAATTAAAATAATATAATAGAACTTGGGGGAAGACATTACATTTAAATCAGGTTACTCCCTTTTGTTTGATCTAATTGGATTTTCTAATGTGCATTCTACCTACGGGAACAAGGATGAATAGATAGATTTTGGGAACTTATTTAAGTAGAGTTTGTATGATCCAAGGGGCTTTAGAGTTGTGATTAATGGGTTAGAGGTGATGGAGTTTTATAAAGGGAATAATGGGCTCTTTAGGAAAGTTCGAAAATATTATTTTATTATAAACAGATTTTCAGTTTCAAAAGGTCCAAAATTCATTATATTCAAAGATAAGATGACTATTGTTCTAAATAAGATCATAAAATAAGATTCGGATGGGTTTTGGAAATATTTTAAAATTTTATAATCTTATTTTAATAAATCATTCATTAACAAGGTAATCCCTACATCATCATTGTGTCATAAATTATTTTATTTATATGATTTCTAGAAATTATAAATTGAATTACATGATGTAGGAAATATATTTATCTTTATAATTAATATTTATAGCCTGATAGATGATTTTTATATCACCATTTAAAAATTGATTTACTAAAATATATATGTTTATGTCATTTTTTGTCTTTACTTTAAATTAATTAATATAAAGTGTCATTATCACTACAATGTATCCCAATGGGGTCCCGAAATAAACCCAAGGATGCCTGTATTCATAAATAACTCATAAAATAGGGTTAGGAAAAGTTTACAGGCAATTTACTATTATTATAATATTATTTTTACCCTTATTTACCAGGTTTACCCTTTAACGATGCTAAATAAAATAGTTACTGAAGTAAATATTCATAATTTCTAAAAAAAAGTGACATATTTACACAATTTGGACCTTCTGATTCAAAATATGGAATCCATTTTTCCCAATTCAATACCCAGAAGTAGAATAAATTAATTTAAAATTAGTTCCCGTTGTCAAAATAAAAAAGTGTGTTTTTTGGAAATAATAAATATCAAAATATCGACACTTGTTTATGTCCAATTTCAAAGTTAAATTACATTAAATGAGAAAAAATTCATTAATTGGTAAAACAATAATCTAATTTAAATTTAAAACCAATTAGAAAGACAATCTAATAATATAAAAATGAAGATTACAATGCAATCTTGAATTAAAATGCGGTATTTTTCACTATTCATTTGAAAATTTACTTTCTGTGAAAAATAAAAAAAATTTAACCAAAGTAAATTTTGATGTCCCGATTCTAATGAAATATTTTATTTTATTTTCAAATATAACCTATATAAGAGACAAAAACTAGATTTTAAAAGGTTTCTCCATCAAAAGGTGGTAAAACAACGTTTTAAAAATATTAGAGTATTTATGCTTAAAATTGGATTCATTCATATTTTAGGCCTCTAAATTATATTGGATAAATGTAAAATCATTTAAAAACATGTATAAAAATATTTTATTTAGTTCTTGTCTTTTTTCCCAATACAATGACAATGTGTTAACTACAATTTAAAATAATATTATATTATAATTTTTCATTATCACTTAGCCTTGTGTGCAACATTAGATTTCAGAGAATTCCATTGTTGCATGTTAGGTACGCCATCGAACATAGAATCCCCTTTAAATTAAAATTAATATATAATTCCTAAATATTAATAAATATGAAAATGTCATATTCTTTATTTACATGGGATAAAACATCCTTACCTCCTTTTGAAAATTGCATCCTCGTAATTTTATTCACTTATCAAATAAATGGGGGTATTTATCCCTCGTAGTATTTTTATATTCCCATGTTTTCTCTTAAACCATATGGTTTGTGCATAAAACTTTTAACTTATGGATTAACATATTCTACAATATTTTATCTCTTCAGTCAAGAATCTGGACTGTTTATTCCCCATAAGAGAGATTATATTCCAACTGAACTACCTTACGGCTCAAGAAATTAGATGGATCCAGAAAATACTTTATCAACATTGAAATATGAAAACTATTGTGTACCTGGGATAAACATGGAGGTAAATCCACTCTGTAGGCACCTGATCCAACTTTCTCTAGGATTTCATAGTGTCCAATGAACCTCAGACTTTGCTTTCCCTTCTTAACATAACACATCACATTTTTCCATGGATAAACTTTGAGAAATACATGATCACCAACCTAGAAAAAAAGATCCTTCCTCTGGTTATCTACATAACTTATCCCCCTAATCTGAGTTATTCTCATGATCTTCTAAATCAACTAAACCTTTTCTGCCATCTCTTCTACCAATTCTGGTTCCATCAACTTCCATTCACCTACTTCATCCCAAAAAACATAAGTTCAAAACCGATTCCCATGTAATTCCTAAAATAGAGCCATCAATATACTAGAATGAAAACTATTATTATATGAAAACTGAACCAACAAAAAATATTGGTCCCAACATCCCTGGTAATCTAGTGAACACGCACACAGCATATCCTTCAATGTCTGAATTGTTCGTTCTGACTGCCCATCTGATTGAGAATGAAAATCTATACTAAAATTCAATTTAGTACCAACTGAATTATGAAGGGATTTCAAAATTTTAGAAGTAAACATGATATATGATCATATACAATATAGATGGGAACTCCATGCAGACTAACTATATCTTTAACATACAATTGAGAAAGTTTACCTAGAGACAAAGTTTCTTGAATATGAAGGAAATTATTACATTTAATCAATAGATCAATAATAACCCATATTTCTTTATTACCTTGAGATGTCTTTGGTAATCCCATGATGAAGTACATGGAAATATTTTACCATTTCCACTCTAGCACCGGTAAAGGGTGAAGAATCCCTTTCGGTAACTATCGCTCTACTTTAAATAGTTCAAAAGTCAAACACTTTATAGTAAATTTATTAATATATCTTTTCATTCCATCCCACTAGTAATACTCCCGAAGATCTCTGTACATCTGAGTACTTCCTAGCTGAACAGAAAACAGAGATCTATGGGCTTCACATAACAACTCTTTCTTCAACTATGAATCAAATGGAACACATAATCTCTTTATAAACCTCAAAACACGATCTCTATCAATATTAAACATATGGTACATACCCTTTTGAACAAATTCTATCTTTTTATGCAACTCACATTCATCTTTCTGTGCTTTTGTTATTCTATCTGCTAGAGATAATTGTACTGAAACCTAAAACAAAACAGAGGAATTTCCTACACCAATAACTTCAAATACAAAATTCATCAAATCAAAAACCAAAGGATCTTGTTCTAAACCAAGTAACGTTAATGTAGCATTACTCTTTCAACTCAAATATTCATCCACTTAATTTTTCTTTTCCCAGATGTTAATGGATCATGCAATCATAATCCTCGATTAATTATAACCATCTCTTCGATCTCTTTTTTAATTCATTCCAAGTGAATATATACTTCAATATTTTGGGGTGAGTATATATTTCACAATTTACGCCAAACTAATGACGCATTGAAATTTTTAAAGAAAAAAACAACAGAAACTAATTCCAAATCATCTGTAGGGTAATTTAACTCATTAGGTTTTGACTGATGTGAAGTATAAGCAATTACCTGATCTTTCTGCATTAGTACACAACCAATTCCATTCAACAAAGCATTTATGTAGATAAAAAATTCACCATCTCTTGAAGTCAGTGCCAAAATTGGAAATTTTAACAATATTTAATTCAATTTCTGAAAACAATAATCACATTCATTTTTTCAGATGAACATAACACCTTTTTGAGTTAATTTATTCAATATTCTAGATGATTGTGAAAAACTTTTCGACAAACCTCCAGTAATAACCTATTAAACTAGGAAAACTATAGATCTCTATGATATTGTTAGGCCTTGTCCACTCTTCAACAATTTTTTTTTCTGGATCAATAGTTATGCCATCATTATAAATAATGTGACCATGTAATGAATTTTTTGTAATCAAAACTCACACTTGTTGAATTTCCCATACAGTTTCTTTTCTTTGTAGGTTTGAAAAAAAACACTTAAGTGAATTTTATACTCCTTTTGGATTTTAAAATATTCCAATATATAATCAATAAACAAAACCACCAATTATCACTTAAGTCCACTAAGAAATAATTACAAAAACACTATTCAATTCTGATTCCGACCATCTCAGGATGCTGATTTGGAAGGCTATTCTCCTCTGTATGCCTTTCCTATATAGCTACCATGTTCCCTCTATGGAAAACCATTCTGAACGCAGAAATATCATAGGCAAAGAAACATGGCAATCTGTAAATTCTATATCATTTCAATCTTACCATTAATTAATTTATCGATATTAATTCCACAATACCGTATCTCCTAATGTTGTCATAGCTTACCTCTAATACCAACTATAAGGACATGTTGTTAAACATTAAAAAATATTTAATTAATTTTATAATTCACTTTGAGAATCTTTTCAGGTTTAGTGTTTTATTGAATTAGTCCATTTCTATTATATTACATCTCAAATATTACAAATTAGACACTTCAACTCAGTATTCTTTTTTCCTAAAATAAAAATACTTTAAAAAAGAGTCATGTATAAATCCATGTTTTAGACAACATGACTTTTCCTTGATCTCATCCTTAACCCTATTCATCTTTAAGTCATGTGAAAAAAATTAAAAAACATGGGATGAGCATAAAAACATAGTAAGGATTATAAAATAATGAAATAAAACATTAGTCCCTTAATACATACCAAGCATAAGATCTTTATCATACCTCATGAAATAATAAGATTTAAAAATAACACAAAGAATTGATAAATCCTAAAGGAAACTTGTGGCATCCATTATCATTCATAATTTATAGTTTTCACAGCTATATAGAAAGTTACGTTTGGAATACACATCATAGTATATTACCTTAAATATATTTGGAGAAACATTAACGTTTACCTCTGTCACATTACCCAGTTCATTAGAGAGCAATCATGGGTTCACCCGCCCTAGGTTTATCATTGAACCACTTGTATATGTAAACGATACCCAAGAACCATAATAAATAAAACAAGCATAAAGGAAAGAAAAAAATTTCCACATTAGAATCACAATATATTATTTCAAGATGTTGAAATAATCAATGCATTCCCTAAACCAATTTTAGTACCAAAATATGTAAAAAGGGTGTGTGGTATTTATTTTCCTTTTAAAAAAATCGACGGCTTGTTAAGAAACCCAAAGATCAAATAATACTCATAGTGGTGGAAAGGTCATTGTCATTATGTATGTTAAAAATAAACATTTCTTTATGTCATTTTTTATTACAGATCGTACAGAAATATTTCATTTTAATGAAATGAAAATTCAAAGGGTTATATACATCATATAAAATAAAGGCGTGTATAAATCCAAATATGCCTCAACGAAAGGAGATTGATATGAAGTCCCTTACAAAGATCATTTGGTAAATAAATTAGATCAAATATATATATTCACTATAATTACACATAAATCAAGTATAAATAAAATATAATATATCTTAATTAATTTCTCACATAATCGTAGCACAGTATAACCAAGAATTATAAGATCAACCCAAAGAATGGAAATTGGGTTAATAAGTTCCCATACCTCATGTCCGACTTGACACGCTCATTCATTAATCTCATGAATAGTGAAATAAATTTAATTTCTACCGACTTTTTAATGTTTATTATTCCTTTTATACCACTTATTACCATGTTATAGACATTACAAAATCAAATATGGTAATAACTGTCATTTTGTCAATATTTGGTACTTGAGTCAAAAATGAACAGCTAATAATTACTAATTGACCATGTGGTCCAAATTACATTATCTCTAAAATTATATTCATAATATAGATATCATATATATCATATATATCCCTTATAAATTTTATTTATAACTGTACATAACATTTGAAGATAAGAAATGAAAAGCACTGTTCATGGAGATGGTAGGTCTTACGTACGCATGAACACTACTTTCATTTCTGTTTCATAATTAATGTAATGAATACATAATGATAAATATGTATATCATAATTTCAGTATCATATTATATATAATTTTATTAACTCCACCCTGTATATGTTCCATGTATGGCCTGAACGAGTCATATCACTTTGAGGGGGCGGTAGTCCGCACTTCCTAAAATTAAATTACCGTGTTTCCCATTCTAAAAACCATAAAGGTATGATATAAATGAAAAATAAAGAATAATAGAGACAATATAAATATAATATATTTATATCACGTATAAATATAGTTTCATCTTAATGGCCACTAAAGAGGTGGTTGGAGAAGATTTAAGAATCATGGTTTTGTGAGGTAGTAGTTCGATGTCCAAAGAAACAGTATGTTCTATACCCATTAGATTAAGTGTAGTTACAATACATCACATAGAAATAAGCTAGTATATTTAGGATTCCTGTGTTTTTCTGTAAAAAAGGTATAATAATATCATAGGTAGTGGATAAGAAAAATAAAAGTGTAGAACCTGAGGGAAGACATTACCTTTAAATCGGGTAACTACCTTTTTATTGAACCAAAAGGAATTCTTAAAGTGCTTTCTTCCTAGGGGAAGGCTTCTATGAGGAATATAGGGATGTTGGGAGATTATTTAAGAAGTGTTCATATGATGCAAGGGGATTTATATGTGTGATTAATGGGTTAGAGTTGATGGCCTTTTATAAGGGAGGATGGGCTCTTTAGGAATGTTGGAAAATATTATTTTATTATAAACTAATTTTCAGTTAAAAAAGGTTAAAAACTCACTATATTCTATGATAAGATGACTCTTGTTATAAATAAAATCATCCAATATGAATTGGACCAGTTTTGGATAGTTTATTAAATTTTATAATCTCTTTTATTTTAATCATTCATTAATAAGGTAATCATTAAATTATCATTGTGTCATAAATAATTTTATTTATTTGATTTCTATAAATTATAAATAAAAAAATTATTTAGGAAATATTTTTATCTTTAAAATAAATATTTATAGTATAAGAGATATCTTTTATAACCCCATGTAAATGTTTATTTAATAAATGATATATGTTTATGTCATTTTTGTCTTTACTTTAAATTTATTAATATATAGTGTCATTATCACTCCTAAGTGACCCCATGGGGTCCCAATAACCAAACAAATTTTCCCTTAGTCGTACATATCCCATCCAATAGTGTTAAGACAAGTTTATGGGTATTTTACTATTATTATAAAATTATGTTTTACCATTATTTACCTGATTAACCCTTTAACCATGGTTAATAAAATATTTACTAATGTAAATTATCATAATGTATAAAAATAAATGTTACATATTTACACAATTTGGACCGCCTAATTTCAAATATGGAATCAATTTTTCCAAATTCAAAACACATAAGCAGAAGAAAATAATTTTAAATTAATTTCTTTTGACCAAACAAAAAAGCGTGTTTATATGAAATAATAATAATCAAAATATTGACACTTGTTTATGTCCAATTTGAAAGTGAAATTACATACAATGAAAAATATTGGATTAATTGGTAAAAACATAATCTAATTAAACTTTAGAACTAATTAAAAATATAATATAACCATATATAGGGAAGGAATATGCGAGGATCAGGCTATTCCCGACCCCCCCCCCCAAATTTCTTAAGAAAAAAATACGCAGCAGACAAGGGGGGGATGGGTCAAACAACCAGCACCCAAAAACCCTTTACAAACCCAAGACGCAATAGAACCCAAAAAAAAGAAAGATAAAAAAAGAAAAAACACCCAAATCCAATCAAGAAATATCCAGAAACAATCCCAACCAAACATCAACCAACATCTAGCAGCAGCATCACCAACACCATCAGTAGAAAGCATCCATCAGCACCAAATCTAGCAAATGTGAAAATCATCCAGCAACACCAAAATCAACCTCAACAGTTTCATCAAGCCAACTTCATCACACTAGCGACATCGAACCACCAACACCAAAATCACCAACCACCACTTTAGCCAGCGCCACCATACTATATCCATGACCAGTCATACAAAACCACCAGCACCAGAAAAAAAAAGCCTCATCTTCCTCACATCCCATCCAAATAACAGCCAGCATTCTAGCATAACGCACCCTGCAACACAACCATGAGCAGAAAACCACCAGCAAGCAAAGAAAGAACCACCACGCAGCCCATAAATCCCTTCAGCAATCTAGGAACCACAACGCATAACCAGAAAGTAGCGTCTCATATTAAATCCAGTAAACAACACCAACATAGACCCATTGTAAGACCGTCCGCCACCGTAGCAAATCCATAGCAGAAGGAACAAACCAAAAGTTTCAGCAATATACGCGGGGACAAAAAGACAACTTTCCCAATGTAAATTTTGATGTCCCAATTATAAAGAACAATTTTATTTTGTCAAATAGTGCCTATAAAAGTAAAAAAAACTAGACTTAAAAGGGTTCCCCACCAAAAGGCGGCAAAACAACTTTTTAAAAATATTAGAGTATTTATGCTTAAAATTGGACTCATTCTTATTTTAAGACTCAAACTTTTATTGGATAAATGTAAAAAAAAATTAGCAAAAATGTATAATAATATAGTATTTAGTTATGTTCATTCCCTCCAACAAAACAACTAGGCGTTAACTATCATTTAAAATAATATTATATTATTATTTTTCAATATGACTTAGCCTTATGTGCAACATGAGATTTTGGAGAAACCCTTGCGTGTTGGGTACTCCATCGAACATATCATGCCCATTAAAGTCAATGTTATATTTAATTCATAAATATTATTAAATATAAAAATTTCATATTCTTTATTTACCTATGATGTTACAAAATTATTCTCGATCCAGATCAAAAGTGATCAAATATATTACTTTACCAAACCCTACATAAGAAGGGCCAGCACTACTCAACCTCAGCTCCCATTCTCCCTAGATTTTATAGAAAACTGCATCAAGTGTGGTAAAGGAGACCCAATAAATATATAAATCAATTCTTGATTTATTAGTAATGAGCCAATATACATTGAATATGACATCAAGTGGTTTCATGTCGAGAACCAGAAAATCACAAGAGAGATAAATATATGATAAAAGGAAAACATAAGTAGGAAAACAAATACCTAAATCTCTCTTAATTATGGAGGGGTATTAATATCCATTACGAATGAAAAAAACTTCATAAGAAGATTTAGCAGACTCCCAAGATGATTTAAAATGAATGAATGTCATACTACAATATCAAATAAAGAAGTCACTAATGATTAAGCAGTAATGATGGTTCCTATCACAGTTTATAGACAAATATATGTTTCCTCTGGATACTCTTCCATTGTATGAAGGTGATTTGTTCTGGATTCCTATGGATAGAACACAATATTCCTTGAAGCATCTCATTGAACCACATTATTATTAGGAATAGATGATCTTATTCCATTACGATGAGAAAAATAGATATTACAGATTTTAGTTAAGCGACCTGAACATCCACAAGAACTACATACCTTGGGGGCCTCACTGAATACTCATTTCAAGTTTACAAGCATTCTACACAAGTATAAATTCAAAGTTCTTCTCCTATACACTGTAAGAGTTATAAAATAACCATACTATTGAGATCCACAAATATACTCATAATGACTCCTCTTTCTATTGATGAAAATAGTGGAACTTCCAGGGGGAGAAAAAGAAACTACAATCAACACTTAATTTCTATCCATTTCTATCACAAACATAAATTCTCTATCTTTCACATCTTCATTAGAAGAGGTATTGAGGAAGAGAACCTGATAATAATTATCAGATCAAATTCTATATCGACCCATCAATTATCTATATTTTTATTCAATATAATCTCAAGTGATAATTGCACAAGCTTATTAAAGTGATTTATATATTCATTCACAATCCAGTGAGAATGCACGAGTTTAAAACACTCTATATCCTTATCCAATACAATTGACTCTGTGTAGAAATGACCAGTGAAAATAGATTTAATTTATTTCAACTCCAAAATCTTTTTCTTCTTCCCCATATACATCAGGTCCCACCAACTCCTACTGGATCACTCCAGCTTGATGGTGGAATAATTCACCATGATAGAATTAGTCATTTAAAAGAACTCAGAAAAAATATTATCCCATATCAAACAATCAGGAGCCTCTTGAGGATCATTTGAGCCACAAACTTTTAGTGTCCTATAGTTATGGAATTTTTGTTAATGAATCCTGAATTCAACCTTCTGAGGTTCCAAAACTAGAGCTTAAGTTGGAATGAGTACAACATCTTGTCCTATTGCATGGACATCGCGCCAAAAATATCAACTTGATTCGGGTCTATTGGAGGATTTTCTCACAGTGGGTCATCAGCATCTTCCTTTTGGATCTGATTCACACAACTTATTAGTGTCATGATGTTGCATAACATTAGGAAACCACATTGGATACATCATAATATTTCCTATATAAAATCTCAAATAAGAGAAACTTTGATAATCAATCATATCAAATAGATAAAAAAGATCTGTATTTCAGTATATAAAAATACAACGCAAGGGAAAATACAAGAACTAATTCTCAATAAATTATTACCAGACAACCACCGGTGGCTTAAGGTTCATTATGGTAAAATATAGCCAAAAATTCACTCGCTACGACCTCTTATGTCATGAATATATTAAAAATAGCATGTTGAAATCAAGGAAAGATAGTTAACATGAACCTTTGATACCACTTTATTACATACCATATCAGATAAAATGGTACCCTAATACACAAGATGACTCTAACATGTCCCATAGTGCAGTATTAATCCCCATGGGTTGGATACTAGCACCTGGAATCATACAATATAATGGGGGGAATGGTTATTCAAAAACATAGTGCAGAAATAGGTAGAATTTTGTATGGTCAAAAAAAATCCACTTAGAGAACTGTTCAAAAAGTCAAACAGTTATATAAACCCAAAGTACCACCAAAGTTTACCAGAAACGAAACAATAAACTAGACATGACCCAATGAAAATAGCTTCCTAATTCACAATGATCAAAAATAAAAAACCACCTCTATGTGGTACTTTCCCCTTGATCAAACCAAGAATAAGATAATATACAAATACTTGAAGTCACTAGAATTGTGTGAACTGAAATCCATGTTGGGTCTCACTGAGGATTCCAAAATAATATTCTTATAAAATAAACCAATGAATGATTTCTATTTTTAATAAAATTGGCAAGGAAATATAGTTTCATATTTTAAAAAAATTCTATTTATTTGAATTTAAAGAAACATTTCAATAAAAATGGATTTATAAAATTTTTACAGAAAAAGAATATGTAAATTCACAAGGAAAATATAAAGTAGTTTTACAAACTATTGAATATGTATCAAAATAATCAGAAATGAAAAACTCAGTTATCTTATAAGAGGTATGATAGTTCTCGGTAGTTTTATTCTCAAACACTCATATTATGATAATGGTAATGGGTACACTTATATCTCTGACATTGGCTAAAAACTAACTAACATCCCAATTGGGATAAGATCTGCAATAAGTTTATGTTAGATTTGTAAAGAGTTAATCTAATTCTAGTGGAATTCCAAACTAGTGTGTTTCTTCAAAATATCTCACTAACTACCTATTATTTCATGTGATAAAACCAAATCTATAATGAGAATTTGGATTTAAAATTAATTAAAACATAATTTCCCCATTTTCCATTTCAATATTCTAATTTATCATTAAAACCAATACGTATTTTTTTAATCAATTCATTATTTTTTCATGGATAAAACCATTTGGTTATTATAAAAATAATTTAATCCATTTTTTAAAAATCAATTTTTCAATTAAATTTTAAAAATAAAATTCCCCAATTTCCATCAAATCTAAATGACACCCAAATTTAGTTGAATTGGGGGTTTTCCCATAATTTCATTTAAATTCAATTTAAAATATAAATTCACACTGGTTTGCATATTCACAATATAATTTAACTAAATTAAAAAAATCAAAAAATTATATGTTAAATTAATGAGATAATCTTATATAGAACTACATGCCTTGTAATCATGGTATCTTGAACCATAACACTCACAATAGGAAACTCTAATGAAGAATGATAGCAATAGATATTTGAGAATAATAAATAGATTCAGTATATAAAAAACATATATTATACACTCCGACAACATATATTTCTAAAAAACCTTATAGAAGAGATATGAAGAGACTGGTAGAGAATAAATGGGTAGATAACTATAACCATCAAGAGATCCAATGATGTTTTCCTAGATTCCAACCACTTTCGAAATGGTTTAGAGGATCCACATTCACCTCTAGGGATCATCCAAGGAAGAATAAATTGAGTTAGGATTTAGTGGGTTCATTGAGAACATTAACTGGGAGTTTTATGATTCTAAAACATATTTTAGAATTTAAAAATTACTATTTAAATTGTTATCTAGGTAGGGACACATAGTTTTTAAAACCATTCACCCTTAGATTATGCCCCTTATGTGGGGTGAATTGTTTCTCTATAGTGGTCACATGGTTGGTTAAATCATGTTCCAACCATGAAAACACACATTTCCTAGGGTTTCACAATTCACACTACTAGGGAATACCGTTTGGTAAACCCATGTACTAATCTTGCACATCACAAGATCCTTAAAAACATTTACAAATTTCACCTAAATAACCCCTAAACAAGACCCAACAAAAGAAACATTAAATATATGGTTTGATGAGTCCCATAAAATAGTAATAGGATTTTACAGGACAACTTGTTAGAGTGATGCAGAATGGGGGATTGTAGATTAATTGAAAAAGGTCGCTCGATTATTTCCTATCAGGTAACCCTTCATAGTTTATTTTTGGGTAAGTATTTATTTGCCTAATAAATTTTAGCTAAATGGGGTTTTAAGGATTATCATTTCATAAAGAGAAAATTACATCACATTGCGATCCTAGGAGGATATTTTTTATTGGAACCATGGTATTCTACGTAGGAATTAAAGCATGGTTTGTGTTTGTTTTCAATCCTCCGTGGAAGTTCAGAATTTGTACCAGAAAAGTGATCATATAGTTCAAGTAGACAACAGTATTGAAGGTGGCGCCGTTTCCCAGTGTTTGCCAAATTTTTGGGCCTGAAAATTGACAAATGGAGAAAAGTGTTTTTGTCAACGATACTTGTGCGCAGTGTACTTGAAAGAGATGAAACTTTCACTCCGTATGTTTTTCAAGATCAGAAAATGGAAAAATGGCAAAGGGATAAGGGTTGTGAATGTTTTGGGATGGTCACGCATGTGACCTGCGTGCCGAGCAAGGAATTCTGCTCTGATGACTAGGAGGTTTGGAAACTTGTGTGTCGGTTGTTCTTCATGATCAGAACTTCAAAATATGGAAACGGATATTAGGTCGTGAAAGTATTGCTTTGGTCGTGCAAGTGAATAGTGCGATAGAGGCCAGGGAAGTTGGAGCTGCACGTTGGGACTTGTGCTCCGTGAGGACACCAGCGCGCCACCGCGCATGGGGTCCAGTTCTCCAATAAATAAAGCCCCCCCCCCACCTAATTTGAGACGGATATCAAGACTTATAGATATTTTGAGCTCTTGTCGCGTAAGTGGTTGAGTCGTGCATGTGGTAGTTGGGTCGCGCAAGTAGAGGTTGTGCACCGATTATTGGTTGGGCGACCAAGGCGGGTTGGGAGTTAAATGTGTAGAGTTGTGCAAGTTTGGAGTTGAAGGAGGTAGTGTCACGCAAGTGTGTTGGTGTCACCTATGCGCCGATTTTTTACAGCGCAAGTGACTTGCGCGCTGTTCTTGAAACTTGTGCACTAGTCATGGAGAAGCGCGCCAGTTGAGGTTGTTGTACACCTGTCATTTTGGAGATTCAAGATAATTGGAAGATTATCTGATACCTTCGATGAAAAGTGGGATTAGTATACGAGTGAAAGTTGGACTTCAACAGATCATCAACATTCAACATAGGATGAATTATTTTTTAATGATGAAGGGACATTCACTTCTATAAACTGAGTGTGACTTCACCAAGGGAAGTGAGCCAGGGGGAGTCAACAGGAGTGACCTGAGGGAAGTAGTGAGATATCCCTAAACCTTTATAAAGGTAGTGAGTCTGGGTCAGAGTGACTGTTCCCGAACCATTGTAATCCACATGTAGTGAAGATTAGTGGAATTCGGTATGACCAACAACTTGTCGGCTTATGCTCTTGGGAAGTAGCCCATAGCGGTGAACCAAGTAAAAAATTTTGTGTCATCTCTTTGCATGTGAATGTTTCATTGCTGATCATATTCATCATACATGTTTACCTAGTTCCTACTAACGTGTGAACAAGATCCATGTTTTTAAAAGAAAAAGCTGACACCCCGATTCATCCATCCCCTCTCAGGGTGTCTCGGGGTCCTACATTTTTATGGATCATGGATTGTAGGTCTTTTTGAGTATGGAATATCATCCTTAGGATAACAGTCAATTTGTGAATACTACTTAGGTTATGAAGTATATTATGGAAGCATGTGTTTTGGATTTTTTAGGTTCAAAGGAGCAACAGATAAAACTCTTGGACTTAGAATATAATAATTGATTCCATGCTTCGATCTAAATGGAACCATTTGATGAATTAAATGATAGTTCATTTAGTTCACCCATATAAGTGTTATAGGTAAGTTAGTTAGTTATTATGGGGGTTAGTCTCATGTAGGATACGTTTGAGTGGGTTCAATTGATTAGGAGTTTTTTTACAGAAAAAAGTAGGCATAAATCGTATGTTGATCATCATAGACGACCTATAGAGTTTGAGGATTCTCATCATGCTTTCATTTAGGGGCCACCTACGATGGGTAATTTCATATATGGAAATAGGGAAATCTAGTGACCATGTTTGTTGGGACATTTTAGATGGAGGATAGGGTTGGTCTTGTAACATACTGATTGGCCCTTCCACAGTGTTACAGATCCATGCATGACATGTTTCATGTGTAAAATCATCTTATATATTATATTACCATTCTCATGTAGTGTTAATTGAGGATTTGAATCATCATTCTAATTTTTCCTTTCAGGATATAGAACCCCACCTTTTAATATATAAAATTTTCATTATATTGAACAAAATAAAAGAGGATCTCTAAACGTTTAATTTCATGGAAACAAGGTAAAAGTTTCATTAAAAAACGAAACATTAAAATAAAAATATAAAATACATTATTATTGGTTCATCATATGTACTTTTACTACATCTCATAACCTAGGGGCTTGCATCAACGGAAGGGGTGAGCATGAGGCCCTGTAAGGGAAAGCAAGGGAAACAATTTACATGTGATCATGAGAAATATTAATAAGAACATAAGGAATATAATAAAGAAATGATAATAAGAAAAATGGGAATAAAATAATAAATATAACTTGAAAAATGAAATAAAAATGGGGACAAATCATTTAAATGTGACATTCAAAATCATATCACAATGGTTTGTCACTGAGGTTTCGTAAAAATTACCACTGTTATTCACCAACGTATAAAAAAATTGTCATATCTAGAGATTAAATTTAATACCCAATGAATTCGAGAACTATAAGGGAACACTTGTTATATATGATAATTATTGTGATCCAGATATATAAATATAAATCATTTTATAAATAACTGGTGTATAATATAAGAAATGGGTTACATATAAAAACCACTGTGTTTTAAGAAGTTCATGAAGACAAGATCATTAAATTATTTATAACCCATTGAAAGAGAATGATGTATTTATGTATTTAAATTCAAGAATAGAATAAATATTTTTTAATATCCTAGAAAATACACCTAGAAAACATATTGGTTTGGGTATTCACATAAAAAATAAAATGTAATTTCTTGAGGATAAGAGATAAATTTTGAGATGTAAAATTGGTTGTATAACAAGTATAAAATGTTGTTTTAGAAATGAGCCAAAAGAGAGGGGACAAGGGAATAAAATAAATAAAACATAATTTTTAAGGATGTTAATGAATAAAAAGTAAATAATATTGAGTGACCATAACATTCAAAATACATATACAAAAAATGATCTTTCCATGAAGAGAAAAGAATTATATTTCCCTTACGTTGAAGAGTAACACCTAAAACTCAATGATTAGGAAATTGGATGATTAAATACACCTTGGGAGGTCTACTTGGGAGGTAAAAGTATCATATATTTATAGATTAGGATAACTTTAGTGAATTTAAATGTAGAAATCATTGGTTATTTATAGGAATACTGGTGGATATGTTTATTGATTTCTATATAAAGCCCTTGGACCCCTAGGTAGTTGTAAATGAAAAAAATGGATTTAGAATGGTATTTTCAACTGTAATTGGACTCTTGGGTAACCTATTATTTTTTTATTAAAATATTATATCATAATTTTATATTACTTATTTTTGAAACGGATGTTATTTTTTTCAAAACATTACATTTTTAGTGTTAATGTTTCTATTTTTAAATTTGGAAAATAAAATTCAAATTTTGAAATTGATTATGATCTATTACGATACATGATATTAATTAAATTACATTTTTAAGCCTTTTATTGTGTTTAATTAGTTATTACATCACTATAAAATAATTACAATGTCCATAACATAATGAAAAAACTAAAACTATATTTTAACTATTAATGAAAAAGTATTGTATATTAACAAATTCCCATAAATTCACTCTAACCTAGTTTCAATGTGATGATTTTAAAAATGATATTTATTTTGCATAATAATTCTCCAAATATAAAAATTTTATGTTTTAAATATAAAAATCTTTATTTATGAACAATAATAGTGGATTGAAATACATTGTAAAATTTCTAACACTTGAAAAAACATTTTTTACTTTATTATTAAAAAATGTTATAATAATGATATTATATTAACATAAATATTATTAATAAAACATTATTTATAATAAATATTTATATCATTTATGGAAAGTAAAATTTCGTTTTGAAAAAAAATTATTAAATTGCATATTGGTTTTATTAAGAAAAAATATTCTTAAAACTTATTTGATGGAAAATATTTATTTATAGAATGGAATTCCACTTTATGTAACTAAGATTGGGATGTGAAACCCCTTATAAAACCATAATATGAACTAATTTTATGGTTTTTTATGGTGATAGATTCATGGGGATTCTTATTTAGCATTTCTAGTGTAGTGATTTCCACTAACAATAACTTCCCACGTAAGCGATTTTGTTCACGCATAACTTTTTGAAGATCAGCTTGGGCTTTGTTAAGAGAAAACCAAATAATGCTAAATCACTACCATGTTATTATGAAGGGGTTTCATAAGGAATGAATCTTTTAGATGAGTCTATTGAATCTATTTTCTCTATTAATTATCCTTTTTCAATATATTACTTATAAACTCTAATGATAACGTTAAATTTATTATCAAGAGTATAGTTCCCAATGACCATATTTACCAACTGTCATAATTGACCAATAGTCATATAAATTTTTAATCCAAATGGTAACATTTTCCTTTATATTTACTTCATTTAAAAAGATAATGTTTTCGTGAATAATATGGAATAACATAAATTTTCTAGAATGAATTATCATTCAAAAAGACTGGGTCATTATATTATTCCCCCTTAAGAAATTTCGTATACAAAATTTCATATTGTTCCCTCAACTGAGAAAAGGTGTGGGTACTTAGGAATTTTTTTTTCCTGAAATTCCCATGTCACTTATTCATATTTTTGGTTCATCCACAACACATTGATGAGGTGGATATTCTTGTCTCATAGAACCTTGCCTCTATTGTCCAAGAACTCTATCCACTACTCCTCATAAAACTGTTCATGTTCCAATTGTACCACATTCAGATTCAGAATATTTGAAGGTTTGAGTATGTACTTCCTCCATAGAGGTATGTTGAATATATCATGAACATGAGCTAGATTTTGAAGATGATGAAGCCTAAAGGCTACTGCTCCTTTGTGTTCAAGGATTTAATAGGGGCCAATGTACTTGGGGATAAGATTCCCTTTATTACCAAGCAACATAACTATCTTTCTAGTTGAAAGTCGAAGAAACATTTTTCACTGAACCCAAACATTAAGTCCCATAAATGATTGTCAGCATATCTCTTAGGTAGACTCTGAGTAGCCTTTACATGTTTTTGGATATCATGAATCTTTTCTATCATCTCTTTCAAAAGATCCAGCCCTAGAGGATTTCTCTCAACAACATCATCCGAAAAAGTCTGAGTTCTACATCTCTTTCCATAATGATCTTCATTGGGTGTCATTTAAATACTATAATGAAATATATTATTTTATGGGAACTCATTTAACATTATCTATGGATTCCATCTACCATTAAAATCCATTGAGCATGTTCTCTGCATATCCTAGAGTTTCTGAATAGTCCTTTCAGATTGACCATCATTTTTTGGGTGATGGAATGTACAGATATTAAATTAACTATTTAGATCAAATTGATGACTTCTCCCGAAATGTGATGTGATCCTTCCATTGATCTCATATATGATAGAGAGAGGTACCCCATGCAACAATACCACGTCCATCATGTATATCAACAAAAGTTGGTCAAGAGATAAATCATCCAGAATGGAGATGAAATGGGAATTCTTTGTTTGGAAATCCACTAAAACCCATATTTCATTGTTTCGTTGGGTATTATTGGGAGTCAAATAAAAACCTTACTTGTTATATTTTATTAGTTCCTTTTTGGTATGGGTAGTGGTTTTAATACACCTTTATGATTTTTTCTCTCTTCTTTCACTTATTGAAACACCCAGCACCTTGTAGTTTTTTTTGGAAATATCTCTTTTCATGTCATCCAACCAATAATGATCAAGAAGGCCCCTATAAAGTTTAGTAAATCCATGATGTATATATAATATAGAGTTATAATCTTCACCCATCATCACATTCTTTAATTGTGTAATAGATAGAACACATATCCTTGTATGAAATTTTAGTACATATTCTTGATCAATATTAAACATCAGAAAACATCCCATTCATCACAACATCTATATTCTATAAAAACATGGATATTCATATTGATATTTATTGATCTTATCTATTAATTATGGATGATAAATCATTTGGGATAGATTATATTATGTATTTTCTCTTATGATTCCCATGTCTAGTTTAACAAGGTCTTTGACCAAATGATCTCCTTCAATCCTCATCATTTCTAGAACAACAAGTTATTACCTATTATTGAATCTGTGAATTTTTTTTCTATTTATAAGAAATAATTAATTGAACAATCATGGTATTAGAGAAGTTTCAACCATATCATATATGCCATGTTCAATTCCTTTTGTGTGAAAATATAAATCAATATTTATAATCTGTATATATATCACATTTCTTCCCATAAAGGCAGTGCCTTCATATATTCATAGAAAAAACCAGAATATCCAGATCTATATCTTTTGTAGGATAATTCTTCTAATTAAGATATAACTATAAATATGAATAAAAAATCAACTTATAATTTTTTATGGGGATACACCCAAGACCTTTCAGATATGTGTTGTTAAAAATAACAAAATCTGTGTCATATAAAAGCTATATTTTACACATGTGAAACAACTAATCCCTTCTTAAAATCATAGAAACGTTCTTCACACACTTTTTCTATATGGAAATATACTCCTTTATATATTACTTCATTACTGGATTTGAATGTTATGAAAGGTTTTTCACCACCATCATATAATATCCTGACAATCCAAGGAAACTACAAATCCTAATTCTTATTGTAGGATGAGGATACTCTTCAACAACCTTTTATATTCATAGGTACAACTGAGATTCATTCATTAATTAAAATGTTCCCAATGAAATAACCTTTTTGTAACCAAAATTGACATTTTCTAAACTTTCCCAATATCATCTCATTCCACATAGTTTTAAAAAAACATAGATCTTCCTCATTCTCCTTGAGACTTTTAGAATATATCATAATATCATGAATAAAACAAATTCTACAATGTTATGAAGGTAGTATTTAAATACTCTATTTATCAGACCCATAAAAATAAAAGGAACATTAGTGAGTAAAAAGGACATAAAAATGCACTCATATTTCTCATATATTGGTCGAAAGGATGTCTTTGGAATATCTTATTTATTCACCCTCTATTAATGATAACCATATTGATGATAAATCATAGAGAATGATTTTCCCCCATGAAGTTGTTCAAATAAGTCATCAATAAATAGGAGAGGGTATATATTCTTCAATGTGATCCAATTATGTTATTTATAATCAAGGCATAACTGCATTGATCTATCCTTCTTATTCACAAGGAGAATAGGGTCTCCCCTAGGAGACACACATAAAAGGACCAACACATTTTCCAAAATAACATGGAATTTTTTCTTTAATTCCTCCAACTCCACATTATCCATTCTAAATGGGGACTTTGATATCGTCTTGGATCAAATAATGAGTTATATGGATAACTTTACCGCTCTTTCTAGAGGAGTTGAAAGTAAATAATCAAGAAATATTTCTATTCATTCTTGAACTATGGGGAAATTTTTTATAAATATATCATAATGGATCATAAAAAAGATTGTGATTAAGCAAACATATCCCCTTGGAGTTTCAAACTATGAGTACATAAAGGCTCGTTGTCATTCACAAGTTCTTATTCGATTATATACCAAATATTTGTTTTTTGTTTTTACACCTCGATAAATCGTATCCATATCCACATCCACATATATGTATCCATGAATGGATTTCTTTTCTCAGAAACAGCTTACATATTACTTTAATAAAATAATAGGATTTTTTTATATTTTAAATTTTCCCTTTGATTCTAAATGTTTTCAAATAATAATTTGTATAAATAACTAAATATTCTTTTTATACAAACTATGTAATCAATCCTTTTCAATACAAAACATTTTCATTACATTTTACTAAACATAGGAAATTTGGATGTTTAGTTTCATGGAAACACAGAACAAATTATATAAAAATTAAAACATTCCTTATTAAAAACATGAAATTACTATTCATTAGTTCATCCTAATGAATTTTACTATATATAATAACCTAAGGACATACATCAATGGAATGGGTGAGCATAAGACCCCATAAGAAAAATCAAGGGAAACGTTTTACATGTGATCTTGAAAAATATCAATAAGAACATGAGAAATATAATAAAAGAATAAGAAATGGAAAAACAATTCATACAATAATAAATATAAATTTAATAATAACATTTAAATGTGGATAAAAAATTTAAATGAGACATTCATAAATACATCACCATGTATTTTCACTAAGGTGTCATAAACATTACACAGGTTACTAACTAAGGTGTCATAAAAATTGTCAACTCTAGAGATTAAATTATGAACCAATTCCTTGAAGTACTATATGAGAATATCATTTATATTTATTGATTAATTTGATATACATAGATCATAATAGAAATTTTCAAAAATAACTTATAGAGAATAGAAGAATCATGTTTCCTATAAAAATAATGGTGTTTAATATAGTTTTGGATTAAAAGATCATTACGTCATTTATAACCCATGAAAGGGGAATAAAGGTTATATGATTGTCAATTATAGAATAATATAAATCATATTTACAACTTGTTGAATACCTGTGTAAAATAAAGATATTTGTGAATTCACATAAAGAATATAAAAGGAAATTTATTGAGGAGAAGAGACATGTTTTGATAAGTAAAATCGATAACATAACAGGTATAAAACATGGTTTTAGAAAAGAGTAAAAAGATTTGATAAAAGGGTATCACATCCTAGACCTTTATTTTCAAAAAATGGAATGAATAAAAATTAAATGATGGGATGTAAAATAATATTCAGAACACATGTACAAAAAGGGGTTCTTGAAACCAATAGAAATGAATGATATTACTTTTTCCTTAAAGAGTTACTTATAAAACCCAATGACCGAGAACTTGGAGGATTGAGAACACCATGGGAGGGATCCTTTGAAGGTAAAATTATTACAGCTTCATGGATGATGTAATGGTAGTGAATGGAAATGTATTAATTAGAGGATATTTATAGCAAAACTGGGGGGTTTGTTTATTAATTTGTAAATAATGTTTTTGGACACCTAAGTAGTGGTAAATTAAAATCCATGGGTTCCCCATGGTATTTTCCCAAGGTATTAGACACAAGGGCGTGTCTGGACACTGGAACACTAGCACGTCTAGGTTTCTTCCCCTTATGATAGGGCTTCTCGAGGGTGCGGAAGCTCCAGGCATCCCACATCAAATGCCCTGAAGTATATGCCATGGGCATGAATTTTAGGTTTTTCTTAGCTTCCCATGTTTAACATAGGGTATGTTGTAGGTTTAACATCTAGTAGAGATGGATCAGACAGATTAGAACACTAACTGGAGTGAATTATATTGGTTAAAAAACCGGAGGGAACACTGATGTTGGGGCTAACACGTGGTTAGTTACCCGAGTGCTGGTAAGAGTAATGAAGAGGTGAATTGATATGATCTCACCGAGATGTGGCGGACTGGGTAAGAACTAAGATGGATAATGTATGGTTATCTTAAGTATATGGATAAAGATATAGAGTCGACTCGAGGGTGATGATGATGATGGGATTGATCCTCGAACAGACCTCCTATGTATCCCCGTGGTAGGGAATCAAAGTCCACAGAGACCAGGATGGGGTTTTATATCAGGTTATGTGTAGATGATAATGACCCAATGATATATTGAGGCTTAAATTTGGTTATTTGCCTAAGGATGGTCTGACGCCACTGGGATGGACCATATATATGGGTCCCAATGGAAGGAAAGACAATGGGTTTACTGCTGGGTTTGGGGTGACAATGACTTACTGCTGAAATGGGATAACAGCAGCTTACCACTGTATGATATTCCCAATAGCTTACCGTCGGTTAGGGGATCACATTGGCTTACTGATGGATGGGGTGTAAAATGGCTTACCACATTATGGGGGCACAACGTCTTACCGATAGATGGGGGCACAATGGCTTACTGCTCGATTGGGATTACAACGGCTTACCAAAGGATGTGGTTGAACCTCATGTAGGCTTCCTATGTACCTTGTCTAGGAAACATGGATCAAATCCCACGTTGTTTGAGTAGGTATCATTTAACATCATGTGGGACAAAAGGGGAATGCAGTTTAACATCATGGAGGATGGGGGTGGATTGACGTGATGCATTCGGGACCAATCGGTGTTGGGATTGAACCTTAGTGAGGCATCCTACGTACCATGCCTTGGCAAGGATCAAAGTCCACATAGTTTGGAAGGGGTGTTGGTACGATGATGTGAAGTGGTTGGGACCAATGGTTGTTGGGCTTGAACCATAGGGTGGCTATATACATACCATACCTTGGAAAAGATCAAAGTCTCTATAGTTCAGAAGTGGTGTTGGTGAACCAACGTGAAGTGGTCTGGACCAATGGGTGTAAGGATTGATCCTTATAGAGGCTTCCTACGTACCCTACATTGGCAAGGATCAGAGTCCACGTAGTTTGGGATGGTGTGGGGATTACACTATAAGGTGTCCCGAAGATAATGCCATGGTTCATGCTTACTCTATGACCATGTGAGTCACACTTGGTGTGAGAAACAAGAGGCAGCAAGGACCTAATGACCACATCACAAAAGTTGTGTCTGTGGGAAGTAGAGTGGCGATGACATGTATTTAGCACCCCAAAATGGAAATAGGGGATTAAGCGTGGTCCACATCCCAAAGAGGAAACAAGGGCTTACACGTGGTTCACATCCTAGGGAGATAGGGATTGGGACTTACTCCATGGCGGAGGCTCGATGGAAACAAAGCCTAAAGGGAGAGGGATTTCTCACAAAAGATAAAAGGACGTCAGTGCCCACCCCCCCTCTCCGGTATTTGGGACAGAAGAAGAAAGTACAATCAGGGATGATGCCTCCCAAATGAAAGGCTAGGGGCTTACACCAAGGTGGGCTTCCTTTCCCTACAGATAGATGTTGCTTCGTTAAATAGGATATCATTCAATGTGAGGAAAGATCTCACTTCTTTGGAGACCAGTGGGCATAGAGAATGTCTGAGATGGGACACCCCATATATGATGCATGGTGTAGTGACACAGTTTAACATCATGTGCTGGGGATGATGGTTCTTGGTTGTTTATTGTCCTCCAGCTCGGATGAGGTGGGTTTTCTACACACCCATAGGACATACATAATCGATACCCACATTCCATTGGGGAAGGGAAGGAATCCAAAATGTAATGGTAAGGGGTGTTATGGAGGGATCCAATGAGGGGTCCACGTTAGCGTGGCTATGTGAAGAATCAATATCCTTTAGCCTGTTAATGTGAAGAATCATGAGGCGAAGCAATGCAACGGGAAGCACCTCCTAGGAAACTTTGAAGTTACTTCCTCCGAGACATGAGGGGCTTACAAGGAAAGGGTTTGTAGTGTATATTTTCTGGGCATAAGAAGTGACCAAAGAAGATATCTAGAAGA
This sequence comes from Viscum album, assembly GCA_963277665.1. Classification (NCBI taxonomy): domain Eukaryota; kingdom Viridiplantae; phylum Streptophyta; class Magnoliopsida; order Santalales; family Viscaceae; genus Viscum; species Viscum album. The sequence goes on from OY728130.1 coordinate 506,297,869, forward strand.
GATACATTGAATAAAGAAGGTACACACAAGGAGGGTTTCTTGCACACAAATAGATTTTCAGCAAGGAAAAGGCCAGGATGATCTAATCCGAAGGTTTGCATGCAATTGGAACGGTTTGAATGCAATTGGCATGAAATTAGAAAAGTTGACCATAAAAGGTTAGGAGTGTACACAATTGAGTATGTTTGTGCACAAAATATAGTTGAGGATTTGTGCAAAAGGCGAAGAGATTGTGCTCAAGGAATCCGACTTTTAGGGACATAGGCAAGTGTCAATCTAGTGTACACCCACGCGAAGGCAGACACCTGGGAGACCTATCGTGGAAAATCCCATACATGAAAGCTATAATTTTTCACACAGGAGAGGTGCATTTTGCGTAGAGGAGATGGTTCAGATTCTTTATATGTTGGATGTATAAAGGTAAACATTCTATTTATAGGCGCTCAGGGTCATTGGGTCTATACGGATGTTGATCGGAATGGAAAAATCTGTTCTCGGTGTCATGGGTGTGAAAGATTCGGCGCTCGGTGTTGGATTCATGCAAGTTTCAAAACCTGGTGTCGGTGGAGAAAAATATTTCACACCCCATGTCGGATCTATTCATGTTTTCATTCCCAGTGTCGGTTGCGCACAAGTATCCACAGCAATGTGGAAATCCTTTATATTCCGTGGTTTTTAGAACGAGAGCGCTCTTTTTCACACCCCTTTCAGATTTTTCACATGGCACATTCGTTCCTCATGGAATTGATCACTGAATTAATATATGTTTTCATTTTATCATCCAATGAACTATTTAGACTTTAATCACACTTTGGCATCTACAAATGCCCCCCCCCCCTCAGAATTGGATCTGTGAGGGTATGTAATGGTTGGATTCTGAGGGAAATGTTGAGACTTGAAATCTCCTGAAGTCGATGTGCGAAAAAAACATTAGGTGCATGTAAAACTGTGAAGTTGGGCCTAACCTCTTCTCGCATGAGCGGAAACCCTTTTCCGTTGATTTAAAAACTCTTGTGTTCCCCATAGACCATATCTATTTTCCGACGTGATATGTTTTGAGCTCTTGTGTGCTAAAAATCATCGTTTCTTTGTGTGTAATTGTACATCTGTTGCACATAATTCCCCGAGTTTGTTCATGGTTTTACGTGCATAATAGGTTTTTTCATGCCAATAACTAGGTTTTTCATGCTAGTTTCTAATATTTCACATTTCATGCCTGTCTTTTTGCATGATCACCATCGGACTTTTACCGAAAGAAGATGGTTGTTAATCGAGCTGACGCTGAGTGGGAAGATGAATACGCCGCTCGAAGGGCCGAGATGGTTTCAAACCTGGAGGATTATAGTTCCCGGAAGGTTTCATCCAATAACCAAACTCTCTTCAACATGTCGACCCCATCCCAAAATGAGTATGTTCTATCTAACAACTGATCGATATGGGACTTCAGTATTTTAGAGGAGGTACTTGTGCCATGATTCAAAGTAGATACACCACGGTCATCGGTGACCAACGAGGATGATCTCCCCGGATATAACATTACTACAAGTGGCCATCATTCTAGAGAAACTAGGCACATATATGTTTACATCTAGAACCCCAGGACCAAGAACATCTTGGGAAAGGATCTAGTAACTGAGGACTCTCTAGCTCATTAGGTAATTACTTTCCAACAAAGTATCACCGATGAGACTAAAGGCTGGCTGTAGGATTAGTTCTTTTGGTCTTGAGGCAATATCACATGAGAGTGTTCCAAGGCGTATTGGGTTTGCCAAATGTGTGATCAGTTTGGGGCCGAACTATGGAACATTGGGTTATTCGAGGAATTGTGGACGTTGCAGTTCCATTTCCACTACCAGCAAGAACATGGGCCGGAGCTATTTACTCTATGGTCACCTGATACCAAAATCTTTCATCTCCACCTGGAGGAGGTTGGTATCATCCTTTGGGATGTTCATTGCATCAGGGGAATTCCTTAGGATGTGAAATAGTATGAGGAATTCCTTTCTACAAGGAACATCTTGTGAGACATATCACTGACTCCCATCCGGAAATGGCATCTATTAGAGCTATACAAGGAGAGGATGGCAGTCAAGGACTTTCTGTAGGACATCACCTACTGAAAGTGGTTCATTCTACTTATGTAGAAAGTCCCGAATGTGAAGATATCGGGGTGAGGAAGATGGTGTCCAACTGCAGAACAGAGAAGCATGAGTGGATCTTATTGTATGATCCTGGAGGTGGAGGAATATCAATCATGGGGTTTTAGTGTGAATGAAATCCGAGACCCAAACGTCTGGTATACCGAATTTCATGAAACCTTTCTGAGCTGGTGTCTCCTTCCAGTGAGGGGTACAAGGATGGGAGTTTGTCCAACAACATTGGTGATGGATGGTATTATGGCTGCTAATCAGATGTTTAACTTGGGGGTACCTCTGTTGGCTCATTTTTACGCCATCCTAGGGTGTATATAGAGAGGGGTTTCACTGAGGAGGATCTGTGGCCCCTTCCAAATCCTTCATGACTTGATAGCAGCTCACTGTTGAGGGTAAATCATTTCAAATGCCTTTCATCCCCTGGGTAACGGTTTTTGACCCTCCTTGTTGAATATTTATAGGGTCATTCTGTTGACGCTCAATGAAGAGGAGTAAGGATCGGGATCAGAAATCACACCAATTTTACCTTTATTATTTTCCCTACCCTAGCTGGCCAGATGATAGACAATGGGCAAGTCTCATTAGTGCAAAAAAGAATACTTCTAGAGTATCAGATTTGGGGTGCTTCTGGCTCGGGTCGATGGGAAGATCCTCTATGAGCCTTACATGCCATCAGGATTTTCTAGGTAGTTTGGATGCCTCCAGCGTATTCCAAAGACAGTGTATACAGAGTACGAGAAGAGAGGAATCTATGTGTCCTTCACCAAATTTTGTTGATGTTTATAACTTATGGCTCTTGAGAAGTCATTACATTTCCCCCACAGGAGTTGATCCTAGACATTTGATTAAATACACTGAACATTGGGTTGTAGCATACCCACAAGGGATTCTGTGAAAGCGAGTCCGAAAAATCAAGGTTTCTAGTGTAGAACCTGGGAAACAAGAGAGCGAAAAAGGATCCATCAGGGAGGAATGGTCAAGAGAAATTTGGTAAACTGGGCCATGGCAAGCCAGGACTATAGCTGTGGGAATGTCACATGGTGTGGTTGTGCCTTCATCGTCCGGGGGAAGAGGGGATCACAAAAAACCACACGGAGTAGTTAGGGAGCTTATCAGGAAGCAAATAAGGTACATGCTTCAACCTTCTTAAGATCTTATATTTCTGGCACTGTGGTATTCCACATTGTCCTTGTTGTAGTCGATGGGAATTGAGGCCCTTTGGCAAAAGATAGTAAGAGATGGAATCCAACTTCTAGAGTTTGGACGTATTTAGATAGATGACAACGTGACCATCCATCGTCTTCATGCATATTTGATAGACATGGATGCATATGCATGCCATTGGGGTCTTTGGGAATAATCACCCCTCCTAGGGAAGGTAATTCTCAGCTAGGAGCATGATCCAGAAAGAATTTCATCTTGGGGTGATGACAGTGAGGAGGAGCTAGAGGGCTGGGAGTCAGAAGAGGAGGGGAATAAGTGGGTAAAGGAGAATTAGAGGAAGTAGGGGAAGCTGTAGAGGATCTTGGAGGTGGAGGGTCTCAAGGTATGTCCTACCTTGAGAGTATTCAAAAGAGTGGAGAGATTGTTGGCTTTGATGTAGAAATAACTAAGATACTCGAGGTATGCCACCATCCATATCCATCCTTATCCTTTTTACATCACTCTTAATCTTCAATAATATTTTATTTCTTATCCCACTCATGATCATATTGGCTCCATCCACGAAGCTTCATATGGAGGGGGAGGATGTGCCGATAGAATAAGGTGGAGAACTGACACCCATTATTGAGCTATCAAGCATTGAAGGATCTCCCATAGTGACAGCTCTTATGGCGACGAAAACGATGGAGGCTGATGTGCTGAGTTCTCATAAGTTTTATCAATTAAATTCTCGTATTTTCCATTAGAGATACCTACTAAAAAGGGAATTCTTTTTTTTGGTAGTAATAATAGCATTGGAGGCTCAATTGGCCCCCAAATCTAGGCCATCCATGGATGCCTCAATAGCGAACGCACTGACCCACTCGGGACCCACTTCTCGAACCGAGCCAGCCCGGGAATTGGTGAGCAAAGAGATATGGATATGGAAAATATCAATGATGAATAAGGGTCTGAAGTTGGTGGGGTAGAGATTTTTAGGGATGAGGGGAGATAGGAAGGCCTTCCACAAGTTTAAGAGCCTAATCCCATGGGTGGAGTACTAGAAGAAGACCCTGCAACATATCCCTTGGCTGTTTTTTTTCAACTATCGGCATGCAGACCCTGAGGAGATGGATGACTCTAATTCAGAAGCAGCTGATGAGATCTAGATGATGCAGCATAAGGGGTGTATGTGTATCAAACTATTCCTTAGTCAGCCATATTCAGAATGGATAAAACAGATGAGATCACTATGCACCTGGTTGTTCTTTCTCTATATTGTAAAGGTTGATGGTCATTGTATTCACTTAACAATCGGTGACTACATGGGTGAGAAGGTATGGGAGAAAATCCAAAGCTCTAACATTTCTTGGTGCAAGAAGGATTCAGGGAATACCCAAGCATTTCTAAAGGTGGAGAAAAATGACTGACGCCTCGAAGAGCAGAAGAAATAAAGGGAGGCATTCATTGACAAATGCTCTGAGCTCGTTGAGGAATAGACGACCCAGATGGTGGACAACCAAGAGATGACAGTGGAAGTGGGTCACCAAATAACTGAATATCAGATTGAACAGGTGTGAACATATTCTAGGTTCGATGAGCTTCACTCTATGTCCACTGATGGAGGGAGGTTTGTCGGGGGGTGGGAAGAAATTCTAGGGCCCACAAGCCAGAAGGTAGCGGTGCTGGAGTGATCCATCCAAAACACTGATCCTTAAGGGCCCTGTTTTGGGTAAACCCATAAACTTATCCTATTTCAATACTTCCGTCTCTGATTTTTATGCATGTATGGGCAATTTTCATGTTTATCTTAATTCACTCCAACCACAATCCTGAATTAAATAGCAATCCATTTCTATGCTCATGTTTGTTGTGCCCAATTTGGGAAATAAGGGATTCTCGCACAATTAATTTGTTTGAATGTAGGAGTGTCAACCATAAATCGGACACCCGGGGTAGAAACGACCCATCCGAGCTTCCAAAAAGAAAGAGGAAGACCTGACTGGAGAGTAAGATCCTCAGAAAAGTTAAACAATCACTTCCCCAATATGCTCCAGTGCACGAGAAGGGTAATTCCAGGGGATTTAGAATCAATTAAAACATAGGGGAGTGGAAATTGAGATTCACGATAACAAAAATTAAGAAAACTATGGGGGTGGCATGACAATAAGGGGTAACTATTGACTGTGTTTGAAACACAGTATCCTTATTGTATTATCTTGATATGGGGATAACAGATGAGGGCCCACCGTTGACCATGTTCGAAACACGGGGCTTGACTCAGAATTTCATTCATTAGTCTTCCATAATTTTGAACCAGAATAGTAGGCAATCCATAGGCCGATCATCCATAACATAATGGGGTTCCTTCAGATGTGAAAGGGGATTTGGGTCTAAATAGTGGTCTCGTAATGCGCAAAAGTTTTTTTGGTGGATTGTTTGAATGGAATTCAACAATATTGAAATTAAGACACCATAGTGGAGTCACATTAGGTGGGAATACCGGCCTGATCAGTGATCATTATTACATCCATACCAGACCTCTATGATGAGGATTCTAAAGCATCCCATCATTGTCATGGGGCATCCAAAACATGTTTAGGGTAGAGCTACAGTTACTGGGATCCTCGAAAAAGTTCGGGACAAGGATCCGAAAACGAGGGGGAACTAGACTTACAATTCTTGGGGCTAGACTCGAAGGCAAGATGACTAGGAATTCCTACGTATCCCATAAGTATGGTAATCAATACACATGTATTTATAGGTATGGTATGGTAAGTTAATAGTTCAAGGGATGATACGGTCGTACAGGTCTAAACCACACACTAAAAGAAGATGAATTTGATATATCTTTTTTGTCCTTTATGATAGATGTGTTTTTTTTGAAGTGAAAAATCGTGGACTAGGGATCCCAGTGTCGCCATAGGAATCAATACAAATTTAGGAAAATAAAAATGGTATGGTGGATGACCAATACCCAATATGATTTCCCCTCAAGTGAGATCATCACAATGCAGATCCATTTTTTTCGTGCATCCAAGATGATAATATTATAGTTTAGGGTCATATGATAGGACCAACAATGCATTTTAAAATCGTGTATATTTAGGCAAAATAGTTTAAATTCATGTGGGACCAGGAGGCATAGTTTACCATCATATGTCATGGACATTAGGAGGAATTTGCACGACATGATAAATCATACCCGACGTGATTGAGGATGAGGTCTACATCTCATCACACGCATTTCTGGGGAAATAAGCTCAGACTGAGGGGCCAGAAAAGGTTAGATAATTTGATTCTAGAACTATAGACGAGGCATCTAGGTGTTCCTACATGTTCCATATGTATGGGAATAATGGCATAAATAGTTCCTGAAGGCGCATTTTAACGTCATGCATGACAACATACAGTTTAATGTCATGCGGGACATTATACTGTTTAATGTCATGCGGTACAAGAGGTAGGAGGGACTAGCCCTTAAAAGGGGAGTACGTGGTGGATTATTGTAAACCTAATATGAATGAAGCCATAAGCCCACACATGCCACCCCATGCAGTCCTATAAGAGTCAGGGCTTAGAAGGCAGAGCAAAAGATATAAATTTGTGGAACTCATGCAAGACCCAAAGATGAGATGTTTAGAAGTTTCTACATATCCCATGAGCATGGGAATCAATTTATAAGTAGTTATTGAAGATGAGGTATAAGGAGATCATAGTTTAAGGTATTAGAGCTCCGACCATGAATGAGGAGGAACTCTTCCATGTGAGCGCAGACCTCGATCCAGTCCCTATGCCCACGTGAATCAAACTCAGAGTGGGAAATAAGGACGAAAAAGGTCTTTGAAACACATTTAATACACATAAAGGGGATGTCGGTGTGGAGAACCGAATGATTCCTTAACATGGCTTTGTCCTACTAATGTGAAAATGTGCACTGAGGGATAGCACCAAGAGTGCGGAAATTCCACTTGGACATGATGGGGAGTAAAATGATGTGAATCATGTAACTGACAATTAAGGCTTGGTGAGGATGGTGTGACCATAGAGGAGGACTATTGATCATGTTCGAAACACAGCATCCATATCGTGTGACCTAAAATGGGAACAACAAAAGAGCATCAAACGATGAACATATTCTCAACACGGGACTTGTATCAAATTGTTGTTCGAAACCCTTGAGGATACTGGCCCATAATAGTAGGAGATCCCTTGGGCCAAGCATCCATGCCACTTGGGGGGTCACTTTGGATGTGAAAGATAATGTAACCCAAATGAAGGGGAACACAAAGACTAAAACATTAGTTAAATCATGTCTATGTTTAATCCATCACTCCAGGTATTGAACCAGAGTACTCTTAGACACATTGGCAAATCACTAAAGAGGGTTGAGTGACCCACCTTAAGAGAAGTCAACTTGAATAGATGAGTGTAGTGAAAGGGAGTGAAGGGCACTCAGGAGAGAGAGGTATGTGGCATGGTTGTTATAAACCTAATGTAAAAGAGGGAAAATCCAGCACCACACCATATTTTTTGACCCAAGGGGAGATTTTGGAAGTCGGGGCTGGGCCAACAGACAAAATGTATAGGCATTCTTACATATCCCATGAGGATGGGAATCAATCCATACGTACTTCTGAAGGCCATGCAGTTTAGCGTCGTGTGGTGAGGATGTGGTAGGAGAGACGAACGAGGGGGGGACGTTGTGAAATCATCATAATCCTGACATGAGTGGTGCCAAATAAGCCTACATGACACCATGTGGGATCCTCAAAAATATATATACCCAAGGGGTTAGTCAATGAGGAAAATGGGGCTAGACTCAATACATAGTGTCTGAGAATTCCTACATATCCAATGTGGATAAGAATCAAGCTGTACATAGTTCATGAGGTTTACCGTCTTGCAGGATGACCGATTGTTTAATGTCATGTGGGATAGTATACAGTTTAATGTCACGCATGATTACATACAGATTAGTGTCATGTGGGACATTTTATAGTTTATGTTCATGAAAGACCAGACATTTTAAGGTCATGTAGGACCCTATTGTAGTTTAGGGTCATGTGGGATCACACTATTTAAGGTCATATGGGACAATAAAACTTAGGAAAATTATTTATTTAGGAACTTGGAATTGGTGGGAGGAGTTATACATTCACTATCCATGGTAACCAGGGAGTACACACTATTGGAGTAAACCTTGTGAACAATGTAAGTTCCTTCCCATTTGGGCTTCAACATGGGTGGTTTCTTTCCAGGTATCATTAGTCTCTCGAGGGCCAATACCTAGATTCCATGCAAGAAGGATTGGAGGAAAAAATTCTTGTAGAAATCTCTAGCTATCTTGATTTGATGCCTTTCCAAATTGTGTAGCGCAGAAAGCATGTTCTCTTCGAGTGCAACCAACTCAGCTAGATAGATTTGAGCTACTTTATCTAGTGTTTGTTGATCATATACAGTTGTGAACAATGAGGAAAACTGAATGTCGATGGGTAGGACAACATCTTTTCCGTACACCAAAAAATATGGGGTCACTTGGGTGGAATTATGAGTCATCATCCGATAATCCCAAACATCATTGGGGATCCTGTCTGGCCAACTCTTCTTGTTCTGACCAACAATTTTTTGCAGGGGTTTTGTTGACTACCTTGATCATCCCATTTTCTTGCACATGATAATGAGAGGTAAGGTTAAAATGGATGTTGTACATAGTGTATTGATTCTTCAGCTCATCTACCTAGATGTTCATGTAGTTATTAGTGAGGACGGCGTGAGGAACTCCAAATCTGTAGATGATTTTAGAGCTCACAAAGTAAATGATGGATTGGGCCATGAACTCTTTGAGAAGAACTTCCTCTACCCACGTGGATAAGAAATCAGTAGCGGTCAGGATGAACATGCACTGGTGAGCTGTCACTGGTGGATATGGTCCCATGACATCGAGTCCCCATACCGAAAATGGCCAAGAGTACTTGGTAGTTTGGATAGGATCTGGTAGCTGATGCATAAATTTGGCAGGAATTTGTCACGGGTGGCACCTTTTGGCGAAATCGATGCAGTCATGGATCATTTTGGGCCAAAAATACCCCAGTATCTGGATCTGGTGAGATAGTTTCTCCCTGATCTGAGGAGCCCCTCCTAAATTGGTGTGAACCACTTGTATGACTTGGGAAAACTCGACTACTTTAACACAGTGTAGGATAACCCCATCATACATGGACATGTAAAGGATCTTCTTAAGACCAACACCATCATGGAAAGTAATCTATAATTCACGACCACAAATTCACTCGTACTCAGCCCAATCTACTAGGAGATTACCATTTTAGAGGTACTCGACAAAGAACGTTCTCCTATCAGGAGTAACTTCAATTACTGCATCTGGAGGACATGGGGGTCCTAACGCAGATGCACCGGAAGTAAGGTGACATACCAGTAGGCTTTCATTATCATTTAGAGAGAAGGGATCAATTTATCTCTATTGTTCCACGTGGATAATCATATCATCTTGTTCTGGCTACGTAAGTGTTGGAGATAGGTTGGCTTGGGCATTAGCTCGACCATTCAGGGATGGAGGGACATGTGTAACTTCTGGCTGGGATTGTAACTAGGCCATTAGATGGAGAGTGAATTTCAATAATGGTACGATATCTATCTTTCTAACGACATAGTCACATTTGATATGCTTGATGACTAGCTCAAAGTCCCCTTTCACATGAAAACGGGGAATGTCAATCTCAAGGGCCAGCTTGAGGCTAGTAATGAGAGCCTAATACTCTTCCTTTTTTTTGGTGTAGTCTTCTGACAACAGGAATGAATATGGAAGAACGACTTCTGCTAGGGTAATGAAGACAATGCCCCTCGCCAACTCTGTTGAGCCTAGGGTCATTGAGCCTTCTACTAGTAGGTCTCCAGGAAGAACCATCAAAGTGCATTTTCCAGCATGGCATGTCTTGGTCTACCAAGAGAATCAATTCATCATGGAAATTGAGGTCTAGGGACTGGACCGTAGGAGATGGATGGACAACAAGGAGTTCTACTAATGCTTTCCCCTTAATATCCTTCTGAGGGACAAACCTGATGTCGAACTACTGAAGGATTAATTCCCACTGAGCTAGAAGTCCTACCAACTTGGGGTGGTTGAAGATGTATTTCAATGGATCTACCTTGTACACCAGTTGTACCTTGTGGTGCTACAAGTATGGTCTCAATTTCTATACCATGAATACTGTCACAAGGTAGCTCTTCAAGATAGGGGATTATCTGATCTCCATATTGAGGAGCATGCAGATGAGGTAGTAGAGACTGTTCTCTATCCCCTCATTGTTCTTTTCTGCCAGAAGGTCTCTGAGAGACCATTCCAAGGAGGTCATTTAAATGACTAGTGGATTTCAAGAGACAACTGGAATTAATACTACATGTTGGAGTAGGTACTTCTTGATTTCCTTGAAAATAGCATGTCATTCTTCATCCCACTCATTGACAACACCTTTCTTCAAGAGTTGAGAAAAGGTCTTACATTAGCCATCTAAATATTCAATGAATCGGCATATGTACGCCACATGTCCTGGGAATCCATGAATCTCCCAGAGGTTTCATGGGGGAGACATCTGGGTAATGACCTTGATCTTACCTGGGTCGATCTCAATGCCCCAATATCTGACAACGAAGATGATAAAAATTCCATAGGTGATCATGAAGGCGCACTTCAAGGGATTCAACTTCATGTGGTAGAAAGAGAGGAATCCAAATACTTTCTCAAGGTATTAGAGATGGTCCTGACACTGGTGTGATTTGACCACAAAATCATTCGTGAAACATTCCACCAATTTTCTAATGATTGGATTGATTATGCGATGCATAGCCTGCTGATAGGTGGCACCTGCATTCTTTAAACCAAAGGGCATGAATTACTAATAGAAAGTAACTTGTTGTTCCCTGAAGGCTATAGACTCATCATCCTTAGGAGCCATTCAGATATGGTTATACCCAGAGTACCCATACATGAAGTAGAGGGCTTGGGACCCAACTATAGCATCGATCATCAATTCCATCACAGGAAGGGGAAAGTCATCCTTCGAGTAGTAACAGTTCAGATCCCGGAAGTCGATGCAGACTCTAATCTATCTTCTCTTCCCCCTAACTAGAGCTATGTTGGCTAGAAATTTGGGGTTATGAACCACCTTAACAGAATGGGCTCTAATGAGATTATCAACTTCTTCATCAACCATGTCACTGTGAGAAGGGTGAATCTTTCTGGGAGGTTGATTGAACCCGAAATGATTTGTCGGGAGATTGAGGTAGTTGATGGCTACCTGAGGATCTAGTCCTAACATGTCTTCATAACTCCATGAGAATACATCAAGGTATTGTTCAAGAAAGATTATATACTATTGTAGCTCCTCGAGGGGCATGGAGGCATTGATTAATGTGGGTTTCAGGTCTACCTCGCTACTGAGGTTCACCTGTACCAATACATAGACTATGGCGGAGATGACCTCTTCAAAGGTGGAGGGATAATCCTCTAAATACTCTTCTTCGCTTATAAAGGAGGGACCCTTGGTGGGAGGAGTTTCCTTTGGTCAATAGGTCCCGATGGGAGGCTGGTACCAGCCTGAGCTGTAGTGGACACCGCATCAGGGAACTCATGTGCTGCAGAAACCATATCAATGAAAGGTGTTGATCTGATCTCATTAAGGCTTCTGTCTAAGGGCCCATGCTTAATGATATCGAAGAAATATTGATGTGTTGGCTTGAGCCAGTTAATTACAACTCTGTGAAATAAGCAAGTATGACGTATTGACATTGCCATGTGGTGGACATCCTGATACCTTGTGGGAGAGGGAGCTATGGGATTACCCTAGCCTGATTAGCATAGGAGTATGAGGTGATCTTCTAGCATCTCTTAGACTTGGTAATGCATCCCCCCTCCCCCTATTCCAGAAACAATATATCATTGTCCCATGTCTGGGGTTGTAGCCTCTAACTTGTGAATTGGAAAGATGAAGTCATTGTCTAGATCAGTCCACAAGTCAGTCATATCCTTTTAATGATCAACATTTTTTTCTTGAATCTACTTGTCTTTTATCAGGCAGTAGTCATTATCCAGACAGAGGTCTTCACAAGAGGCAAAGGGAGAGGTGTCACCTTAAAGCATGACCACTCGACCATCAAGTCAGTACTTGAGGCACTGGTGATACGATGAAGGAACAACATCATGCAGGAGAAGCCATGGCCTACCTGTCAACGCATTGAAAGTGTTGTCTTAGGAAACAACCATAAATTTGGTGTAGGAAACTAGGCCACCAAACTGGGTCTTCAAGAGGATCTTTCCAACCGATGTATATTTTGTCCTATCATAACCTTGGATTCCTAGGTTAGAGGGACTCAAATCACCCTCAGACAACCCTAGTTTTCATAGTGTCCAAGTCAGGATTAGGTTGATCCTAGAGCCCATGTCGACAAGATAGTGACGAACCTCTATGACATTAAACTGGTTGGGGATGTACAGTGGGATAATGTGCCCCTTTATGGGAAATCCTTCATACTCTCCAAAGAATGAGATGATGGCTTGGCACTCATTATGCTTCCTCCCCTCAGCATGGAAGGCTTCTTCGACAATTACCTCCGTCTCAAACTAGTGGGGGCTTCTTAAAACCATAGAGATGGTCTCACACATATCTAAATGTTGAGTCAATAAGGTTTTCCTTATGACTTTTCCATTCCTTCTTGTTTTGAAAATCACAAACACCTTATCTTTATGGAAAATCGCTTTTGTAAGGAAAAATGCTTTCTTAAGGAAAATTGCTTTTATAAGGAAAAATGATTTCTTAAGGAAAAACGCTTTTATAAGAAAAATTTATCCTTATCATATTTTCATTAATATTTTTCTTAGGTATGAAATTCGGATTCACTTTCTCAGAATCATAAAAACTTTGATATAAAAGTATTCTGTTTTTAGGATTCGGTTCTGGACAAGAACTATAAGGAAGTTTCATTCCGAATTCCGGATATGAATTCTGACTTAGTTCTATTCCAGATTCAGGATACGAATTATGAAGAAGAATTCTCATTACGAATTCTAATGAAGAAATCCCATTCCGAATTCTCATTACGAATTCTGAAGAAGAATTCTCATTACGAATTCCAATGAAGAATTCTCATTACGAATTCCAATGAAGAATTCTCATTACGAATTCTAATGAAGAAATCCCATTCCGAATTCTCATTACGAATTCTGATAAAGAATTCTCATTACGAATTCTGATGACGATTTCTCATTACGAATTCTGATGATGAAATCTCATTACGAATTCTGATGATGAATTCTCATTACGAATTCTGATGATAAATTCTCATTACTAATTCTGATGATGAATTCTCATTACGAATTCTAATGACGAATTCTCATTACGATTTCTGATGACGAATTCCTATTCCGAATTCCTATTCCGAATTCTCATTCCGAATTCACCTATTAAACAGAATCTGATTATCATTGTTTTATACACTCTGAATTTATTCACTCCGAACTTTCACTCCGAAATTTCTATTCCGAACTTTTATGTTAGAGTTTAAAACGATGTCGTACTTTCTGTTACACTTGTTTTGTTATAAAACGATGTCGTCCATTTTGTTATAAACTAACCGTTGTCTAAGTGACACGTGTACAGGTCCCTCCGAACTTTAAGGGAAATATGACCGTTGAAGAAGGAGCCGACCTTACCTATAAATAGGAGCTCATTTGAAAGAGCTCGGTGCTGATTGCTGAAAAAGTGCTTACATGCTGTTGAAGTGATTTCTAGAGAGAGAGTCTCTTATTAACTCTCAAAGCTTCGTGCGACTCCGAATGTTGGTGATTACATTCGAGGGCTTCCGGGGATAGGAAGACAGAGGTGCCGACTACCTTAAAGATCGAGGGCTTTCTTGCTGAGAAAGACAGAGGTTGCCGACTACCTTAAAGATCGAGGACTTCCTTGATGAGGAAGACAGAGGTTGCCAACTACCTTGAAGTTGAGGGCTTGCGGGGATAGCAAGACAGAGACTTCGATCTTCGTATCGAGGGCTTACCCTGGTGTGGGTAAGACAGACTTTCTTGAAAGTATAAATCAAGGGACCTTTATCCAAGGTTGTTGGATACCCTTCTCTTTGGGTTAAAAGACTATTATCTTGTTACTAGTAGTTTTACTACTTGTTGTTATTCTGCTGCAATTTGTATCTTAAGGAAAGTATAACTTTCTTATACTTCCTTACTTACTCTGTTTCATTTAGATTCTATACGCTTTAAGGTAGAATCTCATATTGTAACTTTTGTTAAGTTTCAATTTCCGGAACCATATTTCCGGAACCTACTTTTGGAATCTCTTTCCAAGTTTAGTTCGGTGTTAGAGGTGTTGTGAATCTACTTAGTTTAACTTTGTTAAACTTAGTCCTTTCCTTTTCTTAAGGAAACTTTAGTTGTTCATAACTAACTTTAAAGGTTCAAAGGAATTTTTAAAGTATACAATTCACCCCCCCTCTTGTATATTGAGCATCTCATATCATATTTCGATCCTACAATTGGTATCAGAGGTTGGAAACCTCTTACTCTATACCATTCTTACATTTGGTATCAGAGCCAAGGTTACTGAAATACTTGTACTCACATACAAGTTTTTCTTGCTCATTTTTTTTCCGAACTTTGTCATTCCGGATTATCCATTCCGAACTTTTCCCATTCCGAACTTTGTGATTTCGATTCTTTGCTACTAACAAGTTTGTATCCAAGTTATTATTTAGTATGGCAGGAATTAATGTTGGATCTATTGACAATCTAAATCCTACAAGACCACCAATCATTGATGGTAATGATTATGAATACTGGAGAGATCGTATGAAGACTTTTGTTATCAATACTGGAGTAGATAACTTTGTTATGCTTACTGGTGATTATAAAATTCCTGACAAGGAAGTCAGAACCTTTACTAACCTGGAAAAGCAAGAATATCAACTCAATTATAAGGTACGCAATACTTTATTATGTTCAATGACTAGAAATATATATAGCCAAATTTCTTCTTGTGAAGCAGCTAAATGTATATGGAAGAAGCTAGAGGTTACACACTTTGGGACTTTTAAGGTGATTGAGACTAGAAGAGCTATGCTTAGAGCTGAATATCATGGCTTCAGTTTTCCTTATGGAGAACCTATCTGTAAAGTTCAACAAAGATTTATGACAATTGTCAATAGTCTACAATCTATGGGAGAGAAAGGTTTAGATGATGAAGCTCTTGTGGACAAGATAATTGATATTATGCCCAATGAGTGGGAATCCAAGAGAACAGCTATAGATGAGAACAGGAAGGTTACTCAAATTACTCTTGATGAATTATTTGGAACTCTTCTACAACATGAGACAAGAATGAAGAGAGATGCTGAAAACATCAAGAAGAAGAATGGAAATGGAACAGTTTCTTTTACTACAACTTCGAATCAGATGAAAGCTAAGACTCCTGAGAGAGTAACCAGATCCAAATCTAAGAAAGTCATTTTCCAATCCGAATCTAGTGAAAGTGAAGTTTCAGAAAATGAATTAGCCAATCTTGCTCGAAGGATGAACAAGATAGCTGGGCAAAGAAACTTTCAATCCAAGTATAAGAAGAAGGATAGGAAAGATAAGAAAGATGGAGAAGTTACTTGTTATGAATGTAAAAGAGCTGGACATATTAGACCTGATTGCCCTATGCTCAGAAAGAAAGAAAGGAAGGAAAGACATTCAGAAAAGAACAGGAAGAAGTATTACAAAGCCAAAGCTAAGAAAGTTCTGAAAGCTAATGACACCTGGAGTGCCAGTGGTGGTGACTCTTCAGATGAATCTTCTGAATATGAATCTTCAGGACAGAAAAATCATGGTCTTATAGCCAGATTACCCATTGAAAATCATTGTCTTATGGCTAAGGTATGAAATGCTGAATCATTGACTAATGTTTCTTTAAATCCTAATGATAGTAAATATTATAACTCTTCTAATGAAGAATCATCTTCTGATGAGAAAAATACTTTACCTACTTATGAAGAAGTCTCTAGATTTGCTGAACTTCTTGAGATTGAGAATTCCAAACTCAACAAGAAACTTGATAAGGCAAATTCTAGGAATTCTATTCTTACTAAAGAGATATCAGATCTTTCTAAAGATCTTGATAAGAAAAATGCTGATTTTGAAAGTATTTCAAAAAATCTTGAGGAAATAAGTTCTGAGAAGAATAAACTTTCTAAAGAATTAGAAAAAGTAATTTCTAAGAAAAATGTTTTCGAGCCTAACTCTAGTTCCAAAACTAATGATTTTGAGGATAAAAACTTGGTTGTAAAACTCAAATCCGAAATTTTTTCCTTAAAGAAGTGTTTATCAAACTTTACCCATGGTAAGGAAAATTTTGATAAGATGTATTCTCAAATACGACCTTTAAGAAATAAATCCGGATTTGGTTATACCCATGAAAAACCAGTTTTCAGTAACAATTATTTTGTTCCTCAAAGTGCCCCATTTTGCACTAAATGTCAATGTGGTGGTCACTGGGCAAGAAGTTGTTCCTTAAACAAAACCCAATCTTTAGGTTTTCATAAAGCTTACTTTTCTAAGAAAATGTGGATTCCTAAAATTTTATTGTCTGGAAATCTCGGATCCAAACAAGTTTGGATTCCGAAAATCTAACTTTGTTCTTAATTTCAGGAAAATAAAGAAAGTTCCAGCAACATTATTTGGTACATGGATAGTGGATGTTCCCGGCACATGACTGGTAACAAAAGCTTTTTTGAAAAGATTATCAAAACGAAAGGAGGAAAGGTAACTTTCGGAGACAATGTCAAAGGAGATATTATTCTTCAGTTTATCGGAACGCAAGATCAACTTGCTGATATTTTCACAAAATCCTTGCCTTCTGATAGACTTGAATATATTAAACAAAAGTTAGGAATGATAACCGTAAGGTAATCTTCCTTAATTAACTTTCTTTTGAAAAAATCTCCTTACAGTAATAAACTCCTTTTCATAGGGGGGGTACATTTGATTGTTTGTTTAACAAAGTTTTTCAAAATTTGTTTTCAAACTTTTCGGAACGAAAATTTCCGGAATGGAACTTCCGGAACTACCATTTTCTAGAATGGATATTTTCGTACAGAATACTTCTGGAATGAAAGTATTCGTATTGAAAATTTCCGGAATGGAAAACTTTCGTACTGGGACTTTCATAACCAAATTTTCGTACCAAGTTAAGTTTTTCGTATTAAGTTTTTCGTATTAAGTTTTTCGTATTGAGTTTTTCGTATTGACTTTTCATATTTACTTTTTCGTACTGAGTTTTTCATATTGACTTTTCGTATTTAGTGTTTCGTACTGAGTTTTTCGTAGTCATCTTTATATTACCCATTACGAATAACTTTCCTAAGCTAATCCGAAAGGTATGATTTCCTTACTGAAGTTTTCGTAATCATATTTTACTTGCTGGAAATTTCTTATAGTTTGTTTTTGGTTTTTGAATTTCTTAAATCTTTACTTTAATAAAACCTCAAAAAGATCGGATTCAAGCTTTCAACCGTTAGATCTGATCTCAGATCATTCTAAACCGTCAGATCAACCGAGGAAGTTGTACCGTCATCCCAATGCCTATATAAAGGGGACCCTATTTTCTCGTCCCACATCGATTTCAAGCTTTTGCGTGCTGAAGCTCTGACTCTCTGATTTAAGGCCATTCCGAACTTCAGTCTCCTCAGTTCCGAACTTCTCAGAGACTTCAGATCCGAATGTCTGCAGAGTTAGCTTCTCAAGAAATGTCTTCAACTAAGCCCATTTCACAGTGGTTAGTCTACAGAGAACGGTTAGTTCATCCGAATTTCTTCAACAACTATGATTCTATCATTTCGAAGAATATCAAGTTAAATGGCTGGGAGGATGTTGCGATATCAAAAACCAGCAACCAAGATGAAGTCTACTCAGATTTGCTTGTTGAGTTTTATGAGTCGGTTGCTTTCTTTGTGGAAGACAATAGAGAAAAATTTTCTTTCAAATCGTATGGAAAGACATATAAGCTATCTTACACCAAGGCTGCAAGCTTGGTAGGGCTGAGTTATGAAGGGGAAGCTGAGTTTATCTCGCACGTTCTGCCAGACTCCTTGGGTAGTTTCAACAAGGAGAAAGCCTTAGAAATTCTCGGATTAGATGATGATAAGGCTCCGAAAATTGCAAGTCTTTCTACAAACTTCCGGATTCTGGAGTTATGGGTGCAAGGGCTTATCGTACCGAGAAAAGGAGACAAGGAAAGCTTGAAGAAGAGTGAGATATACATCTTGGATTTTCTGATAAATCTAAGAAAGTTCAACCTGATGAAGCATATTCTTCTCAACATTGATAATTTGAAGAAGGGGAATCTGAGAGCTCAGATAGTGATGTACCCGGCAATATTGTCGAAGCTGATAGTTAGGTGCCTAGAATCCTTCAAGGTTGCTTGTAGTTCTAAGCCGAAAGTTTGCAAGATCATGTTGCTCAGTGATGCAACTCTTAAAAGGATGAATATAGCTTTTAACAAGGAGTCAGGGAAATTCATTGATCTACCGCCTCAAGCAGAAGTGACTCCGAAAGTGGCTGATCCGGAATCATCAAAGCCGATAAGGAAGAGGAAACAGAAAGAAGTGGTAAGTGAGGCTGAGGAACCCAAGTCTAAGGAAGTCCATTCCGCACCTCCTAAGCCTAAGAAGAAGAAGACATATACTGATGAGGTTGCAGCGAAGTGGAGAGCTGACAAGGAAAAGAGGAAGGAAGGAGATCCGCAGTTCGGATTGGATCCTGCAGAGGCTAAAGCTCTGAAAGAAAAGGCTGCTGATGAGCTTGAGAAGCAAGCTAAGGAAAAGAAGCTGAAGAAGAAGTTGTCAAAAGCTGAGGTTGTGCAAGCTTTGTTGAAGTTTAATGAAATGGTTTCAGCAACCATTCCCGTTCCGAGATCTTTTTCTCTGGAATCTCTACCTGAGACTCCAGGAAGAAATCTTGTAACTCCGGAAGAGGCTGTTCCTACTGAGGAAGTAGAGCAAGTGGAAGAGGTTGAAGAAGCGGCTGAAGGAAGTGGTGAGACAGGAGATGTGCTCAAACAAGTAGATGAATATAAGGGAACTCCTTCGGAACACCTGTCGCTCCGAACATCTGAAGCTCAATCTTCAAAGCTTGCTACTCCTGCAATGGAAGAAGAAAAGGGAGAAGAAGAAGTTACATGTCAAGAACATATTTTACTTGATGCTGCTCAGATGGGAAATGTGGAAGCCAATGTTCAAGAAGTTGCTGATGAGGAAGATAAAATTTTTCAAGTCTCCGATAGTGAGAACAGATCTCCGGAACAGGTTTCAATTACGGAAAAACAAAAGGGAAAGCAAATTCTTGCTGATACCCCGAGTTCAGAAAAAAGTTTGAGGAAGGAAGCTGGTAGCTCTTCTAAGAGGAAGTTGGAGCTTATTGAAGAAGAAAATTCTCCTTGTAAGATTTCTGATTCGGAGTCATCATCGTTGGGGCACGATTTTGTTGTTCAGTCCTTGAAGAAGTTGGTGGGAACCATTCCAACCTTCTCCAGTATTGACTCTCGGTGCCAGATGCTCCAACATACGATGAATCAGAAAACCGACTCCGTATCCATGGTTATGGATAAATGTGTTGAGATAGAAGCCCAGTTCAAAAATTTCTTTATTGGTTACGTAGCACATAAAAGATCGTGCAAAAGGATGACTAGCTGGTCGAAGAAGAATGTGGAAGAGATGAGGTTGCTGGATGAGTTTCAGGAGAATGTTAAGGATGCATTTCAAACCGAGGATAAGAAGTTTCATGAGATGACTGCCTCATTCGATGAGAAATTGACAGAGGAAAAGAACATTCGGAGTCAGGAAGCAAGAGATCTGAATGGAAAGCTCAACTCTGTTAATCAAAGTTGGAAATTTGAAAGGGATCATCGGATCAATTTTCTAGAAAGGATAAAGTCCCAGGAAGAGAAAATGGAAGCTCAGGAAGAAAAGTTGAAGGCTCAGGAAGAAATCATTGAAGCTCAGTCAGCAAGAATAGCTGCCTTAGAAAAGCAAGCAGAGGAAGATCATAAGGATCTCAAGAAGATCAAGACAATTCTCAAGGGGCTCATGTCGAAGGAGAAAGATCCGAAATGACCAATCCGATCTTTTTGTTGTAATCTGTTTTTGTTGCTGACATTTCAAATATAATGAAAATGGGGCTTGTTGTTTCTATTGATGTCGTTACTAATCTTTTCAGGTACTTTGTTATTTTGTTTCCATTCCCTCCAATTCTTTTTGAAAATCACAAAGGGGGAGAAGGAAAAGATCCTTAAGAAAAAGAGGAAATCTAATAAGTGCTTATCAAAGGGGGAGAAAGAAAAATACCCAAGGAGATAGAACTCTAATAAGAGTTTGTTTAAGGGGGAGTTTTTCTTAAAGAAACATCACTCCGGAAATATGAATACGATCCTTAGAGACTCAAAGCCTAAGGGGGAGTTAGTCGTATTCATCTATATTCTTAAACCAAGGGAGATAAGCTTTAATATGTTTCTTTCTTCTTAGAATAGCTTTTTCGTAAGGATGTTTGTTCTTTCCAAAAAGGGGGAGATTGTTGAGTCAATAAGGTTTTCCTTATGACTTTTCCATTCCTTCTTGTTTTGAAAATCACAAACACCTTATCTTTAAGGAAAATCGATTTTGTAAGGAAAAATGATTTCTTAAGGAAAATTGCTTTTATAAGGAAAAATGATTTCTTAAGGAAAAACGCTTTTATAAGAAAAATTTATCCTTATCATATTTTCATTAATATTTTTCTTAAGTATGAAATTCGGATTCACTTTCTCGGAATCATAAAAACATTGATATAAAAGTATTCTGTTTTTAGGATTCGGTTCTGGACAAGAACTATAAGGAAGTTTCATTCCGAATTCCGGATATGAATTCTGACTTAGTTCTATTCCAGATTCAGGATACGAATTCTGAAGAAGAATTCTCATTACGAATTCTAATGAAGAAATCCCATTCTGAATTCTCATTACGAATTCTGAAGAAGAATTCTCATTACGAATTCCAATGAAGAATTCTCATTACGAATTCCAATGAAGAATTCTCATTACGAATTCTAATGAAGAAATCCCATTCCGAATTCTCATTACGAATTCTGATAAAGAATTCTCATTACGAATTCTGATGACGATTTCTCATTACGAATTCTGATGATGAAATCTCATTACGAATTCTGATGATGAATTCTCATTACGAATTCTGATGATTAATTCTCATTACTAATTCTGATGATGAATTCTCATTACGAATTCTAATGACGAATTCTCATTACGATTTCTGATGACGAATTCCTATTCCGAATTCCTATTCCGAATTCTCATTCCGAATTCACCTATTAAACAGAATCTGATTATCATTGTTTTATACACTCTGAATTTATTCACTCCGAACTTTCACTCCGAAATTTCTATTCCGAACTTTTATGTTAGAGTTTAAAACGATGTCGTACTTTCTGTTACACTTGTTTTGTTATAAAATGATGTCGTCCATTTTGTTATAAACTAACCGTTGTCTAAGTGACACGTGTACAGGTCCCTCCGAACTTTAAGGGAAATATGACCGTTGAAGAAGGAGCTGACCTTACCTATAAATAGGAGCTCATTTGAAAGAGCTCGGTGCTGATTGCTGAAAAAGTGCTTACATGCTGTTGAAGTGATTTCTAGAGAGAGAGTCTCTTATTAACTCTCAAAGCTTCGTGCGACTCCGAATGTTGGTGATTACATTCGAGGGCTTCCGGGGATAGGAAGACAGAGGTGCCGACTACCTTAAAGATCGAGGGCTTTCTTGCTGAGAAAGACAGAGGTTGCCGACTACCTTAAAGATCGAGGACTTCCTTGCTGAGGAAGACAGAGGTTGCCAACTACCATGAAGTTGAGGGCTTGCGGGGATAGAAAGACAGAGACTCCGATCTTCGTATCGAGGGCTTACCCTGGTGTGGGTAAGACAGACTTTCTTGAAAGTATAAATCAAGGGACCTTTATCTAAGGTTGTTGGATACCCTTCTCTTTGGGTTAAAAGACTATTATCTTGTTACTAGTAGTTTTACTACTTGTTGTTATTCCGCTGCAATTTGTATCTTAAGGAAAGTATAACTTTCTTATACTTCCTTACTTACTCTGTTTCATTTAGATTCTATACGCTTTAAGGTAGAATCTCATATTGTAACTTTTGTTAAGTTTCAATTTCCGGAACCATATTTCTGGAACCTACTTTTGGAATCTCCTTCCAAGTTTAGTTCGGTGTTAGAGGTGTTGTGAATCTACTTAGTTTAACTTTGTTAAACTTAGTCCTTTCCTTTTCTTAAGGAAACTTTAGTTGTTCATAACTAACTTTAAAGGTTCCAAAGGAATTTTTAAAGTATACAATTCACCCCCTCTTTTATATTGAGCATCTCATATCATATTTCGATCCTACACTAAAGATAGGAAAAGGGCCTTAAGGATAGAGATCTTTGATCTAATTCCAGAATGATTCTTGAGAACATAATACTTCTATGTGAGGCATAAAAATCTGCTTAAAAGAGGTCGTTCTATGACAGGATGTATGGTGGGCTCTGTCAACTGGACCGGCGATGGACTGGTGCTTGGAATATCCCACTGCTCACTAGTCGAAGCTTGTGGAGTGACTACAGGATGAGGGACCGATGGCTGAGACCAGTACATAACAAAGTGTGGCTGATCACAACACAATCAGGGTGTCACTTTCTAACCAAACAATATGAACGGTGGCAAAGGCGGACCTGGTGACACCAAATGATAAGGTTCTGCGTGCTGAGCTCTGTAATGGGCTTGTTGCTTGGTTTCAAGGTCATGAACAACCTATCTGGTAGTAATGACCGAGGAACTCCGATGGCCCATATTTTCACGGATCCATTGACCCTAACGATGGATGGGGAGGTTGGGAGGATCCTCCTGGCGCTCCCCATCATCAGGAATTATGTAAGGGTTTACAATCTCAATGGTATTAAGCAAGGGATACCCTTTCCCGTCACTCGGAGATTCATCCTCTACTAGACGGATTTTCGGAGGAATCTCTATCTCCAGGGGCATGAAATCACCGAGTGTATAGGATGACGACGACATTGGAGGGGGACATTGTTTTCTCTAGAACCTCCAGTGTTTCCTATTCTGAGAATGGGATTGTTGAGATGAAGATACAGGAGTAGTAGATGTGGCTTTGGAAGGCTCTGGTCGATTTAGGCATGCATGGATAACACCATGGTAATGGATGACTATTTTAAGAGCCATCTAGTCGTCATAATTCTGGGACCCATGGTTAGAAACCTGATGCCACTCGACTTCGCAATCACTACTATTTTCTAGCCTCACAAATACACATACCACCTATGATGGAGCTGGGCCTAACTGAACTATGTTGTTATCCACTTGGTATGGAAGCTAGTCTTTAAACAAATAAAATTTTATGAGGGTGTGCCTCAGGATCCAGTGATAGGGGAAGTAATTACGATTATTAGTGAGGTTTGCCTCTTATAGACTCCCACATTCAAGAAAACATACACTCCCCTTCTCCAAGGCACTTTAGAAGTAACCAAGGAATTAATCCTCGATGAACGAGTAGGTCCAGTTCTTCCTGTATAATAAGGGGGCCCTTAGAGACTAACCCTAATAAGGGGTAAAAGGAGACTGTCGAGGAGGTGGATCATGTTTATCTCTACAAGGAGGGGGGGCACATTGCACAGGGGAACCTACCAATTCTGATGTGGGAACAACTAGGCCAGAGGCTTCACCTGAGGTGGAGGGCCTCTGCGGGTATGTAGAGGCAAATTTACTAGTAACAACTATAGTTTCCTAGGGGCCTCTATTTGATCCACTATAGTGGGATCAGCCCTGTAGGCCCTTCTCATTTGGAATGTAGGAGGTAATGGGAGTGATTGGCCAGTCTATTATAAGGGTTCTTCTAGGTACTGATCCTTATCAAAAAGACTTAGAATCCCCTGGGATAGGTCTGGGTGATCAAAGAAGGGGCCAATTCTGTCTTGACTTTCTCTACACACATCGTCAATAGTTTCTCTTGAGTTAGTAGCACGTCAAGGGAGTATGTCGGCCCTTTCCACCAGGTGACAAATTATGCAACACGCTCATTAGGACTCTTCCTGCACTTGAAGAGATCTCTGATACTCATCTTCCAAGTGGTTGAACTAAACTGGAAGAGAAATTTTCTATGGAGGTCTACCCTGCTGGCTACAGATCTGATGGGGAGTTTGTTGTACCAGACGAATATTAACACATTCAATTTCTACACTAAACACCAATGTTTGCTAGCCTTCTACTGCGTTGTGTTCCCAACATGGGTCCACACCTTGAGATGAAGTGGTCCAGGTGCTTCAGTGGGTCCCATGTCCTATTGAAGGGGGAAAATGTTGGAATTCCAAAACCCGGGGGTGCTGGCATATCATCCACCCATGCCAAATGAGGCTTTCCATCAGGTGATATTTCCACCGGTTGTGTCTCGAATGCCTGGAGATGGGCAGTGAGTACCTCCATTGGATCATCTAGGTGGGGTCCCTATCTTGACATGGATCCCCAACCACCAGTGCATTGGCAAGTTCTTCAACATGATAAGCAGACCCAGCGGCTCATGGAGCAGCTAGTGGAATGACCTGTGGAGTAGCTGGGGAAACCGGAGCTAAGTCCCGAAGATTTTCATGTCTTTCAAGAGGATTTGGAGACAAATACCGCACCATCTAGCCATAAGTTCCATCATCAACCCTGTCTATGTGGGCAGGATGGTCAGGATCGCAGGGAGGTTGTTTGACGAAAGAAAGATGTGTCTACCCCTGCTGCCCCACCCAAGGATCACCATAGTCTGGCCTTTGATGTGCAGCGCATTTAGCAAGGAGTTATTCTACCATCATCTAGTGTTCTATCAGTTGCTGACACAACATGGATTATTTCAGATCGTCTTCCGCCTTCTGCAGTGAGCCACATGGGTCGGAGGGTTTGATGGCTCAGAGGTGTTCCTTTCCCTTGTTGGGATTCTGGCTGAGGATCATTGCCTCGGTGGGCATAGGAAGACCCAGTAGATTAATCTATTGATGAGTAATATTTCCTAATAGATCCAAAAGGTTTGAAAATCCATCTGTGTGGAGGTCCACTCTGAGAAGCTCTATCTTGTTCTCACCCCTAACAAATCGACCTTGTGAACTACGACTCTGCCTAATGGCATATCCATTATGTCTCTTGGAAAATCGGGCTAGCACTGGATGAAACTGAAATAGTGGGCTGTGTACTAACCCCAACCATGGATTTTCACGTGGGGAGAAGTCTCTTTGATTATCATGAAGAGAACATTAAAGATCTGGATGCATCATTATTGGAGGGTCCTATATTGACCTGGTGACTTTGGGCGTTAAGCCATGGGGAGTGCGGCCAAATCAACTAAGCCACATTGTTGGATGATGTATTTGAAGTGAACCTGACTCTGGGGGTAGGACACTTGTTGATGATGAAGACGGAAATGATTCACCTAGAGGCTCTGGAAAAAGCATCCAACCTCCTCCTGGGTGAGTGCTTCTAGCGCCATGAAATTTGGCACTATAACTGGCCAAAACATCTCTAGAAAATGGTCTGCTGTAAGAATATCCAAAAAACTCCTTGTTTCAAGTTTAGGGTATGGACCTTCATTTCCAATTCGTTAATCGAATGAGTATGGGGAACCGTTATCACTTCCGAAGCAGACCATTGAGATGGCAGGCTCGCCAGCGGAGAATACTGTGAGAGAGCTGGAAAGCCACCACATCTCGGGCTATCCTCCGAAGAGTGTAGTAACTTATCCACCACATTGAGGTAAGATAGTTTGGTGACTTCATTTTATAGTGCAGGGACAAAAGATACTGGGGATGTACCACACTACTACTCATGTGGCATTGGTCCCCAGAATAGCCCTCTGTGATCTCTTGTCGAGGTAGAGAGTACTTCTGGTGATAGCAGTGGTGATTGTATGGTCAGAACCTATGGAGTTTCCAAATTTTCATCATTCTGTATATACCTACGGAGAAAGGTGGGAATCTAATAGACCTCAAATTTTAGAAGTATGTGGCTGATGCGCCATGTTCCTACCCCAACCCATTACACGGAGGATCTAGGCGAGGGTTTTATCACTGAGTTGTATTATTCCTCCAAATCTGAGAATCAGACTGGAAAAACCTCATTCTGAATCTTCCCAGTATTCTTTTTATGAAGGCAAAAAACTGTCCTCCTACCTAGTGATGGTTCCTTAAAACAAGGTAGATTTCCGATGCAGGGAGGACCTTCAGCCTTAATGGTGTTGGGGCGGAGAGGCTTTCTGCCCGAGTGAGCTGGGGAGTGAGTGGAACCTGGATAGATTTCGAAGAGAACCCGAGGAGGACCATCGTACCCACTAACAAATGTGTGGATGGAATCTCCCTAGAAAGTGCTGGAGCAGTTAGGGCCTCCACTAGAGCTAATCAGAGCATGGGTAGGACCTACGTGATGGGTACTGGTGAAGTGAAGCTGACCTTCACCCCTCTGATTGCTAAGGTGAGGAGGACCTTCACTAGCTTCTTTCTGAACATGGGGAGGGGACCCATTCTGTTGATTGACCAGATGTGTAACATCCCCACACCAACGGCCTGTGGAAGGAGGAATGACCCCATACCTGACATAATGAGGTCCGGAGAGGCATCCGTACTAAGTGTCAATGACAAGGGGGGAACCCTAATTCATATTAAGGGTAGCACGGGGAAGACCTCCATGCCAAGCATCGAAGTGGGAAGAACCTGAATTCTCAATGGTGGATGTACAGGGAGGACCTCTGTTCTAGGTTTCATTATTGTTGGTTAGTCCACAGCAGCCAATACATGCGCTGACGAATGAGAGAGTCGACCTAGCCTGCCTGTGGGGCTGTTAGGGCCTCGATCCTAGTCGGTTATATAATTTCCCTTACTAAGAATATAGAGGGGGCTAATGATACACTTTTGCGGTGGCCTAGGCCACAGTAGTTGTTGAGTTTGATTCCCCTTGGCAGGCGTCCTCCACGACTTGTGCATGATGCTGCCGTAGGGTCAGCCGGACCGGGCCCGGTAGTGTAGGTACATATCTTACCTGCTCTTCGGCCCATGGGACTGGGTGGCAGTGCTGTTACGACCTCAAGGGGGCCTTCTTGGGGCCCCCTAAAATAGGATCCATGTCAGGCTGGCCCAGACATCCACTACCTCATTGGCGTAGTGGAGGGAGTCATCAATCCATTCCAAGGAGAGGCTCTCGAAATGATTGTACATTGGGGTGGGTAGTAGGGGCTCCCTATGTGGCCCATGGGGGTGGCAGTGGCGATGATTCATAGACCCAACTAATTCCTATAGGTCCATATCCCGAGTCATGAAAATCCCCTCCTCGTCGTATCTCCCTATGATGTTATTTATTACCTTTCATTGAACAAATTCAGAATTGGAGATGGTGTGCGGGAACCCTGAAACTGTGGTTGAAGAGATTTATTTGGAAGTTGTGTAGCCACATGAGACTATCGTGTTGACATTACTTCTATGCATGCATCAGTGGATGGGTGGTGATCGGATTCCTGATGTAGCTGCTTGGTTCTTGAAAAAGTCGGGATATAGAACCTTTAGTGTTGAATCATATAAATCAACATCCAGTGCCCCAATTCCATTCATTCTTATATGGATGGTAAGAAGGATCCAAACTGACAATGTCAGAGACCGAGATGTCCAAGGTTCAACTACCCCAACTTCTGGTGAGTTTCATGCCTGGCCTGCTATTTTGTGGCAGGACCCGGCACAAAATAATAGGATTCGGTGACACACTAGTCCACTGATATCTTGAACTTTACTAATCTTCACATTGAGGAGAATAAATTCACGTTGGGTTCACCATTTTTGTTCCCAACACTTTTTCTGGGGCGCGCACATCCTACTTCTTGAGGATAACGAAGACGCGCTGACTGTTGCCCCCACATTCCCGCTTTACAAAGATGGATGACATCCATCACTGATTTAAGGATGTTTGCTCCATGGTAAAAATGGGATGATGGGATGTCAGATCTTTATTCTATGGATAACTCCTCAGAACTCTTTACCTAGTTCGGGTCTCCCTTATAGATTAAGATGTTGTTCGTGATACTCTTCCTTATTCCATATCTTTGTGGATGCTGGTCAGTTACACTGCTTTTGTCAGGACATTCCAATGGGTTCGTTCAAGACAGCAACCTCTGGTTAGGGGAGTAGTCACGTTGGACATCACTAGCATGTCTGGATGCTAGAACACTAGCACCTCCGAGTTTCTTCCCCTTATGATAGGGCATCTTGAGGGCATGGAAGCTCGTGGAATCCCACATAGAATGAGGGGAATTATATGCCATGGGCATGTATCTGAGGTTTTCCTTATCTTACCATGTTTAACACAGGGTATGTCAAAGGTTTACTGTCTAGCTGAGATAGATCATACTGATCAGAACACAGACTGGAGTGGATCAGATGGGTGCAACCTATAGTGGGAACACTTGTGTTGGGGCAAACACATGGTTAGTTACCCAAGGGCTATTAAGAGTAGTGAAGAGGTGAATTGACATGATATAAATGGGATGTTGAGGCCTGGGTAAGAACCAAGATGGATAATGTATGGTTATGTTATGTGAATGGGGAATGTGATGGACTCGAATTGAGGGAGACGTTGATGTTGGGATTGATCCTTAAAGAGACATTGGACGTGTCCCTATGCTAGGGAATCAAATTCCACATAGTTCATGATGGGGTATAGGATCTGGGTGTTTGCATAGGATAGTGACCCGATGATATACTATGGATTACGCATGGTTAGAAGCTTGAGGTTGGTCTAATGCCACTGGGACAAACCAGAGATATGGGTACCAATGGAAGGGACAAAAACAAATTACCACTAGGTTTGGGTTGACAACGGCTTACCACTGAAATGGGATCACAACGGCTTACCGCTGCATGATATTCACAATGGATTAATGTGGGGGTAGGTGATCACAGTGGCATACTTCTAGATGTGGTTTGAAATGTTTTACCACTAGATGGGGGCACACCGGCTTTCGGCTGGATGGGGGCACTATGGCTTATACAAGGATCGGGTTTATAATGGCTTACCACTATATGGGGTTGAACCTCATGGAGGATTCCTACGTACCCTGTCTAGGAGACAGAGCTCAAATACCATGTACATCGACTAGGTATTTTTTAACATCATGTGGGATGAAAATGGGTATGCAATTTTACATCATGAAAGACAGGGGTGGACCGACGTGAAGTAGTCGGGACCAAAGATTGTTGGGATTGAACATTAGGGAGGCTTCCTACATACCATGCCCTGGGAAGGATCAATGTTCTCGTAGATCAGAATAAGTGTTTTTGGGCTAACTAGAAGTGGTTGGGACTAATGGTTGTTGGGATTGAACCTTAGGGAGGCTTCCTATGTAACTTACCATGGCATGGATCAAAGTCCCCATAGTTTGGTAGAGGTGTTGGTGAATCGATGTAAAGTGGTCGGTACCAATGGGTGTAGGGCTTGAACTTCCGAGACGCTTCATATATAACCTAACTTGGTAAGGATCAAAGTCCACATATTTTGGGATGGTGTGGTTCATACACTCTATAGAATCCTATAGATAATGTTCGGTTCTATGCTTATTCTAATCCCACGCGTGTCATGCTTGGTGTGAGAAAAAAGAGGCAGCAAAGACCAAATGATCACGTCGTGAAAGGTTCGTCCATTGGAAGTGGATTGGGGCAGACATGTAGTTAGTGACCCAAAATGGAATCAGGGTCTTACATTAGGTCTGCATCCCAAAGAGGAAACATGGGCTAATGTGTGGTCCACAACCCATGGAGATAGAGATTGGGACATACATCAAGGAGGAGGCCTGATGGAGACAAAGACCAAAGGGAGAGGGATTTGGCATGTAAGAGAGGAGGACTCTGGTGCCTACCATCCCCTATCTAGTATTTGGGATAGAAAAAGAAAGGAGGAGACGGGATGTTGTATCCCATAGGAAAGGGTAGGGGCTTACACCAAGGTGGTATCCCTTTTCCCGCGAATAGACGTCGCCCCGATAAAGAGTATCCCATTCCACGTGAAGAATGATCTCACTCTGGTGGAGACAAGTGGGTGTATAGAATGTCCATGATGGGGCACCCCATGTATGATGCACAAGGTAGGGTCACAGTTTAACATAATTCATCTCGGACGAGGTTGGTTTTGTCCGCACCCCTAAGACTTACATAACTGATACCCACCCACCCTTGGGTAAGGGAAGGCATCAACAATGTCGTGGTAAGGGGTTGTTATGGTGTGATCCAATGAGGGTTCAACGCTAGTGTGTCTATGTGAGGAAGCAATATCCATTAGCGCGTCTATGAGAAGAAGCCTGAGGGGAAGCAACCCAATGAGAAGAACTGCCAAAGGGACTTTGAAGTAACTTCACATGAGCCTCAAAGTCCATGCGATAAAAGGGTGTGTAACATCGATGTTTTTGGAATAATAAGTGCCCGAAGATGATGTATGGAAGAGGGACATTTAAGTGAAAGAGTACGCACAATGAGGGAGGCTTGTGTGAAAATGGAACAGCTACACGAAAAAGGCCGGGGTGAGGGTACCTGGAGTTTTGCCCACAATAGGAGAGTTTTGCGCACAATTGGTGTAAAATTGGTACAGCTACGCGTAAAAGGCCGAGTGTGTGCACAATTGAGGATGTATGTGTGAAAAATGTGGTTGAGGTTTTGTGCGCAAGGGGAAAGGATTTCACACAAGGGATCTGACTTTTAAGGACATAGAAGAGGGACAATACATAGTGGTCCTGCGTGAAGGCAGACCCCTAGAAGATCTATCGTGGAAAATATAGTAACATAAAATCCATTTTTTCACACATAAGAGTTGTATTTTTCATAGATACGATGGTTCAGATTCTTCTATCATCGGACGTCGAAGGGGTCCCCTTTTATTTATAGGCGCTCAGGGTCATTGGGTCCTCACGGACATTGATCGGCGAGAAAAATATAATCACGGTGTCGGGGTAATGAATGATTTGGTGCCCTATGTTGGCACTGTGCATGTTTTCACACCTGGTTTCAGTGGAACGAAAGATTATGCACCTGGTGTGGGCTCCGCACAATTTTCCATGCTCGGTGTTGGATTCCCGCATGTTTCTGTGCCTGCTTGAAAAATCCTTCAAATTCCATAGTTTTTCATCAGAGAGGGCTATTTTTTGTGCCACTTTCGGATTCTTTGCGTGGAACTTTTGTTCCTCCTGGAATTGATCTCCAAGTCAAAATATTTCTTTGTTTTATCCTTCAATACCCTCTTTAGGCTTTAATCACATTTCGGGTTTTACAGAGTGTTCAATAGGAGGCCTATTATAGGGAGTCTAATGAGCATGCGCAGTGGCCATAATTGTCTTCCAATACCCCACAATTATTCTTGGAGTATCCTAGGGGTGAGATATTATACATTGTGGAGGATCTAAGATCCCATATTTTTCTAAGTGCATTATTTTTTTTTTATTTGAGCCAAGGTGTGTGAGTCTTGTTGGAGATGAAGGACCTTTGTTGGTGAAAATGACCTAATATTTTAGGATATATGTTTTTTTATTCTTGGATACTGGATACACATTTATTAAATGGTTCTATAAGGATTTTCCTTGTATTGGATGTATATGGAGGTGGTTTAGGTCCGTTTTTAGAAACATGGATGAAAACTCTCTACTATGAGGTTAAACCATCTATGCATGTTACATGATGTGTAACTACTCCCAAACACATTCCATGAAACACTATAGGGCATAAAATGTTTACACATAATGTAAACCATTAAAAACATTTATTAAATAGATATAGATATATATTTACTTAGAGTGATAGGTTTTTAAAGTATCCCACTAAAAATAAATTCATGACATATAAAAGTTTTACACACTTTGTAATATCCCGAGATAAAATTTTAATGGTGTTATGTGGATGTTTTTTCATTATATCTATTGCATCCTTAATCCTTTCTACACTTGGGAATCTTTTAAATAATTTGAGAGAACTTCCATCATTTCTAGATGTCTTGTTTGGGAAATCATCAGATGGAAATTTTTTTTATTTTGTTTTCCATTCACTAGCTTTATTTTCCATTATAGAGGTCGAACATTTGGACCATGTTTTGGTTTGATGTAAATATAGATCTTATTTGATATTGGTTTCACCTTCTCATATTCTTTACCATTCCCTCATTATTTTTACCCCTCTGGACATGATTTTTTAATCGTCATTTAATGGTAGGGGTCTAATCCTTAACCCTATGGTCTGTTTAATTGCAAGTATGTGCAATATTACCATTTCACTAATGTAGTGTGTCGATATGTTAATAAAACAATGAATTGTATTATTCTATAGAGTCCCTTTCGATCCAATTGTAATTGACCTATCTTATAGCTATCATTTAGGTCAGTGAACCCATGATTTCAAATGAATTGATTGTTCGATAGATGTAATCTTAGCATGAAATGATTTTTGGGTGATTAATTGATATCGATTCACCTTGGGATGGATTTATTATTGAGATGAAAATCATGATATTCATTTATTACAAAATTATAAATTAAAAATATCATTGAGAGATAATTCTTAATTATCATAATTAAACATTGAGCCTTATGATGTGATATTATGATATCATTACTACACTTTTTAGTGGTTCATGTTGTAATTATTATATTTCACATTGTTTATATTAACAAATGCGAATATTATTATATATCGGTCTTGGCTCTGATATATGTTGTAATTATTATACACTAGGAATGGTCCAAATAAATATTGATATTCTATTACATAGTTCACATCCCAGATACATGCAACAATTCTTGCACACTGGGCTTAGTCCTCACATATAACTGAAATTATTATATAGTGGGTTTGACCTATATCTTTCATATATTTACCATATATATGTGGTTGTGGTTGGTTTGGCTGTAATACATGATCTGATACATTCCAGAATGGAACCAAAGTAGGTTATGTTTTTACATGGTCATATGGTTATGGTTGTAATGGTTGTGAGACAAGATCATAGTTATTTTAGAATGGTGCCAAATAAGATTTAAGTGGTATTAATTTAATTGCTTTACTAATCAATACACCTATTTATTTCATTATTTCATGAACCTATTATAAGAAATATTATGTTTAGACATGGTTTTTTTCACCTATTGATTTATACGCACATCCTATTCATAATTTCATTTGGTACCTGATCATTTTTCATGGATACAGGTTTTGGATAAGAGAAAAATAACATTACTTTTGATTTTTTTCGATGGGAAGTAATTTTTATATTAGACCACCATGGGATTCGTGACCATGAAATTTTTATCATTATTTAATTATACTATTATTTTATTCTTATAATTTATATAATGAAATTTAGATACATTTCATCCAATCATTACATTATTAGTTTTTTATTTATCGTATTATTTGTTCCTTTTTTTATTTCTAGTGTAATGATATATTGTTTCCACTAGTATATTAATCTATTTATTCTATTTATATTTTGTATTTTTGTTTCTATGTATCTGGATTCTAGTAGTATAGTCTTCCCTATATACTAATAACTCCCCCTTTACTTGTTGATAGAATCTGGTGTATGAGGAGGTGTGATTGAGGTCTCGTAACCAACCCTGTCTAACCATGTAAAATAGTTCCATATCAGGGACATTACAAATGGTCTATATTTCTATGATGGGTCTAATTTTTTGTTGTCTTCTAATCTGATTTTGGAGAATTTTTCCCACATTGTGCTATTAAAACAATGGTTTACCATACTTATCCTAAAGAATATTTTCTTAATTTTCTAGTTCTGTACTCTCTTTATTTTTCATTTATTTACATGCACTACTACTTTCTATTTTATTTTAGTTTTTGAATGGATTATTTTCTTAGCTCATTCCTCTTATATGACTTATTTAGTTATGGATTTTTCACTATATTTATCATCCTTGTGTTTGTAATATGTGAAACCTAATTTGAATCTCTTGGTATATTTTTTACCCATCATAATTTTTTTTCATGTTATCTCTTACAGCTGAAGTTTGATAAAATCAATCATTCAAAAAAATACACTTGATTAATAAATTTGAAATTTTCCCAATAGTGAAATAGTGATTCAAGATATTATAATTTCAAGTCAAAATATACAATTGAATTTTCCTTTTTAAATTAATTAATCTTTTTTACTATTTGGCCTTATCTTTTTGGAAAAGTTTTTTACTAGTTATTGAATTTTTTTGACACTTTTTGGAGATCAATTACACTTTATAAGAGCCTTAGTTATCCTATGGTAAAAAATTATGTCTTGAAAAACATTTTAGGAAACTGATTAATATAATGTAATTAAATATTATAGAATTATATATATAGTATTTATTTAAATATATAGTATTTGTTTTGTATTATAATTATCATATAGACTATTGTGTCAATTATGGTATTATATAATGTGAAAAAAATTCATTTCCTTAATTATATTTTCTTTTTAACTTCAATCTTATTTCATTTCTTTTCAGACATTTATATTAAAAAAAAGTTACCCAATGGGTGGAAGTTGAATGTATTAAATTGATAAGATCTCAAGTGGGTTATAAAAAACATTGAAGGTATTTTCATATTTTTCATTTAATTATGTTAGAATATCATAGTTATGTTCTGAAGATGTTAGGTACCATATATTGAAATATGGTTTTCAAAAAAAATATTTTGTTATGTACCATAATGGATAAGAAATTATTCCCACCCAAGAATAATTTGATCTAATGAAAATAATGATGTTAAAAGGATGGATATATTAAAATGATAACACCAGGACACCAATATATAATATATGTGGTAGAATGAAAATGATTGAATTTCAAATCTGATTATTTCATGGGATAGTCATGTATTGGATTTCTGATGCATCCATTAATTATATTCTAACCATTTTAAAGAAAATAATTCTAGATGATTTAGATATTCCATCAAACCATTATCTTTAATGGAGGTCATGTGACAAGATTAGAATTTCTAAAAACATAATTCGTGCGTGCTAGAAAGATTAAAACTTATTCTTGAAGGTAACCACTAAACAAAATGATTATAGAAAATATGAAACATATTTAGGGAATCCAAATTCTAATGAATCACCATCTCATGTGTCAAAAAAATATAATGTGGAACTATCCCTTAATTCTTAGACTCTAAAATATTTTCATGTATGATAAAATTTTAAGAAATATATGATGTCATTATACTGTGATAATAAAGGGTAATTATGAGTTCATTCACCATGTACATGTATTATCAAGGATGATATTTGATTTTATATATCTTGATTCTGTAGATAACATGTATAATGTGGGTTTGGGTCTATCATGTGATAGTTTTAATCTGTTTGATATTATGATTACTTCAAACAAAACATGGACAATGATTTAACACACATATAACCTTCCTTTATGGATGTTTATGAAAAAGCCTTTCACAATCATGAGTATACTTCTATTTGGACCTACTGATCCCAAAAATGATATAAATGTATAATGGAAACATTTAATAAAAAAATTGAATCATCTATGGAATTTGGGGACATACGATGCTTGTTCAAAAGACATATTTCATATGTGTATTGTGCTTATGTGGACGTCAAAGGATTTTCCTACTTATAAAATGATGTATTGTGGTAGAATGAATCGATACACATAATGTCCTATTTTCATGAAGAATACTCGATCTAGATTACATTAATATCATTGTAGTTTCATTATTATTGGACATTGGTGATTCTTGATAATTTATCATCCATATATGAATAATCGTAAAATGTGTGGCAATACCATGTAGACTATAAATACACCTCACCATATGTCTTTAAATGATGTGCGTAATGAATTATAGGATGTCAGTTTTTCATTTAGATGTGTTAGATGAAATATTGGAAGAGGATAAAATTTTCCACTAAATCCAATTATAATTTTATGAGTAAAAGTATCATCATTGATTTTATTTATTTATAAATAAATTTATTGTGTTCCTTCTTAGATGCAATGGAATTTGAAAAAAAAAATTGAAATTTTTATTTTAATTCATTATAATGTTATGGTAAATAAAAATAATGATTTACAATCTCACCATGACTTAATGGATTTCCATATCAGACCATAAAAATATCCTTTGTGTGTCGGTGAAAAATATGAATGTTTCATGTTCTTATAATTTGATAAAACAAATAAAAAAAATCAATTTTTTGGAATTATAAGAGTTAATTAATGCTCTTGATGGATATTCAAGAAACATATCAAAATGGGTCAATAGAAGAGAGTTAATGATAAAATATTTGAAGAATCATGATTATCACATCCTTCAATATGAGTTGATTCTAATACCACTTTTTCATCAAGTTTCTAACTATATAAGGGTGGGATTTATTCAGTTGTATAATTTTTTTAGAGATCATTTGTAAATGAAGTTTCCTTATTATTTATTGAAAAAAATGGTAAAAGTAAATCCATTCATTTTTTGTGAGTATGAGAAAATGTTTCCTCTATCACCTTTAACATGCTTGTTTCATATAACTATCCATATTCAAACTGAAATAATTCTTATAGGACCCATTTATTTTCAGTTCATACATGCAACTAAAATAAATATGTTCACATTAAATATTATGTCTGGAATATGAATCATCCTGAACATTTTATTGTGAAAGGTTACTTGGGTCATGAATGTGTGGATTTATATTTAATGTATATTTTTATATGCTAATAATACTGAAAATATCAATTTGGAATGAATAATTTTAGTGTTGAAAATTGAATTCATTTTTCTATCACTTCCCAAAAAAGGGGAGTTACTTGATCAAATACATTATCTATTTTAATATTTGAAGGGTGGGATTTGGAAAATATCATAGTTTTGGTTAACTATGATTTGTTCAATGAATACATCATGTTTATAAAATGAAAAAGTATATATTATCTCATCCCATGTAATTGTACATATGTTTTAAATAGTTTCTATTTTTAATAGGAAATATAATGAAATTATAAATAGAAATCATTATTTTTATTCTTCGAGAAGGAGGGAGACATTAAACAGTAAGTATATTTTTTTGGAAGAAATTGATTGAAGAAGTTTTAATACAATAAAATAATAAAATTAATTTTATTTTATTTTTAATATCTATTTATATTCTGTATCTTTATTTTTTCTTATGACTCTACCTCTACGAAAATTAGTTTCAATTTTTTGTACTAATTCAGGGGTTTTTTGAATGAAAATCAATTTTGATCAATGGATAAAAATTAATTATCACTAAATAAGAAATAAAAATGAGAACTCATCTTGATGGTGCTATATTAATTGACATAATATACGATTATGTCTTTGAATTTGATATTAGAAATTTTTTTGAAAATGTAACTTTTTATGGATTTATTGAAAAAATACTAATATTGTATTATTAATCTCATCATGGATAAACTATGATGATATGAAAGGAATTTGATTCGATAAATAGAAATTCAAATGTTATTAATGATTATGGATTTCAAGTAATTATCATGACTCAATCCCTTGATACTAATGAGTAATATATATTGAAGTCATTGGAGAAACAAATTTTTTATGTGAAAGATCATCTGTGAATTGAATATGGAATTATTATTGAAGGAATCCCAAGAAATATTTTTGAATATTCTGGGGATGAAATTGTCACCAACACTTCCCCTATTTACAAAGATCAATTTATTACTTATTATTAATCCAATAGTTCAATATTATTGTGGATTTTGAACTTGAAGTTGTGGTGGAAAATATATTTAATCATCCATCAATGTTTTTAGTTCATTGGGTTTAGCTCGACTTAGGTTTTTCAGGTTGGTACTATTAAAATTTCATTACTATTGATTATATATATTTTTATCCAACATTACCTTCATATGTATTTCAAATATATAGGTGTTTTAGTTTCTTTATTTTTTATTTTCTAATATTTAATTGAACTATATTAGAACTGGAACTAAGAAAAATTGAAACATTCAATTAAAACAAAAAATAAGATGAACTAAACTAAAACATAATAAACTAATTTTAATGAAAATAAAAACTTATTAAAAGAGTGACCTAAAAAATGAAAACAATGATCTAACCCAAAATATAAAACAAATTAACTATCCTAATAAAAAATGACATATTCAATTAAACAAAATTAACCAAATAAACTAACAAAAATTTAACTATATCGAATTCCAAAAATAATATGAAACAAAAATCATACCCATGATAGATATGTTAATTTGGAAATGTTTATTTTTCTATGATAGTTACTTTCTATAAGGATATTTTTTCCACTAAATATAATATTATTTTGTTATGTCATTATCAATCCATTATTTGGATTGAAAATTAGTATTCATTAATTAGTTCATGTTGAATATTCTTTCCTGTTTTGATTACACATTAGTTATGAATGTCTAATTAAATTAATATTTGTTCAAATTCTAGAAATGAAAATCATTAATTTTGTGGGAATGAATACGATGTTAGAAAATAATTTCCTCATAATAGAGATGACCATTACTCCTGTAGTGCTTATTGTGGTTATTTTATTTTTAATATATACATCAACATCATATAATTTCATGTGATTAATTTTGTTCTTAACTTTTAACTAGGATCCACCACTCAAGAGATAATTATCATATGATGAACCTAGCGGTAGAAATAGTCTGTTAGAAAATTTGTGGGGGTGTTACCAGAGTACTCAAGTTATTCATCGTACCCAATAACACCATGTCCCTTCATCAGATATACCATCTAACACACTTTCATATCTCACAATGTCGTTATAGGATCCCATGATGTTTAGCTTACCCATACTTTCCACACCATTTACATATTATTCTCATCATATTTAATTCTTATATCTAATGATGTCACCTAATCCCCATCTATATTATAATTTTCTATAGATGGTTATGCTAACTTCTTTTCCTTTTAAATTATTCTCCTCGAGCTTCTATATTCAATATCCATTGACTTTTACTATGACTCATGTTGAGCCTCATGATAAAACATTAGACCCCACTGCTATTGTACAAGTTGACAATCATTTAGATCTTAGGGATCTGAAAATACCCACTGATCATCTGGGATTATGAATATTAATAGAAATATATAAAAAATTTACCATGCTTTATATTCATTATAAGATATATTAATATAATATATTTTTTCTTCAAAGCTATATCTACCAATAGACGGCATGAGAACACATGAAAGCTTGAGGTATGGAACTTCCACCCATATATTATGGTTGGGGAAAACAATGATAATCAAATGATTTGTAAAATGGGTGATAATATAGTAATTTTATAGTAAAAATTACTGAATACTATGACATCATTCCTCTCAAGACACTCTGTTAAATACACCTTCTAAAAAATGTGAAGGATAATACTTAAATACAAATATTGTTATGAAAATTAGTTACATTTAATTTTATGTTTTTATTCTATTTATATGGATTAATATATTTATACCATCTTCATTATAATTTTTTTGATGTTGTGGTTGTAAGGATGGCATGGATCATGGAATTAGATGAGCAGTGGAGAGCATATAACAATGAGTTTTGTAATAGTTGGGTTGAAAGAGTTGGAAATGAATTATAGGCCATACCTTTCATCAATAATTGTCCCTCATCAAATTATCAAGAAATGATTTCTCAATTTAATAGTATTGAGTTTTACTTATTAATCAACTTGGTGGTTTTTTTAAAGAAAATTATAATGAATTACATAATTTTTATTTTTTTATTACTGAAAAATAATTTTTAGAAATTGTTAACAATGAAATAAATTAAATAGGGATGGTAAAACATTACTCCACATGTTGGGGAATACTACGAGGATGAAACATTTGAGTTAGATGGTCATTATCTTTGACACCCAGTTTCAATTTTTCTATTAAAAAATGTATGGAAATAAATAATCTTCAACTTTACATTATATAGATTTATATTAATTTTTTTAAAATAACATTATTAATGGACATGTTAATTTATAATGTCATTGGGAGAAAAACAGGAAAGTCTTATGATGGCACATTATGATTTGGTTGACTAAAATACCTTCTTGTTAATATATTTTCATGATACATGTTTTAAAATATATATGTATCACACCATGGGGTGGGAGGATTACAAGGTATAAGGAATATATTGGGGTTTCACACTATGGATATAGGTGTCATGGGTATGGAAGTTTTTACATGATGGTTGAGAAGGAAATGTTTTTTATGGGAGGTTCAGATTGATTGAGGAATT
Organism: Viscum album; assembly: GCA_963277665.1. Lineage (NCBI taxonomy): Eukaryota > Viridiplantae > Streptophyta > Magnoliopsida > Santalales > Viscaceae > Viscum > Viscum album. The sequence continues at coordinate 506,338,604 of OY728130.1, forward strand.
TAGCTATAATTGTATATGAATTTAAAATAAATTCACCTTAGAGAAAGATTATAAGAAATATAATTACATAGGGGATTCCGCAAAACATGAAATATATATTCCAGGATATAGTGTGAAAACATAAAAAAAATTTGTCCTAGTTGAGATTGGAATGGATTAACATGTGATTATTCCATTAACAGGGAAGTAAAATTTTTTATTAGTTATAGGGAAATAGTTTTTTCCTTTGGGACTTGGATTGTTTTAGTGAAATATTTGGTATTTTATAATGGATGTAATTTATGGATTTGATGTGATTTTTTAAACCTTGTTTGTATTTCAAAATGATTTTTATTTACTATGTCCTACATTTAATTTTTTATTATCATGATTCATTACATGATTTTATGAAATAAATTATCTTGGTTGTGTTTGGAGTCAATATATTATCATGACTTGTCTTGTATGCACCCATGTGTGTTCACTATGGTAGAAACATTAGTTTGGTTGGATTTTATATACGTTAATGAATGGTTAAACATTTTTTTACTAGAAATAGTTCAATGATTTAATTGAGGGTTATGGATAAAGAGAAGAAATATTTCCAATGATATCAGTTCATGGTATTAAACATGATGCCTTTATTATTAATTTGATCTTGTATTTTCGTTAAATTATAGTTTCTATAAACATATTTTCAACCATTGTACTTTTATATCCATGACAATATTTTTACTTTTATAATGTTTTCATATAATAATACACATAAACATGTTTTCATAGATGTAAAATATTTAGTGATGATTTTTTGTATCACTTTCCACTTATTAGAAGCCTCTGGTAATTAGTGAATTCAATTAATGTAATGAAACACTCTAACTCGACTCAAGAATTTTTCCCCGCTATGGGGTGTTACAAAGTGTTCTCAAAGTGATTTTATTATAAAAATATAATGTGAATTTTTTTAGGAATATATAATTGGTTTGTGGGATTATAAGTATACCCCAAAAAATTCATATCAATCCTATCTGATGAGATAATAGGGGGAAATTGGGTTGAATAATTCTAATAAAATTTGGACCCAATCACATGAACAATCATAGAAATGGTTGGACAACTAATGATGTTTATTGGGTGGAATACCATTATTGGGATTCTATATAATAATTTATCATCATTTATATAATATGTAATTCCATGAAAACAAACATAATGTATTGATGTAAAAGATGTTGATTTTATTGATTCGAAATGAACAACTCTTTTGAAACTCATTCCAATAATACCGTAGAATAAATTACATATTGATGGGCTCAGTGTTTATAAGGACGCTACCTTAAACATAGATTATTCTAGCTAATTTTTACTATAATTTATTTTCATTAATTCCCAAATATATTTTAGCACCTGTGTTTTAGAGAATTATGAAAAAATATTACATGAACTTTCAATATTACAAAGTATATAATTCTACATGCCAGCTATTTTTTTCATAAAACAAAAACTAATAAAATAAATTGTGGTTTATTTTAAAGAAAAATATTCAAATACATTCATCAAAGAATAATATTTGTCCTTATCAATATTTTGACCTGTAAAAACCATTTAAAAAGTTGTAATGTGCATAGAAATTTTAGTAAGGGAAAACAATACAAATATTTTACATGTGATCTTGAGAGATATAAATCAAAACATGAGGAATTTCATAGAGGCATGACAAAGAGTAATTTTATAACAATAAGTACATGGGTCATAATATAAAAATGTGGATACAAAAGTTAATTTATACATTCATAATCATATCTTCCTGATTCATCCTCAATGTTTCAGATCACCATGGTGAATCTATAAGGTGTAATAAAAATTACTAAGGTTATTCACCGTGGAAGCATAAAACTTATCATATCTAGAGATTAATTTCATTACAGAATGAATTGGAGCACTATAAGTCTGAACCCTTAGTATTTATTTATTTTAAAGTTATAAAAATGTATCATAATCAATATTTTAAAAAATAACCCAAAAAGAATAAAAGAAATGGGTTTCATATCAAAATCATAACCTTCAAAAAAGTTGTTGAAAACACGATCATTCATTAATTTATTACAAAAATAAAGGGAATAAGGGTTTTATGTATGAAAATAATGGAATAAAATATATTATTTTTATGTTTTCAGGAATACCCATATACTTTTAATAGGGTTGGGTATTCAGAAAAATAAAATTAGAGAATATTTTTAGAAAAGAGTGTGATTTTGAGACACAAATTCTGCAGTATATCGGCTATAGAACCATGGTTTTAGAAAACATTAGAAAGAGAGGGGACATCATTCAACCATTCATAAAATACTCATAATATGGTATAGGGATATAATAAAATGGAAATTATAACATGGAATTTAAAATTCAAAGATATACCACATAAAATATAACTTGAAAAGAAAATAGAAGTTTGAGAATTCCCTTATGAAAATTCCCCACAACAATTGTGTCACATAAAAATTAAAAAAATTAGTTGATGAGAAAGAAAATGGTATAAAATAACTTTTAAAAAAAATTAAAGAAATAATTATATATAATAACATACCACAACATAAAAAAAGTAAATTCAAGGACATAGCATAAAAGAAGTCTTTGACAAAAAATTGAGGGTGAAAGGTCCCCATACCATAGAAGAAAAACCTGAATTCGTATCATTAATGAATTACATTATAAAATGAATAAAATATTATTATAATATATTAACTCATTATATAATGATTAAAAGGGTTTTATATACACATTTTAGGAAAATAATTATGCATAACATCAGGATATGCCCCAAAGAAAAAAGATTTTGACAAAGTCCCTTACCTTGAGTTTGACTTGTCTTATTCAATATTTATCTTCTTAAATAATATAAATAAGTTAATTTATACTTTTTTATATCAATTTTTATGTTTTAATTCTTTTATATCACTTTTTAACGTGATATATCAATTACATAATTATTTATGTTCATATCAGATGTTTGTTTTATATTCAGTACTTGAGTCAAAAATGAACTTGTTAGGATTATAGATTCTTGATATGGTCATAATTCCATAGAATAAAGAATTATATTAATGACTTAAATAACATATATATATATATAAATGATCCATAATATTTGGTGATAATAAATGAAATGCATCTTTCATGGAGACGGTAGGTCATACGTACGCATGAATGAAACATTCGTTTCATTGTCATATTAAAAGGATGAAAACTAATTGATAAATATGTATATTATAATTCCAGTATAATATATATTTTATATATTTTACATAGGATCATTAAATCAATCCATTATACATTCTATGTATAACATGAATGAGTCATATCTCTTTTAGTGTGTGGTAGTGCAAACTTCCTCAAATGAAATTATTGTATATATACAACATGAAAAGAATAATTTATGTTATAAATTAAAATTAAAGAATCATATAGATAATATAAATATAAAATATTTATCAAACATAAATACTGATACATCATAATGTCCACCATGAGAGGTGGTAGGATGAAATTGAACAATCATCATTTCGTGAGGTCATAGTTTACCGCACACAGAAACAGTAATTTCTAAAAACATTAGATGGAGGTGTGTTCAAGTATAGGAATAAATATTATCATAACTATATACTAATATATTTAGGATACTTTTTTTTATATAAAATAATGCAATAAAAATGGGGATAGGGGTTGGAGAAGGATAATAAAGGAAAAGAGCTTAAGAGAAGACCTCACCACTAAATCAGGAAACTCTTTTCAATTTGAACTAAAAGGCTTCATTGGGTTGCCTTATGCCTATGGTATGGATTATAGGTGGAAGTTGGGGATTTTAAGATGTTATTTTATCATATTATTAGAGATACAAGGGACATTAAAGGTGTCTAAAGGTGGGTATAGGTAGTGGTCTTTTATAAAAGGGAGTAGGGGCACTTTTAAAAAATTCTAGAAATATTATTTTATTATAAATTTATTTTTGAATTATAATATCTTCAAGGTGATATATTTCGATGTTATGATGAGTATGGTTCTAAATCCTTTCAACCAATTGGTTTTAGACAATTTTATATCCTAAAATTAACCTTTTCTTTTAGCTTTAACCCTTAGTAAAATACATTAACTCGTACCATGTCTTTTTGTATTTTCATAATACATAGTTACTGTAGCTACTATAGTGTTACAAGAGAACCAAAAGTTGATAATTAATGAAATTTTTTACATTAAATAATTTAGTTTTCTATATCTTTGATTTTTAGGACTATTATAACATTTTATAAAATAGTATTTAAAAAAAACTCATTTATGTTAATTTTGATGCTATTTATAAATTAATTTTTGTTAAAGTCGTAACAACTTTTTTCCTTCATACCAAAATAATTATATCAAAGATAATATTTCTTATTAATCGATGAATTTATTTTATGGAATAAAGTTTTTAAATTATGTTGATTTTAATATTACTAATATCATTTATTTGAATATTTCATTAATAAGGTAATCATTGTGTCATCATTGAGTCATAAATATATATATTTATTTAATTTATAAAAATTATAATTAAAATAGAATAATGTTGGAAATATTTTTATATTTATAAAGACTATTTAGAGTCTAAGAGATAATTTATATAAGGCATATTAAAATTTTTTTAGTTAAGAGATACATGTTTGTGTTATATTTCTCTTTTCTTTAAAATAAATATTATAGAAGGTCATTTTTACACTAGAGTGGCTCCATGGGGTCCTAAGATCAAGAAACAGATTCTCATGGTCATACCTATTTCATAAAATATGATTATTACATTTTTAGTGTAGTTCTATATTTTTATAATATTATTTCTTTAGCCTTATATACCTCATTTACCCTTTAACCATGGTAAAAACAAAAAATTACTAAAGTTACTATTCGTAATGTTCTAAAATAAAGGGGACCTATTTAAATAATTTCAGCCTTATTATTCAAAATTCAAAACATTTAATTGGTAGAAATTAATTTAAAATTAATTCTCAGCGTCAAAACAAGAAAGCGGGTTTTTAAGACGTTAGTACTATCAAATGATTGGCATGTGTTTATGCCCACTTTCAATGTGAAATTAAATCCAATGAATAACAATAGATTAAATGATAAAGAATACCATTACACTTTCAAACCGAATTAAATTTATAATCAATCTATATAAATAAATGTGATGAAAATGTAGTTTTGAATTAAAATGTAGTATTTTTAACTATTCATTAAAATATGGATTTTATCAAAAAAATACCAAAATTTAAAACAATTTAAATTTTGATGACCCGGTTATAAATAATAATCATATTTTTTCAAATATAACATATAAATGTGGAAAAAAATATATTTTAAAATGTTTCTCTATCAAAAGGATATAAAACAACCTTTTAAAAATATTAGACTATTTTATGCTTATAATTGGATTCAATCTCATTTTATGTCTCCGAATTTTAATGTATGAATGTAAAAAAAATTAAAAAATAATTAAAATCATAATATTGTTATTTTTTTCATTCCTAAAAATACAACAGTTATTCATTAACTACCATTAAAAATAATAATATTGTTATTGTATTATTATTTGTATTATGACTCAATGTTATGTGTAATATAATATTTCAAAAGAACCCATTGTTGCATGTCGAGTATGATTTAGGAAAAAGTGTCCACTTTAACATAAAATGAATATATTATTCATAAATATTAAGATATATGATAATTTATTATTTTATAAATACCTAGGATGTAACAATTTTTCATAAATTTCTTTACTTATAGTATGAATTCTTGATTTCATATTCCATGGTGTTTTGTGGGATCACTAATGTGTTTTTGAATTAATTATTCTTTAAGAAATTTCATTTCATTATAAGAGTAATATTTTTGTTTTCAATTTTGTTCGTGGGGGTTTTCATTAATCTGTTATTAGTTTTTCCTCGATTGATGAATTGGTTTCACGAAATATAAGTCATAATCACATTGATTACTTGGAATATTTAGTGTTTTCTAATAATTTATATAGAATATAAATAATTTTCATATATTGGAAAAAGTATTTTAATAAAATTATTTAATTACCTATTTAATATCTAAAATTAACTACTTGATTTCTTGATCTATTAGTCCATGATGTAGTTCTTTTAAATGTACAATGTTCCTATATTAAAAATGGTCTTATTAATAACTTTTAGATGTGAAAAATAGTATAGAATGATTAAAATTGACTTATTTTTATTTATTGGTAACAATTATAAATTAAAACTACTTTAATGAATTAATATGGACTAGTTTTTGGAATTATTAACTACAAATAAGATCACTGGATATGATAAAATGGTTCATATAAAATTTTGGTAATGAATATGGAAGATGGAGGATTGAACTAGTAAATTACACATCACTAAATAAAGGGAACCCAAGACATTGTATGAACATATATAGAACCTTTTTGTAAAAAAATGCAATTAGATATCGTATATCGTTTCCATGTTTTTCCATCATCAATACCCCTTATAAACTCATTTATATACCCTATGGTTTTTAGTAAATAATTTTTTTTGGAATATGATATGGTATGACAAAAACAAATTTCATGTCTTAAATGATAATTATTATTATATAGTTCACAATATCATGGGGGGATCTCTCTCTATATCCATAGTTCTTTTGAAAAACAAATAAGGGGGAGGGTAACCTCACCATCTCCTCCCCAACTCATTGAGTTTTTGATTTGGCATCAATATAATCACTTTGTGCCTAATGATTCTAGATTTCAAAAAATGACCTCTAGAGTTTCATCTTGCATATTTGTATGGGTATTTGTTTCATAAAATGAATATTAATATCAAGATGCATCACCTCAATATTTTTTATTTCCTTGGTGATGTATTTCTCTATAAGTTATTCCCATAATATATTTTTGTAAATAATGATTTATCATGCAAGCATGTATCCTACATTTATCCAATGTTATTATTAATACTAGAAAATAATGTCATCATAATCTAAAATTTTATAAAAAAGAGAAAAAAGGAACAACACAAAAGATCAATGGGAATGGATAATTCTAAACTAGAAGGTTATAAAGGTTGGGAAAAATTAATATCAAGTGTTTCTGGTCTGATAAGGTTCACTCCCACCAGAGGAAAAGACACGTGTCTGGGGTTACAAGAGAACCTCACCCCTTTAGTAGACTCAAAGGGAAGAAATTCACCAACATAATTCCCTTTAGGCCATGTATTGAAAATATCTATGTAATTGTCTATGATCCCCATGAACTTTATAATGTTATAAGTGATAGACCAATGAGTTTTTCCAAGGACAATCAGATAGAGATAAATAATGAGTGAATCCGCCTCATTCTCTGGAATATGGATATCTATCTGTCTACATAGAAGGATTCCAGTGAGCATAATTTTTCCCTTTTCATGAAGGGATTTTCTTCTACTAAGGAAAGTTGATAAGGATAGGATAGAAGACCCCCATGCATCTAGAAAAACTCTCCCCCCAACAACCCCATGTTACAAGAACCATTGATGATCTTTTTAAAACACATATGGTGGGATTACATCTAGCCAATATCCCCTTTGATTCATGAGACTCGTAATTTGGTATGGGAGGAGAATCCTAGAGAGACTAATGTGAATGTGAATCCACATAATATTTTTAGAGATGAAACAACTCATCTAAAATACTACTGGTTTTGAAAATGAGATTTATCCATGACTTTTCCACACCCTTGATCACATAATTATTTCTTTCTTTCTAGTTGCACCAACATCCATCTAGTATAGTATTATTGAATATTTTATTCCATCATTCAGTTTCATTATTGAGGGTGGCATTTAATACTGAAGGATGTCTACCTTGATCAAAAAAAATTCTCATGAAGAAAGAAAAAATTCTTAAAAAAATAAAATAAAAAATAGTAGATTGGAATGTTTTCCGTTGTTGATTTAAAATTTTAATAGCTATTTTTAACTAAATAGTAAATTAATATTTAAAATAGTTTGTTTTTGGAGGACCTTGATGAGTATGGTGCTAAAAAAACTGATCCAAAGTGTTATTGTCACTATGTATTTAGAGTTGAGCACCAAGGCAGCGTACACTATCAACCAAGGAAGAGTGTTTTACCCATAATATATTATCACACATCTAGTGTGGTTCTAAAAGTACTAATTTTGAAAAAAAGCACATCTAGAGGTAGCACATTCTCTTACAGTGGATGAAGAGGCTTATATAGAGGTTATAGAATCCAAAAACAATAATCATTTAAGTCAACTATTGGAATCAAAAGGAAACTGAGAAATTTATTAATGTCATTGTAGGTTTATTCCTATCACTCCCACCTGATACCACCATGGATTTTGATAAAAGAAGGTAGAGGATGCATATGTTAAATAATGCATCAAATGATGGTGATTATATTCTTAATGGTTTTCAGTATGATGAATTTAATGTAAATGGAGATGGATATGGTGATGTTGATGAATATTGTGAGGATTATAGTGATAAGGAAGATAATGATGATGGTGGTGATAATGTTTATTTTTTATGATGAGATGAGATATAGATTAATCTTATAAATTTTTAACTGTAATTTATGAAAGCTGATGTTTTATTATAGGAAGTGAATTCATATTTTTAATATTTTAAATGTGTGTTGTCACTGGTTTAATGCAGTAATTGGTTTCATTAATTTTCTATATTGGATAGGAGTGGATTGGGTACAGGTGTTTTGGTTCTTGCAGGCACAGTGGTGTCTGCATGTCATGGGCCAAGGATGGGTGCTACTAATTTATAATGTAAGAGTAGCCTATACCAATGGTTTGAAAAATTATTGGTATAAATATTTACCAGTGATTTAAGGGAACTATTGTATAGTGTAAATTCATCATAAAATATCTATATCAAGTGTTTCTCCAACCGTTTCTATAGATATATACCCACAGTTATAAGGAAACGTTAGTATATTGTATATCTATGATATGTATACCAATGGTTTATTATGAACCATTGGTATATTTGTATACCCATGACCATAAATCCAACTATTTGGAGAACCTTTGGTATATGTTTTACCAATGATTTTATAGCTTATACCGAATGTTCAAAAAAGATTGTATAAAAATTGTTCTATATGGTGTAAATATATCATTGTAATAAAGAAAATAAATCAAATAAAAAAAATTTAAATGATTCATAAGTAAGATAAAATTTTACTTAAGATTATTATTTGTTAAGGTGAATAAAAAATATGGAAAGTCAAACTGAAGCCAAGGGAAACTTTTAAAAATATAATTTTAAATAGTTTAAATATTTTAAATATTTATCATAAAAATATTCATCTGCCATCTCTATATTCTTAAAATTGTTATATATATTTTTTGTATGGATATTAATAAATTATAAAGAATATATTTTTTATATTCTTACATTCATCCAAAAAAACCAAAAATGAATATTTTTACACTTTTTTAACTGAAGGTTTTGACTCTCATTAGAAAAATTATATTCTATTTTAATGTATACAATATCATTGATGTTTCCCTAAAAAATAGTCATTATTAATTTTTTTCTTTCTTTAAATAAGAAACCCTACTATGATTGATATTGATATTAATTTTTTGAGAACGTGTTTTCAAAAGGAAAGGATATGTTTTGTATCAAAATGTTCTTTTTATATGATTTTAAATGTTTTTTCAAGGGTTTTTAATGATGTTCTCCTTATAAATTGTTTATTATAAGGGGTAATCCTAATATAGCTCATGAATATGGGTGATACTAGTAAATCTTATACAATGGGTGTTTCTAGATAGCTCTAAAATACTATGGGTAAAGATTATGTTTTCAATAATTTTTTTTTGAATCAGACTGTAATGGCTATTTTGATTTGTATGGGTATGTTAATGATTACATGAAGATGATGTATCATGGAAACTACATAAATTTTATATTATTTTTAAATAGTATTCAGGGAAATATTTTTATTTTAAAATGTAATTTAATACTCTTTTTAGGGGAATGATTATACCCTTTAGGGTAAAAATGTATAAATTGAAGAAAACAGTTTTCATTGGTTCTCATGTTTTCTATAAAACCCTAAGGATAATGGATTTTCCTTTATAAATTATTATGAATTATTTTATTGAATTCATTAGGCCATTAAGATGATTTCATTTGTATGTAAATGATTATTTGAACCTAAATATTTATAATAGAAAACACTTTTATGATCTTATTGTTTTAAAATATGCTAATGAATTTCGTTGATATTTTTATGTCCAATATTAAATAATTTGATCCCATCCCATGTTTTAAATGTTTTAACTGTGTTTATAGATGATCAATTACAAAGAATATGTCCAGATTAATTTCATGATGATTTTTTATGAATTAAAAAGATGATTCATTTTAAATGTTTCATGTTGTGGGAAAATGGTGACTTAATATAAGTGTTCATTTTTAATTTAGAGAACTATTATTTATGAGTTGTGACCTAATTATCTACAATTATAAACCAGAACATAGTTTAGAAATTTAAGTAACTGAATTATTGATTAAAAACTCATGATTACATAATTCTTATATCTATGTACCAATAATTTGTATCAAAGGAAATTTTTAGTTAACATTAGAGTTTAGGATAATGATTATAGTATACCATTAAATTATTCTAATTTATATTGTAACACTTATGAATACCTTATGATTTGTAACCCTCACTGTTACCTTATAAATAGAACCCTCAGGGAATCCTTATGGTATAACCATTGCAATTATTCTTGGAGTAACCATATAGCCAAACTCTAACATACACATTCCCAATTCATTAGAGTTAAATATATATCGAAACCTTAATAAAAAATTCCCAGGAACCATAACATAATTATAATACATGGATAATTTCATAAAAAATATAATTTTTTAATTTTGTGAAATCGAATTTTAAACTATGATTTTTAAAGGAAAATCCCTTACATATGTCATATAATTGATAAGAGAATTAAAATAATAAATGAACTATGTGAATAAAATGTAAATCCAAATAATAAAACATAATATAAAGAAAATTAATTACACAAATAATCTTAGTACCACATAATAAAGTAAATAGAATGTTAACCCAAAAACATAATTTAGATAATAATTCCCTTACCTCGGGTTCATCTTAATAAAAACTTGTTTAAACCACCTTTATAAAATTTAAATTGGTTTTAGTATTATTTTACAAAAGAATAAAAATGTTTATAAGACCATATATGATCATTTTATTCCATAAATGGACCAATTTATTAATAATAATTTGTTATTTACTTTGTTTTGGGTGTGTGCTTTACATGATTTCTATAGTTGGTTCATAAGAAATTTTCTTGTCTAATGGAATCAAAAATCCAAAAGTGGAATGAAATCATGTTAATATTTTTCCATAATATAAAATTATTCCAAATATAATTTTGGTTATATGGTATGAGGATTAATCATTAGATAAATCATTAGTGATATTCATTTAGATCATTTTGGTGGTTCTTCAATAATCATGAACTTGTTTCATAATATACCTTTAATTTTATGAATATATGTTAATTAAATAAGATAATAGAGGCCATAAAATAAACAGTAAAAAAATTTCAACCATTAAAATGCCTTTACAACCATATTTTATGGAAGTAACGGAAATGGAATACACATCATCCACGATGTCGTTGAATCAACACATCCCAAATGATGTATTTATTTTTAGAATGAGAGGGGGTGGTGAATAAGTAAGTTGATGACTTTTCAATAAACATGGTAACATCTAGTATATATATGATTCTAGATATTTAATTACCCTTGAATAAGGAGAGTTGAATATATTATAAGAAAATAAAATAAAGTGAAAATAAATTGAAACAAAATGAATGAGGATTTTTACCTCTTAATCTCTTCTCATTGAGATCATCCTTATGGCCTTTGATTTTGATTTTTTGGTGAGACAAATAGCTCTTTGATATGATTAATTGACTTGGGAATGGTATTGGTCATAATTTTGATAATTCTAAAATCTTGAGAGGTGTGAGAGGAAGTGGGTGTGAGGGTGGTATTTATAGTGGAGGAGAGGAGGGGTTTCCCATTATTTGAATCATTTGTTTAATATTGTTTCTCAAGACAATGAATAGTGTCGATTCATGTAACCCAAAATAGTAATATGTTCTTTTTAGTTTGAAACAATGTCCATTTAAATCATCCATAACTTAGGCATGATGCAGGAATTCATTTATTTACAAAATTTTATAAATCATTAAATTTCACTATTCACCCAAAAATTGATGTATTTTAGAAAAATCCCAAAAATTCACTCTAACCATTTTACAATGTGTATAATTAAAAAATTAACTCTATTTTATAAAAATCATTTTCTAAATATGAGAAAATTTATTTTTAAATAAAATCATAATTTATTCAAAAAAAAAATTTACAAACTCTAAGTGATTTTATAACACCTTTAAAATTTAATCATGGTCTCATTATCTTAGAACCTTAAAAAGGTAAAATAATAATATGATTTATTATTCATTTTGGTCATATTAATATTCATATTAATATTTATAAGGGAATTCTACTATTAACTAAAAAACAAGTTAGTTCTATCAAACTCGAAATAACTTACTGATCGCAACAGTAGAAGTACATTTTTTGAAATTCAAATGACAGAAGAACAAAAATTATGCTTAATGGATAGTTTATAACTATCTCCTTAAAAATGGGTCATTATATAGAGAATCAGTTTTTCATGCTTGTCATTTTTTTAAACCTTGGGATGCTCCATTCTCCCTACATTCATGAAATTTGCTCCTCATGATTTTATTTACTTATTAAACAAGTGAGGGTATCATTCCATCATAAAATTTTCAGATTCCCATGTTTTTTCTTCAACCAAGTGGTTTATAAAAAAAACATTTACCCAGTAAATTACCATATTCTGTAATATTATTCCTCTTCTATCATGAATCTAAATAGGTTTCTCTTGATAAGAAAGGTTCTCTTCCAATTGAACTACTACTCAGATAAAAACAAGAGATGAATATGGAACATTCATTATCAATATTGAAATAATAAAAACATTATGTAACAAAGATAAACTCGATGTCAAAGATACATAATAGGAAACCAGTACTACTTTCTCTAGAATTTCATAAGGTCCAATAAACTGTGAACTCAAAATTAATTTTTTACCAAAAAACAAAATACTTTTCCATAGTGATATTCTAAGAAAAACGCAATCACCTACCTCAAAAGAAAAGTCTTTCCTCCTATTATCTGCATATTATTTCTAACTGTTATGAGATTCCCTCATGTGTTGCTAAATCATCTTCACTTTATCAACCACTTCTTCTTCTAATAATGGTCCCATCAACTTTTTTTCCCCGACTTCATCCCCAGAAATATAGAGTTTGACACTGCTTCCCATATAATTCCTAAAAAGATGCCATCTGCATACTGGATAAAAAATAGTTATTATAATAAAAAGTATCTAAAGAAAAATATTGATCCCAACTTCCCTGGTAATCCATTGAAAAATATCAAATCATATCCTCCAATGTATGAATCATCAGTTCAGACTTCCCATATGATTATGGATGAAAAGATGTAAAGAAATTTAATTAAATTCACAAAGACTTCTAAAGGCTTTTCAAAAGTTATATGTGAACATAAGATCATAGTTAGATACAATGGAAAGAGGAACTCCATTAAACCTAATAATATCTTTGAGGTACTGTCGAGAAAGATTATCCGATAACATATTACTCTAATATAAATGAAATAAGAATATTTAGTAAGTCGATCCATAATAATATAGATTTTATTTTCACCTAGAGAATTATTTGGTACATTTTCCTCTAGAATTGTGGATGAACTCATCGATTTAAGATTCAAACATTCCAAGCGGTTTCTAACGGGTTTGTTCGTAGAACCGATAACACCCAATGATTCCATATCCATTTGGACCTACTTTCCAAAGGTAGGTTCTCATTAGTTATGAACTGATGAAACTTAAGAATTTGCATTGGTCGAGAGGATGGGAGGTCGGACTCATCACACATTTATGGGGGGAATTATTTTCTACTCTGGGACTCTCTTTATAGATTAATTTATGTTTGTGAATCCTTATTATATTTCCAAGTATAAAGATAATATTTTCTTTTGATCTGACAATCAATAATTAGTATGAATGAAATTTAGACAATCTTTTATATGTATTCGAGGTTCTTTATCAATAGTGAATCATCTATATTTTTTAGAGATTCTTAATCAATGGTATCCTTAAATACATTAGAGTGTCTTGGTCATTATGATGACCATACTGGTTTTAAATCCACTCAGTGGGGCACTTGATGTTTATTATCATTTTGAAAGACATGGATTATTTCAGAGATGGGAACGTACCCGAGGATGGGCTACCTACGTATCCTTTGTTTTGGAAAAGGAATCATAAACCACATAGTTCGAGTAAGGGAGTATGATATTTATGCATGATTTATGGCTCAAAGAGAGATTTCATAATTACTTTTACACTCTTAGCTCACGTGAGTCGTGCTCGGTGTGAGAAACAAGAGGTATCGGTAAAACCAGAAAATTGCGCCATCCGAAGAAATGATGTGGGGCTTATGTATGTATGACTGACCAAATAGATGAAGATTAGGATTTATTCAGGGAATAAACCCGAGAACAAGGTCCATAAAGTTATATGTACTTTATGGAGATTTGGAAACTCTAACTTGGGGCTTACTCCTGAGAAATATGCCCAAATTAGAAGGGGAGTTATGATTGGGTTTCACTCCTGATAAGGAAGCCCAAATCAAAATTAAATTAAGACTGGTTAAGAGAAATTATGAAGGGGGCTTACTCCTAAGGAGGACGCCCATGTTAAATGACTTGAGAACTAGAGCTTACCCATAAGAAGGAGGCCCAGGTTAAAGGATTTGAGAACTGTGGATTACTCCTAAGGAGGAGGCCTAGGTTAAGGGACTTGGGGCTTACTCCTAAGGAGGATGCCCATATTTTTAGACTTTGAGACTGGTGCTTACTCCTATGAAGGAATCCCAGGTTAAGAGAATTATGGTTGGGGCTTACTCCTAAGGAGGATGCCCAAATTAATAGAACATGGACTGGGGATTACTCTTGAAAAGGGGGCCCATGTTAAGGATTCTCTCATCTTAAAGGATGAGGTTGAATGAATGAAATATCTGACCTTAGTGATATACAGATATTTAAATCACTAGGTTTTAAGAGATGTTCCACATAATTCTTTCAGATAAGGAAGGAAACAAGTAAATCATTCCATGAATGCCTTTGGAGATAGTTTTCAAGGCTTAATCATGAAGAGGATAGGTGGATAGGAATAACAGAGGTAAAATAGGCAGGGGGGAACCCAAAAAGAAGGTGGCGCGCAAGTCCTGCGTGGGCACGAAGTTCCTGGTCGTGCAAGAATACTTGCAAGACACATGGGTACTTGCGCGATGGTCAAACCTTTTGGTAATACTTGGGCGATACATGGCTCAAGCCCTTTTATTATCCCTATAGGATTCCAGAAGAGGGGCGCACAAGTTCAATTGAAGTGGTAACGTGGTGTGCAAGTGTGGCCATTTCCATTAAGGGATGGCCACTTAGGCACGCAAGTGTTGATGAGTTTCAACACTTAAGCCTTACTCCCCCTCTTTAGATCTTCTGTTCTAGGAAAGAAATTGCCTTAGAAGTGTTCGAAAGCTTTGAGAAGAGACTAGGGTGCTGGGAGCTCAAATCTGAGTTTCTGGAATTATTCGTCCTTGAAATGGGGGGGGGGCATTGGGGGTATTTATAGGCTGGTAAAGACCCTAGGTGAAATTCAAAGAGGGCGTGCAAATCACCTGCGCGACCATTGGGCGGCGCGCACGTATACTTGCATGACCTTGGTGGAACTTGCATGACACAAGTGCATTTGAATATTTGTTCGTGCCTTTGTCAGTTTTTGATGTTTCATCAAAGAATTAATCACTTTGGGTTCAAGGTATTTCCATTTTCAATTCGTTAGACTCTGTGATGGAAAATAGCATCAACAAAATTCCCCCCTCAGAGTTGGATATGAAGGAAATGAGGATGTAACTCTGGTGAAAGAAGAAAACCAAGGAAAATTTGGTGCGCAAGTGTTGAGCGCGCAAATGGCATCGCGTAGGTGTTGATCGTGCTGGCTTTAGAGCGTGCTAACTTTTAGGTGCACAGGGTTGAGGCATGGCCTATATATATGCGGCCATTCTCGCGCAAAGTACCCAGATTTCAAATTTTCACGCTCTCATCGCGCAAGTTACCATCGCCGCAAAGGTTGCTCTGTTTTCCACTATTTCTTTGCTGGCGCGCTGTTGTAGAGGTATTTGGACTTTCACAGTGATACTTGTGCACAAAAAAATTGTGCGACACATCCATACTTTCACAACACATCTATACTTGTGTGACACATCCATAATTGCGTGTCTTAATGCCTAAGCCATTTTTTCGAATTTTTTGGCAATTTTTAAGAAAAATCAACCCATTTAAGAGTTAATTTATTCAACTTTTGTGCAGATTCAATGGCTCCAAAGAGAATCGGAATGGCTGATGAACTTGCTAGCAAGAGAATTGATGATATGATGACCATCATTAGCCATGATTACTATACCGAATGCGACAGAGTTCTCCCGGATTTGGCCAAGTACCTGAAGAAGTATCATCTTTATTTCCCACAAAGCATCTATATGCCTTTGTATGGATATGGTAATCTACAAGAAGTTACCATTCCAGAATCAAAGAACTATCTCCCAATTTATTGGTTTCAGAATTACACCAATTTTTCTTCAACAAATATCTCATGTGGATGAGCATTTATATATTCTGGAATATTGGAGAAGGCTCATATGATGCATCATAGCCCTTGTACGCCGGATCTGAATCCTCACACGCCCGAGCTGCAACTACATTGTTATCCTCCAGTCTTCCGAAATTCTTAGATGGATCAATCCAAAGGCTGGAAGAATATCTGGGACTTCTGTCATGTAGGAGGTGTGAAGCCATCTTAGATGTGGGCATATTGGGTATGACAAACCTATGCAGAGTTTGTAGAGGATTTGAAAGAATTTACGATATATAAAGTCATCAAGGCTGGGCAAACATATGTTTACATACATAATAACATCGTGCTAGAGATACTCAGCCATTAGAGACTAGAAACTAATTCTTTCCATCTGAATCATGGAGAAGTAGGCATCATTCTGTGGGCTGTCCACAAGATCTTAAGGGCTCAAATTTTGGGTGATATGTATGATGAATTCATCCCTCCCAAGGTGACTTGGAATGATTCGGAGAAGACTCTGGCTTTAGTTCTGGAATTATTGAGAATATTCCACAGTCTCAAGAGTGCAAAGACCTCCTTAACTCATTCTAGAAAGGATATTCATCCAGAGGAGTGGATGAATATATACCTTATCGATAAGCTGGAGAAGAAGCCGAAGGAAAAGGGATCGAAGGATAAGGGATCCAAGAAGAAGGGGCCCAAAGAGAAGAGGCCCACTCGTCCTACCAGCTACCCCAAAATAGAGAAGACGGGTGCTCCTGGCACATTATGGCTGACCCTAGAAGCATGAGAATTTGATAAGTGGGGATACGAAGTGAATCAGATAATCCCAAATAAGACTCATCTGGCGGGCTTCTAGGCCATGTGGCTCAGTGTTTATATTTTACCAGTCAGGGACTCTAAGGGAGGCATTAGGCTAGGGATATTCGTTATTGTGTCCAAGTTGGCTGAGGGGAAAATGTTTGGGTTGGATACCCCAATTTTAGCAAAGATTCACAGGAGTTTACTCCATGTCTTCATGGGTAAGTCTCCTTTATGAATAGTGGGACCATTCCAAATTTTATGGGGATGGATTGCCACTCACTTCAAAACATATAATGTACAGAACAGAGTACAAATTCCTGGATGTTCTTTCAGGCCATCAGTGAAGGCATTCTCTAGAATTTCTCCACTAGCTCTAAATTATTATGACATGAAGGTGAGGCTGAGCATGTATAAAGAATTTAATTTCTTTCCTTATGGAAATCCACCGACAGGGCGGTTTGTTGATGATGGAACAACCAGTCTAGAATTAAGGGCATACATGCTGGCCTGCAACGATGGTATGCTGGTCACCAAAATTGATGGAGAGATTACCTGTGAGGACTATGCTCCATATCGATATGCACGCCAATTCAAGTGTTTGCAGTAGACTGCTGACACTCCCAAAAATCCAAAGAAGAAAAAGCATCTAATGAGGAAGTCCACTGCTAAACGCTTCATCAGTAGTTGTAAGTCCTTCAGATAATCATGAGTATAAATCCATGAAAATATTGCTCATACTTTTTGGGATTTCATGGGATTCTTAAATTTACCTTCTGAGATAGAGGATTGATCCACCTTTGAGGACCACAGAGGGTACTGGTGAACAATCACAAGTTTAGGCTGACATGGCTGCTCCTGGAGAAGAGCCAACGTATGTTCCTAGTATCCTTCCTGTTACTGTTGTAAGAAGATAAGAGCCTTCTTCTGGTAAGTTAATAATGCATCATAAGATGTTTAATGAAACATCAACTAACTTCCATTCTGTGATACTTTAGGTTCAACCACTGCATTAGTGCTTTTGGCGGCCATTTCAACTGACGCCGCCACTTTATCTGAAGTAACTGTCCAGGGTTGGAGACTGTAGGATGTAGGTCGCCAAGAAGACATATAAAATTCTCCCACTGGTGAGATTAGCCAAGATTATGAGATTACATTGAATGAAATGATGGGACTTGGCGTATATTTTGAAGATTTTTTTGATCATTTTAAATTACCATGTAATTTAGAAGACTATGGATGTGAGTGTTATTCTTCATCTTATTAAAAAATAACTTCTTATAACATGTCTAAACATGATCGGTTGAAATGTGCAGTTCTATCTGAGAAAGCTGCTGAATTACCAATGCCTGAAGGGGGTAAAAAAACCCTAATATTGTAGATACATTAGCCCAGGTGGAGCTGAACCCCATAGAGATTCCTCAAACTCACCCTAAAAATCCTTTTGAAACTAGGAAAGACGGGGAGGATCCTTATCAGGTTACTGATCTACCATTGGGTAAGGGATAATAATATTTGGGACTATACTTAATTTGCATGACAACCAGTTAACTTTTTTTATCCTCTAAAACTAACCAATGTTTTCAACTGATTATGCAGGGCCATCAATTTTAGTGGCTAGATCTGGAGGTGAAGCCTCAGCCTCTGCCCCAATGGGAATTGAAAGTGGAGAAACACATTTCAGGGGGGAAGGAGCAGAACAGGGCACTTCTCTAAGTGAATTAATCCCGGGATATATTTCCCCCTATGACAGTGATGCTGAGTCGGATCCAGAAGTACAATAGGCGCTCCAATTTTCAAGATGCAGGGCATGGCGGAACATATGGAAGATCGTATATGAAGACCCTTTAGAAGATCTGTCATCGATGATCTCGCGACTGTCATCCATATTTTTCATGCTCGGACTTGGCGGTTTTGGATATCAAAAGAACTATGTCGTGGTAAAACATGTCATCTTAAGGAGGGGGCAGGAGAAAATGTTCCCTCAATATTTGACCAGGTTGAAGCCGTCAGCCAATATCAGCGAATTTGAGGCTGCGGTATCCCGAGATGAGGCTGATTATGCTGCCAAAATGAAGGATATGAAGCCTAAGATCAAAGATATAGTTGTCCACCAGATGCACCTTCAGCAATAGTTAGATGTAGTAACTGGGGAACGTGACCAACTGAACAATTCACTGGAAGGAGCTCAAACGAATGGTATGAAATCCATTGCAGATGACAAAAAAGCACTCCATCATGATGAAAAGAGTGAAGTTGGTTGAGTGCATGAGCTTCAAGTGGCTACTAATGAACCTCAGGACACTGTAAATCATGTGAATATTTATGTTGACAGCCTTTTGTAATTCTTTGAAAATATAAGAGACTCCAGTCTATGGATGAACTTTTAATTCTTGTGCATCAAATCGAAAAAACACTATCATTTTCAATATTTTGTGTACACATTTTCCCGCTACCCGCTTTAAATTTTTACCTAAGGCAATGAAACTAATAAGCATAGTTTGATTTTTTCTAGGATTATTATAAATAACACTACAAAATATGAATCTTTTAATTGCTCAATATTACCTAAGACTTGTGAAAATGTATGTTTAGTGAGCTGGGACTTGACTTTCATTCAGAGTTTCATTGTCTTTTGTGGGAAGACTAAAGTCATGCACGTCGAACATAAAAAGGCTAATGTTTAAGGTCGAAATATCTTTGACCGAATGGATTAAAATTGACCCAATTCCTTGACAACTTATCTAAAAACATATTATAACACTCAAGTATGAAGGAAAACAAGTAACCTATGACTTAAGAAATTTTGAATTTGAGGAATGATAAGAAAAAGGGATAAAACTAATTAGAAGAAGTAGTTCCCAATAATTAAGTTACCATTATTTAAAAAATCCATTAGGGGGTGGAATTATGCAGGGCCGCCTAAGGGCATTGGCTACATAGTCAAATAATAGTATCTTTTGGCTTACAAGTCTGTTATATAGACTGTTTATGCAAGGCTGCCTAAGAGCACGTGCTACATAGTCAGGCAAAATAACTCTCAGAAATTTACTTTTCTACTGCTAAAAAGCCAGTGGAATTTTATGGAGATTCAAATTTTCCAAAGCATAGATTTTGCTATATGGAGATATGTACTTGAATATGGAGAAGATATTTCCAAACAATATCGTCTAAAAATGGATGAATGTCACTCCTATGAAGGTCTGACCCAAACGTAGGGAGGAGAAATATAAACCATAGACTTGAATACTTTCAGATCATGAAAAAGAACATGAGACAAATATGTTAAGGATGGCTATTTTTTGTGGATCCTTACATATTGTGGATAAGAGAAATAAGGAAAAAAGAGGTTTTCTTCCCAAAAATGAAGTTGCCATTATTTGACAAACCCATTAGGGGGTTGAGTTATACAGGGCCACATAAGGGCATTGGCTACATAGTCAAGTGATAGAATCTTTTGGCTGACAATTCTGTTATGTAGACTGTTTATCCAAGGACGCCTAAGGGTACATGCTGAATAGTCAGGAAAAAGAACTCCCATAAATTGGACATTTTGGGACCAGAAGTCAAGAAAAGGGTTATGAAGATCTGGAAGTATTTAAGACTAGGAGTATGAAACATAAAAATGGGCATTTGTTCAATGCATGTAGAGATACATAGACCAATGCTAACTATAATCATGTTGTGGCTAGGTCCTAAATTGAGATACTAGACTTCACTACATATCCCATAAGGATGGGAATCAAGCAATACGTAGTTCTTAAAATATAGTTTAACGTCATGTGGGATGAAAGTATGGGAGATCTTATTTTAGGTTCATAGAGCTCGTACCATAGTAATGAATACACAGTGTGTGTTATCATAGGGACTTTTCAGCCAGGGGACTGAAAATGGAATTTGGGGTTAGGTCCAAAAAATTGGGGCTGGATTCGAGGGACACTCAAACATTCATACGTATCCCATAAGGATGGTAATCAAGACACACATAGTTCTTGAAATACCCTCTGTACAGATTTGGTTTGTACAAGTGAAGGTTGATAGGGTAATTTAATGCAATAATGGATTGACCCAAGATAAAAGGTTTGGTCATTTCTATGTATGCACGTAGTGTTTAGAATATAACATGATTGGAGATCAATGTAAATATTGAATCCCTCTCAGCTGAGGGTATCAAAGAATGTTTTAGTTTATTGTCATACTGGACAAAAGTGATCTACAGTTTAATGTCATGTAGTAAGGACAAAGCTGAACAAATGTGAAGAGATTAGTTTTGGGATTGAACCTCAGGAGGTTGCCTACGTAACCAGATTAGAAGGAAAAGATCAAAGTGTGCGTAGTTTAATTAGATAATGAATTACTGATCAAGTTGTTCTTGGGGACAATGACCTAAAAAATGATGTTGGGACTTACGCATGGTTAGAGGCCCAGAGAGGGTGTTATGGTTTAAGTTTACTCTAAGATCACGTGAGTCATACTTTGTGTGAGAAACAAGAGGTAGCAACAACCTTAACAATGCACAGTTTAATGTCATGTAGGACATATGAAGGAATAATGTAGTTTAAAGTCTTGCAGTGAGGACTATTGGTGATGCATAGTTTAGTGTCATGTAGCAAGGACACAATATAGTTTAACATCATGTAGGACGTATTAAGGGACTTCTGTACAGTTTAGCGTCATGTAGCTAGGACGAGGGAGACAATACAGTTTAACGTCATGTTGGAAGAAAGAGGGACTATGCAGTTTATTGTCATGTAGTAAGGACAAAATAGGACACAGTTTAACGTCATGTTGGATGTATTAGAGACTTTTCTAGTTTTACGTCATGTAGGACAAATGAGCAGTATAGTTTAACGTCATGCAGGGAAAATATAGGGAAACTGTTTAACATCATGTTGGACAATAAGGGTGTTGTATAGTTTAGCATCATGTAGCTAATACGATGGGGAAAATACAGTTTAACGTCATGTTGGGCGATATGGATGCATATAGTTTAAGGTCATATGCATGGACCATGGATGATGATAAATTTTAACGTCTTGCTGGACGATATGAAATTCCAATAGTTTAAGGTTGTATGCATGGAACATGGATGATGTATTTTTTGTATATACAAAATAATTCTTCAGAAATCTGGCATTGGTTGGATTAGTGATGAGTTCTCCATCCATTTAGATTAAATAATAAGCTCTGTTGGAGTAGTCCTTATGTACTGAATAAGGTCCATCCCATTTTGGCTCAATCATGGGAGGTTTCTTTCCTGGTATCATTGGAGTTCTGAGAACTAATACCAATTCTCTCTGAACGAATGAATGAAGAAGAACGTTTTTGTTGAAATCTCATGCTATTCGATTTGGATAGACTTCCATGTGGTGCAGGGTGCACAATCGTTTCTCATCTAATAGCTCCAATTCATCCAATCACTTTTGAGATTGTTTATCTGTAGATGACTGATCACAAATGGCTACTCTGAGCGAGGGTAATTGAACCACAATGGGCAAGACTTCTTCCGTTCCATATACCAATGAATATGTAGTTGACCACGTTGCAGTGCGGGTGGTAGTTTGATAAGCCCATAAAGCATGAAAAAGTTTATCAGACCATGATTTCTTATCTTTATCCACCATCTTTTGCAGTATATTTTAAAGAGTCTTGTTGAAAGCTTCTATCTGGCCATTGGATGCTACATGATTCCGAGATGAATGACTGGATTTGATGTTGTATTCTTGATACAACTTTCGCACCTTGGAGGAACATAAGTTTGTGCCATTGTCTATCAATATGGTATGGGGGAAACTAAATATGGTAATGATGTTACACTTGATGATGCTAACAATACATTTAGAACTAACTTCTTTAAGAGGGATTGTCTTTACCCATTTGGAAAAGAAGTCAGTAGTAGTAAGAATATACTTCAACTGCTTGGATGTAGCTGAAGGATAAGGTTCTACTACATCCATTCCCCCTGTGGAAAATGGCCACGAGTATTTATCTGTATGAAGCAACTCTGTGGGATAATGAATGAAGTTGGAATGTACTTGGAAAGAATGACAATTATTTGTGAAATCAACACAATCTTGTATCATTGAATGCCAAAAATATCCATGCCTTTGAATTTGATCAGATAGTCTATATCCAGACTGATGGGAACCATAGACTTCTGCATGCACTTCTTTCATGATAGTCATTGTCTCTTCACCATCAATTCATCTGAAGAGAACTCCATCAAAACCTCTTTTGTAGAGAACTTTCTCTAACTGATATGTGCTATCACAAAGAGTGAAATTGACCACACCACTCCGGACTTGTTCTTTCCCAGCTCTATTAGGTGGAAGTGTTCCATTTTGAAGGTATTCTCTGATAGGTGTAACCCATCCTGTAGTATGACCATATGGTTTAGAGATGGAACTAATTTCATTGATTTCCTCTGTTCTGTCTTAAACATAAGGTTAAATTGTACGATGGTGGGCAATACTGATACTTGTCTCTTCCTGATTTGGATCTTACAGAGTTGTGGCTATATTATCCAGAGCATCAGCTTGGGCATTTTGTGATCTCGAGGCATAAGAAAATATCATTTCCGAAGGAAATTCCGCCATTAAATCTCGGACGTAATCATACAAATGGATTAGTTCTGCTTTTTTGATTGCATAATCCCTATTGACTTGTTTGATTACTAGGTCTGAATCACCTTTCACCTTTAAGTGATTCAATTGTGCTTGAAGTGCCAACTCCATGCCTGTGATGATAGCTTGGTATTCTACTTCATTATTTGTACCGCCTCTCAATAATGAGAAGTAATAAGGTAGCACTGCCTTTTCCAGGGAAATGAGTACAATTCCTAATCCATCTTTGTTAAATTTAGGATTTTCCATTTTTCTTTCTATTGGACTTCTGGAAGCACCATCAATGTACATTTCCCATGTTTAAAGATATATTGAATAAAGAATATATACTCATTAGGAAGTTCAATATATGAAGTTGTATCTTCTACTAAAGGATTTTCAGTAAGGAAATCAGCCAGATATTGGCCCTTTATTGCCTTTTGAGACATATACTAAATATAGAATTGCTGAAAAATAACCGCCCACCTTGCCAGA
Source organism: Viscum album (assembly GCA_963277665.1). Classification (NCBI taxonomy): domain Eukaryota; kingdom Viridiplantae; phylum Streptophyta; class Magnoliopsida; order Santalales; family Viscaceae; genus Viscum; species Viscum album. Next base: position 506,363,366 of record OY728130.1, read on the forward strand.
CATCCTGTAAGAATTGGACGACTAAGGATGAATTTGAGCGGGTTATTGCGAGATACCAATTCGGCCTTGTGATGTTGAAGTTATTGTCTCAACTTCTGAACTGCAATGATTAATTCTAGGCAGCACTTCTCAATATTTGAGTATTGGGTTTCTTCTTCAATCATTGTTTGACTGAGATAGTAGAGTCTGTTTTCATTCCCAGCATCATTCTTCTGAGCATGAAAGGCACCCAATGATCACTATAGAGTTTTCACATAGAGGATAAGTGGTCTTCCTTCCACAAGTGGCATTAACACCGGTGGACTCAAGAGATACTTCTTGAGAATATCGAATGCTTCATGACATTCTTCAGTCCACTGGTAAGTGACTCCCTTCATCATCAATTTGATGAAGGGAAAACTTTTGCCTACCAAATTAGAGATGAAATGCCGAATATAGGCCAAGTGTCCTTGAAGTCCTCTTAATTCCTTTAAATTTCGAGGAGTTGACATACCAAGGATTGAATTTTTCTTCTCAGGATCGACCTCGATACAACGATGGCGTACAAAAAAGCTGATAAATTTTTTTGAGGTTACCCCAAAAGCACATTTTATGGGGTTCATCTTCCAATTATGTTGCTGATGTTTGTGGAATATGATTTAAAAATCATCCAAATTATTTGAACATTGTTTGGATTTAACCACCAAATCATCCACATAACAGTCAAAAAATTGCCCTAAAAAGGGTTTGAAGATACGATGCATGGCACACTGATATGTTGCACCTGCATACTTTAGGACAAAGGGCATTACCTGATAGAAAAAAACACCATGAGGGGCTCTGAAGGTTGTAGATTCTTCATCTTCTAGAGCCATTTGGATTTAATTATATCCAAAATATCCATCCATGAAGGAAAGTGCTTCATATCCATCTGTTGCATCAATTAAGAGTTCTATAATTGGAACTGGAAAATCTTCATTAGGACAATTCTGATTAAGATCTATGAAATCAATGAAAACTATAATTTTCCCATTCTTATTTTTCACTGAGACAATATTAGCCAACCATTTGGGATATTGAACTTCTCTGAAAATGTTAGCTTTGATAAGATATCCACTTCAGCCTCAATTTTGGAAGCATAGGTTGGGTGTGTTCTTCTAGCAGCTTGTTTGAATCCTTGATGTTCTTCTGGAAAACCCAAGCAATGAGTGGAAACATCAGGATCAGGCACTAGAATCATTGTATAGTTCCATGAAAATATATATCAATTTTGGTTTAAAAAATAAATATACATCTCTTGCTCTTCAAGAGTCATGACCGAACTAATTAAAGTGGGCGTGGATCTTATTTTTTACCCAGATTTATTTCTATGAGTTCATCCATGGTGGTAGAGATACACTCTTCAGATGCTGGAGGAGCATCCCTGAGATATTCCCCTTCTTCTTCAACATGTGTTACTTCTTCTGTTTCTACTTTCATAGTATATGATGAAGCAAAATTTCCATGATCAGAAGAGATGTTAAAATTGGAACATCTTGAAGAATAGGATTCCATTTCCGACCTGATTGATGATGAAGGGTCTTCCTTGGGTAATATAGAGGAGGTGATGGATTGAGAATCGACATCATCATTCACCTCAGACATTGCTATAACTTCTTAAAATATAATTGGAAAAGTATAGACTTGCTGGATTTAAGAAAATGAAATGAAGACATCCCCATTTGAGCTTTCATCATTGGTTGGTGGATAACCAATTTCTCCCATGTTGTCTGGATTGATTGTCATAATTGACATTATGGAAGTTTCCATAAGATTAGTTTGATTTGGGTCTATCCTATAAATTTTACTGATAGGAAACACATAATCTTTATCACATGTATAAATGGGTTTACTGGAATCTTTTCCAAACCATATAGAGCATTAACTTTGGTAATCTCCCTTGTTGTGAATTTCTCATTTCCCTTCATGTGATAGAATTTCTACTCAATGTATTGATATTCACATGTCTTGAATGGGGAATTATCACCATACAATGTTCCAATTTGACCATCGAAACAATATTTGATACATTGATGGTATGATAAGGGATAGTCGCATGCAAATGTAGCCTGGGTCTACCAAGAAAGATGTTGAAGGCTGAGTCTTGATCAACAACCATGAAATTTGAATTGGATACAAGATCTCCAAACTCAGTTCTGAGTGTAATATCTCCCAGTGGTTATTGTTCATTTTTATCATATCCTTGTATCATCAATGTAGAAGGAGATAAATCATATTATGTGAGGCCCAATCGACGAAGTGTATGAATGGGGATGCGGATGACTCCATAACCATTATCAATGAAGACTCTTCGGATATCTACACCATTGACCTTTACAAATAAGTAAAATGGTCTAATATGTCCATGCACAACATCATCTTCATCTTCATCTGTGAAATATATCACTGCATGGAATTCTACCGGATTATTCTCAACATGGTAGGCTTCAGCCGCAACAATTTCAGTTTCAAACTCGTGAGGACTTGACAAAACCTCGATGAGTGCCTCCGGAATATCCTTTGATAAATTCATGGAATCCAGAATCGATAACTTGGCCAGTACATGGTCCAAGTGTTTCAATACATTATACTATTGATCCAAAGGTCTGCATTTCCCAACAAGAACATGTGGTTTCACAGGTTCCTTGGAAGTTGATGCATCTTGTACCGGGATAGGAGTTGTTAACACTCCTAGATTTGGAAGATTAGACCAATTAGGTCTATTTGCATGCCGAGAGGAAGAAGGTGGAAACTACAACCGATCTTCCAGAATAACTGTGCCAAGACTGAATCTGCCCTGTGTAGAAGAACTTTCTTATTCTTGTTGAGCTCGTTGAAGGGATCTGCCACGCTTTTCTACTGCATACACAGTTCTATCAGGGGAAGACTTGGAATAGTGTCCTCTGAATGATCCATGTCTTCCCATGTACCCTGAGCCTCTAGAACTCCATCTGATTCCTCTGTTTGATACAGGGAACTCGGGCTCATCCAAATCGAAACTGCGACTAGCATATGGGATTGTTAAGTGATTCATATTAACAGAACCAAAAATCAACTCTTCGTCTAATGAAGACTCTTCCTGATTAGCCAATTTAGGTTGTGCCGTTTGGAGGGATGGAGCCCGTGGCTTCAAAGTAGATGGCATAAAATCTTCCAGAGTCAAAGACAACTTAGGCTTTGACACAATTTCATCTTCTTCTGATTGTTCCTCTTTCTTGGAATTATTCTTCCTTTTTGAGGATTTTCCCTCTGATGAAGAGGGTTTTGTTTTGGCATTCATGGCAGAAGACACAACTGGATTCTTCAATTGAGTTCGTAAAATATCATGAGTTTGGTTGATTGTTTTTATAACCATCCAATCATTATATTTTTATGCATTTTTTTTCTTAACTTCTTTCCACTCACCTTCTTCCTTTGGATCTCTAGCAGTAACACATGCTACCTGAGCTGAAGAACCTTTTAGTTTGACTTGTCCGAAGTCGACCATTTTTTGGAGGAGGTCCATGAAGACAAAACACTCCTGAATGGGATGCCCTAACATCTGATGAAACAGGCAATAGTTGGGATGGTCTTCATCTCATTCCTTATTTGGCCTCTTGGGGCTTGGCAATCAAACCAAATTATTTTCCAGAGCTGAAATGAAGTAACCAGGAAATTTTTAATTTCAGAAAGAGTAAACTTTAGTCTTCATATCCTCAAATTTCTTCCATATTTGATCTCTTTGATAATATTGATGAAGTGGCCTCTTTTGTTGACACTCAGGAGGTGGAACCCTTCGAGAAGATGAAGGCCTTGAAGTAGAAGCAGGTACATGTGCTTGTTTAAGCATAACTGTAGCAGTCTCTGATTTACCCATTCTCCTTTCTGGAGCTGATGGAATTACTTGAGATTTATCCTTAGTCTTTATAAGATAATCATCCATCTGTTGAGCAATTGAAGTAAGGTCTCGAAACCCTCCTGTGTATTTCACAGGGATCATCATTGTGTGTATCTCATCACATAAATTTTCCACACATATTGGCAACAATTCCTCTAGAGGGAGTGCTAAGCTTAGGGAATATGTTAATCTCTTCCAGCAAGAAATCAAATCTGAAACCCTTTCATTCTCCCTTTTCATACTGTTTGTAAGATCAAAAAATATTTTCTTTGGAAAAGTTGAGCTAAATTCAAGAAGGAATCGTTGGTGGAGATCCTACCATCCGGTAATTTACCAGGATTGCAAGCTTGTGTACCAGACAAAGGTAGGGCCCTGTAAGGATTATACAAAACACATGAGCTTAACTGCTTCTTATTGTTGAGGGGTTACTGTCATAGGATCGCAACGAGAAACAAAATGTGTTAATTGTTCCTCTGGGTCTCCCGGACCATTAAAGATAGGGAATGTGGTACTTGGAAAATTTTATGGGGGAGGAATTGCATCAATCCATTCAGGGTAAGCTCTCTTTTCTGGTCAATTTTGAGTGTGATTTCCCTCTGTAGCTTCCAACCGAGATGTTAATGACTCAATAGTAGTTATTAACTTTTGAGAATCATCCGGTTGAGCTTGGACTTGAGTAGGTGAAATGGCTGGAGCTTGGATAGATGTGGTGGCTCGTACTACAACGGATGGTAGCACCGCTGATTGATGTTGCACATGACCCATCAGATTAGACCTGTCAGGGTGTACTGGAAGAGGACGATATTCTTGATCCATCTAAGTAGTCATAAAAAATTCCCTAGGTAGACTGACTCCATCATGCTTAGGAGGAAGACTACCCTGAAGTAGTTCTGAATTCAACCTCCTAAACTCCTTCATTTATTCCTCTCTTTGTGAAAATCATTGATCTAATAAGAGCCATTGGACTTCTCTAGATAAAGGGTATGTTACCTGATTCTTTCCTTTCCCCTTATTAGATCCATTTAGGAGAGGGAGAAGTGGGTTACTTGAAGTATTACTTTAATTCTGGGTAATCCTCATATTTCGTGTACGCACACCTTCTTCATTTGTGTCTGTGCGTACAACCTCTTGAGTAAGAGCTTCCTCATCTGATCCCTCTGAGTGAGCCTCATCTGGGGGATCAGCAACAACGTCATTGATGAAATTGATTGATGCATAATTCATTTCATCCCTTCTATCAGCATTTCTATGATATTGTCTACTTCCTTGTCCCTAATGAGACATTTCCTTTTGTCAATTTGATCCCTCAAGAACTTCTTGAAGAACAATAATTTAGAAGGAATCTCTTAATAATTTGTCTCTTCGTTCTTCTTGTGGTTTCTTCCCTAATAGAGAGAAGACTAACTTTCTCTGGGGGAGAGATTGAGGATTTGAAAAGGTTCCCAGTCTTGTGGACTGGGGCTGTTCCTGCTCAACTCCATGAATCCTATTTGTTGATTACGAGGGTTGGGTTAAAGGAGTCCATAGTCTGGAAAGCTGGGGTGGTTCTTGAGTTGCTATATCTGAGACTTTCTTGAAATCTCTCCTGATCTTTCGGACTTTAGTCTGGAAATTAGCTGGATGCATCAACCTGCATCCACTTTTATCACCCAACTCAAAAGACCGTTGGATGATTTCTGACACTTCTGTCACTTGGTGATGTGCTTGTTCCAAACTAGAGGCATGTTCAATATTATTTTTTACTTGATGCAGGAGTAATTCATCAACTTGTTCTATGTATGCTTGATTTTTAGAGGAACTAGTTGAGGTATGTTCTTGGGAGAGCCATTGATTACAAACAAAGCCAATTGGTTGTGGCCGACCATGGGCAATAACATTTCATGAGACCATTTTCGGTGAGCTTTGCTGACTGGAGAGTACAGTGAAATGTAGCGCTCCATGAACACCCCATCCCTAGATATGAATACCAGATGGGGCATTGGAAATTAACCGGCGTAATCTTCTTAGTGCGCTAAGGCATGAATGCTAAAGGGCTCTTTGCTACTTTTCAGCCTTCGGATATCGCGAAACTAAGAGAGATGCCAAATCAATTTGGCATTGTAACCCTACTATTATCTTGACATGATTTTCATATTCATCATAAGATAATATTTTATTTTTCAACTAAAAAATATTTTTCCATATGTTGAGACGAATATCATGAATTCCATCTTCCATCAACATCTCTAGAATGTCATACTAAGAATCCGCCAAAGGCCAAAACATAACCGGCACTTCACCTTTCTCCAGTTGTTTTCTCATATTCAGTACTTCCTCTTTATCATTCAATGAATATTCTTCTACCTGATTAGACCAGAGCTGGTGCTTCCTTGCTGCTTCATCGGATTCAACAAGATTGGTAGAGAATTCACTTATTAAACTAGAAGATGAATGACCCAGTGGTGGTTCAGAAAATGACCTACACCCTAGGCTATCTTCTGATTGAGAAAGTGTTTCACCTGATAGTGGTAAAGCATCAGACATGACTAGCTTCAATTTGAAAGTTCCTCAAGATAAGAGGGCTTTCTCATCACTACATTCTCTATTGGAAAATTTTCTAGGCAATGTGAATTTTTACTATGGAGAGGACTTTCGTAGCTAAATTCATTATCATGGGGAGGATCACCATAGTGGGTTAAAACAAAAGATTAAACATTTTTCTCCTTGATCTTCTAGCCACACAGAGGGTTCTTGTGGCTCTCATCTGAAGTTGAAACATCGAGATCGACTGAATTATCATGAAGCAAGCCTTCATAAGGAAGTGTCTCATGCAGACCTTCAGAATTAATGTTCCCACTATTGGGAACCGAGAGAGTAGAATCCTATGTTTTAACAGATAATTGTCTGGGTGCAACAAGAACTCCAGCATCGAGTAAGGCCTTATTATAGATTAGCCCTTGATTTCTCGAATGTTCTGGTTGGGTCATCTTCTTAGATGCCTTCTTACTCACTTTAAGAACCCCTTATTGATGAAAGTGGTCATTATGGGAAGGTGTATGTGCCTTCTCCGGAGAAATGATCATGTTAGGTTGATTATATCCACTTAAATTAGGTGTATGTGCCTGACTTGGTTGTCCGTATGATATGGGGGAGTATACCCCACAACCCTCTTGGACTGGAAGAGAGGTTTCTGTCTGTTCTAGAGTGAAATTTTGATGTGTCACTCTACTAGTAGGGATAGATTTTCATTTCTTCCCATGTGATGCTGCTGAAGCTGTTATAATATCTTGGCAGGCATCCAGAATATGATAAGGGACTTGCTTCTGCTCCTACACCATTGACAGAATGTGCATGGTGACTTCAGCTTCTGAAATGGGTATATATGTCCATTCAGTGCTTGGAGTAGGTGTGTGTTCCTGCTTCTGTCCTCCTTTTAATGTTAGTGAATTCTGACATTACTCATGTGTGTGGGAACAGAGTTGAGTCTGCCTCCTGTTTGTCGTCGGAGCTTTTCGACTGACTTCTCCGAATACTGCCAAGCAAGACTGTCGGTAGGCTTTATCAATACTAGAAGGTGTATGTGCCTGCTAATTGTACTCCGCCCAACATGGTTGATGAACTTCCTTAAATACTGACAGACGAGGCTGCTGGAAGGACTGATGAGTGTAAGCAAGTGTATGTGCATGTTTACCAATTGTTGACACATTGGGTTGGTGGGCTCCATCATATGTTGTCAGATGAGCCTTCTGACCAGCAGATGATTTATAAATAGGTGTATGTTCCTATCTATAGTACTCCACCAGAATTGCCTACCAGGATTGGTGTGCTGCTGCCAGACGAGTCTGCTGGACAACAGAATTAAAACGGACGGGTGTGTGTGCCCACTCGTTGCTTTCGACCAAGTTAGGTTGGTGGAATTATCCGGAAACGGTAGAGATAAGAACCTCCTCATTGTTAACTGGTTGTCACCTCTGGTGGTTCATATTTCCTGCTCGGGTTCGAGGAACCTGATCTGAATTCTTGGAGAAGACACCATCATCATGTTGAGGTTGTACTGCCGCACGAGTCTAGCGTCGATTGTTGGTGGGATCCCTCGGTAAGCACTCCTGCTTCCTTGAATTAAGGCCATGAGTGTCCTTCTCATTAACCTCCTCAGAATATGGGAGTGAATGGTAGTTGTGTTCTTGGGATAACGACCCGAAACGGTTGTAGACGGTGGTTAGCATCGCCTGCTTCTTGATCACTGGTCGTCACTGTCCGAATGACCAGGGTGAGTTGTTCACTTAGAGGGCTTGTCGAGCAGCCTCCAGAGTTGGAATGGTACCATGTTGAAGGTACTCTTTAACCAGTGCATTCGATACCCAGCATTGAAGATGCTGAGTAGGTGATGTTGCCCTCAGAGTGAATGATGATCCAGCAGGAGTAGCAGCAGATGCCTTCACATCAAAGGAATTCACAGCAGAGGTATTCACAGGTGTGAATTTAAAATAATCCATTTCTTTAACGTAGAATATCTTGGAAAAGAGTGCCTATTTGATATAACAGATGTAATCAAGATAAGTCCACCCACTACATCTTTTTGATAAACACATATGTTATTGATTGTTTTGTTGGCCCTCTCATTGAGTTTTAAATAGGGGCCTAACAAATAAGTAAAACATCATTTTAACTTGGATACGGATTCACTTTGGGTTCACCATTTTTTGTTTCCTCTAGAATTGGGGATGACCTCATCGATTTAAGATTCAAACATTCCAAGCTACTTCTAACGGGTTTTTTCGTAGAACTGAAAACATCCAATGATTGCATATCCATTTGGACCTATTTTCCAAAGGTAGGTTCTCATTAGTTATGAACTGATGAAACTTAAGAATTTGCATTGGTCGATATGATGGAGGGTAGGACTCATCACACCATTTTGGGGGGAATTGTTGTATACTTTGGGACTCACCTTATAGATTTTAGTTATGTTCAATATTCCTTATTATATTACCAAGTATGAAGATGGTCTTTCCTTTAGATCTGACAATCAATAATTAGTATGAATGAAATTTAGAGAATCTTTTATATGTATTAAAGGTTCTTCATCAATAGATAATCTTTTGTATTTGTTAGAGATTATTATTCAATGGTATCCTTCAATACATAAAATTATATTGGTCATTATGATGACCACACTAGTTTTAAAGCCACTCAGTGGGGCACTTGAATTTTATTGTCATTCAGAAGGATAAGGATTATTTCAGAGTTGGGATCGTACACACAAATGGGCTACCTACATATTCTTTTTTTCCGAAAAGGAATCAGAACCCACGTATTTTGAGTAAGGGAGTATGATATTTATTCATGATTGATGGCTCAAAGAAAGATTTCATGATTACTTTTACACTCTAAGATTACGTGAGTCATGATCAGTGTGAGAAACAAGAGGTATTGGTAAAACCATACAATTTTTACATCATAAGAAATGATGTGGGGCTTATGTATGTATGAATTCCCAAAGAGATGAAGATTAGGATTTACTTCCGAGTAGAAACTCGAGAACAAGGTCCATAAAGGTATATGTACTTAATGGAGATTTGGATACTATAACTTGGGGATTACTCCTGAGGAAGATGCCCAAATTAGGAGGGGACTAATGATTGGCTTTTACTCTTGAGAAGGAAGCCCAAATCAAAATTAAATTAAGACTACTTAAGAGAAATTATGACTAGGGCTTACTCCTAAGGAGGAGGCCCAGGTTAAAGGATTTGAGAAATGTGGATTACCTCTAAGAAGGAGGCCCAGGTTAAAGGATTTGAAAACTGGGGATTACTCTTAAGGACGAGGCCTAGGTTAAGGGACTTGGGGCTTACACCTAAGGAGGATGACCAAATTTGTAGACTTTGAGACTGGGGCTTACTCCTAAGAAGGAAGCCCAGGTTAAGAGAATTATGGTTGGGGCTTACTCCTAAGGAGGACACCCATATTTGGAAATTAGGACAGGGGATTACTCCTAAAGAGGATGACCATGTTAGGAAATAATGATTGAGGCATACTCCTAAGGAGGATGCCCAGGTTAGGGGACTTGGGGATTACCCCTAATGAAGTTGCAAAATTAAGAGAACTTGGACTAGGGCTTACTCTTGAAAAGGGGGCCCAAGTTAAGTATTCTATCATCATAAAGGATGAGGTTGAATGAATGAAATCTCTGATCTTAGTGACATGAAGATATGTAAATCACTATGTTTTAAGATATCTTCCATAGAATTCCTTTCATATAAGGAATCCAACAAGGAAATCATGCCATGAATGGATTTGGAGAGAGTTCTAAAGGCTTAATCTTGAAGAGGATAGGTGGATAGGCATAAGAGAGGTGAAATAGGCAGAAGGGCACCCTAAAAGAAGGTAGCGCGCAAGTCCTGTGTGGGCGCACAAGTCCTGGTCGTGCAAGTATACTTGCGTGACACATGGTTACTTGCATGACGGTCAACCCTTAGGGTAATACTTGGGCGAGACTTGGCTCAATCCCTTAGTATTATCCCCAGTGGCTTCCAGAAGAGGGGCATGCAAGTTCTATTGAAGGGTTAAGGCAGCGCGTAAGTGTGTCCATTTCCCTTAAGGGCTGGCCACTTAGACGCGCAAGTGTTGATGAGTTTCAACACTTAGGCCTTACTCCCCCTCTTTAGATCTTCCGTTCTAGGTGAGAAATTATCTTAGAAGTGTTCAGAAGCTTTGATAAGAGACTAGGGCACCAGGAGCTCAAATTGGAGTTTCTGGAATTTTTCGTCCCTAAAATAGGGGGCCCACTGGGGGTATTTATAGGCTGGTGAAGACCCTGGGCTAAATTCGAAGAGGGCACGCAAGTCACTTGTGCGCCCATGGGCGGAGAGCAAGTATACTTGCGTGACCTTGGTGGAACTTGCGCGACCCAAGTGCATTTGAATATTTATTCATGCCTTTGTAAATTTTTTATGTTTCTTCAAAGGATGAATCACTTTGGGTTCAAGGTATTTCCCTTATCAATTTGTTAGACTCTATGATGGAAAGGAGTTTCAACAGGTACTCCCAATATAAATCCCATCGATATGTTTTCTTATTTCCAATCTGGAACTTGTAATGGATGAACCATCCCCTTCAGTAACTATTTCTATACTTTAACCTATTGACATGTCAATAATTTCATATTAAAATATTCAATGTCTATTTTCATTCCATCCCACCATTAATACATTGGACAGACTCTATACATCTTTTTGATGCTAGGATGGACTGAAAATGTAGAACTACGAGCTTCATAAAATATTTCTTTCTTCAAATGAGAATCACAATGTACAAATAAAATCTTTCCAAATATTATAAAACTATCTTTATCAATTATAAATACTGGAAACATGCCCATTTTAACATACTCTACATTTTTCTATAACTCCATGTATTCCTTTTGTGCTTGCTTAATTTTCCTGAAAAAAATGAATACACTAAATCCTCAAAAAACAGAGGATTTTTCTTCACCAATAACATCCAAGATAATATTTGGTAAATCCTTTGTCAAAGGGTCTTGTTTTAGTCCTAACATATTTAATGGTGCATGATGTTTTTGAATAAATTAATCTTCTACATAGTTTTCTCTTCTAGGATGATAATTGCTTGTGCAATCATAATCTTTTATCAATTCAATATATCTTCTCTACCTTATGTTTAATTAATTTTGAGATAATATATACCTCAGACTTTTGTTCTCTATATATATTTCAGATTTGGCATTGTATAAATTATGCCTCTAAATTTCTAAATCAAAGACCATATCTTCTAATTGCAAATAATGCATGGGATAATTTAACTCATGAGGTTTTAGTTGTCTTAAAGCATAAGAAATTACATAATAATTATGCATCATAGAAAAACCAAGTCCCTCTAATGACGAATCATTATAGATAAAAACACACCATTTCTAGAAGGTAGGGTCAGAATTGGACCATTCACTAATCCTCTGTTCAATTCCTGAAAAAAAATCATTACATTGTTTTTTCTAGATGAATTTTACTCCTTATCAAGTTAACTTATTTAGTGGAATAGATAATTGTGAAACATTATCAACAAACCTCCAGTATTATCCTTTCAACACAATAAAACTATGAATATTTTTTATATTTGTGGGTCTTGTCCATTATTTGACAATTTTATATTTTAGAGGGATGAATAATTATGTCATATTTAGAAACAATGTGACCAATGAAAGAAATTTTTTGCAGCTAAAATTCACACTTTCTGAATTTTTATTACAGTTTTTTTTTATGTTTGAAAAACTACCCTTAGATTTTTTTCATACTCCTATTTACTATTATAATATACAATAATGTAATAACTAAACACATCTGAAATCTTATCGAAGAACTCATGAAATAACATATTCATAAGAACCATGAATATTTTAGGTGTCTATGTTAACCCAGATTGCATAACAGTATATTAGTAATGACCATACCTAATTTAAAATGATATTTTTGGAATGTCACCCACCTTAAACTTAAACAGATGGTTCCCAGATTTCATGTCTGTCTTAGAAAATTAATGATCTCCCTAGAGCTAATAAAAATTCATTAGATGGCTTGAAATCTATTTATGTAGGCACAAAGGATTTCACTACACCTTTCCTCTTATATTCTAGCTGATTACCATCACTCGGATCATTCTTTGGGATTACATTTTCATAATGAACCATCTCACCACATTTGAAACACTTTATAGATTTCATGTCATTATTTATATTAAGATAATTTTCATTACAATATATGTCCATATTTCCTAACATTCCACATCCAAAACACTTTCTGGATTTGGTAAGACATTCCCCAGGGTGCATTTAACCACACTTTATGTAAAATGGAAACTAGACTTCCTTACTATCAAAGTTCGTTGATTTATTATGACACATCACTTTACATATAGACCTCCTCTTATCTTTGTTTTCACATTACAATTTTTTATCACCAAAATTCATTTCTATCCTCTAAGCACATTTGATAAGTTTCTCGTAACATTGGAGATCTTAGGAGGCCAATTCCCTTTGGAATCTTAGCTCCAATCCTGAGTAAAAGTGATTTATTTTTATATCAAGATCCAGAATAAGATTGGATCATACCATTCTAGTCAAGTGAAGTTTTATTGATACATTTCCACTGAATCTTACTATTGTTTCGTCAATTCAAGGAATTTATTTTCCATCATTAGACTAACCACCTTGGGAAAAAAATTTCAAGGAAGATACATTTAAACTCATCCCACTCTAGGATACAATCTCCTCTCTGTCTGAGATATTCTTTATCATTGACCACCACTGATCAACATCACCTTGAAAATGATAAATGGAAATGATAACCTTGTGATTATTTATGTTCCCATAACATCAAATACCTTTTCAATGGATTTAATCCACCCTTCATCTGTAACTGTGTGAGAAGATCCACAGAAAGCAGGATAGTGTTTCCTTATAAAATGTTCCACTATCACCATATTCCTTTGTGGTAGATCTAGTTATTCTTTTTCATGGATTCCAACACCATTTATTTCTTATATCTGTTGATCCATTATTGTCAAAAAAATCCCAGTTCTGATTCCCATCAATCCCAATTGTGGATTCAGAAATAGATCAGCCTCTCGGTTCATTCGTACTTCAGCTTCCCTATTTGTTCTATGGAAAACCATTCTGAACATACAAATATTAGATGAAGAAACATGGTAATATTTAAATGCTATATCATTACAATCTAAACATAAGGTAAAACTAATTTATGGTATTCTATTAACATCATACTAACCCATAATTTTATCTAAATCATTATATGTTACCAACTATAAGGACTAAGAAAAAATTATTAAATAATATTTTGAATTCAACTAAATTTTACTTCCATGCTTTTAAAAATATCCTTTAATTTTAGATATTTATAAATATAGTAAAAACTCAAAAATATGAACCCAAAAGAATATAATGTGTGTATCAATAAAATAGTATCCTTTTCATTCCAAAGCATTAAATTTTAACACAAAACAACAACATGATTTCCTTGAAAAATCTTTATAAAATTTAACTTGATTCATTATTTCTATTAGAAATCATTATAACCTATGAAAAAGTTTAATAATTATCGTATTATCAAAAAAAAATAGTAATGCTTATCAAAATAATGAAATAAACCATTAGTCCATAAAACCATATAAACATATGAAATCATTTTCACAAATACATACGTCTCACCCATATATAATTTATGAAACATGAGAACACCATAAAACATTAAAGATCATATAGAAATACATAATGTTATATATGGGAATTACATACTTATATTTTAACCCTCATGAATACCTTATGATTTATAACCCTCACAGCTACCTAACAAATGTAACCCTCACAGCTACCTTATGGTGTAACCAACATAGTTACACATTGAGTAACTGCACAACTAACCTCTAACTTATAAATTCCAAATGAATTTAAAGTATATATAGATCCCACTATTAATCATAAACAATTCAAAATAAGAATAACATAATTATAAAAAATAAATAATTACATAAAATCGTTTCCTTTGAATTTTGTAAAATCGAATTTTAAATAATTATTTTTAATGAAACATCCCATACAAATGTCATATAATTAATGTGGTAATTAATATAACGAAATGAATATATGTATAAATTGTAAATAAAAATAATAAAACCTAACATAAACAAAATTTATTTCAAAAATAATCATAGTACCACATAATCAATGAAATATAAGGTTTACCTAATGAATATAAATTTGGTTAAGAATTACCTTACCTCAGGTTCATCTTACATCAAACATGTTATAACATATTTTATAAAGGTTTAAAGGGTGATACTATTATTATAAAGAAGAATAATCATGTTTATAACTCCTTATATGATCATTTTATACCATCAGTTGACCCATTTATTAATTATATTCTGTTTTTTCCTTTGTTTCATATGTGTGCTTTACATTATTTCTATTATGGGCTCGTAAAGAATTTTTTTGTTGAATGGAAGGGAAACTCCATAAGAGAAGTTAATTTTTTTAATATATTTCCATAATATTATATGATTTTATAAATATTTTTTGGTTATATGGTATGAGGATGAATTATTAGTTAAATCAGTAGTGATATTCATTTAGATCATTTTGGTAGTTCATTGATAATCACGAACTATTTCATCATACACAATTAATATTAGGCATATATTTTGATTAAAAAATATAATATATGTAATACCATACACTTTAAAAACTTTTGAAACTATTAAAATGTTTTTACAACCATCTTTGAAGGAAGAAAAGTAAATTGAATACACATCGTTCACGATGTCGATAAATCGACACACCACAGATGGTGTTTTTATTTTTATGGGAGGTGAAGAAGTATGTTGATGAATTTTCAATAAACATGATGAATAAATAATATATAAAATTATGGATCATTTATTCCACTTCAATTAGGGGAGGGGTAGAGAATATAAGAAAATAAAAATAATTGAAATGGAAATGAAACAAAATGAAAGGGGATTTTTTCCTCTTGATCCCTTGTCCTTGAGATCCTCCATAAGGACTTTTTTTGATCCTTTGGTGAGACAATAAGGTCTTGGATGTGGGAAAGAGCCTTGGTATATGTATTTTGTAAAATTTAGATAAATCACAAAGTTTTAGAGGTGTGAGATGAAGAGGGGGTGAGGATGGTATTTATAATGGAGGAGAGGAGGGGTTTTCCATTATTGTAATCATTAGTTTAATATTTTTGGTCAAGAATAAGAATAGTCATATGAAATATGACCCAAAAATATAATAATTTCATGTGAGTTAGTAAAAATGGCCATTTACATCATCCATGTCTCAATCAAGATGCACAAATTCATTGATTTTTCATATTTTGTAATTTAAAAAATTTCACTATTCACAAAAATACAAGTATTTCAGAAAAATCCCAAAAATTACCCCTAACCATTTTTCACCATGTAGAATTAAAAAATGAACTCAATTTTATCTAAATTATTTTCTTAATATGAGAAATTTAATTTTTAAATGAAATTATAATTTATTCTATAAATAAGAATTTTAAAACTATTACTGATTTTATAACACAATGAAAAATTAATAAAGGTATCATTATATTAAAACCATTAAATATGATTTACTATTAATAAGGTTCATATTACTATTTGTATTACTATTCATAAGTGTATGTTAGTATTCACTAATAAAAGTTGGATCTATCAGACTCTAAATAACTTACTGATCGCAACCATAGATGTCTATTTTTCCAAACTCAAATCATTGAAGTGGAAAATTATATTTAACAGTAAGTTTATACTTATCTCCTTAGAAGAAAGTTTAATTTTTTAGAGATTTGGTGTTTCATAAATTCCAATTTATTTTAAAAACCTTGGGGTATTAAACTCAATATTTTGGTGGAAATTTAGTTCTAGTGGTATTTGAAGATTAAAGCAATTCCCTTGAATAAATATTTAAGGACATTGATTCCTAAGACCATAAAATGGTAACAATTACCATTTATTATTTTAGAGGAAAGTAGGATCAATTATGGTATATTGTTAAGAATAACCAAGACATATGATCTTGATTCAATGAGGATGGATGAATTTAAGAATCATTTTCTAGTATTTTTAAATCAAAATGGAGATACAATTCATTTAATTTGGGGAAAAAGTTAAAGATTTAGTAAACAGATATGAAGAAATTTTATTATATTGGCTTGGTATATACCAAATTTTATCTCTTATATTGATAGTAAGATTAATTTTGTTTTACATAGTTTTTAAAATAAGTTATAAAAAAGAATTATTTTCCCAAAATCATAAAATTTATGAGAATCTATTTCTATGTTTTGAGAATGAAGACACAGAGTTTTATTTATCATATGTTCCATGAAAAATAGCCGAATAAATTGAATGGATATAAGTTAATAGAGAATAATTCATCAAATAAATATGGTGGAATTAAAATAATAATCCTATGTTATGATAAGTGTAGTAAAAAACATCTTCTAAAATGTATTATAAAATCTAGTGTGTGTTTCTGATTTAGAAATTCTAAACCTGTAACCCATGAAAACAATGAAAATGATTAACGAAATAAAGAAATGTTGATGTTAAGATGCATATATTTTAACAAGGTGGTTAATTATTCTAATATATTTCTAAAGTGAGTCACTCATGGGGGATCATAAAAATCAAAATAAATAATATGTTATGAAATATTCTTCAACAACTATGTTTGATTTTAGGTCATCAAATGAAGTGGTGAAAGGTATGTTAATTATTTATTGAACTTATGCTGATGGTAAATTTTTATCAAGAACTTCACATTATTTAATATCTAAGAAATTTGAAATTAAAATGGTAATATAACCACATGAAATGAATACATAAATATTTTTGAGAACTCTGGTTAGAAATATAATAACAACCACAATTTATTAGTATATTCAAATTGTTATCAATGGGATGGTCATTCATACAATCCTTATTTAATTTCTCATGGTAGAGTTAGATATTATTTTTTGTATGTATTAGATTTTTTATCATTATAATATAGATTATAGATATATAAATACTGTATTCAATTATTTCATTCCTTTTGTAACATACCAAGATGTTAAGAAAATATTTAGAGATGGTGGTTAAAGATACCTAGATCAGGTTGTTGAAAGGGAAAAAATATTAAAATTAGTTATTTTATATTAATTAATGAATATATGTATTTTTCCTCAATGAATATAATTTTTATATTCCTAATTGGTATGTTGATTTTACTGTTAAAATAGTACATGATTCAAATCCTATTTCAATACCACTTTATAAAATTTCACAAGCAAACATTTCTGAATTGAAAAAGTAGTTATAAGAATTTCTAGATAAAGGCTTCATTCATCCAACCCTTCACCTTAGGGTGATCTAGTTTTTTATATTAAAAATAAATATGGTTAAATAAAACTATTCATTGATTAAAGATCCTTAAGTAACATCACTATTAAGAACAAGTATCATTTCCCTCATATTAATGGTCTATTTGATTTTCTCTCAAGAGCATAGTATTTAATGAATATTGATCTCAGGTCAGGATATAATCAGTTAATGTTCAAAAAAAAGATATTATAAATATATTATTTTGATCATTTTATGGGCATTATGAGGTTCTAATTACTCCCTTGGGGTTTTCTCATGCAGAATCTGCATTTATGGAATTTAGGTAATTATTCTATGAGTTCTCTAATAAGTTTATGGTTTTTTATTGATAATATATTTGTATGTTGTAATATTCATGAGAATCATCAAATATTCCTAAGTATTGTTTTGAAAAAATAAAAAATAAAAAATGTTATATGGAAAATGTTTAAAATGTGAGTTTTGGATATAGCATATTTCATTACATGGGAACATTATTTCTAATGGTGGCATAACTTTTGACCATGATAAAAATAACGTATTTTAGTAATTAAAATTTCCTATAAATTTCAAATATATTTTAGGTTTTTATGGATTAGTATGTTAATACCATAAGTTGTTTTAAAAATTTATCGATTTTCTTTCCCACTGACTATGTTAAATCAAAAAGGGGTTAAATTATCTGGACAAAAGAGTGTGTTGATTGTTTCTAGTAAATGCAATTAAGAATAGATAATTCTATAGTTTCATCCCATCTCTCTAGAAAAGGATTATTTTTTATCTATAGTGATGATTCATGGATGGGATTCATATTCATTATGATAGAGAATGATCATAAAATATCATATTATTCGTGTCATCTAAAACCTCATGAGTCAAATTATCCTACACATGATATAGAATTAGCTCGTGTTATTTTTCTTTAACAGTATAGACAATAAATTTATATGGATTAATATATGAAATCATTAATGATCATAATATTATAAATTATATATTCATCCAAAAATAGTTTAACAAGATTGAAGGAAACTGACTAGAACTGATTATAGATTATTATACCTTGATTCATTAAATTCCTAAAAATATAAACTAAGTAGATAATGCTTTGAGTCGAAATAATAGTGATATATTAACCATGAAATGTTCGTAAAATGACCGTGTTTTAATTATTTAATGAATTTTTTCATATAAGTTGGGGATATAAGAACATTCATTATTTTTTCATAAGTTAGTACAATTTAACCTCATATAATGAATTATGAAAGCTTGTAAAGAAAATCATGTTAGATATGAAATGGTATAATTTTTTTAATAAGTGGATATATATAGATTTAAATTTTGAAAAAAAATATTTTATCTGACTTCAAAAAAGATTCTGAGTTCCTTTTGATTCCTAGTTGAAGATAAAATATTTGAGTGAAACTCAAAGTTCCAAATTTCCTATTCACCCTAGAATTTCTAAGATATAAATAAATATTTTGGAATATTTGTAGTGGGATGTAATAAAAAATAGATATTTTATATTTTATCAAAAAATGTTTCACTTTTCAATAGTTAAAGAAAATGACCAATTATTAAATGGGATGCTTAGACCTATGTCTACTCAAGAGGGAAAATTTGAAATTATATCTATTGATTTAGTGGTGGGAATTTCAAAAACATCATGAAGTGATAATGAGATTTTGGGTTCTATTTATTGATTAACTAAATATATGAATTTTATTCTCATTGGACATGTAATGATATTGAACATATATCTCAATTACATCTTAAATTTATAGTTAGGTTACATGGTGTTCCAATCCCAATTGTATATAAATGTTATATAAGGATTACATCTATTTTATATAAAGGATATCATAATAATAGGGTACTAAAATGAATTTATTTATAACATTCCATCCCTGATCTAAAAAATTGTGTGAGTAAATTACTTATAACATTGAAGACATGATTCATTCTTGTTCAAAGGATTTTAAGGGACATTTGAATCATTATCATTAGTTGGTTGATATTTCTAAAAACAATAGTCTTCCTTCCAATATATAGAGGGGTCCTTTTGAAGAATTATATGGAAATCAATGTTGGAATATATTTTTTTGGGATGAATTGGGATAAATGGTGTTTATGGTACCATAGCTGGTGGAGATAATAGTGTAGAAGGTAAATATTATTCCTAAATATATGAGGACAACATGGATTTGGAAAAAATGTTATGTTTATAACTACAAAAATGATATTTATTTCAAGGTAGGTGATCATGTTTTTTCAAGTATCCCCATGGAAAATATTTATTTGTTTTATTAAAAATAGGAAGAATAGATAACAGTTCATTAGACCATATGTTATATTGAATAATATTATATTAGTTTTCTCTATAGTGTGATTTCCTCCATGTTTATCTAAGGTACTCAATATATTAAATGTTTTTATGTTATAGAAATATGTTCTCGATTCATATCAGGTTTCAAGTCTCAAATTAGACCATTTGGAAGATAACCATTCTTATGAGGAATATCCTGCTTATATTTTTCACAATAGAGATATAGTTTTATGAAATATGGTAATTTACTCTAATGATGTTTCTTGGAAAACCATATTATTGAAGAAACAATAGATGAATCTAAAAATTACATATGGGAAAGATATCCCCACTTATTTAAGAAAATAATTCAATTTTTAGAGGATAATTTCAAAAAGGATGGAAGAACGTAGAAACTAGGATAATGATATAATAAATCATTTTGAAATTTATTATTATTCCAAAAATAGATAGTCAAATTTACTTTAAAAATATTAATCAATTTTTTTAGTCAAAATTGAAATATATTTTTTAATGAAAATTATTAATTTATAAATAATAGAATTTTAATTTGAAAAAATTAATTTCATTTTTGAATTCATCATGCCAATATATATCTTATGGAGAAGTTTATAGAAGTTTATAACAAGATATATTTTTCAATGAATTGTGGAAAACATGGATTTAATTGAAAAATAAATTTTATTTAAAGTATTTTCAAGGTAAAATTATGTTTTGTGGTGACCCTAGCCCTAAGAACCTAGATATGGTGTCTTCATGCTTACATTGGAAATATAAACAAGTGATCTTATCAAAATTAATAAATTGATTAATAGTCCTGGTAAACATGATACAAACATTATTCCCAAATTACATTTTAACTAATTAATTAAAAAATTGTTTTTTTGAAACGATATCATTATTCACTATATCATATCTTTCATAAAATTCATAGTACACTCCTTTTATTCCTAGTATAGGAAATTTAATAAGGGTGATCTCAAATGCTCAGTTAAATTTTTTGTAAATTGGATGCTATCATGAGTAAATGAAAAATATTCAATGGGGAATAATAAATATTGTAAGGTAAATTTATAAACACACACTAAATTTAGTAAATAACATGAATATGATGATTAAATAAGGTGTAATTAATATTGAAGGTAATGTAAATTAAAACCCATTTAAATTAATCAATAAAATTATATTAAAATGCAACCAAATATAATATCATTATGAAAATATCATAAGTAATAAAAAGTGTATTATTAATGATGAAAATTCTTAATTATTGGACATCCTGAACGTAGGAACCATGATACCTCTACTATCATGAACTTTCAGAAAAATATTTAAAACTTATGGGAAAAGTGTACATAATAAACCCATTAAATAAAGAATAACCACCTAACTTGTCTCATGAGACTATATATTCATCATCGGGATATATATAACCAATACCCACACATATCTTCATGAACAACACATTCCTTATATATTTAATTATAGACATCATTCAAGAATGATATGACTTATCAATAAATTAATGTTTTTAGTAATGAATGAAGAGTAAAAGTAATTTCCCTAATCAATCATATAACATTCTGTTTAAAATACCATATGTAGATATGATATATGGTTTAATGTAATAAGTTTATAAATGATAAATAATATATATATATATATAGTGAAAATTTAATGACCAATGATAACAATAAAATGAATATTTCAATTTATTGTTAATTATTATAAAATATAATAATCAAGAAATAGAATGTTAAAACATTCCCTAGTCAAACAAGTCATAAAAAACCATTTAAATAATAAATATGATACCAATATAATATATACCTAGTGTACCATAAGTATAATAGAGGGTTTATGTCATTGATGAATATAAATACTCTAAAAATTTCATTAAAAATATTATTATAGAAAATAAACTTTTCAATTTAAATATATTTTTTAAAACTAAAATTTCATAAAATAGATTGAAAATAATTTCCTTAAAAATAAACATTGAAATAAATTAATTAATAATTAAAACAGTGTTTGTTTATGAGGGAGTGAAATTATGTACATATCATATATGTCAAAACAAGTATTATTTTCTCATTTTTCGTAAAATCCATACAAGGCTTCTTTCGAAAAAGAAATGAATATTACTTTAAAAAAAATATTGTTAAATTAAACCATGGGTAAAAAATTCAAGAATAAATCTTCTCTAGTGTTTTAAATAAAATCTTGAATATATTTTTAGAAAAATATTTATGGAAGAAAAATAATTTCCCACCGAAGATATAAAAGAAGTAATATTTTATAAAAAACAACTTAACTATCATTTGAAGATTGAAAAGGTTTAATATGGTACTATTACTTTAAAACATCATGAATAACCATATTAGAATAAAATTAATTACGTTCATTATATAATGATCAAATAAGTTTCTTTAGAAAATTCTAGTATAAAAAATCTTTATGAAAATGGTATTTCAAATTAAACCCTTAAAAAGATCGTAATATTGATGTAATAATTAAATAATGACTAAACTATGTGTAAAAATGTAAATCCGCCTAATTTTTTTTAAATAAAACATAATTTATCTAATATTTTTTACACATGTAATCATAGAATTAAAAGGAAAATTACTAAGTAATATAACACATTGAAATGAAATTGAGTTGTGAAATTCTATACCAATAAGTAATTTTAAAGAAAAATACCTTAGAAAAAGTAATTAAAATTAAAACATTAAATACCCTGAATAATTAATTTTTTTTTATTTCATATAAAATAGGGTTATTATATACCCCATATAAGATAAATTGAGTGTATATCATTACAATATGACTCAATAAAATTAAATTTACACAAAATCCCTTACCTTGCAATTCATTTTAGTTGAACATGCTTTAAAATCTTGTAAGATATTTTTTATAATGTTATTAATCTATAGGAAAACCTTACTCAAATTTATATTACCCTATATTATCCCATAATATAATTTTACCACCCACTAATTATATTTCATTATTTTCATTATTTCTTGTGTTAACTGTCATATTTTCTCATTTTTTTTCTTTCATTGAACATTCTGATTCTTATGAATATTATATGGTTCCACAATATAAATAATTATATTAGTCTTATAAATATAATATTTACCAATTATATACATTTATATATTTATTCATGAAATATCGACATGGAAAATGTATTGCATCGCTTCGTGGCCACAGTATGTTGTATGAACACACGGTCGATGATATCATTCCAAAAATGAGTGAAAGGGTATGGAATTTGGTAATATATTAATTTTATTGAATATATATAATGTTATATATTAAAAATATACACATTAAATTTAATTTTATTATATTCCCTGTAAATCATATGTGTAAAATGAATCTCATTGTCAAATGAGTAGGTAGTCCTCCGTACACAAGGCCGAAAATGTCTTATTTTAAATGGATTAGAAAATATAAATTTATATATAATATTATAATTAATATTTAATAATAATATCATAAATATTTAATATATATACATAAAATACATCTTTATATATAGTCCTTATATTGTTTTAAGCAAAGCGATTTAAATAGGTTGGCGTGTGGTAGTCCTCCATATGCCTGACCAATGATTTTTTCCCATTTTTTAGAAGGATATGGATAACTAATTTGATATAAAAATTATAATAGCTCATTATATGGCATATATTGGTGTTAATATACTATAATTATTTAATAATATTTTAAATAGGTGTAAAATGTAACAAACTAAAAACGATCATTTAATAACATTACCTCTTCTTCAGAAAACCACTTTTGGATTGAATAAAGAGACATATTATGATGGATTTATGATAAAACATGGGATAAATAATATTTGGATTTTATTAAGGAATTATTTGAGTATTTCATTGATGAATAAAATTTCTTTGTAAGTTTAAAGAGGGGAGGAGAGGGGCCATTTTTTATAATTGGGGGAGAGGACACCCATGAAATTTTTTACAAGATTCATTTACAGTGTTTTATCATTAAAAAAGCCTAAAAATGGGAAATTATCAACAGTAAAAGTTTAATTGGTATAAATATGACCATACAATGGGGTTTAGACATGTTTTTAGGTCATTTTAACCATTATCGTTTTAGTTTAACCCCTGAAAAAATTGTTTTTACCTTAACTGTGGTAATAATTTTTTTACATATTTTACATTTCATAATGGTTAAAATTTATATAGAACATATTATATAATATAAATTATTGATATTTATAATATGGAATCTATTTTTAAAAATTAAAATATATAAGTGGCATAATCATATTTAAAGTTTTACTTGATGATGCAACAAACAAGCAGGTTTCTAATAGGAAACTCATCATAAGATTAGATGTTTTTAATATCAAAATTCATTATAAATTTTTTACAACGACATAAATTGTTATGATTATAATAAAATTAAACAAATTTAACCTTTAAAAAAATCCTAATTTCTCATTGTAGATAATTTAAATGAAAAGGAATTTCATAATAAACATAGTATTTTTCACAATTTTTTGAAAAAAATCATTTCCAAAAAAAATACCCTAACATTAATTTAATATAATTATTTTAAAAATGAAGGTAATTTTATCAAATAAATTTTATATATGATGAAAAAAATAATTATAATTTTTTTTTCAAATCATGACTAAATCACCTTTTAGAAAAATACAATTTTTTATGAAATTGTTTTTTCATTAAAATGATTGTTATTTTATTTCTAAATAATATCTAACAGAAATATAAATTATATATTAAACCATATTAATACATTACAACTTAACTATTATGTTCTAATGGTCGCATTTAAAAATAATTTAATAGATTATTCTATTTTATTTAGAATTGGTTTTTTACATATCACAGTTGATCAAGAAGATTGAATTTATTTAACAATAAATATATTGTAAAGTTTAGAGGAATTATTTTATATTTTAATATTGGTGTTTCATTTCATATATTCTATCGAACATTATTTTCTTCTTTTAAATCTCAAGGATTCACATTATCTTTTAATATTAGAGTTGAGTGTAACATATGATATCAAACACAATTTTCTAATTTTAATATCTCATCAGGGGGGTTAATTATCCCCACCTTTAGTAAATTGAATCCACATAATTTGATCTTGAACTCATAAGCCTATGGATTTTATTTTGAAAGTTCCTTTTACAAAACCCCATATTGTAAAATGGTTTAACAAAAAATCATCTAAAAAGTGGTAAAGAGAAATATAAATGGTAGTTGGAATAGAAAATTAGCAGGTTTCAATGAATTATAACATGGGTGGGAAGTGAATATAAGGACATGGAAGAAAAGATTCATGCATAAATTCTAATGGATGGGGATATAGTACATTAATCCCAAGAATTTGAGTGATCAAAAGAAGTTCAACAACCAAAAAACCATAAATCTGTGATGAGTCAAAAGACCATTGATTAATCCAATATGATGGTAAAAGGATAATTGTTTTTCAAAATCAATTTTTCTAATTTTGAGGGATTATTTTAATATCTTAAAATATAATGAAATATAATTACATGATATGTTTGTATTTTTTTAAAAATTATCTTATGGTTATGATTTGATAAATTTATACATCATTTATCACCCCTGAAATGATAATCCAAAAATAATTTCTATTTATAATGTACATAAATTAAATTTTAACATATCCAAAGATCCATAAAAAGTGAAAATTATTTCCATATATTTTTAAATATTTTCCAAAATTAGTATAGTAAGCATGAGTTATGTATTAATCTCTAATCCTCAAAAGTATCACCACTAGATCATTAATATAAATCTGTCATATCATTTTAGTTAAAATATTACATATTAAACAAAACATAAGGGGTAATTGACACAAATAATAACCAAATTCCATACATCTAAGAAAATAAACTATAAATGGTTCACTAGGATGGAATTTATTCCCTTATATCATACTCTTAATCTTTCCTCACTAATTAATTACAGTATACAATTATTTCCAAAAAAATATGTCTTCTTTGAGACGCCTTCTAAGGTGTATAATTGGACATTTTTTTCATAAATAAAATTCATTAATCTTTCCTCCATTGTCTTTACATATCAATCACTTACTAAACTACATCCTTAACCTTATTGGGTGAGTATGGGAGTCAGTTGAGGTATAGATTATTAATCAAATTTTGAGATAAATAATTAGGAATAATCATGATATAATTCACTCATATCTTCATCCCATCATATTTTTCATATTCCCCAAATTTTCATTCATGCTCAATCATAACATGATTCCTTCAGGTTTGAGCAATAGACCAAAACCAAAATGCACTTTTTGAGAAATAATAATCATAGTTGTAAAACCATATAACCATTTGTAGTATTTCTAAATCTTGACACCTTATTTTCAATCCAATATTCATTAGGTTAAACCTAGGTCATTAATTATAATCATCTATTCAAATCCTTCATAATATTTTATAAAGAAAATGTGATTTATCCAAAGCATATCCTACCAGATTGTCAAACTAGGGGTGTACTAAGGAATGTTTTCATGTACTATAAAATGATTGAGTCGAGTATAACATGAAATTAAGAATTATTACCCATATATACAATAATTCTAGATCCACATCCATTTGTAGCATCTAGACAGATGATTGTTTCATAGAAAAACCACATAATCTCCACTTTTTGAAATCTTTAGCATATTTTTCTGTTCTTATCCTAAAATTAAAATAGAATGTTATGATCCTTAATCATTTTTTACTAAATATAGTTCTAATTATTTCTAATAAAGAATATATGATACAAAATATAGTGACATTGACCCCATTAACCTAGAGTTAGTGTTACCTTTATTACATTTTCTCGAAAATAATCGATTTGATCCCAAAATACAAGATAGTTTAGTAGTCTTGGTAAACTAGATATATAAATTATTCTCATATTAATTTATAATACATGAATTGCATCATAATTTTTTCAGTAATATCATTATTATGTCTAATATATCATGTAATATCATTCATAGTATTCTTCCCTGGTTACATGGGAAGGAAAAAATAATGGTGAGCTTAAACTCTCAAAAAGAGTTACATAAACTATAAGTTTTCCTAAGCTAATAAAGAATAATAAAAATGGAATAATCAATATGTAATGGTAAATATCTGAACAGAAATATCATTTGATTAGTAACTTGACTATCTTTATCAAATATGGCATAATCAATATGATAAGGTAAATAAATAAAAACACATTACATTTAATCAATAAATTCAGAGGTAAATGAATCTAGAGAAAATGTCAATGAGAAAATATAATGTATAATAATAACTAAATAATTGATTAAGGAATTGATTAATTATTGGATTTTATAATATTAGGGATCATTATACCTCTATTGTCAATTACATTCACAAGACAGATCAAAATTGAGGGGTAGGTATACACCAGAAGCCCACTAAAATAAGGTTATCCAATATATGCATGTCATGAGACTGTACAAGAATCAAGGGGATATTTATAACACATCTCCATCTATATCTATATTTCTAATATATTCACCATATATCTAATGATCTATTTAATTTATGTACACTATTCTTTATCAAAAAAACATCTCTAGGAATATGAATTAAAAATAATTTACCTACTCAATCATGTAATTTTAAATGAAAAATACCTTATATTGAAATCATATAGATTCTAGGTAGTAATTATGTAAAATATAAATAATACGGATATTTATAGGAAATTTAGTGTCTAATGAAATTAATAAAATAAATTTTTCATAGGAAAATTACTGATTACAAAACATAACCATGAAATATAATAATAACACATTTCCTGGTCAAGTTAATCATTAACTATCCTGATAAATAATAAGGATGGTATCAATAAAATATATCCCTACTAGATCATTATTACAATAGGGGGATGATGTCATTGATAAATTGTAATACGATAATAATTTCATTAAAAAAATTATTAAGGAAAATGAACTTTTCACATTAAAAATAAAATTAACTACAAGTTAAAAAAATATTTTTTAATTTTTTTTTGAAAACACACTCTAAAACAGTGAGTGGTCATAAAGGAGGGAAATTCAATAAATTTCGTCATGTTAAAATAATGATTCATTTAACATTTTTTGTAAAATAAAAACGATTCTAGTTTGTAAATGATATGGGTATTACTTTCAATAAAATTGTAAAAAATTCAAACGTTGTAAAAAATAATTCAATAAATAATTTGGATAATATGGAATACAGTTTTGAAAACATTTTTAGAAAAAATATAAATGAAAATTTATTTTCTACCTAAGAGATAAATGATATCATATTTTCTTAAAAACATTTTTTAATCATTTTAAGCAACACAAAGAGAAGTATGAAACTGCTACATGAAAAAATCATGAATAAATAAAGAAGAATAAAATAAATGGGATTATTAGAAAATGATCAAATAATTTCTTTCAATTTAAATTCAGGAATACAAAATCCTAATTTTTATGAGATTTGGAAATAAACCATTAAAAAGATCCTAATGTTGAAGTGAGAATACATGAACTAATAAAATATATGTATAAAATTTAAATCCATAAAAAAACAAGTTAAAAAACATATGATATTAAAAATTATTTAAAAAAATATTCATGTAATATCAAAGACAATAAAGATAATATATCCCAAAGAAAATAAATTGAGAAATGAAATTCTTTACAACTTGGTAAATTTCATGTAAAATCACTTTATATAATATAATTAAAATTAAAAGTTAAAATATCATTATGTATAATTTATTCATGATAATAACTGAAATTAGGGAATTATATATATCATATAAAACAAATTAAGTGTATAACATTATATTATGACTCAATGAAATAAAATTGACATAAAATCTATTACTTCATGATTTCTTTTCGTTGAACATGCTTTAACCTTCTGTTTAATGGTATTATAAAATTTTTTAATTTATACCAGATACATATAAATATTTATAATTTCATATATGTTCATATTATATTATTTTACCACTTGATTGTTAATATTATTTATTTATTTCCATCATTTCATGTTTAATTGTCATATTTTATCGCATCCTCTTTCTCATGAATGTTCATATTCATGTAAATATTATAAATTTTCAACATAAAAATAACTATTCTAATGTTATATATGTCATATTTACTTATTATAATAATTTTTATAATCTTTCATGATGGTTGGACAATGAAAATAAATAGAAATTCTTTGTAGACATGGTAGGTCATACGTACACACGATTGACGTCATCATTCCATTAATGAGTGAAATGGTACGAAAGTGGGTGACATATAAGTTTTAAATAATAAATATAACTTCATATATATTATATATATTTATTAATTTATATATATTACCTTTCATGTAAAACTAATTTTAAAACTAAATCGCATCGTGAGGCGGAAGGTACTCACAAACGATGATATCGTATTTTTAACAGAATACAACATAAGAATATATGTGTTATATTATGATTCAATGTGTATAATAATATCTTAATTATTATATATATTCATTAAATACATAATTATACATAATCATGATATGTATTGATGGAAAATGAGTTACATCAATTCGCGAGGCGGTAGTTCTTCGAACACATGATTAACGATTTGATTTCCATTTTATAATGGATGAGAAGGATAAAGTTTATAAAATTAATTTAATAACATATCATTATATGGGATATACTTTTTAAATTGTTATATATATTTTCAATATGATTAAATTGAGGTGGAAAAAGTAAGAAAATAATAATAATTGTTTAAGAACGTTACCTCTTCTTAGGATGACCTCTTTTGGTAAGCACAAAAATCAATCCTATGATGGATTTATGATAAAACGGTATCATATTAGTTTGTAATAGAAAAATTAAGTACTTTTGATATGTATTTTATAAACCAAAAGGCTTTTTTCAGTGAGGAGTAGAGGTATGTGGTGGATTTTTATAAGCCTGGTAGAGGACAGACATGAATTTTTTTGAAATATTCAATTACACCCATGTTTTTATCATAAAAAGACTTAAATGGGTAATATATACCATTAGAGTTTATAAGATCAAAATTGTGTTATGAAATGGTTTTTGGACCGGTTTCGAGGTCATTTAGCATTTATCATTTAATTTTAATCCCAGTTAAAACATTTTTTATATTAACCTTGGAAATTAATTTTACTAATTTTACCCTTAGTAGTGGTACAAAAACAAGAATAAAGTATTAGATATTATAAATTTTTTTATTTAAATTAATGAATCAATTTGTCTAAAATCATTTCATATAAGTTTCATAATCCAATTTAAAATTATACAGACAAACAAGATTAAAAAGATGGCTTCCAAATATAAAATTCTCATTAGTGTAGAAGGTTTTAACATAAAAAATATATATAACATTAATTAAAATAACCTAAATTGTATTTATTATAATATAATTAGAATAATTTTTCTATAAAAAATTTATAATATATTTTAACATTGTAAATAATTTAAATCAAAGGGCAGTTTCGATAAAAAATATTATTTTTCACTATTCATTGAAAAATGAAACATTTCAGAAAAATATGAGAGAAACACGCTATAATAATGTTAATATTTTTTTTTCAAAATTATATATAATATTAGGAAATAAATTTTCTAAAATTTATAAATCATAGTTTCAAATTTTCTTCTGTATGTGTGGTTAAAAGGATTTTTTAAATAATAATGTTTTTCAGAAAACAATTATTTTTATTCCAATGGTTCTATTTTATTTATAATAAATTGATAACCATAATTTTTATAAATTATTTAATCATATTTATATTCTCCAAATTAATTGTTATGTTATAATGGTCACGTTTTAAATAATAATCTGTTAATATAGTATTATGTTTTATTTAGACCTAGTGTTTTGTCCATTGCATACTATCGAAGAGATTGAATTTATTTAAAAATAAATATATAATAAATTTTAGATGTGTTAAATTATCATATATTGTTGTTGTTTCATGTCATATACTCTATGAAACATGTTGTTCCTCTTTTAAGATCCTATGGTATTACATTATCTTCTAATATTAAAGTTCTCTTTCATATACATTATCGAATGAGATGTTCCTCTATTAAATTCATAGTGTCTTAAAATTTGGGATTAGTTTTAAAATTAAAATATATACTCTTATTAATAAAAATGAATTATATTATTTTCAATGACATTTATTCTTGAATTTGTTATAAAAATATTTTTATACTTTAAAAAGTATTATTTTAAAAAAATAACTTTCACCGCGTTATGAATGTTCAATTTTAAATTAAACTATGTCACTTATATGTTTTGAGTTATTACAGATAAATTCAATATATATAATTATGAGATCAATATCGAGAAATTTGGTCACTTTTAATTTTTTCCCATTATGAATCATAACCATATTAAATTTTGTAACCATAGTAAATATAAAATGGGTTAATTATGGGTAAAAACTATTCGATAAGGACGAAAAATTAACGCTAACACTTGACGTAATTTTATTGCATGATTATATTTCAACCAAAATAATAAAAATTCTAATATATGTCATTTTTCAAATATTCCATTATTTCTATATTTATAATATTTTATAAAATGTAACATCAAAATATCAATCTATTTGTTTTATTATATTTAAATTTTTGACATAGTGATAAAAAAATATGATTAAATAGTTAAAAATATTCATTTTAAAGATAAATTATTATTTTATCATATTAATTGAATTTTAATTCTTATCGTTAAAATATTTACCATAAATTATTACAAAACACTAACATTGTATTTATTCAATTAATAGAAAAATTAAATAAATTATATCAAAAATATTGAAATTTATATAATTTGAATGAATTATTATGTTACATTATTTTTTTGGGTAAATATAATCATTTAGATAATTTTTAATTTATTAGATCATATTTCAAATATTTTCTTGATGTTATTAATGTCAATGAAAATTAATTGTTCTAAAATTGACATTAATGGTATTTTATAATAATTAATATTTGATTAAATAGTTTAAAATTTTGAAAATTTTATCTTCAGAAAAGTGATTGGGACATGGTTTGAAATATCAATTTCATCCATTTATGTGCCAATTTTACTTTTACAGTACCATTTTGACCTTTAAAGTGTAAAAAATATTGATGTCACTGGGATTTTTAAAAATATTAATAGTGGTAAAATAAAATGATAACAATAAAATCATAATCTAAAATTTTAAATAAAATTAAGAAATTATTTTTTCTCATTATTATAATATATTTAAATATTATCAATTATGAGACATTCAAAGAAGAATACTAATTTATTTTAATTTAATACTTTAATAAATTTCAAGAGTGACCCTCCCCTCTCTTATAAAAGGGATCCTCATATCCTCTTTTATTCACAATTAAAAAACATTTTTCTTCAGATAATACTAACCCATAGACATTCATTATACCCCTCTTCATGTCTCATGGTACTTATTTTGATCATAAAACCAACAGAGTAATTTTTTGTAATCCTTATGAGGTTTTTTGAATAAGAGGTATAGTTTTTAATATATAATTTTTGTTTTATTTCTTCTACCACATTCATAAAAAAATATTTAAACATGATGAAATTATAACTCCATTAAATTCAATATAATTATATTTTTAAATTTATTATATAACCAATTTTCATCTCATCTTCCAAAAAAAGGGAAGTAAAACCATTGTTCATGTTTATGGGGGGTTACCGCCTCGCAAACCGATATAATTCATTTTCCATCATCACCTCTCATAAATATTTATAATGATTGATTTAATGTATATATATTATATAAATGACATATTTATATTTTTTGATAAGTAATATATCATCTATTTTTTGAAAATTCCATTCACTAAAAAATGATAATGTTGTTCGTACATACGTGTGGAATACTACCTTCATGATGTAAAGTGAATCATTTTTCATCACCGTATACCTGAATGATATATATAAATATTTATAAAAAATAATATTATATTTATAATAATATTATAATCCTTTCGAGTTAAAATAATATTTACCTTATTTCCATAATGATCATTGAAAAATGGAAACAGTGTTAATGCTTATATACGACCTATGATATCCAGGATTGTAATGTACTTCATTATTCAAAAACATCATTCATGGGTGATTTTAAAATTATAATATATGTATAAAACTGATTGTT
Source organism: Viscum album (assembly GCA_963277665.1). Taxonomy (NCBI): domain Eukaryota; kingdom Viridiplantae; phylum Streptophyta; class Magnoliopsida; order Santalales; family Viscaceae; genus Viscum; species Viscum album. The sequence goes on from OY728130.1 coordinate 506,396,774, forward strand.
ATGTCATTATTTTATTTTTTATATGATGAAATAATGTCCACATTGACTATATTCAACATAAGGAAGTCATTTTTGACATAGGAACTGAATATCATTAAAACGTTTAATGTGAAATTATTTGATTAAATAACTAAATATAAGATGTTAATAAATAAAATTAAAATAATAATAATAAATAAAAATCTTCTTAAGAACATAAAAAATTATCCTATATTTATAATTTATGTGTATAAAGAATGTACATATCTATTCAAACTCACATCAAGGAGCACTTTTATTTATAAACATCATTTTAGATATTTTAATAATTTATTTTCTAAATGTTTCAATTTCATGTCAATATTTTTGAAATTATTTTACTTTTTTTATTTACAAGTAAATCAAAGATTTAGAAGATATTTTTTTATATTTTTGATTTTTTTATAGTTTTTTTAAAAAGAATATTTTTAGTTTTTTTATATATAACATTTTGACATTATTTACAATAGAAAAAGAATGGTGAATTTATCATAAATTGTGTCAAAATCTACTTCTGTCACCATTACCATAATTTATATATGGATTAATTTATAACATTCCATATTTTCTTTAAATAAAAATTATACATCTATTTTTCAATCTATTTATGTTTTGAAAAATTATTTTTTAAATGGACAACATATTTCAATAACCATAAGCATGGTACATATGGGGGTAAATGAGTTTTTGAAGAATTTTATTCATGATATGGTCAAATAAAATTTTATTTGATAATGGTAGATCCCAATATTGATAAATATGACATGTTATATTGATATATATTTTTTGGTTCGTGTGACCAAGTAGAACTCCAATGCACTGTGTAATGATTATGTTATCCAAAAAATTATATTGGAATTAAAGTGTAATAGTTATTCAAATTTTTAAATATTATTTATGGGTTATATAAAGATGATTTCCCAATAAAACTAAATTAATTTTATATTCCTACTAATATTATTTCATGGAAATCAATTGATTTCATAATGTAAGATAATGATGTTATTAAAGGAATGATTTTCCCCTTTTTGGTTTAAGAGATTTGTTTTAAAAATTTATTTACATATGTTAATGTGTTTTCTAAAAAACCTAATGATTATGGGTATTCATCTATTTTTTCTTATAATGTTATTTCATGAAAATATGTGGTCCATAAAGCTAATTTCTGGAGTAATTAAATAATTATTTAAGCTCAATATTTTTTTATTTTAAAGGAAAAATATTCTTATAATCTCATCGATTTAAAATTGAATAATAGCTTTATTTATTATTTATATGTACCTTAATGAGATTTTTGTTCTTATCCATACTTTTAAATGGTTTTTAATATGGTTTATGGGTGGGTGTGAACAATAATGAAGTCGATTTGAGTGTCATGAGGATTTTTTATAAAAAGAAAGCTTGGTTCCATTTAAAAGTTTTATTTTTTGGAAAAATAAATACTTCATATAAGTGTTCACTTGTAATTTATGGGTTTTTTTTCAAATAATAGTTACAGGAAAATTATATAAAACATTAAAAATTTACTATCCTCATGATGTTATGAAAATGAATTTTTGATTAAAACTTAGGATTATGAAATTTTTAAGGTTGGGTCTTTAGAGTATAAATCTCCAATACTGTCTACAAAAAATTTATTATATTGATATACCTATGTGATCATTTTGTTCTCAGTAGGGAAAATCAATTTTAAATGCCTATATTATACATTATTTAGTGTTTTACATCACCCTTATAACATTTCAATTCCCTGGGATGTAAAAAATGTATTTCATATGGTATGTCTATAAGGGTATCAAGTCATATAAATTTGGTAGGAGTTGAGGAATAAATAATTAAAAATAATATATTCATTTAATATTTATAAAATGAGAATTTGATTATAAATCCATGTATGACAACACATATAGATAATATATTTTTTCAAGATATTTTACACAAAGATAGGCATAATAAAATCCCAAAATATCTCGAAGCATAGTATTGTTGGGTAATTTGGAACATATCACCATAACATGAAACAATGATATAATAAATACTTTTAAATAACTCCATAACATTTAATTAAAATTGCATTGATCTTATAAACTGAAAAAAAAATCCTGAAGATGTATATAAGAATGGGGTGAGATTTAATGTGCAGTAAGAGAATAATAAAATTATAGCATGAATTAACATATCTAATGTGAGGCAAGGGGCATAAAATAATGACATAAAAAGTTATAATCAAAATATTTAAAATCAAAACATAAAATATTATGATAACATCAAAGTATCATAATAATATAGAAAATAATAAAACATGACATTATAATCATAATTCAGGGAAAACTATCAATACATCATAACAAATGTTTTCTTAGGCTAACCGTACAAGCACCATTCATGGTATCTCATGAGATAAGAATATTTCCCAATTAATTGAGGGGGTATATAATTATATTCTCACCTATAACATTCATATTATATACATTAATTTGTGTTCTATATGGATATTACAATAGAAGAATGTATCACATCACTTTTAATCATAGGATTAATGTATCAAACCAAAATGTTATTAATAAAATTTACCTTATAAAAATATAATTATTTTATATTTAGTAAAATAATATCATATACTTAACATGCACCATATTATAAAAATAAATACAATCAATTATATTTATTTTATCATTTCATTAATTGAAAAAATAAGAAAAATAAGACCTGAAAGTATTATAATTGCATAAACTTATGAAACAAATATAATCATAAAAAATTAATTCTTATCAATAACCAAAAACAATCAAATTTATAAAAAAACTATAATGAAATGAGTGTGAATATTTGTAATGCATTATGAATTTTTAAAACGATAATATATACATAATTTTTGAGAAAAAATCGATGTGAAAAAAAATAATTAATGAAACATTTGGTATTTATATAAAGTAGGAAACCCATATGAACGTTACAAATCCAATAATCGAAATATTAATCTAGCCAGTGGAATGTAATTTGGACGTTTGGAATAGTGTGTTAAGAGTTAGAATAAGAACCTCACATATGTAAATGTAAAATAATATATAGGTATCTCATAAACTGATAACATGGAATATTTATATCATCATAAAAGTAAATAAATGTTTCCAACAATAAAATAAATTCATATATTTTTATAAAATAGAAATTCATTATTCACATTTTTATAAAAAATATAATGTTTTAAAGGAAATTTTATATTCATAAAATGGTTTTATAAATTATAATTAATTTTTATTATAATTATAATTTATTCTTATGATACCATAAGAATTTTTTTAAACGGTTCAAAAATTAATCATATTATTAAAATTGATTATTTTCAAATCAATAAAGATATTATTTAAAAATATAAATATATATTATTTAAAAAATTATTTTCATAAAATGGATTTATTTTTTGTAATATAAAAATAAAAAATAAATATTTATACTTAATTTTTGGTAATTTTCTAAAATATTTAAAAAATTGAATAATGAAATACTAGAAAGTATAGTTTTCAACATTATATACTAAATACATGATTTTTTGTGTCACAAGAGATCTAATATCCTATTAATTAGAAATCACATGAACCATTTAATATATATTTTGACGAAATACATCATTTTTGGTAGGCATGAGATAAAATAATAAATTAATGATTTAAATATTCAAATACACCCCTCCCCTCTCCTCATAAATATGACCCCTTCTACTCACATATTCTAAGAATGGGGGAATTAAAAATTCAATTTAAAATCATCTCACAAACCTCATATGCCTTCTAGTCTCGCCAAATACCATTACAAGTGTCCTTAATGGGTATCCAAAGAATATACAGGAAAATAAAGTGGTAAAACTCCCAACTAACCTCTTTCAATTTTATTCCACATCTACAACCCCATTATATTTACCCTCATCCTAGAAAACGTAAAATATGTATCATAAAGTTAATTTAATTTTGTTATCATTTTATAATGTCTACTTTCTAACCTCAATTCTTGTTATTCAAAAAGAATATGTTTTTCCCAATATTGTTGGTTCACTACATCCATGGAAAACACCCATCATTATTATAAATTTCCCTCATAGATGATCATAAAAACATTATTATAATTATGTAATATGATAATAAGTATATTATAAATTATTTCATTTTTATAATGAATATGTAGACGTAATATTAAATAAAATTAAAAGTGTCCATGATAGTTATTAAAATATTCTAAATAAAGTACCCATATAATATTAATGTTTTAACTAAATAAATCATTAAAATATAGTAACACAAAAAGATATTTGGGAACATTTCAATTTCATGAACAACATGAATATAATTTCATTTAAATTCTAGAGTTTTAGTCCCATTTGACAATGACATCATTAATTATCCACAAGTGATCCAACCAGGATCCGTGAAATGAACTTGGTCTGAACAACCAAATTTAACAATATATCTCATTTAAATGATTATAAATGAACTTAATAAATTTTCAATAAATAATTTATATATGTAAATTTATATAAATTAATTATTTAATGTATCTATATATGATAAAAATTATATTATGTCAATGTTTATAATTATTTTGAATCCTAAGATACAGGATCTCATCAAAACATCCAATTTTTTGGGGTTTAAGATTTATCACTCCTACCTAACATTCTCAATATAATATTATAATTTTTTTCTCATAATATATTCTATGTATATTTTCCAGAAATATGTAACTATATAAATTCTACTTTCCTTGGTTATTATATAAATTTTCAAAATTCTCACTTCTCAATTTTCATTTGTTCAGAAAAAAAAAATTAAAGGGAACTTCACTATTTCTTTCCCCTTATCAAGTACAACATAATAAAATTTTCTAATACACCCATTGTATAAAATATTTCCTATTTTATTATGTAAAACCCATTATAATTCAATTATTTTCTTATGATAATTATTATTCCCTACCCTCTTAAATTATTCTCCCTTTTTATTAAAAAACCCAATTTAAATGGAATATTTTCAAAATTATTTATCAACTACTTTTTTGTGTAATCAATTCACATGTAATTGTTTCCATTTTTTATTTTTATTTATTCACCTAAAAATAAATGAATATTTTAACCCCTTATTTCATGGATTTTTTTATATTTAATTTATATATGTTATAACATTTGATTATATAAACAATTTATTTCCATGTGTAATTTTTATGATTCTTCATTATGATTTATTTCATTTTGTAGTTGCAATAAATATTTACATGTTTTGATGGGTGAAATTAGATAAATCTTTAATGTATTGAGTAATATTAATTCCTCATGAGATGATTTGTGTGGGTTAGGGAATTAAACTAATCAATGATGTGACTTTTTCAACCATGTGATGTTCTCTTGGTAGTTAGCTTTGATATAATCTTATGTCATGTTACATGTTTCTGCAACATTCATATGATTCCATGATCATGAAATTCCATGTTCATTATGTTATTCTCCAATATGACTATTCATGCTTATTTTATTTTATGATATAATGTTATTCTTAAATACTCATGTGTAATGATTCATTATTTTGTGTATTCCTTTACTACGATTTTTTTCGCACCCAGTTTTTTTATATATTCTCCTAGTTATCTTATGATATTTTAGGATATAAAATTTATTTAAGATATTATTATTGAGATTAAAATAATGATATTTTATTTTAGTATCATTTTGATGTTTTATGAACCTATTATTCTAAAGACACACTTTTTTTCAATCCTAGGCTTGTATTTATTGGATATTTATGTTCAAAATCATGTAACAACATGTTCAAAAGCATTGGGTCACTATATTTGGTATCGCATGGAGGTCTAGTTATTTTGGGGTAATGGGAAAAAAATAATTATGTATGAAATCTAGGGATAAGTCACTATATATGAGAATATCCTAAAATTGTTATGTTGTATAGAGTGATTCACCTAAAACAAATTACATCTCATTCTCCATAACACAAGTGGATATGGATCTAGAATAAATTAACATAGGGGTAATAACCCAGAAATGTGTAAATTGTTTGCTAAATTTTTCTTTAATAGGTGTATGATAAAGATACCTAATTTCACACTTGATCTGACTCACTTGGTGGATGTGATTGTGAATATTAAAAAACTCATTATGAAACATTATAATATAATTTAATATATTGTTAGGTTATAAGAAATTATAGGTAAATTAACATTGATAAATTCTATAAAAACATAGAGGATCGTAAGTCAGGAAATAATTTTAATTTATATGTTATTCCGATAATATTTATAGTTGTCCTCATTATATAATTTTTAGTGTAGTGTCCCCATCCATTATTTATTTTAGTTAATGGAATTAAATAAGAGGAATTGGGACAAAAAAAATTATAAGAAATGTGAAAATATCAATAAAGAAATTTCCATCATTAAGGGATAATGAAAAAAAACATTATTAAAGTATTGGCTCAGCTGACTCATGATATTAATAATAAATTTAATCATGCAGAAGACCATCCTTATCCTAATAAATATCAAGTTGTGGACAAGTCCTTTATACAAAACTTCCTCTTACCTTTAGCGGATATTTTGATCCCTTCTATATAACATAATGGATTCACCCTGTTGAAAAGATATTTTATTTATTCCAATGCTCTAAAAAGTGAATTTTGTGTCAGATATTTATCATAATGAGGTGGAAGATTATCAATGGTAGAAACTAATCAAAAACATGATTTATATGGAAGAAATGTATTCTATGGAATTTGAAGGATTCAAAAAAGTAATTTTTAATTAATAGTATCCTTGAAATATTAACAATAAAATAGTTATGTATTTCTTAAAACATAATTAAAATTATTATTTTTCAATAAGGAGTACAAGTAAAACATCCCAATTATTCTTTGGTATTTGTTTGGATTTTTCTCTAACAAAAAATGTAAGTTAAATTGGTTATCAAGTGTTTTAAATTAATGTCTATCAAAATATTTGGAAACACGAGTCTTTATAATCAATAATGATGTTATGTGTCATTTTCTTTAGGTAAAATGGATATTGGTGACTATTTTGGGTATTATGTGGTAGAAGATAAAATTTGAAAATGATGTTTAATCTGGGAGGTTAAATGAATTAATCCCATATAGGAATGAAAAAATAAACACCCCACGTTTCAATATTTCGGAATGATGAATCCTGGAAATTGTCTCAAGAGAACCAAGAGGTACATCATTTAAGGAAAAGATAGAAATATAGAAAATCAATGGTGAATATAAATGAATAATCCCACTACTTTGATTGAAGAAAATATGGCTCAAATCAAAACTCATCATATGTTATATTGCTTCAAATTTAACTAGAATGAATATTATGAAATCAAATGTCCTAAACTAAGTGTTTTTAAATATAATTAAAGGAAAAACCCCTCCAAGGACTAAATATAAAAGGATTATGTAGTGATGTGGTGAATGATTCATTGGTTATTCATTCATGAATAGTAACCCCACTTTTTGATTCTGTATTTATACATTATTTCATATATTTATTATTTATTATATCTATTTTAGCGTAACATAAAAACATGGTGCATGATCTATCTATGAGAAAAAATTATGATGAAATTTTTTCATACCAAGTATATATACACTTTATGTTCATTTTTTGTATATCAAACGACCCAAAAATCATATTTACCATTGTGTAATTTGATTCTATATTTTTCATGTATAGGATATCCTTAGATAATGAAAACATCATATATTAGGAGAGGGATATCAATCTTCCTAACCCAAGTCATCCTTATATTTTATACCAGTGTAAGGAGGAGGATGAATCTCCTTTGTAAAAATATAATAATTGGTAGATATTATTATCTTATTATGAGGTATATCTAACCCAAATGATTGGGACCAATTATAGAATCATGTTTGAAAAAATTCACATTGTGTTGGACTAAACTGATGTATTCCATGAAGCATTTTTTGGTCTTTCTCCTGGCTAGGAGGTTGCATTATCAAATGATCATAGACCTATATCTCTACCCATATGAAGGAATTTATATAAAATTTAAACCATTAAGTTATAAAAACTTAATAATTGGTTATATGAGATTTTAGACAATGCTTTTATATTCCCATATACTTAACCATGGGGTGTGTCGGCCCTCCACTCCAAGAAACATAATGGGTAAATGTGCCTCTGCATTGATTATCATAAAATAAATATAATCATAATAAACAATTTATACCCTTCCATTGATTGATAACTTGTTTGATCAACAACAATAATACCAATAATTCTCTAGGTTAGATATTTGCTCAGGATATCACCAATTAAAGGTAAAGAAGGAAGATATTATCAATACTACATTTTGAACAATGTATCGACAATATGTATTCCGATATATGTCCTTTAGAATCACTAATGATCCAACAATCATTATGGACTTAATGAATAGAGTACTTAGAGATTAACTCAGCTGATTTTTTCTATTATTTATTGTTTATATTTTAATATACTACAAAATCAATGAAGTGTATAGGAACAAATTTGAATATTGTGCTAAATATTTTTTGAAGGAGAATCTATATGCTATGTATAGTAAATGGGGGTTCAAGATGGATAAAGTATAATTAATGGGGTATGTTATCACCTGAAAAGTGATATATATATATATATATATCCTTCCATGATAATGGAAATTGAATAGTGTCTGGGGAAAACATCTATAATAGAGATCAATAGTTTTCTTTAGCTAGTTTGGTATTACTAACCATTTTAGAGAAACTTATTTTGATTTTCATACTCTATAACCAATCTATCTCATAAGGGAGAAATGTTTTTCTAGAATAATTAATGGAAATAAATCATTTTTCAATTATGAAAGAGGCTTATCAAAACACATTTTCTCAAGAATCCCTCAAATGGGGAACTTTTTTTGTATACAACAATGCTTCATGTGAGGTTTTAGGCTATGCAACGATGTATAATAGTAATGAAATAGCATGTGCCTTAGTGTATATAATGTTTTATGAGTATAACTATATAACACATGATCTATATTTTTCTATTATGATCTTTTCATTGAATATTTTGGGGAACTATATTTATGTAGATATGTGTGAAATATTTATTGATCACAATATCCTAAAATTTATATTCACATATTAGGATCAAAATATGTTCTAATAAAGATAAATATAGATAATAATAGACTTTGAATTCTCATTCCACTACCATCAAGGGAATGAAAATTAATTGGTAGATGATCTAATTATAAATTCTTTGGTACCCTTATCAAGGTTGATAATTGAGAGGGATTTATTTTATCTTAGAGTTGAAATGGATAGATATGGGGATCATAAACAAACAAAAAACATTATTCATTTCCCAAAATATTTCTCAGTCGTCCATTGTACAGATGATAAGGGATTGTAAAATAGATAGTGTGTAAATACATAATAAGATGGAAGTTATAATAAGATGTAAATCCACATCGTTTAAAATGGATAAAGAATGGTTTTATGATTTTGGATATGAATATGTGTGCCATCAAAACCGGAGATAAATATAGAGTTATTAAATAATTCCCCAAGCCTTATTCAGTCAAAATAATACTTTTATCAATTTATAACCATATATATGAAAATTAAAATCCACTTCCTTATAATTTAATATATTTATATATTTCATAATTCACATAATTTAAAATGTTTTTTGGGAATGTTATATGTTTTACCTAATAGAGAATATTTTTTTATCTGACAGAACATTATATTTATTTTTCTGATGGAGGACATTGGATAGAACTTCTTAACTAGATGTAATTTTACATCGTACATAATATAGATTTAGATAAGGTTATTGGAGTTATGCTTGTAAAATTATTGAATATAGAGTATAACTAAGCCCATCAGAAAAAGATATACCATGTCTACAAGACATAATTTATTTAATGGTCGGAGAACTATCTTCTGTGTTAGCTTTTATAAAACCTATGGGATGAAATACCTCATAAATTCCAATTGATGATTAATTTCCACTCTTATTGGAAGAAAATATACACACTATAGTTGTGGGAATCTTAACTACTATTGGATGTAGATGATGTACTAAATGTTACATTTTATTATTGAGTTTGTTTGATGTTGTTACAGACAACTCTATGAAATGTAGGATATAATCATTTGGAGTGAACCAATTAATAGATATATTTTTAGAATGAGGAATCATTTCCCATGTAATATATATATATTTTGAAGAGTTTGTAACATTATATAGATCGACATTATAATCATTAGATTTTTTTCTCAAGGCATCTGAATTTGATGATATATTATAAATTACTAAATTATATACATTTCTAATTATTTTGTATGATATTTATTTATTGAGTGATCTCAAGGTATAGTGATAGAGCTTATACTGATCATTATGATTAATGGATACCAAGGATCATGGAAACAAAATGTATGACTGGTATACTAGAATGAGGGATTTCATAGTGTAAAAAATATAGACCCAATGATAAGGTGAATATAATGAATATCTTATGTAAAGAAAAATACTTACTTCAAACTAAAGGTTAATGTGGGGATAATTTGTATAAATTTTTTTATGTTTTCATATATACTATTTATATATTTCTTATTAATTTTTTTTACATTTTTTTAAATTCAATAGTGAATTTATATAGAAAATTTTTATACTATTTTTTATAAACATGTACTTATTCTTATTGTAATATTAATTTGAATGAATGTTTGTATAGTATTATCTCAAATTTAATGTTGATAATTTTATATTTATTTTTTATAAACTTCAATTACGCCCCCCCCCCCTCTCTTATAGTAAAACATATAATCTTCTTACACTACTTTTTTTATTAGAGCTAGTTTCTACTTGTTATAAAAATTGTTATAATAACTTGTTTTTTATAAAAAAAGTATCTTTGACTTAAATAATGAATGTTTTTCTATGTGACTTTTAAAATCCTAAATCCAAGAAGAACAACAATTTTTTTGGTGTCTATTGTGAATACTAGAGACATCATAGGAAAACATTTGTTATTAGTACTATAAACATGAATATAAACATAAATATCATGTTATAATTACTTTTTTATGTTCTATGAAATGAAATCTCTATTGTCATCTTTTATCATGTGAGGAAAAAAATATTTTTATGATACTTAAAGTAACTCATTTTTGAACTACTAATTTTCTGGGAACAAGAAGAGAAACAGTAATATAATATTATAGATATTTTTATTTCAAATCATGGGGATCAATTTTATAGATTCGTTAATGCTTTATAAAAATTGTAAATAGTCACCAATTTTTTGGGGATTATGAATTGAGAGATGGTTAGTTCTTCAAAATATTATTGAAATTAAGTTGAATTAGTGGGAATCTAGGAGAATAATTATTGATTATAAAAATATATTACAATTCTAATATTATATAATTTAATGGGAACCCACATGAAATATAAAGTTATATTAAAGATAGATATTGAAAAATAGAAAATTAATAATGGTGTATATTTTTCATCAACCTTTGAGGTATATATGAATGTAATATCTTAGTAAAAAATAATAGATCTAAAAAAAGAAGGAATTTATTTTTGAGAGAGAAATATGTTCTTTATAAGGGAATTCGAATTAACATACACATATTTAAATTAAAATTAATAATATTTTAGTAAATAAATATTTTCATCACAAATACAGTAAGAATAAAAAAATATATAATTGATAAGAAAGATGATTCTAAGATGATATACTAATGTAATAAACTTATTCAAATAAAACCATATTTTCCTCATATGGAACAGAATGATATAAGGATTAAAAACATAATAATTTTGTATATGGTATGTGGATAGAAAATTTTAAAAGCTTTAAACACATGGAGTGAAAGTAGTGGAGATCATTCAACACAAACGTATCCAGAAAATAGCAATGATGAACAGAAATTTATGGGTATATATATATATATTTCAAAGAAAGAAAATGCTTAATTTTATGGTTTAAGATGAAAAATTTAATTAATTTAAATTTAATTTAATATTATCTACATTCAGATGATGAATATTCTACATCTTTTAGTATAGAAATTATATTACCTATACCAATGTGAAGGCTTTAATTAGTTTTTAAGATGTATCTAGATATTTTATATTTCTAGAAGAAAATTACTAATTTGTGAAAAACTATGAATGTGTTAAGGAGGAACTTCCTAAAAAAAAATCATGTATTTAATTACTTACATTATAAATGTGAGATCTCGTTAAATATTTCGATAATAAATATAATTCTAGTTCATCTAAATATAAAAATAATATCACTGTGAAACTAAAAACTAAAATATTTAGTGTAAAAACATTAATCAAATAATTATTCTAAGAATGAAATTTTTGATAATCTATTCAAGTAGATGAGACAAAATAGAATTACATTTGGTATTAGTTTGTCTCAGTCAAAATACAGAATTTAAAAATAATTACTTTGTTTTGTAATATGAACCCTTTTGTATGAAATATCAAAGAGGTAGAAATTTGGAAATAAATTTTTTAAACAAGGATAAATATTTTTTTTTCATAAATATTATATTTCTAATGAGCTATTAGATTTTCAAAATCACAAATTTGGGTATATGTGGATTCCTAATGTTCCATTTTCTAATAATTATGGACCAAACAAGACTAGTTATCGAAATCATTAAAATTCAATTTCAGGGTGAAAATATAAGTACCAATAAAAAATATATTTGATACATGTATAGTGGATTATCTAGTCAAATTACTAAAAAAATTATTTTTTCCATAATATTATCATGTTGAAAGGTGAAAAATAAAATTATTGAGATAATGATCAAGGATAAATATATGTTATAGGTTATATTATATTTCTTGAAAAAAAATTAGTTTCCAATGTTTTATAGGTTTTAGGAAATAATCATAACCCCATTTTTATATTTCAATTATGTGATGAAGGATGTCATTTTAACTTTTGGAATTATAAATATATTATTCAATGTTTAGAAGGTGAATTTATTTTCTCTATAGACAGGCTTGAAAATGTATACACTTTAAAAATAGAATACATTATAATATAATATCTACCAATCCAAACTAATATGTCAGATCAATTTTAGTTATGGAATAGAATGTTAACACACTATAAAGTAATAACATTGGAAATATTTCATTGAATTGACTGGTTATAGATCTACTATATCTTAGATTTTATTCTTCTGATGTTTGTGATTTTTTTTATTTGGAAAGAAACATTAGTAATAATTTTAATCTATTAGTGATGTTTCAACATTTTATTCATTATAGTTATTTTAAATGGATTTATTCATTCCAACCCAAATATGAATTTATAGTGTAAAATACTATATATATATTATTTTATGACAATAATATATAAATATTTTCATTTATTCTCCAACTAAAAAGTTGTAATCCGTTTTTTATTCTAAAAAAATTATAGCTCGTGATAACAATTATAAAAGTATACCATTTGTGTCTATTCCTAGTTATCTTGAGGGATAATTTTAAAATAATTAGTTTAATATTTTTTTGTATGAATGGTATTATACATAACACTTCATATAATAGAACACCTCAGAAAATTTGTGCAATTGGATAAAGAAATATAGTTCTTATGTAAGTTACTAGAACCATGTTAAGTGAATAGTTACTTTTTTTTCATTTTTTGGAAGAAGTAGGTATTACTACATGCTATACTATATATAAATTTATACATAGCACTTTTCATAAATAAACATTATCTAATTTGTTTAAAAGAATAAATTAAACACTTTATTACTTCATACTTTTAAGATATAATGTTTTCATACTAAATTATAAATATAATTTACCAAAAAATACCAAAAAAACTGATGAAGGTATTTTCCTCAGCTATTTAATAACAACTAAATAATATCCTACTTTTTAAAAAAGCTACGTTTAATTATGAGTAAATATCTCATGTTAATTTTTTTTTGAATCCGAGTAGTATGTTTTTTATAAACATGAAACTAAATCATCAAATGATTGTAATAAAACATGTTTTCAAATCATGTTGGAAAATTATTATCATGAGAGAACACTAGAGGAAAAATATTCTGAAACTGTACCTATAGATGAAACTCAATCTATTGTTCAATAATATTGTTTTATAAACCCAAGAATATAAGAAATCATAAGGAATCATCCCACTGATAAAATCAATATTGATGTAGATCAACTTGTAAAATCTAGATGTATTTAAAAAAATAATGTGAACATTGTGCGTTATTATTCTAGTTTGAACCATAAATATTTTTCAAAGCTTTATGTAAGGAATATTGGATAAAATTAATGATGTACGAACTCAAAGAATTTTAGAGGAATGATGTTTGTACTTTGATATAATGTCTTGAAATATTTCTTATGATTGAAGTAAAATTGGTATTCTTTAATAAACTAAATTAAAATATAATTATGGAAATAAATAATGAAATAATTGTTAAAGATGTTATAATTAAAAACAAAGAATAAACTATAAATAATATTTTCCCCTTATTTACACTTTAATCTATCCATAATATTATTTCCTATAAATAATTCCCAAATTTTACCCTTTATCAAATGGATATGAAGTGTCCTATTCTTAAAGGATGTATACATGAAGATGTATAAGTACGAAAACAAACTAGTTTCTATAAAAATATAGGAGTAATTTGTTTAGACATTATATCGCTCTATGTGTACATAAATAGGCTCTAGATCTTCACATCATAGATTTAAATGATTTTTTACTTCAAAAAAAATTTTAAGGGTGATTTTGATCCAACGCATTACATTGTGAATGATTTTAAGAAATCCATCATTGTTAAAATTTATTTAAATGAAATTAAATTCCGATAAACTCAAAATAACTTACGGATTTTTTTGTCAATGTTTGGTTTTTTGAGTTTGGAATGAGTGTGATGGGTGAACATGTGTTTTCCCTATGTTTTCAATTATCTCAAAAACTAGAAGGAACATACTTATATTGTAATGAACTCAACCCCAACTATTTGGAGTCAGTTTCAGATTGCAATAATTTGGAATACGTTGCAAGGAATGAAGTACCAAGGTTCAAATATTTTGGTATCCTTTGTAAACAAGATACATACTTTAGTCTTACGTTACATTTGAATATATAAATTACAACATAATTGATTTTATTTATATAGTATATTTATTCCATCTATTATATCTATTCATATCAGTCATAGTAAACTTCCTAGAATCCTATAGAAAGTAATAAAAATAAGGTTGATATTAAATGGTCAATAAATTCTAGTTATAGTGAAATATATCATTAATCAATTAGCATAATCAACATGTCAATGTAAAGAACTGAAAATGAATTCAAATTAATCAATGAACTAAAAATGAAATGTATCCATAGATAGTTTCATTATGAAAATATCATTGATAATTAAAATTTAACTTTTAATGAAGTAAATGCATAATCATTTGTAGTCATGTTTCTGAGAAACATTTTACCTTTATTTTCGAGAACATCGCAGAACTATATAGAATTTATTACTATTAATAACATTCATAATACAGTTTAAAACATAAGGGAAACTAACACATAGGGGTTTCTCAAATGATTTTGTCTCATGATACTGCTGATGTATTGAGGGTTTATCCTTAACCAGTTCCCAACATGTGTATTTTATGCCTAAATTATTCCTTGTTTTTCAAATTAGCGATTTTTCTCATAAATAATGTTCCTTATAAAATATCCATATTGAGCAAAGGATATGTATTTATCAATATTTCCCCAACTAGTCAAATAATAATCAAAGTAAACATCATATATAAAAATGTTTTACGGTTATGTAAATTATTATATAAATCAAAAGATAATATGGATATTTAATATAAATTTAATTTCCATTTAAAAATTGTTACAATAATGTAATTGGTTGAAGAAAAAGTTAACAATCAGAAAATAAAGTTATATTGCCCAATAACTCTTACATTTTGATAATTTCTATGTCCAATCCACATAGATGGTATATTTCAAATTGAAACATAAAATAACATCAATAAATAGGTATTAATTATATGAAATGTCAAATGGTTTTTCAACAAACCTTGTTAAAGAATACATTTTTATAATATAATTTACCTCCCAATGAAGGAAAATTGAGAAAATAATCCCTTACTGGTTTGGTAACTTTTGAGTTGTAACCCCTGTGAAAAAGTGATCCAAAAATAGATATTTAATTAAACATAATAATATTTAGAGGTATAATAAAATAACATAATGTTTAGTATATATTCCACAAAAAAGTAACATGTGTTGATTATGTCATTTGTCACATAGAATATAAAACTTAAAATGAAATCCCATACCTCGCGCTACTTTTTTTAGATGATTTAATACCAGGTATAGTGGCTTTAAAATTTTCATTAACTTACACCAAAACCATATTAATATTTATAATAACATATGTAACCATTTTAAAATATCTTATCACTCGTTAATTATTAACCTTTAATAATTTTTGTTGTTTAGGGTGTTAGTTTCATTGTTTTCCCATGTGGGATTTATCATGAATATTCCAATTCATGTGTATATTATATAGTTATATAATATGTAGAATAATAATCCTGAAATAATTATCATATTTATAAATTAATTATAATTTTAAAATTAATCAAGAATGTTATTTATTAAAAATGAATTATGTTACAATCATAGAGATGGTAGGTTGTACATACGCATGAGTAGTATTCCCTTATTCCACGATCATTATGGATATGAGGTATGTAATATTTTTTATTTAAATAATTTTCAAAATATCATATATATATATATATATCATATTATTTCTTTAATATACATATTTATATCATCCATGGGGTTTGGTAATGAAAATAGAGTTACATCGCTTCGTGAAGGTGGTAGGCCAAACATACATGAATGATGTGTTCATCTTAATGTTTTCAAAAAATACAATAATATGTTATATTTATAGAATGATTAATATATAGTTAAGTTTATACTTTTTAAATGTGTAAAGACCCAGAATTTCTTTGATTTTTTTAAATTCATGGGAATTTTACGAGTCCATAGTTTCTGACGGTGCTTGATTTCTAGTCCCGGTGTGTCTGGAATCAATTTCGAATTTTTTCTCGGGTACATTCAGTAAACGAATGAGCGAGTTTTTATAAATTTTAGTCAGGTTCTTGGAATGGAAATATGCACCGGTTTTCGCTTAAGAATACTTTCACTTCGATGGTTGTGAGTCGGAAATAAAAGTTAGTTTTTTGCTATTTATAAAAAGACATAATAAAATAAAGTACAACACTTTATTTTATTTTTTAAGCTGCCATGTGTTGAGTGTGTTTGTTAAAACCACACCTTAGAGGTTGGTGGTGGGACCACCTCACCCTAACCTCCCATTAGAGGTTATGGTGGTGGGGCCCACCTGAGCATAACCTCCCATTAGAGGATATTTGAGGTGGGGACCACCCGAGTGGCAAAACCTCCCTATTAATGATAGAGGTGGGGACCACCCAACTCCTATTGATGGTGGAGAACAAAACCTCTCCACTCTCCCTCATTAATAAGAGAGAGATCCTCTGACCTTTCTGCGCAATTAATTGTGACAATTCCTGTGTTTTAATAAGGAGAGCCTCTTGGCATCCTCCAAATTAATGAGACTACACTCGTGCATTTAATTTCAAGGAGTTGGGATTTTAATTCTTCTTTCTGAATTAAGTGCCAACACGTAAAATAACAGGAAAAATGTTATTTTATTTGGGTTTTCATTCTCTTCTTGTGAGATTGTTGTAGAAATCTCCCAAGAAAGAACTGTCCTCCCAACAAGGAATGCGAAGAACGCCGGCGACGCTCTTCTTCTCCAACCTTCTTCCTCGGACCCCTTCGATGTGAGATGTGATCGTCTACCACGGATTGATGGCGATCCTTCCGCGACATTAATGAATGACTACATGAAAATCAAAGGTATGGAGTTTTGTGTTATTTTATATTTGAATATAAACATCATTCTTCATCGAACAAAGATATGGTATGAGAATCTCCAATTTCGATCATCGTAACGAGGAGGTCTTGGGTCGTACGAACACGATCTGACCCTCCCCTTGTTTTTTCCTGTTCAATGACGATAGCTTGGAAAAGAGGCGATGTTGATGATGATGGTGAACAAGGGTCACGCTACCAGCGGCCTCTGGGAACAGCGCCACCCCCACAGCACACCAGTCTGCTTCCCGCACCCTCGTGCCCGGCCCCAGCGCGCTCCCCACATGCCATGCGCACTGCGTGGCTCCGCTGGCGTACTGCGCTCGTGCCCCGCATGCTGCTCGTCTCTGCTGGTGCCCCGCCGGCGCGCTGCCCGGCGACCCTACGCCCCACCGGTGTGCTACCCGACGCCACTGCGCACCACCGGCACGCTGCCCAGCACCCTCGCGCCCCGCGGGCGACCTGCCCGGTTTCCCCATGCCCTACCCAACCCCTGTTAGCGGCCTTCCCGCCACCCTGGCGCCCTACCCGACGCCCCTGCGGCCCCCTGCCGCGGTCTGCCCGGCACGCTGCCCGCGCCCCAGCGTGCTACCCCGGCACGCTACCCGGCGCCCTGCCGGGGCCCCTGAGGCCTGTCGGTGCCTAGCTGGCCTGCCGGTGCCTAGCCGGCCAGCCAGTGCCCTACGCAGTCTTCCTGCTGGCCTCCCGACCATTAGCCTCCTGAGCCGACCCGCGGCATCCCCAGTGGTGTCACTGGACGAAACGGCCGAGTCTCCTAGGTCGAGTTACCGAGCCACCTACATGGAGACTATCGGGCTGAACCGCACTCATGGTCCGCTCGGCCGGGCCCAGTAGACCGAGTCCTTACATAGCGGGTTGACCCACCCAATGGGTCGGGTCAGACCCAGCGAGTCTGACCGGGTCAGCCCAAACTGGGTTGGGCCGAGTCGGTCCGACCGGGTCAGACCAAACCCAGACCCATTACTGACCCATTACCTTCTTGGGTCATATCTTTGACACCAGACGTCCGTTTCAAGAACCGTTAGTGGCGCTGATATTCTTGGAGCATAGTCATCCCTTTGAGTATACCCCACTGGAGTTCGGGTTATATTTGAGTCACAATCAGGTTGGTTCTTACTCAAATCCAACCGGGGCCCCGGAACTAAAATGCTAATAACTCACAGACTGGGCATCCGATCGATGTGTCGTCTGTTGCGTTAAGACCCCTATGACATGGTGGTCCTTTGAGATACTTCTATGTGAGAATTCGTGACACTTGGAGTATCTACTAGTAGCTTGTGGAGCAGATCCTTCCAGTGACGATCAGACATAGTGCAGAGACCTAGTAGCTGTAGACCTGATGACTGCTTGACCGATTTGACTCAGAGTTATTTGACTAGCCCAGTGGGGAGCACCAGGTATTTGGTGGCAGACCCATGGTGGACGGAGAGCCTGGAAGTTGGCAGCAGAACTGCGGTGCTCTATAGGAGGATTATCTCTTTAGGCTATTATGGGGAGTGCTAGGTATTTGGCGGCAAACCCATAGATGACGGAGTGATTGGTAGTTGGCAGTCGACCCACAATACTCGACAGGAGGAGTACCTCAGCAGTCTAAGGTTAGTGAGTAGCACCTCGATGTCACGACAGGCCCAGTGTACTCGATAGAGGAAGAGTTCTCTATCATCTATGGTTTTGATAATAAAAATGCTGGTTTGAGCTGAGTTAATGGCCTTTGTGTTTTCCTCGTGATTGAGATGGGTTACTTGATAACTTAGGTATATTTATGGGAATATACCTAAGTAATGGTTATCCGTTGATTTCATACATTGTGGATTTTCCGTGTGCTACTTTTTGAGACCTTGAGGGTCTCGGGGTCCCTACTCTGTATCGTTATACTCACCCATGCACGGGCTATTCCAGCACCTCGTTTTGTTGGATGCAGATGACGGACAGCACTAATGGAGGACGAGAGTGCCAGGACTGGATGGTACCCAGAGTTGGACATTACGACATATGGGTACATGGTGGAGTTTGAAGGATGTGGATTTTTGTGGAGGCCATATATAAATACCCTTTAAGTAGGAATCCCGGAAGACGATCTAGGAGCTGCTTTCATCTATCAATTGTTTTTCCCTTTTTAGTTGTACTTGTTTTCAGTTGTATTTGTACTTTACAGTTGGGTTTGTATTCTGGCCCCCCCTTTACATTCAGTGCACTTATTATATAGCTTTTACTTAGTGTTTTCTTCCGATTGTACTCTGGTTGTGTGTGTTTATGATTTATAAAGGCAATGCCTTCCCAGTTTTAGGTAATTTATGTTTTTGGTGCTAGTCTCCATCCCCTGGCCTATGGAAGGTGGGCTTGGGGTAGTCACAATGCTGGAACCGGGGGAAGGGTCATGAAAATTTGGTATAAGAGGACGTGGGTTCTACTGTAGAACATGGGACTCTGATATTTCTTTTTGTGAAGCAAAAGTGTTAAATGTACTAAGTGTGGTTTTCAGTTTATGGAGTCCAGTATTGGTGTGGGCGGCCGTTGTATCCATACCCCAGGACCCAAAATTTTGATTTTCGTCTCTGTGCACAAAAACAATGATTGCATGTGTGTTTTCAAAAGTTTTTCTTTAAGTCAACACAAACCAGGTCATCTCACTAGGTATAGTCATTTGACCGTGTTGCATCTGTTTCATCCATGATTCCTCCCCACGGACGACCATCTAGAGCCCCAAGAGTTTACGTTCTGATACCCCGCCAAGCAACAAGGCCTCAGTACAGAACCCTCTTCCAGTTGAGGCACCAGCGGTACTACTCCCCATTGGGCCACTGATGCCACCATCCCCACTAGCAGAGAGTGCACGCCGCTTGAGCACGCTGCACGAGTTCCAGCGCCAGATGCCACCCAGGATCAGGGGAGAGACGGACCCGCAGGCAGATGAGGATTTGCTGAAGGCTGTGGTGAGAGTCTTTAGACTGGTAGGGACACCATACGACTTCATAGTGATCTTTGCGGCCAACCTTCTTCAGACAATAGCAGGAAGATGGTGGAGCCTTATGCTCCAGATTCAAGACGAGGAGACACTTATATGGGTAGACTTTCAGAGCTTGTTTCAGGCAGATTTTGTACTAGCCACCCTTTGAGTGGTGCGGATATATAAGCTACTTTATCTACAGTATGGCAGCATGAGTGTAGCTCAGTACTTAGTGAGGTTCACCGACCTCTCGTGCTACTCCACTGTTATAGTATAGGACTCATTCTTCAGGGCCCAGACCTTTGAGCAGGGACTCATGCGAGAGATCAGAGCTTCAGTTATCTCCCACAGCATCTCAACACCAATGGGAGTGTTGCAGTGAGCCCTCGTAATGGAGAGTTTCCTTGTTAAGCAGTCTCCAGTAGCGAGACCCACCACTAGTCGACTTGCAGTGGAGTCTTCTATAGCTGGTAGTAGAGAGATGATGCAGAGGTCCAAGAGGACTAGACCCATAGGTGGTCGAATGCACGACTCAGGATCAGTTTTGCGGGGCACCCAGAGTGGAGATAGAGCCTGCCATGCTAGGAGTGGACAATGTTACTCCTACGATGGTCTTGGTCACATGGCTCGTGACTGTCCGACCCACCGATCTGACAATCAATAGAGAGTTGCGAGACCTCCTAGGCAGAGGCATAGGTTCGATCGAGGATGTCTACAGGGCGGAGGTGGACGTGGAAGAGGAGCTGCTCATGCATCTAGTGGTGGATGACATTATAAGGTGCTACCGCCACCACCACTAGGAGGTCCATCCCGACCACAGGAAGAGGGTGGACAAGGCAGATCATAGCTTTAGGCAACTAAGGCCTACTATCATGGTGCTCTGGAGATGATTTGAGGTACGATCTGTGTCTATTCCACCTTAGCTGCATTTCTTATAGACACGGGTGCCCGTCCCTCTTTAATTTCCACTTCCCCCGTTCGGAGCTCAAAGATTCCGAAGGAGCCGTTGGTTCGATCCTTACGGATAGAGACTCCTAAAGGAGCAGACTTGATGATTATGCATTGGTGATGGTAGTGTGAACTTACTCTAGGAGGCAAGAGCTTCGGCTGGGATCTCCTCGTAGTGGCGTTGAGGCCTTATGACATCATATTGGGTATGGACTGGTTATTTATAGTCCATTCTCAGATCGACTGTATTAGGCGTAGAGTGTGGTGTGTCCACATGGATGGGACCAGTTTCACCTTCACCGGTGAGAAGGGAACCTTTGCAGTGCAGGACTGACTTAATCGGAGGAGGGTGAAGCTGATCACTCACTAGTTGGCATGACTTACCCTCGGAGAAGTTGATGTGGAGAGTCCGACTTATCATGTAGTGGTGGACCAATACGCAGATGTTTTCCCTGACGATGTTCTAGGACAACCTCCTTGCGGAGAGGTGGACATCTACATTGACTTGTACCCCAGATGAAACCGATATCTGGTCCAGCTTATTGGATAGCTCCCGTAGAGCTTCATGAGATGTGGGTACAACAAGAGGACTTGTAAGGAAAGGGGTTCATATGGCCTAGTGTTTCTCCCTGGAAGCCCATTTTCTGTTCACCAAAAAAGGTGGATGGGAACTTGAGGCTCTGTGTCGACAATCGTCGCCTGAACCAGGTGACCCTGAAGAACAGGTACCTAGTCCCGAGGATTGATGACCACTTTGATCAGCTCAAGGGAGCACGTTGGTTCTCGAAGATAAACATCGGATCAGGCTATCAGCAGCTCAAAGTTCGAGACGAGGATGTACAAAATACGGCCTTCAGATGTCAGTATGACCACTACGAGTTCTAGGTTATTCCATTTTGCATAACCAATGCTTTAGTAGTGTTCATGAGTCTCATGAACATGATCTTCCAGCCATACCTTGATCGTTTTGTCATAGTCTTCATCGACGACATATTGATCTACTCTACTATTGAGGAGGAGCATGCCTACCCTCTGCAATAGTATAGGACACACTCCAAGAGCACCAGATTTATGGTAATCTCTTGAAGTGTCAATTTTGGATTCGAGAGGTTCACTTTTTGGGACATGTCATCTCAGAGGCTAGAGTTGCAGTAGATCCAGCAAAGATTGAAGTGGTACTTGCTTGGGAGCCACCTAGGAGGTTCGGAGTTTCCCGGGCTTGGATGGATACTACTGGAGATTCGTTCCCAATTTATCCAAAGTTGTAGCACTGCTATCAGCCTTGAAGAAGAAGGGGAAACCCTTCGTGTGGTCGGAGAGATGCCAGCAGAGCTTTCATGAGATGAGGCAGAGGCTGACTAGTGCCCCCATTATGAGGCTTTCAGATGAAGCCATAGGATATGTAGTATACAGTGATGCATCAGAGACTAGACATGGGTGTGTCCTAATGCATGAGCGAGCAGTGATCACATATAGTTCTCAGTATCTAAGACAGCATGAGTAGAACTATGCTACCCATGACCTGGAGTTAGCAGCATTTGTCTTCGCCATGAAGATGTGGCGGCACTATCTGATGGACGAACATTTTATCCATTACTCTGATCACAAGAGTCTCAGTTATATCTTCTTTCAAGAAGACCTAAACCTAAGACAATGATGATGGATTGAGTTCGTCCAGAACTATGACTTCAAGATTTTCTATACTCCTAGGAAGGGGAATGTTGTTGCAGATGCGCTCAGCAGAAGGACTGGTATACAGATACTAGGAGAGGCGACAGAGTAGATGGTTGCATTATAGATATCCTTTTTGGATAGTGATGGAGCAGCCTATCTACAGTCTCTTACAGTCACTCCCTCACTTCTTCAGCGAGTCGGGGAGGCGCATCATGGGGACACTGACTGAGAGACGCAACATGCCCATATCTCCATAGGGCAGGCACCTAATGGATATACTAAAGGTGGAGAGAACGTCATTCTCTTTAGAAGAAATACCATGGTACCAGTTTCACTTGATGAGGAAGTGTTGAGGGAGTTCCACACTTCCCCTCTAGCGATACATCCAATAGTGGTGAAGATGTACCAGGACCATCGATGACAACACTTGTGGCCAGGTATGAAGAAGGCGGTTGCAGAGTCTACCTCACGATACCTCACTTTTCAGCAAGTGAAGGAGTAGCACTTGGTACCAGAAGACATGGTTCATCCCTTTGAGATCCCAGAGTGGAAGTGGGATGGGATATCCATGGACTTTGTGACGGTTCTTCCACGTACATCCAGGGTTCACGATTCGATATGGGTGATCGTCGACCGACTCACCAAGTTGTCCCACTTCCTACCGATTAAATAGCAGGGCTCAGTTGAGAGCTTGGGACACATCTATTTGTTGGATATAGTGTGTTTTCATTGAGTACCTTCTTCTTTTGTCTCTGACCATGACGCGCACTTCACTTCCCGGCTATGGAAGGGGTTGTAGGAGGCTTTCAGGACACAGCTACGTCTGAGCACCGCCTTCCATCCTCGGACTGACGGTCAGACCAAGGGAACCATCCAGACCCTCAAGGACATGCTCTGTGAATTTTTACTTCACTTCGGTCGCAGTTGGGAGGATCACCTACCATTGGTGGAGTGTTCTTTAACAACATCTATCACTCCCCCATCGCTATGGCACCTTTTGAGGCTTTGTACAGACGACCTTGAAGATCACCACTGTGCTGGACAGACCCAGGGGAGTCAGCACTAGTGGGACCAGAGATGGTACGGGCTACCACGGAGAAGGTGAAGATCATTCAGGAGTGGATGAAGACTTCACAGAGTAGGTAGAAGTCATATGCTGACAGGAGACAGAGACCTCTGGAGATCGAGGATGGCGACCACATCTTATTAAAAGTCTCACCTTGACAAGGTCTGCGGAGATTTGCCTGAGGCGGCAAGTTATCTTCACAGTTCATCCGACCTTTCTAGGTCCTCAGTAGAGTAGGCAATGTGGCATACCGCCTGGAACATCCACCTCAGCTGCATTGGGTGCACGACGTCTTCCGCGTATCTCAGTTGAGAAGATATGTGCATGACACGTCCCACATCATCAACCATGGAGAGCTGGACATCGATGATGGGGTGACTTTCACAGAGGTTCCAGTGGAGATTGAGGATCAACAGGAGCGGATCCTACGTGGATGTTCGATACCTATGGTGCAAGTTCGCAGGCAGCACATGAACCTCCCAGAGAGAAGATGGGAACGGGAGGCTCAGATGCGTGCTCAGTACCCCCATTTATTCCCTTACATCAGGTTCTAGCTTACGGTGATGTAAAGACCTGAGGTGGAGAGAATGTAAAGACCTGGAATTTCTGTGAATTTTTTTTAAATACATGGAAATTTTACGAGTCTGTAGTTTCTGACAATACTTGATTCCGAGGCCCGGTGTGTCTGGAATCAATTTCTGAAGTTTTGTTCGGGTATGTTTAGTAAATGTACGAGCGGGGTTTTTTAACTTTTGAACTGGTTCTCGGAATGGAAATCTGAGGGCACCGTTGAACTCACAGCACAAGTTTTTTATTAATAAGACTTTCACTTCAATAGTAGTGAGTCAGAAATAAAAGTTCGTTTTTGTTTTTTTTTAATAAAATAAAGTACAACACTTTATTTTATTTTTTAAGTTGTCATATGTTGAGTGTGTTGGTTAAAACCTCACCTTGGAGGTTACTGGTGGGACAGCCACACCCTAACCTCCCATGAGAGGTTATGGTGGTGGGTCCCACCCGAGCATAACCTCCCATCGTAGGATATTTGACGTGGGGACCACCCAATTTGAAAAACCTCTCTATTAATGATAGGTGTGGGGACCACCCGACCCATATTGATGGCAGTGGATGAATCCTCTCCACTCTCCCTCATTAATGAGAGAGAGACTGTGAATTTCTGTATAATTAATTACGCCAACTCTTGTGTTTTAATAAGGAGATCCTCTTGTCATCCTCCAAATTAACGAGACAACAGTCGTGCATTTAATTTGGAAGAGCTGGGATTTTAATTCACCTTTTTGAATAATGTGACAACACTTAAAATAACAGGTAAACTATTATTTTATTTCAGTTGGCATTCTCTTCTGGTGGGATTGTTGGATAAAGCTCCCATCAAAGAATCGTCCTCCGTACGAAGAACGTGAAGAACGTGAAGAATGTCGGCGATGCTCTTCTTCTCTGACCTTCTTCCTCGGACCCCTTCGACCTGGGACGTGATTGCCTACCATGGGTTGACGGTCATCCTTTCATGACGTCAACAAAAAACTACCAGAAAATCAACGTTAGAATTTTTTTTGTTATTTTATATTTGAATATAAACCTCATTCTTCATCGAACAAATATATGGTATGAGAATCCCCAATTTCTATCACCATAACAAGGGGGGATCAGGCCGCACAAACATGGTCCAACCCTCTCCATGTTTTTTCTTGATCGATGACGATGGCTTTCCAAAGAGGCGATGATGACGAAAACGGAAAACAAGGGCCATGCTACCCACGACCTCCGTGAACCACATCGCACTACCCGCGGCCTCCGCAAACCGCACCACCCCGGCGCGCTTCGCGTGCCTTGGCGTGTTGCCCCGGCTTGCTTCCCCCATGCCTCGCGCACTGCCCGGCTCTGTCGGCGCCCCGTCGGCGTGCTACTCGGCACCCCTGTACCCCGCTGGCACGCTGCCCGTCACCCCTGGGCTCCACCGGCATGCTGCCCGTCGCCCCCGCGCCCCACCGGCACGCTGCCCATCACCCTCGCTCCCCGCCGGCACGCTGCCCGGTGCCCTCGCGCCCCGTTGACGTCCTGCCCGGCACCCCCTCTCCCTGCCGGTGGCCTGCCTGGCACCCCGGAGACCTGACCGGTGCCCCTGCGGCCCCCTGACACTGTCTTCCTGGCACCCCGGCGTGCTGCATGCGCCCCAGCATGCTGCCTCGGCGCGCTGCCCAGCACCCCAGCAACTTGCCCTGTGCACCCGTGGCCTGCCGGTGACCAGCCGGCCAGCCCGCGCCCCGCGCGGCCCGCCGGCTGGACTCCCGACCATCGGCTTCCCGAGCCAACCCATTGTTTCACTAGCTGAAGCATCCCAATCTCCCAGGCCGAGTTACCGAGCCGCCTACATGCGACTACTGGGTCGAACCACCCTCGCGGTCCACTGGGTCGGGATCAGCAGGCTGGGTCAAAACATAGCGGGCTTACCTGCCCAATGGGTAGGGTCAGACCCAGCAAGTCTGACCAGGTCGACCCAAACTGGGTTGGCCCAGACTGGGTTGGGCTAAGTCGGTCTGACTGGGTCAGACCGACCCAGGCCCATTACTGACCCATTTCCTTCTTGGGCCATATCTTTTTCATCGGACGTCCATTTGATGAACCTTCAGTGGCACCGATATTCTTGGAGAATATTCGTCCCTTTTAGTATACACCACTGGAGTTTGGGGTATAGTTGAGACACAGTCAGGTTGGTTCGTACACGAATCCAACCGTGCACCCAGGATTAAAATGCTAATAACTCACAGACTGTGTGTCCGATTGACGTGTCGTCTATTGAATTGTGACCCATATGGTATGGAAGTCCTTTTAATACTTCTACGTGAGACTTTCTGTCACTTAGAGTATAGACCAGTAGCTCGTGGAGAAGATTCTTCTAGTGACGAGAAGACAGAGTGTGGAGACCTAGTAGATGTAGACCTGATGACTGCTTGACCGATTTGACTCAGAGTGATTCGACTAGCCTAGTGGGGGTGCCTGGTATTTGGCGGCCGACCCATGGCGGACGGAGAACCTAGAAGTTGGAAGCAGACCTACAGTACTCGATTGGAGGAGTACCTTTGTAAGCTATTCGGGGGAGTCCTTGGTATTTGGCGGCAGACCCATTGCGGATGGAGCGCCTGGTAGTTAGCAGCAGACCTGCGGTACTCGATAGGAGGAGTACCACAGTAGTCCAAGGTTATTGAGAAGTACCTCGGTGTCGAGACATGACCACTGTACTCGATAGAGTAGGAGTTCTCCAAAAGTCGTAGTTTCGATAATGAAAATCCTGGTTTGAGCTGAGTCAATGACCTTTGTGTTTTCCCCATGATTGAGATGGGATACTTGATAACTTAGGTATATGTATGGGCCTTTACCTAAGTAATGGTTATCCGTTTATTTTATACTTTGTGGTTTATCATTGTTGTATTTTGTGAGACATTGAGGGTCTTGGGGTCCCTAGTGATTATTGTTATACTCACCCCTGAACTAGCTATGTCTGCACCTTGTTTTGGTGGATGCAGATGACGGACAACGCTGACGGAGGCCGAGAGCACCAGGACTGGATGGTACCCGAAGGAGGAACTTACGACGTATCAGTACACGGTGGAGTCTGACAGACGTGGAGTGCTATGGAGTCCATCTGTACCTACCCTTCAGGTAGGAACCCTAGAGGACGATCCAGGACCTACTTTCACCTATCAGCTGTTTGTCCCTTTTTTGTTATACTTGTTTTCAGTTGTATTTGTAATTTACAGTTGAGTTTGTATTATGCCCCCCCCACTTTAATTTCAGTACACTTGTTATACAGCTTTTACTTAGTGTTTGCTTCCACTTGTACTCTGGTTTTGTGTGTTTAGGATTTATAAAGGCAATGCCTTCCCAGTTTTAGGGAATGTACCCCTTTGTTGCTAGTCGCCAGCCTCAGGACTATAGAAGGCAGGCTTGGGGTAGTCACGATATGGGCCCCGAGGGATGGGTCGTGACATAATTTATATCAAATATAAACATTAATATTATTCCTTATCACCTTCAATGTAAAACATTTGTGAAATAGGAATCACAACACTTCAGAAGTCTGTAGTCAGTCGTACACACGTTCGACGTTATCTTGACTCTTAATGATTATAAATTAATAAGTTTTATCTAATATAATAAATATATAGGAATTATATTTTTCATAATTTCATATAGATAATTTCTATCCATCTTTACACCCATCCTTGAGAGGTGCTAATGTAAAAAATGAACGACATCGGTTGACATGGCCGCAATCCACCAAACACACAAACAATGGATTTGTTACACATTTGATGGAAGTGTGTATAATTTTTTCCATGCACTTAAAAACAATATATAATTATATTTAACATATTAATTATATTATATAGTCACTTTATGTTATCAATTGAATGTGGTTGAGAAGTAAATAAAATAATTTCTCTTTTTGAAGAAAATTACCTCTTCTTAAGGTATCCTCTTAGTTTTTCACTAAATCCATAAAAGGATGGATTTAATTCAAATATAAGGCTTATAGGATGATTTTATGGATGATTTTAACTGAATTGGGTGGTTATTGGGTGAAATAAAAAGTTTATAATGTGTGAATAATGGGGGAGACTGAGTTCCCCTTTTTATATGAGGAGGAGTGGCATTATATTAAATAATTAAAAGAATTCACAATTTGTAGTTCAAACTAAACTCAAGTTCCACTACAATTGAATAATAATGGATTAAAGAGTTTATTTGGAATATATAAAACTTCATAATACACATAAAAATCATTTTTAACATTTTGGTCATTAACTTCCAATGTTTCCTTATTTTTACCTATTTTTTGTTTTTCTATAGAGTAACTAGTTTTCTAACCTAGGTAATTTACATTTGAAGAAAAATTAAGGTGATACTAATTAGATAATTTGAATCCATAGATTATAAATTTTTAATCCAACATATTGAATAAAACTAGTATGTTTGTTCAAAATTTATTTTAATATAAATTTAAGTAATGTGGAAAAACTCTACATTAACCCTTACCATGCTAGAAAGTCTTTAATAATTAGGGGTCAATATGTTCGTTATAAAGATCAATTGGTCCATTAGTGGACTATATTTGATATTTTTCAAAATTTAAAAATAATTCTAATGAATATAAGACATTTAAAATTTTAGATAATATAAAAAATCATTTAATATAAATAACATTAAAGTCAATATGGATATTATTTATTTAATTTGAATTTGAAAATGTCAATACAATGATGGAATTGGAATTTATTATGTTCAAACCTATATAAGATGATAGATTGATATATGAAATTATTTCTAGATATTAATTTATTCAACGTAATTCACTTTTATAAATTTTAGTGTCATTTATTATTATTAGTTATTAATTAAATAATTAGTGCATTGACATTTCATAAAACATTCAAGTGACTAATTCATCTAAAAAAATTAAATATAATTTAATATGATAAAAGCACATTTTTCTTTAAAATTTATTTTTATAACTGAAACAATGTTGTTTTTCCCTATCACAAAGCATTATTAATATTAGCACGAAGAAAAGTATATTCTTGCCTTTTTCTTTTCTTATCACATTATATAGGTTATATTCAATTGAAATTGGCATGGAATTTTCATATTTTAGATACATGATGTAAAATAAAATCATTAAAAAATTATATATAATATTTAGTTCATTGTCAATTTAATCATTATAGTTTAACCCCCCAGTGAACCCATTTTTACCATAAAAATGGTTATTGATTTTTAGTTCATTCACAATAAATTTGTGTCAAAAATTATGTTGAAATTATTTGATATTATAAATTTTTATTATTACTAATATGGAATCCATTTTTTTGAAATAAATTCCATGAAGTGGAAACCTTCGATTTTAAATTAATCTCATGAGCGTGATGATAAAATAATTTTTTAAATCGAAAATATTTAAAATATTACTAAACTTTTATATCTAAATTCAATTTGAAAATGAATCCAATGACATAAATTGGATTAATTGATAAATAATTTTAATAATTTAACCTTATAATAATTCAAAATATAATTTAACATTATAAATGAATTAAATGGAATGTTATTTTTCAATTAAAATTTATTATTAGACACTATTCATCAGAAAATGAAACTTCTCAAAAAAAGTACAAAAAATTCACTGTAATATAATAATGTTATTCCAAATTAATTATTTTATTTTATTTTTTCATATCATGTTTCTAAAAGTTCTATAAATTAAATTAAAATTATGTCCATTGAACATGATTGAACCGAGTTTTAAAAAAATAAATCTTTTCAGAAAAAAAAAATTTATTGCTATTTATTATTTTAATCCTTATCAATAGATATTTAATAAAAAATTTTAAACAAGAAATTTTAATAATTTAACTAATCTAATTCTTAGCAGTAATTCCAATTTCTAGGTGATAATTATCCTAATAAGTAACAATTTTAATAATATGTTGTTGTTAGGTTATACTCGGCCTTGTGTGTAATGAAAGATTTCTAAGAAACACATTATTGCATGTAACATAATATAAATTTATTATTTTTTGTAATTCAGGATAAAATTAATGTTTCAATTTGAAAACGCTATTTAATAAAATTTTATTATTTTATATTTTTGGGGTGTTAAATTCTCTCCACTATAAGTAAATTGTATCCAAGTAATTTTATGTTTTCTCCATAATCAACATTTTTAAATTTAAAATTTAATTTTGTGAAAAACATAAAAGGGGTAAGAAAAAATCCACTTGATAAGAGTGGAATGGAGGTAAGATATTCATCACATATAATCACATAAATATGTTTCAGAGTAAGGGAGCATGTGTGGGAAATGCAAAAATTGACATGGAAGTGAAAACTAACACCCAAATACTGAATAAGAGAGATATTGAACATTGATCATCATAATGTTGGTGATCTAGATAAGGTTAATGACAAAAAAACCCATAAACCAAATATGTGTGAAAAGGAACAAAGATATTATCAAAAATTATGGTAATAGGATAAAAATATATTTTCTGAAACTTTTCGTAAGGTCAATGTATATTTTTATCTAAGTATATTAGGAAATATAATTTTTTTTTAATAATAATTAATTTTATAAAAAACAATCGATTACATATCAATCCAAATAAAAAAATACATATCTTATACTTGTCTTCACTGAGTGGAGTAGACGTGGTGGATCATTAACCTAAAAGAGTGCATATACTAATGGCAGGCGTCATCCCATTAATATTAACATGTTTTTTTTAAAAAAAATAATTACATACTAACAAGGAAATCATGTAGTCTACTATTAGGCATGAAACCCCATTAGTCCTTTGGTCATGGGTTCAATCCCCATTTCATTTATGAATTCAATGGGTTTTCACTAATTATATGGGTTTTAATTCTTCAAAAATATTATTAATAAAATTCTATAACATTTCAAAAAAGTATGATCAAAATCCTAAAATGTAATTAATCATTAAATAGACTTTTAAATATGGCCTTTTAGCAGAACTTATTTTTTAAAAATTCTTATATTCTTATTTGACTAATATTTAAATTTATTTATTTATTATATTAAACCTATAAGATATAGATACATTTAAACCTATTTTTGTAAAATATAAAGTCATTATTCCCCAAATAAATTTTTCACTAACACATCTAATTTCCCTAAATTTCTCAACAATGTCCTTAGTCTTGGTAGATTCCTAAAAGAGATTTTTAAGACATTAAAACTATGATCAATTTTAAACTCATTAACCTATGATGGTTTTAATAACTATTCAGATAATGAAGTCATATATTATTCTAACACAATCCATTGATGTTTCATGATTCTTATACACAAAATATATTTGGTAAAAATACATTTAAAATTTAATTTATTTTTAATCCTAATATATAAATACCTTTTTTATTTCCATATAGGTCTTTCATTGGTCTAGAGTTTAACCTAGTACATTCATTAACATTATCTACTCAAATAATTCATAACTGTTTCTAAAACTTTTTAATTATCATAATCATATCCACTAGATGTTTCAAACTACGTTCACATTAAGGCTACTTATCATGTACCACAAAATGCTAAATTTACTCTTGAGACACCTTATTTGAAGTTATTACCCCTTAGTACCTCTGTGATAGAACCACATCATCTTATTGTATCCAAAAAGAGATGTATTTATATTAATACCCACATAATATTTTCCATATCAAATATTTAAGATCAACTTATATTCTAATTCTCAGAGTTTATGTCTGTTTATGTTTTTAAATCTATGTTTTCTTAAGTCTAGTCCCTAAGGATTTTACTAAACTTCCTCTGATACCATCTGTAATGATCTCGACCCTAGTAGGCCAGATCCAGTGCCTGATCCCATTAAATTGGCATGATATATAGTGAATCACATCGTAAAGAACCATATAGATTAGTAGACTTTCTAAAAAAATACAAACATGAGTCTAACATTATATTTTAATAGAAAAAATACTACATAATTGTTTTCCTTTCTATAATAACTTTATTCGATCTTGCATATCCCAACATATCTATTATGGTAAACTTAATGGAATCCTAGGGAAAAGGAAAATAATAATTTTGAGCTGAAATTATCATTAACGTTTAAATGAAACATAAATTATCATGAATTAATAATCATAATCCACAAGTCATGGTAAACAACTACAAGCACATTCCATTTAATAAATCATCTAAAAATGAAAAAAATCAGCAGATAATTTCTTGTAAAAATTTTCCTAGAAAAAATAACTAAACTCATAATAAAGTAAACTAATAATTTTCAGATGTATTATTCCCCAATATCATGATACCATTAACATCAATACTGACTGAAAATTAACTTTTTTATTATCAAAACTCTTTTGAGGGAAAAGTGAGAAACCAAAAGATTCAGACATTACAACCAATTAAAACCATGAAAGATGATAAAGCAGATCAATACTATATGATCTGCTCCTCCCTAGAGACTGCATCACGATAATAAGAATTCACCATCATCTGATCACTCGTCTAGCTGACCCGTGCAAAGATGCACGGGCATGGTACCGATTGTAGATCCATACCCTCTCAAACTTCCAAATCCGAATGACATGCTAAAGAGAAATATTCCTGCTCTGATCCTTATTTGAATAAGATCCATGTAGTGTGCCGGTTACAAACATATCCAAAATTAAAAAATCAATCAATTACCTTAATATAGCCTCAATTTGCATACTCCCAATGTTCATTCACAGCTTCTAAAATTTTCAGACTCTCAAAGTCCATTCACAACATTGAAAAATTACCTCCAAGAGACATTAAATCCTTCATCGTTTTTGGTTTCCATTGCATACCACATATTCTGGACCACAAAGAAACTCTTTGGGAAAGAGTCAATGGTTTCATCCAAGACCATAGAATCAAGAACCATGTACAATCTTCCAAGAAAACAGACCAAATAGATCAATAAAATCAGATGCACAACAGCCGCTTAAATAATGAATAGAGCATGTTCAAGATGAGCAGATTCAAAATAGAATAGTCACACAGTGCACCACAGGATACACAGCAATTCGCATCCAAAACCTTAACCCGACTCAAGAAATCAAGGATTGAAATTCATCAACTCATCCCAATCACGAATCAACAAAACAGACGCTGGAACAACAAATAATATGTACTCCAAACCAAGATTAACTGCAGAAAACAAAAATAGGAAAACATCACCAGTACTCCGGCAGGTAGACCCGTCACATGTTAGATCCCATCACCTCCATCCCTGTCACACGTGAAGACTACGATAAACCACCCGGCATACAGACAAGAGACACAACAACACACACAGGCTACTGAAGCTGGACCTTGGCCGCCAGCTGGAAACGTGCTACCTTGAGAGACCCTAACTGGAGATGAGGTATTAGGACGAGGAGAGGTCAGCAGCATTGCAACTGATGAAGGTCGATTCCAAGTTGTCGACGTCACCGCAACCGAGGATCTGCCGCCGCAAATTCACAGAGCATGAGGGATGAAGGACCATGAAAACCCTAGACGGAGGAGGTGGCAACGAGAGGAAGGGTTTTCGTGAAGATCACCACTTATGGTCTCATCCCAGAAACATCAATACGTTTCGTAAGATGGATTAGAATAAACTACTATCAAGACCTTTCAAAAAAC
This sequence comes from Viscum album, assembly GCA_963277665.1. NCBI lineage: Eukaryota > Viridiplantae > Streptophyta > Magnoliopsida > Santalales > Viscaceae > Viscum > Viscum album. The sequence continues at coordinate 506,431,710 of OY728130.1, forward strand.
TTAAAACAAATTGGTTACAAATGCATAGGGTTTTTTCAACAGATTTTTTATCATGAGAATACCAATCCATCAAAGGGATTTTCCAAACTAGAAGCCAACCCATGTATTTAATTTCCAAATCATTTCTCGTATATATAATTATCAATTTAACTCATAATCAATGTTCCTTATCAAATTTACGTATTGACTAATAGATACATATTTGTCAATATTTCCCTAGTATACCAAATAACTATAAAAGTAAACATCATATTTTAAAATGATATATTGTTATGTAAATAACAATATCCATTATAAAATAGTATTTATATTTAAGATAAATTGAATTTCCAATTAAAATATTTATAAGAAGGTGATTGTTTTAAGATAATTTTAATTGTCATAAATGAATGTGAGATTGAAAAATAAATCATACAATTTGGTAATTTATATGTCAAATCCCCTTGGTGAAAATAACTCAAATTGAAACTTACTATACCACTAAAATTTAATTATTTATGATATTACATTTCAAAGTTGTTTTATATACACCTTATTAGAGAATAAAGGTGCATAATATAAAATACGTCTCAAAGAAGAAAAATTGAGATAAAAATACCGTACTAATTCAGTGACTTTTGAACAGTAAACACCATGAAATATTGATCGTAAAAAAGATATGTAAATTTAGAAAAATTTATTTAGAATAATCATAATATTTTTTAATGGTAAATATATACACCACCTAATTGTACCATTCGGTGAATATAAAATTTGCCTCGCAAAAAATAAAAGTGATCCAAAAATCATATACCTTTCACTTACATTTGATTGAACGTGATTTAATATATTTTATAGTGGTTTTAAATAAACCATTAACTTACACCAAAATAATATTATTATTTAAAATATTATATAATATTATTTTATAAATTCTTATCACCTATTCATTAATAATTTTTCGTCATTTTCATTTTTTTGGGTGTTAATTCCCTTGTTTTCTCATGAGAGATTTCATATGAATGTTTCTATTCATGTGTATATTATATAGTTATATAATATACAGAATAATAGTCATGAAAGTATTATCATATTTATGCATCAATTATTATTTTATGATAAATCCAATATGTTGGATTGAAAATTTAAGTACGTTACGATAATGAACATGAAATGTTGTACGTACCCTTCAGTAACATTTATATATTTCACAGATCATTATTGAAAGGAGGTAGGTAATATTTTAACTTTATTTAGTGGAAGAAATATCATATATACCATATTATGTCTATAAATATACATATATATATATCACCCATGTGGTATGGTAATGGAAAGAGAGTCACGTTGCTTCGTGAAGCTGGTAGTCCACACGTACACAAACAATGTTATCTTCATTAACTGTAAAAACTACGATATGTTATCCTTACAGAATTATGAATATTTCATGAATATAATAATTATGTAATTTATATATCATATAAAAATTTTCATTATTCCTTGTCACCTTCCCTGTAAAGTGTTAGTGAAATACGTCTTATATAGCTTCGTTCGGCAGTAGTCTGTCGGACACATTAGTGGCATTATCGTGTCTCCTAGGGAATGGAAAGTAATAAGTTATATATGAAATAAATACTAAAAAGGTATAAAATTTTTGGAAATATCATATATATATATATATATATATATATATAAATTTATCCATAATCATTTCCAGCCTTGGGAGGGGGTAATGTAAAGACAAATGGCATCAGTTCGCAAGGTAGTAGCTCGTTGTACACACAAAATATGATTTCATAAACCACTTTATGGAAATGTTAGCAGTTTTAGGTCATTCTATAAACCTAAAACCCCTAATTATATGGATTATATTTAGTTTATTATATAATCAGGGCATGATAGAAGTTGTAATAGATGGAGATGTAAATAGAATAAATATGATTGTTGAAGAACATCACCTCTTATTTAGGTTCCCTCTTTATGTTTTCACTAATCCCATCAAATGATAAAATTATGTGAAAACAAAGTATTATAGGATGAGGGGAGGTAATTTTGGAAATTATTTGGATATTTATTAACTATAAAAAGTGTTATGAAACTGTTAATAAGGGGGAGAGTGAGTTCCCTTTAATAGTTGAGGAGGAGTGGAATTATAGTAAATAATGATAAGTATTCACTATGTGGACGTCTTAGATACCTCATTTTTCTCAAAAATCGAATAATAATGGTTTTTAGGGTTTATTTGGTATATAGAAACATCCGCTACACACACAAAAAAACATTTGTTTATCACTTTTAACCATAGAATCCAAGTTTCCCTACTATTACTATTTTGGTTTTTCACTATGGTAAATAGTCTTGTATCATTTTTAATTTATCAATTAAGTCTATATTAATGTTATAATAATTATATAATTTGGATAAAAAAATTATAAATATTAAATGTAGTTAATAAATTAAGAATACAATGTATGATTAAAATTAATTTAAATACAAATTCTTATAATTCGCAAAAACATTTCTTTAACCAAAACGATTCTAACAATGTTATTATTATTTAGGGGTCAATATGTACGTTAAAGCAGGTAAATTTATTCACGAATGGTCTATATTTTATATTTATTAACATTTATAAATCAACCTATAAAAAACAAGTTTTTTAGTAATTTTAAATCATTCAACAAAATATAATTTATTATAGAATAACAATGATGTCAATTTTGACATTACTTATTTAATTTGAATTTAACAATTTCAATACAATGGTGAAATTTGAATCTTTTATGTTCATTCCAGTGTAATATTATATATTAATCAAGAAAATAATGTTATATAATAATTCATTCAATATACTACACTTTTAATTTTTTTAGTGTCATTTAATTTAGTTAATTATTAAGAAAATAATTTTTACGTTGGTGTTCTGTAAGTTTTCTAAGTAACTAATTCATATATAAAAATTGACAATAAATTACTAGGATAAAAAAAGTTAACAGAACCTAATATTTTTCCTTATCCCAAATAATTAGAGATATAAAAAGAATGTAAAATGTTATTTCAGTATTTTCATTTACATAATTTATTTTATGGGTCAAAATTAAACTAAAGTGTAAATTAATTTACATATTGATGATACATGATATAAGAAAATAAAATAAAATAATCCAATTAAATTTTGATATTATTTACATCATTTCAACTCTTATCATTCCAATTTAACCCCACCTCCCCCAAACCCCCATAGAACCAATTTAGCATAACCATGGTGATTAGTTTTTTCCAACATTCACTTTTCATTTTGGTTAAAATTATGTTTACCTTTTAACAAATTATAAATATTATTATTAAAAATAAGGAATCCATTTTCCCAAATTCAATTCACCTAAGTGTAAAACATTAATTTAAAATTAATCCCACATGTGTAACATGAAACATGTTTTTAATGCTAGAATGGTCAAAATATTACAAAATTTTTTACATCCTAATTAAATAAGAAAATGATTCCAAAAAACTAATTTTTTTAATTATATATTATTTTTCTTAATTTTACTTTAAAATCAATTAAAAATATAATTTAACATTATAAATAATTTAAATTAAAAGTCATTTTTTAATTATAATATATTTTTTTCAGTATTCTTCTAAAAATGAAACTTCTCATAAAAAATACCAAAAATCAACCATAGGATAATTTTAGTGTTTTTCATTAAAAATGATTTTTATTTTTCCTAAAAAATTTCTAAAAGTTGTAAATATTAATTTTATATTATGTGCTTCAAGAACAATTAAACCATCTTTTAAAAAAAATACCATTTTTCATATGTCATTTCTTTTTCTTTGAAATGATAATTATCTTATTAATTATCATTGGATAATTAATAAAAATATATATATAATATATTTTTATAAGTTATTTAATCATATTCTTTGTCATCATTAAAATGTCGATGAAATAATTTTGATATAAAATAATAATATTAAAAATACATTAGTGTGTGCAAACCTCAAGCTATATTATAATGAAAGATTTAAAAGGAACACATTTTTGCATGTAACATAATATAAAAATTGTCTTTCATGTAATTAAATATAAACTCAATGTTTCATACAGAATACTCTATTAAATATTACGAAATTCTACTAGAATTTGGTGTTGTTACATATCTATATCAATGTATATAAGGGATTAACATAATAGGATTGGATATGATAATGAAGATGTTATTATTAATCATATCTGAACCTTAAAATAATTATATCCATATGAATTTAAGAAACTAAAAGATAAGAAATGAAATGAATGATATGTAGTTTACTATATATTATGACAAGTTTTCTAGGCTTACTATTTTCTGTTTACTAGTCTGTGAGATTTCAAGATAATTAAAAATAAATCTCATCTTAAATAAGTTAAATTAATTTTTTATTACATTATGGGGACTATGTATCTTTGAATACATTAATATTCTCTAAATTATTTTTAATTAATATGATTTTTTGATGCTGACTTAAGAGATGTATAATATATAATAAAATAATAAATTTCCCATGTGACTTCTTAAGAGACGATTTAGCTTACTAGACTTGTATTAAATATCATTAATAATTACTTTAAACTATTGAAGATGAATATATGGTTTCTAGAAGTGTGTATGCTCATGGGTAGTGGATATAGCACAAACTCTTTTATTTTTGAATGATTTTTAGTCAATATCATGATTATTATGATAACACATGTTCCATAACATTAATTAAAAAACAATGAAATCATTTATCAGATAATAACATGGAAATAAGACATAATTTTCTTTGAAATCACACTTAAAAGGAGTTATGTTTTTCAAATTCATCAAAATTCATGAATAACTTATTGATATTTTTATAAAACCACTTAATTATGATATATTTTAAAATATTATTCAAGGTCTTCGAATGGTCAGAATAAAATGATAACATATCTGCATGTTTTCAAAATATAATCTTATATTGAAAATGAAAGAGAAATTATTTTTCGTATACTATAAAAAATACTTTAATTTTCTTAAAATATTCCTCGGAAGTACTTTATTTAAAAAATTATTAAAAAAATTAAAAAATTATATGAATTTATTTTATAAAATTTTTATATTTCACTAAAGTGTGCTTCATCCAAAATATAATTGGAGAAACTCTTTAATTTTTTGGTTAGGAAAATATGAGTTAATATTAATGAAACAAAATTCAAAAAACATTTACAAAATTCTTTGTGAGGTAATTTTTTCAATCTTCTAATGTAAATATTTTTACCCTTCTTAATAATATTTTTTATATTTTTATTATATTAATGAAAATTTTTATTTTTATTTATTTTTTTAAAATTTTTATTTTTTTTAGAATAAATGTGTGTCCAATAGATGTATACCAAAGGTTACAAAAATTCAATAGTTTATACATTTTCATAATTCAAGAGGTTTTATCTGTCAGCAATCTTTATAAGGGATCATTATTTGGCCATTGTATCTATTTATGATGTATCTTATATATATTCATGATTTTATATATAAGATAAGTGGGTCACCACTCCTTCACCACCAACTTCATTTTGAGAACTCTTACCAGTATAATAGTCTTATATATGTTGGTTTACTATTATTATGATTTTATTCTTATACAAATAGCTCATTGTGGTAACCTCATAATACAATACTACTAGAGAATACATTAATTAAATTCTAATAGAATGTAAATGGTCTAAAAAATATGATTCTTTTTATGATTTCAATCATTTTTCAAGGATTGGAATCATTTTATGTTTTAAAAGATGATTCTGATAGAAATTATCCAAATATTTCTATAAAATTCTATATGATAGTTATTTTTAATGAAGTTTAGTCTCTAAAAATTGATACCTTAATGCTATTTTAAATATCATATACCCTAGTAAATAAAAAAGTTTTTAAATTGGTTTAAATTTAGTTAAATGGATAATTCAGCCTTATCACTCACAAATTGATGAAAAATCCTTTCTATTTTGTAAAATTTTATACAAAAACATGATTTGTTTTATTTACCAGAGATTGTAATGAATTTTATTAATAATTTACCCTATGGAAGAATATTTTCATTATGGATTCATTACATTCTTATGAAATTAATAGGTGAAATAGATACTCTAATATTTCAATATATCTATATACCGTATTTTCTATGCATCACTAGAGTGTTCATCATTATATATTTTTACTTATCTATATTCAAAAAATGATTGTTAACTAAAATTGAAAATTATTTTATACTATAGGTTTATCAACAATTATTTGGTAAAATATTTCAAGGAATAATAAATTAATAATGAGATAGTTTGTGTTAGTGAAAAGAATTATTATTTTATAGAATAAATAATTAAAAATTTAATCTTATGTTTATCCTTGATTTAAAATGGGTTAGATAAAATTTATCTAATGTTGTTTCAACTAATAATTTAAAACAATTGAATGATAAAGTTATGGGGAAAATAATATATGGAGAAAAAATTCATCTTATTCAAAGGAAGAAACCCAAAACAATGTATGATGAATTTTTTTCAATGTTCATAAAAAAGAATACATAAATAACTAATGATAATCATTTTTTTGGTTTATATATTGAAAAGGATGTGGCCCTAAAAGAACATATTTATGAAACATTTTGTGATGAAAACAAATTATGAAAGATGAAATAGTTTTGAAAACATTAATTTCTAGAGTGTTCCTAAATGGAATTGCAATGAGTTGTTCATAAATTGATGTTGAGATCAAGGAAGCTACTCCACATTTTAATCCTTCTATTTTTAGTCAATTAGAAGAACCTATACCCAATAAAAATAACAATTGTAAAGAGGTTATTGTTTAAGAATGTCATGTAAAACAAGTTGTTAAAGAACATTCCGGAAATTTAGAAAAAAAAGTTGAGAGAGAAAAGAAAGTAACTTTGGAATCTAATCCTCTCAAAAGACATAAATTAAAAACATGGAAGATAAATTCAAGGAAGGAATTAAAATTTATTGGAGGGTTGAAAAATAATTTTGATATATAAATCATGTCATCTGAAACCCCAACTTAATTATCCTATCAATCTCAAAAATATATTAGTATATGTAATCTAGAAATAGAATAATCGTTTAAGGGTGAAGATAAATAATAAAATGAAAATATAATGGAAAAATATATCGGTGATGAATAAATTTTGTTTATTCAGATTTAACAATGTCACTTTATTGAAAGATATTAATCCAGACAATCATGACTTATAACACCTTCAATACTAGATGTTTCAAATAATTCCCACTATTAATCTCTTAGTACAAGTTAAAATAAATTTAAATTGAAAATTATATATATCAATGATGTTATCAATATGATTTAAGGAATAATTTTTTAGAATGGTATGTCTGAGTATTATATACACTATAATACCAAATATAGGATGGAATATGTAATGAAATGCTCAAATACAAGAGGGTGGTGAATTGTATACTTTAAAAATACCTAAGAAAATTTTGCGTAACGAAAATTCACAACACCTCTAAGATCTATTATCATTATTGATTCCAGAAAATTGATTCTGAAAATGAAACTTAACAAAAGTTTACACCAACTACGTTTCTATCTTAAAGCATATAGAATCTAACTAAATCAATGTACAAGTTTAAGGAAGTATATGAAAGTTATACTTTCATCAACAACTAAAATACACAGCAGAAAACAAAATATTCCAAGTAAGATGTAATAAATCTTTTAACCCAAAGAGGAGGGTATCCAATAACCCTAGATAAGAGGTCCCATGATTTATACTTTCAAGAAAGTCTGTCTTACCCAAACCCAGGTGAGCCCTCAATCTGAAGAACGATATCTATCTTGCTATCCCTGTAAGCCCTCGATTTGTAAAGAAATCAGAACTGTAACACCTTGATATTTTATGAGAAGTATATTTTTTATGCATTATTTTATAGACAAATTAATCTTTCACTGCACACAACACATACTTAGCTTGCATTATATGCAATCGCGACCTTCCTCGATAGCGTGTGTAGTAAGCAATATCGGGTTTCACTAAACAACGATATATTATTATGCATTATCCGTTATGAATAGTATTAACTAAATTTTTAATTTTATAACATTATTATTCATCTTACACATTTTCTAGAACATGGTAAGAGAACAAAATAAATTTTTCGGGTAAAAGAAGTATTTTTCAAAAAATGTAGTTTTGCCGCCTTTTGATGGCGCACCCACATTAAATCTAGTTTTGACATGTTTATAAGTTCAATTTTACAAAAAAATAATTCTTCTTTCGAATTAGGATATAAAAATTTACTTTGGATAATTTTTTGATATTTTTCTGATAACTTTCATATTTTGATGAATAGTAAAAATACGAAAATTTTTAATTAAAAACAACTTTTTTTCTTTGAGATAATTTATATGGATAAATTATAATATTGAATGGTTTTAAAGTATAAATAGAATATATTTTTACAATTTAATATAATATATGCCTTTATCATTAATTTCACATTGAATTCATAGGTAAAAACATTTCAATCTTTGGCAAAGTTTTAACTTCTAAAACGCATTTTCATAACAACGGGATTAATTTTAAATTAATTACTGCAACTTATTTGTTTTGAATTTTGAAAAATGGATTCCATATTTGGAATCATTGGGTCCAAATAATGTTAATAGGAAACTTTTTATTTTTGGGCATTATGAATAGTAAACTACTGTAAATTTTATTTACCCTAGTTAAAGGAAAATCGGGTAATTAAGGGTAAATATAAGATTATAAAATTACCCTAACACCTTCCAAAATCCTATTGGATGACTACAAGTCGACCCATATCACCTGAGGGTCATATTAGATTCATTTAATAGAATTTGTTCCATGAAAATAATTTAATTATTATTAAAACCAAAGAAAGTTACAACATGTCACTTTCTTAAATCTTATAAGTATAATAATTTTAATTTAGTGATAAACATAATGAAACTTAGAAAATTAATAGTCTCCAGAAAGAAAATAGAATTATCTACATCATATGAATTTATTTATAATTTTTAGGGATTAAATAATTATCATTAATTATGACACAATAGTGATGTTGAAATTATTTTATTAATTAAAATATCAAATAAATGGTTTTAAAAATATTAAAATAAATATTATATGAACTATCTAATGTGTTACGATAATTTTATAGACACATACGACATTTTATAAATCTATTAAATCTTTTATTTCGAACATATCTTCTGTATATAGTTTATTGAAATTCGAATAAATGAATAGTGTCAAAATTGACACTATTGTTATTTTATAAAGATAACATATTATAAACCTGTTTAAAAATCACAAAAATATTTAGAAATTATAAATTATAATTTATATGGTATACAATGTAATAAAGTGTCAAATAATGGAAATTTCACAACACATATGTAGTTATTTATAATAATTTAAAATTTAGAATATTATTACCACAAATAAAATTAAATTGATAAATAAGGATAAATCAAGTTGATAATGATTAAAATAAATTCCTAACATGTCTAAATTTTATTATTTGATTATATTAATAACATATATCATCTAATCCTCAGATATGAGTCATTTTCGAAGTTTTTATGTGGGTTTGGGATTTAATATAAACTAATATTTCTTATATTTCCAAAGGTGCCCCTCTCCTCCCTTATAAATGGGCACCTCCTCCCTCTCTTACTAACACCACATTGAGCCTTAAAGCTCGGCCAACCCCTGCTAAATTCTCTTCTCCACTTCCGTAGAAACATCTTAGAGGTCCTGGTCTTCTTCAAAGACCAAGTTTAGTGCCCTAAGAGGAGGTCTCAAAGAGGCGCTTCAAAGAAGAGGTAATGTCTGTTACCGATTCCTTCATCTTTATATCTTCTTCCACTTCTTTTTATTTAGTATTTTCATTTTTAAGTAACAACATAAGTATCACTAATATACTGATATATTATTATAAGTATGAAACAACCATATTTCACCATCTATCCATCCTACAGAAAACGAAATCACCACGTGTGCGTACGTACGGAATACCGTCTTCACGTCGTGGTGTAATATGGTTTTCCACCAACTCCTTACATAGATGGGTATAATGGTGTAAAGAATAAATATATATGATTATTTTAAAGTGATATTTATTCTCAAATAGTATGCATACACTCCAATACAATTCCACAATCATGGGAATGATATCATCGCTCATGCGTACGTACAGAATACCGTCTTCACGATGTGATGAGACTCGTTCTACATGATCTTAATTTCATAATGATTATATAAATGAATTTAAGGAATAAATATGATATATATTACAATAATACAGTTCTGTAAATGAGGTTTCTATAACCTAAAATGAGGAATAAGAATTTATTCGACAAAACACACATACGAACATAAAGCAATAAACACCTGAATAACAAGTAACAATAAAATATTACTAATAAGAAGCTAAGAATAAGACCATATATGATATCATAAAAATAATTATGATTCTGGAATAAGTTAATGAGATTATTCAAATCATTATACAGGAGTTTCAGACACTTATGAAGCAAATCAGACCTAAGGTAAGGGAAAATCTCACAATCTCATTTTTATCCGAGATTGTTTATACTTCAGAATTTACTGGGGAATATTTATCATCCACATCCATGTTTCCTCAATATGTAATATTATTTCCATCCACCTAAATTTTTTTAAATCCAATTTTACCCTTCGGTGAGTTTTTAGTAAAAGATATGAAAGGAATCTTTTGTCGTTTTTCGTACGAGGTACTTTTTGACTTTTTCGTCCAAAGTACAGAAAGAATGTTTTTTTACTTATAAGACATGAATGGATTTTTTATAAAATTATTTCCATGAATCTTCCTTTAAAAGTTTTCAAGTTTATTCTTAATCAACTTCTTTTAGTTCAAAATTATATGACGTTTTAAGAAAGGAAAAATGTTTTGGATGTAGAAAGAATATTTTCCTCAAGAATGGAGTTCAAGTGTTTTATCAAAATTATTTTCCATCTAAGATAATATAGGGTTCTGTTTATATCCCTATTTTTATATTGATTTGATTATTTTATGATTGAATTATGTTTACGATATCCTTTTATAGATTATGTTATGATGACGTGATGTTTAAGAATCCCATTTTTATTATATGGGTTATGCTATGATGTATGGTTTATGATTTTATGGCACACATAAGAATGGTATCAGTATGAGATGGGTGTGGCCTATATCTCCCTCAAATTCATTGGGTAATGATTTATATCTCATGAGATAGACATGGTTGGAATGGCATTTTAAACCGGTTCAGTGAAACGGGACTGAAACGAGGAGTTAACTGGGTTCAGAAATGGACTTTGTCCTGTAAGATAGTCTTGGCAATGAGTCTTGACTACTAAGAAATGATTTTTATGATTATGTGTGTATGACACAAAGATTCATGTTTTATTTTATGATTATTGTGATTATATTTCACTTCTATAATTTATCCCATGTTATGATCTCTTTTGCAAGATAAGATTTTAAAAATGTTATGTTCTCATGAATATGATATCTTTGATATTTCTTTTGTTTACCCTTACTAAGAATTTGAGCTCACCCTTTTTTATGTTTTCTTTTCCCCAAGTCAAGAAGAAGGATTTTAAGTTGGATTTGCCAAAAAGGAACTCTAGATATGATGAAATAAATGGGAGACCACGTAGATGATTTATGAACCATTTGTTTATGTTTCCCAGTTTCTAATGACACTATACATATACGGTCCTTTCATGGTTTTGTTATATGTTGTAATAAGTGTGCTTTCAATTTTGAAGCAATATCAATGTATATAAAGTATGGGTCGTTATAGTTGGTATCAAAGGGATTTTATAGTCAACCTTTGGAAACTAGGATGTGAAATCCTTAGTAAGAAACCTAAGGATATGTCTAAGCATAGAACACAATCTTAGTTTTTTAGAAACGGCCATGAACAACCTATGATAAGACCTTAAGTGTGAAATTTTATTCTTGATTATGTGGTTTTCCTATTTTAATTAGTGTTTCTCACACTATTCTTCTTGGTTTCAGTCAATGGCTGGAACCTGAAGGAACCGTGTTAATGCGGAATGCGAAGGGCAATGAAAAGATTGTCCCCCTGAGCAACCAAATGTTATGGGAGCTGGAATTCAGTATCATGTAGCCATGCTCACACAACTTTCTCAAGATATGAATCATGAAATACTTCCAAACAATCAAAGGAAGGGGAAAAATTCTGTTGAATCCTTCATGAGGCAGCGTCAACCTTCATTCAGTGGGTCATTTGATCCATTAGTGGCAGAACAATGTCTCATACCATTGAAATGATATTTTCTGTTCTTCAATGTTCTGAACATTATAAAGTCATCTTAGCAGTATATTGTTTGGAAGGTGTTGCTGATCAATGGTGGAATCGTATTAAGAATACGAGGCAAAGGGATGAAATTGAGTCCATGGAATGGGATAAGTTCAAGAACTTATTTTTCAATAAATATTTCCCTTGTATTCTTTGAACAAAGATGGAGAAGGGGTTTCTTGAACTAAAGAAAAAGGATGATGAATCTATTGGTACCTACGAAGAAAATTTTACAAGACATGCAAGGTACACTTCTGGAATTATTATCCAACCTGAGAGTAAGATCGATCAATTATTTAGTGGCTTAAAGCCAAGTCTTCGAAGGGTGCTATCCATAAGGGACTTCAATAGCTACTAGAAAATTTTTCGATGTGATCTCAAGGTTGAGATGGATATTGGTGTAACCCATCAGTCACATAGGTTTGACAAGAAGAGGAAAATGGAATTCAAAGGAAAATCTAAAGCCCACACTGAAAAGAAGATTAGTTTTCCCTTATTCTCAAAGTCTGGAAAGAAACCTGGAGGAAATTGTCTTAAGGGGACAAGAAAATGTTATCAGTGTGGAAAAGAAGGTCATCGGGCAATTGAATGTCGAAATAATGGTAATAAGATGTCTAATGATGCAAACAAAGCAAGGGATACACAGTATGAACCTACTACACTTCAATGGTTCAAGTGCAAGGAGATGGGTCATTATTCCAATCAATGCCCAAATCTAAGGGTTGATGATGATGATCAACATCACCAAAATCTTAAGTCCAAAGAAAAAGTAATGTCACATGTAATTACTATCAGCGATGTGGAGTACGACAATAAAGTGGTGAGAGGTACACGTACCATCCACTCTAAAGTATAAAATGTTTTATTTGATTCTGGATCCACCCACTCTTTTATTTTTGAATAATTTTCTAAGGTTATCTTTGTATTACCCCAACAATTAGATGTTGAGTTAGCTGTGACAACTCCTAATGGCACAACGGTTGCATCAAAAGTTTACAATTATTCTCCGATTGAAGTTTGTGGGAAAGTGCTTCCTAAAAATCTTGTGATCCTTCCTATAGTAGAATTTAATGTGATTCTTGGCATGGATTGGCTTTCTTTATATAGATCTCATATAAATTTCCAAATAAGGGAAGTCACATTTAATATTCCAGATCAATCTATGATCGTCTATCGATGCAAGGATGAACATAACCTTCCAGTGGAAATTTCTTCCATCTTATGGGTCTTGATTCTACTAAATGAAGGTTATTTATCTCAAATGGTTAGATAGAAAATCATGATTAAGAATACACCCATTGTATTGGAGTTTGATGATATCTTTCCGGAGGAATTTCTAGGTCTTCCACCAAATCATGAAGTTGAATTTTCAATAGAACTCATATCGGGTGCTATTCCCATTTCAAAGACACCTTATAGAATGGCCCCAATTTAGTTTCAATAATTGAAGAAGAAACTCCAAGAGAATCTTGATAAAGGATTCATACGCCCTAGTGTGTCACCTTGGGGAGCACCTATTCTGTTAGTTAAGAAGAAAGGTGGATCAACGAGACTCTGCATTGATTATCGAGAACTTAACAAGATCACTATCAAGAACAAATATCCTCTCCCACGTATTCATGACATATTTGACCAACTACGCGGAGCTCAATACATTTACAAGATGGATCTTCGTTCAGGGTATCATCAATTAAGGGTCAAAAGTGAGGATATACGAAAGACGGCTTTTCGTACAAGGTATGTACAATATGAATTTATAGTGATGCCATTTGGTCTTACTAATTCCCCTGCTATCTTCATGGATTTGATGAATAGAGTCTTTAGAAACTATCTTGATCAGTTTGTGGTAGTCTTTATAAATGATATTCTTGTCTATTAAAAGAGCAAGGAAGAAAATGAAGATCACTTGAGAATTGTATTAAAGACCATGAAAAAGGATAAGCCTTATGCCAAATTTACCAAGTGTGAATTTTGGCTTCAAAAAGTTGCATTCTTGGGTCACAAAATCTCAAAATAGGGGATATCTATGGATCCGGAAAAGATAGAGGTTATCGAAAGATGGTCGAGACCAATAATAGTAACTGAGATCCAAAGTTTTCCTGGCTTGGCTAGATATTACCGACGTTTTATGAAAGATTATTCAAGGTTATCTAACCCACTGACCAAGTTGACTCGGAAAGTAGTTAAGTTTTCTTGGACAAAGGAATGTGAACAGAATTTCAAAGAGATAAAAAGATGGTTAGCCAGTGCACCTGTGCTCACACTACCTTGAAGTAGAGAAAGGTTTGTGATCTACAGTGATGCATCCAAGAAGGGACTGGGGTCTGTTCTCATGCAAAATGATATGGTGATAGCTTATGCCTCACGACAGTTGAAAATCCATGAGCAAAATTACCCAACTCATGATTTGGAGTTAGCTGCGGTAATCTTTGCATTAAATATTTGGAGGCATTACCTTTATGGTGAAAGGTGTGATATTTATACTGATCATAAAAGTTTAAAGTATATTTTCACACAAAAGGAGCTGAATATGCATCAAAGAATATGGTTGGAGATGATTAACGATTATGACTGTTCAATTCATTACCACCCTAGGAAAGCAAAAAAGGAAGCAGACACATTAATTCGACAAGACCATGCTAGCTTATCCATGATGAGGATCACAAAAGATCCAATATTTATGGATTTACAAAGGATGGATCATGTAATTTTAATGGAAGGGGAGACATCTTATCTTTCTCAAATGAATGTTCAACCATCTATACACGTGAAGATTAAAGAGGCACAGAAAGAAGATGTAGAGTTACAAAAGAAGGTGAGAAATGTTCCTGAATTCAACCTTGATTGTGATCGGATAATAAGGTTCAGGAATCGGGTTTGTGTTCCTCCCATCCCAGAATTAAAGAAGGATCTATTGGATGAGGCTCATAGTTCTTCATTTTATATTCATCCTGGAAGTAAAAAGATGTATAGGGACCTGAAAGATTATTTATGGTGGGATGGCATGAAAAGAGATATTGCTGAATGTGTCTCTCGATGCTTGGTTTGTCAGCAAGTTAAAGCTGGGAGACAAAAGTCTAAGGGGATGTTACAGTCATTACCCATACCAGAATGGAAATGGGAAAACATCACTATAGACTCTGTCACTGGACTTCCTAAAACATCCAAAGGAAATAATACTATCTGGGTTATAGTTGATCGTCTTAAGAAGTCGGCACACTTCATTGTTATTAGAGAAGATTTTTCTCTTGATCATCTTGATAGGATATATGTAAAGGAAGTGGTAAGATTGCATGGAGTACTACTTTCCATTATATCTGATCAGGATCCAAGGTTTACCTCGAAATTCTGGCGAAGTCTTGAACATGCTCTAGATACAGAGTTGAGTTTCACCACTACTTACCATCCTCAGATAGACAGTCTGTCTGAGAGGACAATTCAAACTCTAGAAGACATGTTGATATCTTGCTCTATGTATTTCAAAGGTGGTTGGGATTAACACATATCTTTGGTGAAATTTTCATATAATAATATCTTTCACTCCAGTATTCAGATGGCTCCTTATGAAGCCCTCTATGGATGAAATGCAGAACTCCAACTTTCTAGGATGAAGTTGGGGAAAGAAAGCTATTAGGACCTGATCTTGTTGATGAGATGGAAAAAAGGTCAGATCTATTCAACAACACATAAGAGCAGCTCAAAGTCGAAAAAAAAGCTATGTCGATAACCGATGAAATGACCTAGAGTTTGAAGTGGGTGATAAAGTGTTCTTACGAATATCTCCCTGGAAGAGGGTCATGAGATTTGGAAACAAGGGAAAGTTGAGACCTAGATATATCGGTCCTTTCGAAATACTGGATCATGTTGGGAAGGTAGCTTACTGATTTGCACTTCCACCGAATCTCCCTCAAGTTCACGATGTGTTCCATGTATCTCTTATGAGAAAGTACATACCCGATCCTTCAAATGTACTCAACTCAGAAGTTATACCGTTGGAGCAAGATATTTCTTATGAAGAATAGCCAATAGAGATTCTGGATCGTAGCGAAAAATTCTTATGGAACAAGACCACTCGCTTGGTGAATGTTTTGTGTAGGAACCACCAATTAGAAGAAGCTACTTGGGAACTGGAGGATATGATGAGGGAGTGGTATCCTCATCTGTTCAATACAAAGTGACGAATTTCGAGGGAGAAATTCATTTTAAGGGGGGTAGAATGTAACACCCGGATATTTTATAAGATGTATATTTTTTTATGCATTATGTTATAGGCAAAGTAATCTTTCACTACAAACATCACTGACTTGACTTGCATTACACATAATCGCGACCTTCGTTGATAGCGTGTGTAGTACGCAATACCGGGTTTCACTAAACAACGATATATTATTATGGACTCGCTGTTATGAATAGTATTAACTAAATTTTGAATTTTATGACATTATTATTCATCTTACACATTTTCTAGAACATGGTAAGGGAACAAAATAAATTTTTCGAGTAAAATAAGTATTTTTCATAAAATGCAGTTTTGCCACCTTTTGATGGCGCACCCACATTAAATCTAGTTTTTGACATGTTTATAACATTAATTTTACATAACAAAATTCTTCTTTTGAATCAAGATATAAAAATTTACTTTGGATAAATTTTTGATAATTTTCTGATAACTTTCATATTTTGATGAATAGTAAAAATACGCTAATTTTTAATTAAAAACAACTTTTTTTCATTGAGATAATTTATATGGTCAAATTATAATATTGAATGGTTTTAAAGTATAAATAGAATATATTTTTACCATTTAATATAATATATTCCATTAGCATTAATTTCACATTGAATTCATAGGTAAAAACATTTCAATCTTTGGCAATGTTTTAACTTCTAAAACCCGTTTTCTTAACAACAGGATTAATATTAAATTAATTACTGCAACTTATGTGTTTTGAATTTTTAAAAATTGATTCCATATTTGGAATCAGTGGGTCGAAATTATGTTAATAGGCTTCTTCTTTTTTGGCATTATGAATAGTAACTACGGTAAATTTTATTTACCCTAGTTAAAAGAAAATCCGGTAATTAAGGGTCAATATAAGATTATAATATTACCCTAACACCATCCAAAATTCGATTGGATGACTAAAAGTCGACCCATATCACCTAAAGGTCGGATTATATTCATTTAATAGAATTATTTCCATGAAAATAATTTAATTATTATTAAAACCAAAGAAAGTGACAACATGTCACTTTCTTAAATCTTATAAGTATAATAATTTTAATTTAGAGATAAACTTAATGAAACATCAAACATGAATAGTCTACAGAAATATAAACAAATTATCTACATCATATGAATTTATTTATAATTTTTATATATTAATAACTATCATTAATTATGACACAATAGTGATGTTAAAATTATTTTATTAATTAAAATATCAAATAAATTGTTTTAAAAATATTAAAATAAATATTATATGAACTATTTAATGTGATCCACTAATTTTATAGATACATATGTCATTTTATGAATCTATTAAAGCTTTTAGTTTGAACATATCTTCTGTATATATTTTATTTAAATTCGAATAAATGAATAGTGTCAAAATTGACACTACTGTTATTTTATAAAAATTACATATTATAAAATTGTTTAAAAATCACAAAAATATTTAAAAATTATAAATTAAAATTTATATGGTCGAAAATTTCATAAAGTGTCAAATTATGGAGAATCCACTATACATATATAATTATTTATAATAATTTAAAATTTAGAATATTATTACCACAAATAAAATTAAATTGATATATAAGGATAAATCAAGTTGATAATGTTTAAAATAAATTCCTAACATGTCTAAATTTTATTGGTTGAGGCGATTGTAACCCTATATCATCTAATATTCTGATATGAGTCATTTTGGATGTTTTTATGTGGGGTTGGAATTTAATATAAACTAATATTTCTTATATTTCCAAAGGTGCCCCTCTCATCCCTTATAAAAGAGAACCTCCTCCCTCTCTTCCTCACACCACTTTGAGCCTTTATGCTCGGCTAAACCCTGCCAAATTCTCTTCTCCACTTCCCTATAAACATCCTAGAGGTTTTGGTCTTCTTCAAAAACCATTTTTAGTGCCCTGAGAGGAGGTCTCAAAGAGGCGCTTCAAAGAAGAGGTAATGTCCGTTACCGATTCTTTCAACTTTATTTCTTCTTCCACTTCTTCTTCTTTAGTTGTTTCATTATTAAGTAATAAAATAAGTATCACTCATATACATATATGTTATTATAATTATGAAACAACCCTATTTCACCATCTATCCATCCTACGTAAAAAAATAATAATCGCGCGTGCGTACGTACGGAATACCGTCTCCACACCGTGGTGTAATCTGGTTTTCCACCAACACCATACATGGATGGGTATAACGGTGTAAAGAATAACTATATATGATTATTGTAAAGTGATATTGATTCTGAAATAGTATACATACCCTCCAATATAATTCCACAATCATGGGAACGATATCATCGCTCGTGCGTACATACGGAATATCGTCTCCACGATGTGATGCGACTCGTTCTACATGATCTTCATTGCATAATGATTATATAAATGAATTGAATAAATAAATATGATATATATTACACTAATACCATTCTGTAAATGAGGTGTCTATAACCTAAAAAGTGGAATAAGAATTTATTCGACAAAACACACATACGAACATAAAGCAATAAACACCTGAATAACAAGTAGAAATGAAATATTACTAATAAGAAGCTAAGAATATGACCATATATGATATCATAAAAATAATTATGATTCTGGAATAAGTCAATGACGTTATTTAAATCATTATACAGGAGGTTCAGACACTTACGAAGCAAATCGGACCTAAGGCAAGGGGAAATCTCACAATCTCATTTTCATCTGAGATTGTTTATACTTCAGAATTTACTGGGGAATATTTATCATCCACATCCATGTTTCTTCAATATGTAATATTATTTCCATCCACCTACAATTTTTTTATTACAATTTTACCCTTCGGTGAGTTTTTAGTAAAAGATATTAAAGGAATCTTTTGTTATTTTTCGTACGAGGTACTTTTTGACTTTTATGTCCAAAGTATGGGAAGAATGTTTTTTTAACTTATACGGCATGAATGGATTTTTAGAACATTATTTCCATGAAGCCCCCTTTACAAATTTTCATGTTTATTTTTAATCAACATCTTTTAGTTCAACATTATATGACGTTTTAAGAAAGGAAAAATGTTTTTGAAGTAGAAAGAATATTTTCCTCAAGAATGGAGTTCAAGTGTTTTATCAAAATTATTTTCCATATAAAATAATATAGGGTTCTATTTATATCCCTATTTTTACAGTGATTTGACTATGTTATGATGGAATTATTTTTACGATATCCTTTTATAGACTATGTTATGATGACGTGATGTTTAAGAATCCCATTTTTAATACATGGGTTATACTATGATGTATGGTTTATAATTTTGTGGCACACATAAGAATGGTATCATTATGATATGGGTGGGACCTATATCTCCCTCCAATTCATTGGGTAAAGATTTATATCTCATGAGATTGACATGGCTGGAATGGAATGTTAAACCGATTCAGTGAAACAGGACTGAAATGAGGAGTGAACCGGTTTCAGAAATGGACTTTGTCCACTAAGATAGTCTTGAAAATGAGTCTTGACTACTAAGAAATGATTTTCTATGATTATGTGTGTATGCTACAAAGCATCATGTTTTAAGTTATGATTATTGGGATTACATTTCTCTTCTATGATTTATCCCATGTTATGATCTCTTTTACAGGATAATATTTTCAAAATGTTATGTTCTTATGAATATGATATGTTTGATATTTCTTTTGTTTACCCTTACTGAGCATTTGAGCTCACCCTTTTGTATGTTTTATTTTCCCTAGGTCAGGAATAAGGATATTAAGTAGGATATGCCAAAAAGAAACTCTATATATGATGAAATAAATTGGAGAAAATGTTGATTATTTATGAACCAGTTGTTTATGTTTCCATGTTTCGAAAGACACTATACATATACGGTACTTTTATGGTTTTGATATATGTTGTAATAAGTGTGCTTTCAATTTTGAAGCAATAACAATGTATGTAAATTATGGGTCGTTATTGTTGGTATCAGAGGGAGGTTATAGTCAACCCTTGGAAACTAGGATGTGAAATCCTTAGAAAGAAACCTAAGGATATGTATAAGCATAGAACACAATCTTAGTGTTTTATAAATGGCCATGAACAACCTATGATAATACCTTAAGTGTACAATTTTATTCTTGATTATGTGGTTTTCCTATTTTAATTAGAGTTTCGCACAGTATTCTTCTTGGTTTAATCAATTGCTGGAACTCGAAGGAATCGTGTTAATGCGGAATACGATGGGCAATGTAATGATTGTCCCCCTGTGAAACCAAACGTTATGGGAGCTGGAATGTAGAATCTTGTAGCCAAGCTCACACAACTTTCTCAAGATATGAATCATGCAGGACTTCCAAACGAGCAAAGGAAGGGGAAACATTTTGTTGAATCCTTCATGAGGCAGCGTCCACCTTCATTCAATGGGTCTTCTGATCCATTAGTGGCTGAACAATGTATCAGTACCCCTGAAATGATATTTTCAGTTCTTCAATGTTCTGAACATGATAAAGTCATCTTAGCAGTATATCGTTTGGAAGGTGATGCTGATCAATGGTGTAATCTTATTAATAATACGGGGCAACTGGGTGAAATTGATTCCATGGAATGGGATGAGTTCAAGAACTTATTTTTCAAGAAGTATTTCCCTCGTATTCTTCGAACAAATATGGAGAACGAGTTTCTTCAAGTAAAGCAAAAGGATGATGAATCTCTCGGTACCTACGAAGCATATTTTACAAGACTTGCAAGGTACGCTTCTGGGATTATTATCCAACCTGAGATTAAGATCAGTCGATTCTTTAGTGTCTCAAAACCAAGTGTTAGAAGGGCGTTAGCCATAAGGGACTTCAATAGCTACGAGGAAATTTTTTGATGTGCTCTCAAGGTTGAGATGGAGATTGGTGTAACCCATCAGTCACATGGGTTTGATAAGAAGAGGAAAATGGAATTCAAAGGAAAATCTAATGACAACACTGAAAAGAAGATGATTTTAACCTTATGCTCAAAGTGTGAGAAGAAACATGGAGGAAATTGTCTTAAAGGGACAATAAAATGTTATAAGCGTGGAAAAGAAGTTCATAGGGCAATTGAATGTTGAAATAATGGGAAGAAGATGTCTAATGATGCAAACAAAGAAAGGGATACACGGAATAGACCTACTACACTTCAATGTTTCAAGTGCAAGGAGATGGGGCATTAAGAAAATCAATGCACAAATCCAAGGGTTGATGATGATGATCAATGTAAACAAACTCTTAAGGCCAAAGACAAAGGAAATTCAGATACAATTACTATCGGCGATGTGGAGTACGACAATAAAGTTGTGAGAGGTACACTTACCATCCACTCTAAAGTAGAAAATGTTTTATTTGATTCTGTATCCACCCACTCTTTTATTTCTGAATAATTTTCTAAGGGTATCACCATATTACCCCAACAATTAGATTTTGAGTTAGTTGTGACAACTCATAATGGCACAAAGGTTTCATCAAAAGTTTACAATTCTTCTCCGATTGAAGTTTTTGGGAAAGTGCTTCCTGCAAATCTTGTGATCTTTCCTATAGTGGAATTTGATGTGATTCTTTGAATGGAATGGCTTTCTCTATATAGATCTCATATAAATTGCCAAAGAAGGGAAGTCATATTTCATATTCCAGATCAATATATGATCATCTATCGATTCAAGGATGAACATAACCTTCCAGTATAAATTTCTCCCATCTTATGGGTCTTGATTCCACTAAATTAATGTTATTTATCTCAAATGGTTGGAGAGAAACTCACGATTAAGAATACACTCATTTTACAAGAGTTTGATGATATCATTCTGGTGGAATTTCCAGGTCTTTCACCAAATTGTGAAGTTGAGTTTTCAATAGAACACATACCGGGTGTTATGCCCATTTCAAAGACACCTTATAAAATGGACCCAACTGAGTTGCAGAAATTGAAGAAGCAACTCCAAGAGAATCTTGATAAAGGATTCATACGCCCTAGTGCGTCACCTTGGGGAGCACTAGTTCTGTTTGTTAAGAAGAAAGATGTATTAATGAGACTCTACATTGATTATCGAGAACTTAACATGATCACTATCAAGAACAAATATCCTCTCCCACACATTGAGGAATTTTTTGACCAACTATGCTGAGCTCAATACTTTCCCAGGATTGATCTTTGTTCAGGGTATCATCAATTAAGGGTCAAAAGGTAGGATATAACAAAGATGGTTTTCTGTACAAGGTATGGACACTATGAATTTATAGTGATGCCATTTGGTCTTAATAATGCCCCTGCTATCTTCATGGATCTGATGAATATAGTCTTTAGAGACTATCTTGATCATTTTGTGGTAGTCTTTATAGACGATATTCTTGTCTATTCAAAGAGAAAGGAAGAACATGCAGATCACTTGAGAATTCTATTGAACACCCTGAGAAAGGACAAGCTTTATTCCAAATTTACCAAGTGTGAATTTTGGCTTCAAAAAGTTGCATTCTTAGGTCACATAATCTCAAAAGAGGTGATATATATAGATCCGGAAAAGGCAGAGGTTATCGAAAGATGGTCGAGACCAACAACAGTAACTGAGATCCGAAGTTTTCTTGGCTTAGCTGGATATTACCAAAGTTTTGTGAAAGATTTTTCAAGGTTATCTATCCCACTCACCAAGTTGACTCAGAAAGGAGTTATGTTTTCTTGGATAGAGGAATGTGAAGAGAACTTCAAAGAGCTAAAAAGACGGTTATCCAGTGAACATGTGCTCACACTACCTTACAGTGGAGAACGGTTTGTGATCTAGAGTGATTCATCCAAGAAGGGACTGGGGTGTGTTCTCATGAAAAATGATATGGTGATAGCTTATGCCTCACGACAGTTGAAAATCCATGAGAAAAATTACCCAACTCATGATTTGGAGTTAGCTGCGGTAATCTTTGAGTTAAAGATTTGGAGGTATTACCTTTATGGTGAAAGGTGTGATATTTATATTGATCATAAATGTTTAAAGTATATTTTCTCACAAAAGGAGTGGAATATGCATCAAAGAAGATGGTTCGAGCTGATTAAGTATTATGACTGCTCAATTCATTACCACCCTGAGGAAGAAAACAAGGTAGTGGACGCATTATGTTGACAAGACCATGATATCTTATCCATTATGGGGATCAAAAAATATCCAATATTTATGGATTTACAAAGGATGGATCTTGGAATTATAATGGAAGGGGAGAAATCGTATTTTTCTCAAATGAATGTTCAACCATCTATAAATGTGAAGATTAAATAGGAACATAAAGAAGATGTAGAGTTACAAAATAAGGTTAGAAATGTTTCTGAATTCAACCTTGATTGTGATGGGATAATAAGGATCAGGAATCGGGTTTGTGTTCCTCCCATCCTATAATTAAAGAAGGAGCTACTGGACGAGGCTCATGGTTCTTCATTTTCTATTCATCCTAGAAGTACAAAGATGTATAGGGACTTGAAAGAGTACTTTTGGTGGGATGGCATGAAAAGAGATGTTGCTGAATATGTCTCTAGATGTTTGGTTTTTCAGAAAGTTAAAGCTGAGAGACAAAAGTCTAAGGGGATGTTACAACCATTACCCATACCAGAATGGAAATTGGAAAACATCACTATGGACTTTGTCACTAGACATCCTAAAACATCTAAACACAATTATGTTATCTGGGATATAGTTGATTGTCTTATGAAGTCAGCACACTTAATTTCCATTAGAGAATATTTTTCTCTTCATCATCTTGCCAGGATATATGTAAAGAACATGGTAAGATTGCATGGAGTACCACTTTCCATTATATCTGATCAGGAACCGAGGTTTACCTCAAAATTCTGGCGAAGTCTCCAGCATGCTCTAGATACATAGTTGAGTTTCAGCACTGCTTACCATCCTTAGACAGATGGCTAGTTTGAGAGGACAATTCAAACTCTAGAAGACATGTTGAGAGCTTGATCTATGGATTTCAAAGATGGTTGGGATCAACACCTATCTTTGGTGGATTTTTCTTATAATAATATCTTTCACTCCAGTATTCAGATGGCTCCTTATGAATCCCTCTATGGAAAGAAATGTAGAACTCCAAATTTTTGGGATGAAGTTGGGGAAATAAAGCTATTAGGACCTGATCTTGTTTATGAGATGGAAGAAAAGGTCAGATCTATACAACAACACATAAGACCAGCTCAAAGTTGACAAAAAAAGCTATGTCGATAACTGAAGAAAAGACCTAGAGTTTGAAGTGGGTGATAAAGTGTTCTTACGAATATCTCCATAGAATAGGGTCATGAGATTTGGAATGAAGGGAAAGTTGTGTCCTAGATATATCGGTCCTTTCAGAATACTGGATTGTGCTGGGAAGGTAGCTTATCGATTGGCACTTCCACCGAATCTCTCTCAAGTTCATGATGTGTTCCATGTATCTCTTCTGAGGAAGTATATACCCGATCCTTCACAGGTACTCAGCTCAGAAGTTATATCGCTAGAGCAAGATCATTCTTATGAAAAATAGATGATATAGATTTTTTATCATAGCGAAAAAGTGCTACGGAACAAGACCACTCGCTTGGTGAAAGTTTTATGGAGGAACCATCAATTAGAAGAAGCTACATGGGAACTTGAGGATATGTTGAGGGAGAGGTATCCTCATCTGTTTGTTAGGAAGTGACAAATTTTGAGGGAGAAATTCATTTTAAGGGGGGTGGAATGTAACACCCTGATATTTTATGAGAAGTATATTTTTTTATGCATTATGTTATACGCAAAGTAATCTTTCACTGCACACAACACTGACTTGGCTTGCATTACACGCAATCGCGACCTTCCTCGATAGCGTGTGTAGTACGCAATACTGAGTTTCACTAAACAATGATATATTGTTATGGACTAGTCATTATGAATAGTATTAACTAAATTTATAATTTTATAACATTATTATTCATCTTACACATTTTCTAGAACATGGTAAGAGAACAAAATAAAGTTTTCTGGTAAAATAAGTATTTTTCAAAAAATGCGGTTTTGTCGCCTTTTGATGGCGCACCGACATTAAATATAGTTTTTGACATTTTTATAAGTTAAATTTGACAAAACAAATTCTTATTTAGAATCAGGATATAAAAATTTACTGTGTATAAATTTTTTATATTTTTCTGATAACTTTCATATTTTGATGAATAGTAAAAATACGCTGAATTTTAATTAAAAACAACTTTTTTTCATTGAGATAATTTTTATGGTTAAATTATAATATTGAATGTTATTAAAGTATAAATAGAATATATTTTCACCATCTAATATAATATATGTCATTAGCATTAATTTCACAACGAATTTATAGGTAAAACCATTTCAATCTTTGGCAATGTTTTAACTTCTAAAACCCGTTTTCTTAACAACGGGATTAATTTTAAATTAATTACCGCAACTTATGTGTTTTGAATTTTGAAAAATGGATTCCATATTTGGAATCAGTGGTTCCAAATTATGTTAATAGGCTACTTTTTATTTTTTGGCATTATGAATAGTAACTATGGTAAATTTTATTTACCCTTTTTAAGGGAAAATCGGGTAATTAAGGGTAAATATAAGATTATAAAATTACACTAACACCAGCCAAAATCCTATTTTATGACTAAAAGTCTATCCATATCACCTAACGTTCGGATTAGATTCATTTAATGGAATTTGTTCCATGAAAATAATTTAATTGTTATTAAACCAAAAGAAAGTAACAACATGTCAGTTTCTTAAATCTTATAAGTATAATAATTTTAATTTAGTGATAAACTTAATGAAAATTAGAACATGAATAGTATCTAGAAAGATAATACAATTATATACATCATATGAATTTATTTATAATTTTTAGGGATTAAATAATTATCATTAAATATGACACAATAGTGATGTAGAAATTATTTTATTAATTAAAATATCAAATAAATGGGTTTACAAATATTAAAATAAATATTATATGAACTATTTACTGTTCTCCACTAATTTTATAGATACATATGAAATTTTATGAATATATTAATTCTTTTTTTTCGAACATATCTTCTGTATATATTTTATTTAAATTTAAATAAATGAATAGTGTCAAAATTGACACTATTGTTATTTTATAAAAATAACATATTATAAAATTGTTTAATATTCACAAAAATATTTAAAAATTATAAATTAATATTTATATGGTCTAAAATGTCATAAAGTGTCAAATTATGTAAAATTCACAACACATATGTAATTATTTAAAATAATTTAAAATTTAGAATATTTTACCACAAATATAATAAATTGATAAATAATGATAAATCAAGTTGATAATGTTTAAAATAAATTACTAACATGTATAAATTTTATTGGTTGATGATATTACAACCTTATCTCAACTAATATTCGGATATGATTTATTTTGGAAGTTTTTATGTGGGGTTGGGATTTAATATAAACTAATATTTCTTATATTTCCAAAGGTGCCCCTCTCCTCCCTTATAAAAGGGCACCTCCTCCCTCTATTCCTCACTACACATTGAGCCTTCAAGATTGGCAAAAAAAACCAAATTCTCTTCTCCACTTCCCTAGAAACATCCTAGAGGCCTTGGTCTTCTTCAAATACAAATTTTAGTGCCCTAAGAGGAGGTCTGAAAGAGGCGCTTCAAAGAAGAGGTAATGTCTGTTACAGATTCTTTAAACTTTATTTCTTCTTCCACTACTTCTTCTTTAGTTGTTTCATTATGAAGTAATAACATCAGTATCACTCATATACCGATATGTTATTATAATAATGAAACTACCCTATTTCACCATCTATCCATCCTACGGAATACGAAATCACCGCGCGTAAGTACGTACGGAATACCGTCTCCACGCCATGGTGTGATCTGGTTTTCCACCAACACCTTACATGGATGGGTATGATAGTGTAAATAATAACTATATATGATTATTGTAAAGTGATATTGATTATGAAATAGTATACATACACTCCAATACGATTCCACAATCATGGGAACGATATCATCGCTCGTGCGTACGTACGGAATACTGTCTCCACGATGTGATGCGACTCGTTCTACATGATCTTCATTAAAAAATGATTATATAAATGAATTTCATGAATAAATATGATATATATTACACTAATACCATTATATAAATTAGGTGTTTATAACCTAAAAAGAGGAATAAGAATTTATTTGGCAAAACACACATACGAACATAAAGCAATAAACACCTGAATAACAAGTAGCAATGAAATATTACTAATAAAAAGAAAAGAATATGACCATATATGATATAATAAAAATATGTATGATTCTGGAATAATTCAATGACATTATTTAAATCATTATACAGTATGTTCGGACACTTATGAAGCAAATTGGACCTCAGGTAGGGGAAAATCTCATAATCAAATTTTTATCTGAGATTATTTATACTTCAGAATTTAATGGGGAATATTTATCATCCATATCCATGTTTCCTCAATATGTAATATTATTTCCATCCACCTACAAGTTTTTTAAATCCAATTTTACCCTTTGGTGAGTTTTTAGTAAAAGATATGAAAGGAATCTTTTGTCTTTTTTCATATGAGGTACTTTTTGACTTTTCCATCCAAAGTACGAGAAGAATGTTTTTTTAACTTATATGGAATGAATAGATTTTATAGAACATTATTTCCATGAAGATTCCTTTAAAATTTTTCAAGTTTATTTTTAATCAACTTCTTTTAGTTCAAAATTATATGACGTTTTAAGAAAGGAAAAATGTTTTTGAAGTAGAAAGAATATTTTCTCAAGAATG
Organism: Viscum album; assembly: GCA_963277665.1. Classification (NCBI taxonomy): domain Eukaryota; kingdom Viridiplantae; phylum Streptophyta; class Magnoliopsida; order Santalales; family Viscaceae; genus Viscum; species Viscum album. Next base: position 506,460,141 of record OY728130.1, read on the forward strand.
GAGTTCAAGTGTTTTATCAAAATTATATTCCATCTAAGATAATATAGGGTTCTGTTTATATACCTATTTTTACGTTGATTTGATTATCTTATGATGGAATTATTTTTACGATATCCTTTTATGGATTATGTTATGATGATGTGATGTTTAAGAATCCCATTTTTATTACATGGGTTATGCTATGATATATGGTTTATGATTTTATGGAACACATAAGAATGGTATTATTATGAGATGGGTGGGACCTATATCTCCCTCCAATGCATTGGGTAAAGATTTATATCTCATGAGATAGACATGGATAGAACGACAGGTTAAACCGGTTCAGTGAAACAGGACTGAAATGAGGAGTGAACTGGGTTTAGAAATGGACTTGGTCCACTAAGATAGTCTTGGCAATGAGTCTTGACTACTAAGAAATGGTTTTCAATGATTATGTGTTTATTCCACAATGCTTCATGTTTTACGTTATGATTGTTGGGATTACATTTCACTTCTATGATTTATCCCATGTTATTATCTCTTTTTCAGGATAAGATTTTCAAAATGTTATGTTCTTATGAATATGATATGTTTGATATTTCATTTGTTTACCCTTACTGAGCATTTGAGCTCACCCTTTTTGATGTTTTATTTTACCCAGGTCAGGAAGAAGGATATTAAGTAGGATATGACAAAAAGGAACTCTAGATATGATGAAATAAATGGGATACAATGTAGATAATTTATGAACCAGTTTTTTATGTTTCCCAGTTTCTAAAGACACTATACCTATATGGTCCTTTCATGGTTTTGTTATATGTTTTAATAAGTGTGCTTTCAATTTTGAAGCAATAAAAATGTATGTAGAGTATGGGTCATTATAAGAACCTCTGACATCACAACTCGAAGTCTCTGATTTCAAGGAAATCGAACCTCTAAACTTAGAAAATTTGTATGATGCAAATTTTGAACAAGCAGTTCAAAACTTTTTGCACGAAGCCTAAGAGTTTATAAGATCCTTTATCTCTAGAAATCACTTATAAAAGTTCTGAGCTTCAAGATTACAAATGTTCCAAAATTCTCAAGCACTTTCAAATGAGCTCCTATTTATAGGCACAACTCCAATGGTCGGATCCCTCCTCCAACGGTCAAATTATTCCTTGAATTTTAGAGGAACCTGTACACATGTCACTCATACAATGGTTAGTTGATATCCGAAAGCACAACATTGTTTTATTTCTAAAAAAGTGTATGTATAACTAAAATATAATATCTGGAATATTAGGAAATGAGAGTTCAGAGTCTAACCAAAAATGAATTTGGATTCTAAAATACAAGGATATTCAGATTCTGTTCTGTAGGAATTCGAAAACTGAATTCTGTAGAATTCCGGATTCTGAATTTCAAGGAAATTTTTATTCTAGATTTATAAGAATTCGAAACCTGATCTTACAAATTTCAGAGTCAGAGTTCATGAGAACTTTGAGTCAGAACTCATAGGAGTTCGGAGTCTGAATTCAGAGAACTTGGAGTCAGAACTTAGAGATGTTTTTAACTAGAATTCGTAATCATAATTCAGAGTCAGAACATAGAAAAGTCCATAACTGGAATTCGTAATCAGAATTCATATTCGAACTTTGCATAAGTTCGTAATGAGAATTCAGATTCGAACATCATGAATGATCATATCCAGAATTCGGACTTGAACTTCACAACATTCGTATCCAGAATTCAGAGTTGATCTTAATGAGAGTTCATAACCAGAATTCGGAGTTAAACTTCATGAGAGTTCGTAACCAGAATTCGGAGTCTTAAAAAAAATACTTCATATCTAATTATTATATGATTCCGAGGTTTTTGGTTACAATCTAATTTTTACACTTAAGAAAAATATTTATATGAAAAATGAAACCTAGGTAAGGGTAAATTTCCTTGGGGAGGGAAACATTCCTTATAGAAGTAAAACAGGGGTAAAAATGAGTTTTTCGTTAAGATAATGTGTGTCTGATTTTCAAAACAATAGGAATGGTAAAGTCATAAGGGAAACCTTATTGACTCAAAAATCTCCCCCTTACATGAAGGAATTGAAAAGTCATAAGGACAACCTTATTGACTCAACCATCTCCCCATTTTAGGAAAGCATAAACATCCTTATGAAAAAGAATATAAGAACTAGTAATAAATTTCTAGACATTGAAATTAAATCTTATCACACTTTTTTCATGGATAATGGTGAATACGACTAACTCCCCCGTAGGATTTCGAACTCTACAGATCATATTCTAGATTTCCGAAATGAGAATTTTCATTTGAATATGGAAATCTTTGTAATGAGAACTTCCCCTTAAATAAACTCCCCCTTACTTGGAGATATTTCTTATTTACGTAGATATATTTTTCCTTCTTCCACTAATAATTATTTTTCCTTCTCCCCCTTTGTGATTTTCAAAAAGAGTTTGAGGGAATGGAAAAACAATATAGTACATGAAATATTAGTATAGACATCCAAACAAAACAAGAATCCACAATTTCATTACGATTGAAAGAATTGGTACAGGGAAAAACAAATACCACAAAAGATCAAAGTGGGATTTATTTTTCTTCTTTTTCCTTGGTCATTAGCATCTTCACAATGGTCTTTAGCTTTTTTAGCACTTTGTGATCCTCCTCTGCTTGCTTTTCTAATGCCTTGATCCTGTCTTCCTGAGCCTTCATGGCCTCTTCCTACGTCTTCAGCAAACCGTCTTGTTTCACTAGCTTTTCTTGGATATCCATCTGAAGATCCTTTTCTGTTTTCCAACATTGGAAAAAATAACTCAAATTTCCATTTAGATCCTTGACATCTTGAATCCGAGAATTTTTTTCAAGATTTATATTTTCCTGAAAGCTATTTCTAAGATTTTTTATTTTGGTATATTTGGTGTCAAAGGCTTCTGTGAAATATTCATGAAATTGATCGAGCTCTTCCAAATATACAACGATTTTCTTAGACCATCTGTTCATATTCATGTAATATTTTTTGTGGTCTTCAAAGTAGATCGTAAAATTCTTATGATCAGCCTCAATCTTAACACATCTCTCCATCACTATAGATACAGAGTCTGTTTTCTGATTCATGCTATGCTGAAGCATTTGGAATCTAGAATCAATTGCTAGTAAGATTGGAATGGTGTCTACCATCTTCTTCATGGACTGAACAACAAAACCATGTTCTAAGGAAGATGACTCTTTATCAGACATTTTACTTGGAGATGGTTCTTCCTCCTACTCTACGAGATTCCTCTTAGAGGTTCCTCAAGCTTCTTACATCCTAAAAATTTCTTTCTTTGGGGTATCAGAAACCACTTGTTTCCCCTTACTGGTTCTCAGAATAGCTTCTTCATCAAGAGATTCATGCTCACTTCTAGATAACTAGACAATCTTATCTTCATCAACTTTTTTCATTCTTAGCTCCATCTTCAACATCTTCAGGAAGACTGAAGTCATTATTATTACTCTCTTTCTCTGACAACTTATTCACTTCCTCTATTTCTCCCTTCTCATTAGCTCCAAGAGTAAAAAGTTTTGAGGATCCGGCTTGAGAAGTCCAGATTGAAAACTTCTCATAAGCGCTCTCTTTTTCTTGATATTCTTCAACTTTCTTAATCACATCATCAGAGCCACCACTGCTCTCATCTTGTTTAACTTCTTCCACAACTTCCTTCTCAACTTCCTTCTCTTTAACTTTTTCCGGAGTCATAAACTTCTTACCCAAAGTCTCTGGTAATTGTTCTACTATAAAATTCTTCAGAAGAGGGATATTATCAAATTAAATTTCAGTGTCCTTCAAAAGGGATTGAAAAATTTCATCCTCTAACATCTTCTTCTTCAGCTTATTTTTCTTGACTTGCTTCTCATGCTCTTCAGTAGTTGATTCATTCAAGGCCTTAGCATCATCAGGATCCAAACCAAACTATGGATCCCCTGCTTTTCTATTCTTATTATCATCCCTCCATTTTTCTAAAACTTAATCTGGGTAGGATTTGTGCTTTATTTGTATAGGAGGTTTGGATTAGACTTCCTTAAACATAGGGTTTTTTTCTTCTACTCCTACATCCTTCAACTTTCTTTTCTTTCTGGCTTTATTTGATGGTTTATATTTTTTAACATTTTTCAGAACAACTTCTTCCTCTTCCTTAGGTAGATCATAAAATTCTCTTGACTCCTTAGAGAAACCAACCTTCAACCTATTTTATGTATCATCACTGATATGCATAACTTTGCAATTTCTTTCCTTATAACTGTAGGGAATATTGAAGGAATCAAGACACAGAACTATCAGCATCAAAAGTAAGGCAGGATACATAATAATCTGAGCTCTCAAATTCCCATTTTTGATATTCTCAATCGTAATGAGGATGTGCCTAATGAGGTTGACCTTCCATAGATTTTCCATGAAATCCAAGATGTACATATCACTTTTATTAAGAGTGTCCTTATCACCATTCCTCGGTACGATGAGACCATGGACCCATAACTGTAGAATCCGATTGTTGGTAGCTATATGGGAAATCATTGTTGTCTTTACATCAGTAAGACTAAGGAATTCCATAGCCTTCACCTTGATGAAACATCCCTGAATATCTGGTATCTTGTGAGATAAGAATTCAGCTTCTCTTTCATATGATCGGCCCACCAAGCTCACTGCCTTGGTGTAAGAGAGTTTTTATGTCTTTCCATAACTCATGAAGGGGAATTTATCTCTTCCATATTCCTTAAAGAAAGAAACGGACTCATAAAATTCTATGAGAATATCCAAATAGACAACATCCTGAGCTCCTATCTCTAAAATAGCTACACTTTCCCATCCATTGACCTTGATGTTCTAGGAAATAATAGAGTCATATTTATTAAAGAAGTTCGGATGAACTAACCTCTCCCTGTATATTTACCACTCTGGAATCAGTTTGACAGTAGACATATCCTAAGAAGTAACTTCTGCAGACATTCGGACTGCAGCACTTCTGAAGTATTCAAAATGGGATTTTGAAAAGTATGGAAAAACTTCATCACACGAGAGCTTGAAAACCGATGTGGGAAAATCTTTTGGGGGTCCTTTATATAGGCAATGGAAGTGACCTTTCAACTTCCAAATCCAATCTAATGGTTGGAAAACCTTCTGATATGATCTAATGGTTGATATGATAGCTTCAAGGAAAAATGGAGTAGGATCTAATCTTTTGAGGTTTTAAAAAGAATTCCGATTTAGGGAAACATCAATCTGAGAAATTTTAAAAGAAAAAGAAACTACCATCCAGAAAAAGGTAATTATGATAAACTCAAGAAATAATCATACCTTTCGGATTGCTAGGAGAATTATTTGTACTGAGGAATATTCTTCATGACGATATTTGGATTCAAAAAAACTTGAATACAAAAAAAACTTCACTAAGAAAATTTTCAAATCAGAGAGTTTCTATGAAGAAAATTGCAGGTTCGAGGATTTTCATTACGAAAATTTTGAGTCCGAAGTTTTTCATTACGAAAACGTCCGATCAAGAGATTTTCATTATGAAAACTTCAGCTCCGAACATTTCCATTAAAAAAACTTCAGGTCCGAAGATCATCATTATGAAAACTTCAGGTCCGAATATTTTCATTATGAATTCATCAAAAACTAGCTTCGAAAAATATATTTAAAAAAACTACGAAAATTTTCATTAAGAAAATTTTTGAAAAACTGATTATGAAAATTTTCATGACGAAAAATTTTGAAAACTTCATTACGAAATTTTTTGAAAACTTCATTATGAAAAATTTTGACAACATTATTACAATTTTTTTTGAAAACTTCCTTATGAAAAATTTTGAAAACTTCATTACGAATTTTTTTGAAAACTTCATTACGAAAAACAAACAAATGTACTTCCCCTATGAAAAGGAGTTTATTACTATAAAGAGATTGATTCAACAGGAAGTTAATTAAGGAGGATTACTTTATGGTTATCATTCCTAACTTATAATTAATTTATTCAAATCTATCAGAAGGTAATGATTTTCTGAAAATGTCAGCAATTTCATCTTTTGTTCTAATAAACTGAAGAATGATATATCCTTTTACAAATAAAACATTTGAAATCATAGTTTTTCCAAGAAGAACGATGTTTCCTATACCAATAATTTCTCCCTGAGAATTATCTCCAAAAGTTACTTTTCTTTTATTGGTCTTGATAATATTTTTGAAATAATTTTTATTACCATTCATATTCCTGGAACATCCATTATCCATGTACCACATATTGTTGTTGGTACCTCCTTTATTTTCCTTAATACAAAAGAGTTAGTCTTTCAGAATCCAAACTTTCTTGGATCTGGAATTGTTAGACAAAAGAATTTTGGGTATCCACATTTGTTTAGAAAAATAAGCTGTATAAAAACCAAGAGATTGAACATTATTCAAGGAGAAATTTTTCTTCAAATTCCCACCACTTTGACATTTAGTGAAAAAAGGGTCTCTTAAGGAAAAAAAAGTTGTTTTTGAGAACCGGGTTTTTAGTATAACCTACTCTAGTAGTGTTTCTTAAAGGTTTAATTTGAGAATACATCTTGTCAAAATTTTCATTCCCAGAGGTAATGTTTGAAAGAAGATTCTTAAGAGAAAATATTTCAGATTATAGTCTGATGACATAAGTTCTATCCTTAGAAATCATTTCCTTAGAGTTAGATTTTTCCTCAAAAACATTTATCTCTAAAATATCATTCTTAAGATCTTTAGAAAGTTATTCTTTAACAAAATTTTCTTTATCATGGTCTTTAGAAGGTTTTTCTAAAAACTCATCTTTATCTCTAAGATCTCAAGAAATATCTGAAATCTTATTTTTAAGAATTTCTTCCCTATAATTTTCCCTGTCTAATTTCTTAGATATTTTACAATTTCATGCTTTATGTAACTTGGAAAATCTAGATACATCTTCATAATAATGTATTTCGTCATTTCCTGAGGATGAAATATCTTCATGAGAAGTACTATTTTTGGAATAGGAATTCTTATCAAGAGATTAATATTTTAAAGCCTCCGCAGATCGTACCTTGGCTATAAACCAAGTATTATTGAAAGAAGTAGTAGAAATGAATCTCATATGCTTCTATGCTGATGAATCATATTCAAAAGATTCACTTTATGAAGATTCTCCACAGCTAGCACTCCAAGTATCATTAGCTTTAAGGCTTTTCTTGTGTTTTTATTGATAGAATTTCTTCTTGTTCCTTTCTGAATTTCATTCTTTCTTTTCCTTCTTTTTCAACAAAGGATAATCAGGTATAATATGACATGTTCTTGTACATTCATAACAATTAAATTCTCCCTCTTTATTATCTCTATAGTCATTCTTCTTGTACTTATTTTGATGGTTCTTTTGAGCTACAATCTTATTCATTCTCTGAGAAATATTGGATAATTCATTCTCAGACTTTTCTATGTCACTAGATTCTGACTGAATAATGACTTTCTTTGTCTTTTATCTTGTTACTCTTTATAGGGTCTTGGATTTCATACGTTTAGAAGTGGTTTTAAAAGTAACTCCCCCATTCCCATTCTTCTTCGTAACATTTTCTGCATCTATCTTCATTCTAGTTTCATGCTGAAGAAGAGTTCCAAACAACTCATCTAAGGAATCTGGGTGACATTCTTGTTCTCATCAATAGATGTCCTCTTGGAATCCAATTCATTTGGCATGATATATATGATCTTGTCTACAAGATCCTTAACATCCAAACCTTTTTCTCCCATAGATTGTAAGCTATTCACAATACTCATAAACCTTTGCTTCACATTACATATAGGTTCTCCATAAGGAATGTTAAATCCATGGAATTCAGCTCTAAGCATAGCTCTTCTTGTCACTGTGACTTTAGATATACCAAAATGTGTAACTTCATGTTTCTTCCAGATAATCTTTGCAGCTTCGCACAATGATATTTGACTATAGATTTTCCTAGTCATGGAACACAAAAATGTATTTCTAACTCTGAAGTTTGATTGATATTTTGTTTTCTCGTGATTCGTAAAGGTTCTCAATTCCTTTTCCAGAATTTTATAATCTCTAGTCAGCATTAGATAATTATCAACTCTAGTATTGATAACAAAAGTCTTCATCCTATCTCTCCAGTACTCATAATCTTTTCCATTATAAACAGGAGTTCTGGTAAGATTTAGGTTATCAATTGAACAAACATTTAAACCTACCGTCCTTAAGAAAAACTTTAGGACACAAACTAGTTAGTAGTATGAGTTTGTAAACAAGAGAAAATGTCCTAAGGAAGGAACTATATATTTTATCTCTAAGAAAAAGTGAATCCAAACTATATGAGTCCAAATATATGAATCTGAAAAATATGATTCCAAAAAAATATGAATCTGTAAAATCAATTCTAAGCATTCTCTTCTAAATTTAATCATGAGATTAATTTAGAGGTAACCTCCTATGATACTAATTGTGAGATTGGTATAGGTTTAGAGGTTTCCAACTTCTGATACCAATTGTTCAAATGGTATTTCTGAGTATGATATACTCTAGAATACCAAATGTAGGATTGAATATGTAATGAGATGCTCAAATAAAATATGGGGGTGAATTGTATAATTTAAAAGTACTTAAGGAAATTTTGTATAACCAAAATTCACAACACCTCTAAGATCTATTATCTTTCTTGATTCTAGAAAAGTGATTCCGAAAATAAAACATAACAAAAATTTACACCAACTAAGATTCTATCTTAAATCGTATAGAATCATACTAAATTATAGTACAAGTTTAAGGAAGTTTATGAATGTTATACTTTCCTCAACAACTAAAATACGCAGTAGAAAACAAAATATTACAAGTAACATTTAATAACTCTTTTAACCCAAAGAGGATTGTATCCAAAAACCCAGGATAAGAGGTCCCTTGATTTATAGTTTCAAGAAAGTTTGTCTTACCCAAACCCAGGTAAGCCTTCAATATAAATATTGGTATCTGTCTTGCTATCCCCGCAAGACCTCGATTTGTAAGTAATTTGGCACCTCCAACTTCACAACCCGAAGTCTCTGATTTCAAGTAAATCGAACCGCTGCACTAAGCAAATCTGCACGATGAAAAGTTTGAACAAGAAGTTCAAAACATTGTGCATGAAGCCTAAGAGTTTATAAGAGCCTCTCCCTCTAGAAATCACTTCAAAAAGTTCTGACCTTCAAAATTACAAAAGTTCCAAAAGTCTCGAGCACGTTCAAATGAGCTCTTATTTATAGGAACAACTCCAACGGTCTGCTCCCTCCTCCAATGGTAAAATTATTCCTTGAATTTCAGAGGGACCTGTACATGTGTCACTCGAACAATGGTTAGATTATAACTGAATGCACAACATCATTTTATTACTAAATATGTCTAAGTATATCTAAAATCCAATATTCAGAATGTAAGAAAATGAGAGTTTGGAGTCTAACCAAAATTGAATTTGGAGTCTACAATACAAGGATATTCAGATTCTTTATTGTATGAATTCGAAACCTGAATTCTATAGAATTTCAGAGTCTGAATTTCAAGGAATTTTGGATTTTGGATTCCTAAGAATTCAGAACCTAAACTTACAATGTTCAGAGTCAGAGTTCATGAGAATTCGGAGTCAGAACTCATAGGAGTTCAGAGTCTGAATTCAGAGAACTCGGAGTTAGAACATATAGAAGGTTATAACTAGAGTTCGTAATCCGAATTTGGAGTCAAAACATAGATAAGTTCATAACCAGAATTCGTAATCATAATTTGTAGTCAAACTTTGGATAAGTTCGTAATCAGAATTCGGAGTCGAACTTCATGAATGTTCGTATCCATAATTCAGACATGAACTTCACAACATTCGTATCCAGAATTCAGATTTGAACTTCAAGAGAGTTCGTAACAAGAATTCGGAGTTGAACATCATGAGAATTCATAACCAGAATTCGGAGTTGAACTTAATGAGAGTTTGTAACTAGAATTCAGAGTCTTAAACATAATACTTCACATCAATGTATTATATGATTATATGGTTTTTAGTTACAATCTGATTTTTACACTTAGAAAAAATATTGATATAAATAATAAAATATAGGTAAGGGTAAATTTCCTTGGGGAAGGAAACTTTCCTTATAGAAGTAAAACAAGGGTAAAAAAGAGTTTTTCCTTAAGATAAGGTCTTTGTGATTTTCAAAACAAGATGAATGGTAAAGTAATAAGGAAACCCTTATTGACTCAAAAATCTCCCCCTTACATGAAGGAATGGAAAATTCATAAGTAAACCCTTATTGACTCATCATAATTCAGATCATTTTATACATTCAAGATCGAAGCATGTATATACAGGGAAAATTATATCCTTTGGAAAACTCACATTCATTGAATCAGCCTACTAAATTAGTTGTACAAACTGATTAAGAGCTCAAATACATAAAAAAGAAAATACAAAGTGGAGTCATGAAAACAAAAAATTTGATTTGGTGGATTTAACACATTCATGGTGGTATAATTTATCTTAATAAACAATGAAATAAAATTAAATTAAAATAAAGTTAGTTTAAAAGTTTTTCACCAGTATCATTCATGAATTTTGTGAAATTACAAGGGTGATTGATGGTATAAACTCTTTAATGAAACAAAAATATGATTAAATCTCATGAAATGGAAAATAAATTAGTTTTTGGATAATTAGTAGTAATTCAAAAGACATTATTTTCTGATTCTTATAAAAATAAATATGATGTTAAGAACAATCAGGATGACCAGAAAAGAAATTAAGGTGATGAAAAATAAAAATTCTAAGAAAGAATAATTTTCTCCCTAAAATATTGAATGTTTTATTAATATTAAATCCCAATAGATTTTTTATATGTATTATTTGGATAAATTTTTTTCTATATATTTCATGATGGTTCCAATTGAATTTTTCCAACTATTTTTATGTAGATACTTTCCTATCAATCATTTATAAAAGCACTTTATACTTCCTAAACACCATTTTGAAAATCATAAAAGGTTATAAATTGAGAAAATATAAACATTCAAAAAATTGGGATAATATAGAAAGATTGAAACTTTTGGAGGAAGGGGAAAGATAAATTTCATTAATGTTATGTAACATAGGGGAAAAAGTTCTTCTTTAAAGTTATTAGTTTCTATTTTTTCTCTTCAAAACATATTTTTTTGAGATTTTAAAATAGTGGGATATTGTTGATCCAATATAATTATTTCTAATCTTTGAAACTTACTTTTGAAACTTAAAAATCCAATTCCTTAAAATTTTATACTATATGATCATAATATTAATAATTTTAATACAATATTGGTTGAATTATAGTTTATAATTTAAAACTAAAAGACATAAATATCATCTTATTAGGGTAATTGGGGAAAACCATTGACTTGTTTTAAATAATGTAACCAAACAAACTGTTATACCGATAAATTATAAAATCATAATTAAGTAAAAGTATATATCATAAAATATAATCATTATATAACACTTGAATAGTGTAAATACAGACATATAAAAACAAGTAAATTAAACATTATAAAATAATTATTAAATATATAAAAAAATTCAAACAATGATGTCTATTATTTAACCTTATTAGTTTAGGAATTCAATAACTCTGACATTGGGTATCCACAGTTTTCCCCAAATCATAAATGTTAGTGTTTCATAAGTAAGGGTTACCTTAATATGAATACCAAATTATATTTTATTTCTCTATCCACATGACCCCTTAATTAAAAAGATCATTATACCATTTATCTTTCTATTCCCATACTACATCGATCCAACAAAAGATCAGAAGGAAATAAAACCAAATTATCTTAAGTAATTTAAAATCTTCAAATATATTCTTTAATAAAAAAATATTGAGATCGTAGATGAATACACTAGTAACATGATGTTACAAAATCAAAAAATTGATATTTACATCATTATTGATGAAAAAAAATTACTTATCCTTAAGAATCTATTTCTAATAAAAATATATAACAATCATATTCACATATCTTGGAGGTGGTTTCAATGGATTTGGAAAAAACCCCTTCTTGACATGAAAGTGTTCATCTCAGCATGTTCATCTGATGCTTGTAATAGAAGGATATATTTGAATCATATAATAGAAAATATTATTATATGAGAACTCTAATTAGGGAAGGATCTAATCCCAACATCCTTGGAAATAAATTGAATAATATATTACCATATCCTTATGACTTTTAAGTTGATTTTAGACTAACCATACATCTAATAGTGATAATTATTACCAAATCTCAACTTTGTATCCAACTCATGTTGGAGGATTCTTCATAACCTCAAGATATAACTTGGATCTCAATTATAAATATTTGAGATAGGTAATTCATTTAGTCTTACCAATTCACTTATGTATAGATAGATATATATATATATATATATATATTATTGAGTTTTTGAAGAGATAAATCATCCGTAATAGTAATGAAATATGTTGACTTTGTAATTTTATCGACTAATACTCAAATTGAAATGTTTTTTTAATATATCCTAGGGAGTCCAATGATTAAATATGTCGTTATGTTTTCCAATTTTTATATTAGTATATGAAATTCTTGCATCATACCCTTAGACATATATCATACATCTATGACTTATTGGGACACCAAGTATTGAGATATAAATTCTATAATATCCCTCTTAATGTTATCCCACCTCATGTTTTTCATGTGCTTCCAATTTGAATAAAGAATGATGATATATGTGAATCGGCCAAAAGATTCGTTATTAGATATGGTTTTGATGGGATACATGTCTATGTTTCAAACCTTATAACTCTATCTCAATAAATATTGATCTTTGAAATATTCTGTAGTACCCCCGATTTGAGGTATGTAGCCTTTGTTTATGTTTTTTTATGATTTTATGGGCATGGGATGAGTTGGGAAATGGTCGAGAGAGTTTGGAATGTTTTTGGATGAGTTTGGAGGCTTTTAAAGGGGCGCATGGTTTCAGCACGGTTAGTGTAAACCGTGCGGATGCTCTAGGAAACCGTGCAGGGAGAGGCAGTAGGCTACGCACGGCCCGCGCACGGTTTGCCAAACCGTGCGAGGAAACCGTGTGGGCACCTGCTCTCAAGGCAGTGGCGTGCGCAGGGTTAGCGCATGGTTTTCCAAACCGTGCGGGCTAACCGTGTGGCCACTTAAAGTTGGGGTTTTTATGTCTGGGCTCCCTCGGGCTTGACCTAAAATACTCCTCTCTTCCTCCCACTCGATCTTCACTTGGGATTTTCTATTTTCAGGGGCTATAAGGGATCTCCCACCCATTTTGGAAGGGTTTTTAAGAGGATTCCAGAGAGTTTGAAGGAGATTCCTCCCGGGTAAGTCATCTCCCATGGTTTCTTTGTATTTTCCTCTAGATATTCTCTTCCCTCATTTTTTGGGTTTCTAGATCTACTCTAGTTGTGTGTAGATCTAGGGTTGTGGTGTCCTTGGATGATTTTTTAAGGATTGTGGGTGTTAGGGAAGAGGATCTAGAGAGGTTTCAGTGGTGCGTTTTCCAGTTTTGGAGGTGCGGTTGCGTGTTGATCGATTTCTTGGGAACCCTAAAGGTAGGTTGCTTCTCTCTCTACTACACTTTGTGGAATTGTGTGGTGCATTTACAATCAAATTCTGTGCTTGAAATTTAATTGGTAAATCATGTGGAAATTTTTTTTGAAAATTGATGGGTGATGAAATTGGCGGTTTTTGGGATGAAATTGGGATTTTTGGGGTAAAAAGGGTTTTGTTGGAAATGGATTTAATTAAGTGATTTTGAAATGTTGGTTTTAAAATTACAATGAACTGGGGAATGAAAATGGCATGTGATGGTGTTTGCGATAATGTGGGATTATTGTGTTTCTCGTGGTTGTATGGATATGGATGGGATTTTGTATTAGAATGTGTTGTTATATTGTAGAGTGGTTGAGAAAGTGCCACTATAATCAGGGAAATGGCTGGATAATGGACGGAAGGGAAACCATCTAGGAAAGTGGCCGAGAAAGTACCACTTGTCAGGTTGTGAACGGGTTGGCCAAGAAAGTACCCCCGTTGTTGGATGATTTCTTGACTATGTGATGTTTGTAGATGGGTCTTGTGAGTTAAATGTGAACACGGAAACCGACATGTGGCTTGATTTTTGTGGCTTTCCCTTGTGTGGAATGTTTGGATTTTGTAATAAGTTTTCAATGGGATTGTTTTATATAAATTTTTTTATATAAATGTGCTAACAGTTTATCCTAGTGGCGTGCATAGGGAATTCATTTGGCGAAATCCTACTGAATAGTTGTACTCACCCCCTGCTTTGGTACTTTGGTGTCTTTGGAGATGTAGTATACCAGGACATGGGAAAAAGTAAGTCATCACCATCTTTTAGCGGTGCCTCGTGATTCTTGGTGGAGCATGGAGTTTGGAACTGGAGTGGAGCTGTGGAGGTGTCATAGATTGTCGTGGCTGTCTTTTGTTTCTGTTTTACTCTGATGTTTTCGTAATGTTCGGTTGTATGATCCATGGGTTATTATGGAACAAATGGGTAAATTGGAATGCATTCATTTCTTTTTTTTGTTGGTCAATGGTTGTTTGGGTAATCCTCTTGAGGAAAAATCATTCCCCACTTTTCTCTTGAATCCCTCTGCATTTATTGCCCACCTTTAGCACCTTGGGAACATTTCTTAATGCCAAGTAACCCTCACCGCCACCTCAAACCCATGAGGTAGGGGTTGGGCATTACAAGTGGTATCAGCTTGTTTGGTTCCTTGGAGTTGATTCTTGGATTTGGAGTTGACATTCGTTCTTGGTTATTCCTTGAGTTGGGATGGTAGCAAGGTGTAGGATTGTCGGAATATGGAATGTATAGCATAAAAGGATGTAGCTAACCCTTTTATGTTGAACTTCAAGTTACCAGGGAGTTGGGTACATAAGTGTTTTGAAGACACTTATAGGCATTGGAAATCTCATTTTCGTGGGTGTAGACAATGAGGTGAGCATGAAATATATGGTAGAAATGACTTCCCTCTAGGATGAATATTTCATTGGGTTTAAGGATTTATGGGTTGAATTGAAAAACTACTTTTCAAATGTGTGAACCTGAAATGGGAATAAACATTGTATTTTGAAAATGGTTGATTTTCAAAAATGGTGCAACATGGGAAATGTACAAGAATGGAAGGCCTGGTTTTGATTGATTGTTATGAAATGTTAATTGACGTGGTTGATTTGTGATTTATATGGAATGCAGACTCATTCTTGTTTTTTTTTATGTTTATAAAAATGGCACTGGGTAGGCATCGTAGAGACCAACCGGAAGTGGCTGATGACAATGTGTTTGCACCTAATTCCTAGGTGAACCCGGAGTTAGTGCAAAGTATAGTCCAAGCCTTCTATGTAGTGGGAAGTATAAATAGATTGGAAGATCCCAAGCATGTTGACTATGTGGCTCAGTTTCGGAAGTAGAACCCTCCTGTTTTTAGGGGTGATGTAGACCCAGAAAGGGCAGAGGTGTGGTTGTCCCGAATAAATAGAATTTTTGAATTCTTGGGAACCCCAGCCGAGCTGAAGGTCAAGCTAGCAACGTATAACCTGGAAGATCTTTCCCTTAAATGGTGTGATCTGGTAGTCCTATTGGGGACGGACCAGGGTATGACGTGGGAATCCTTTGAGGAATTGTTTAATAAACAATTCTACCCTCATACGTTCAAGATTCAACGTATAACTTACTATTTCAGTTTGAAGCAAGAAAAGATGTCAGTAATGGAATATGTAGCTAAGTTTATGAGCATAGTGTGGTTTTCACCTGAGGTGGCTGGTAGCACGTCGCTGAAATCAAGGATTTTTGAGGCATGCATGAGGCAGGAAATCCATTCTAAAATAGCGGTGCTGTGTATCGAGGACTACAAACAAATGGTAAATAGAGCCTCGATAGTTGAGCGAAATCTGCTGGGAACTCTGAGCAGAGGAAGCATGGTAATACCCATAGGGAATAATGGGAACTCTAATGCTGGGTTCAAGCGGAAGAGGGACACATATTCCTAGAGTGGGAGCACGTCACAAAATGCGACGACGGGATCGGTGAACCTTCCTCCGAAGCCCCAGAGTAAATTGGGTTGTTTTAACTGTGGCTCCTCGACGCATATCAAGCAGGATCACACGACACAACCCAGAGCATGTTATAGTTGTAATCATATGGGGAATCTCCAGTACTACTGTAGGAATACTCAGAGGATGAGTGTGCGTGACACCCCTACAAGGATAGCTGGCATCCTATGCTTCGACGGGACAGGGAAGCAGCATACCCTTCGTCAGCAAGGTAAGGTTAGTCATGGTGATTCTTGGAATACCATGAAACCTCAAAAAGGGAGTAAAGACCAGGGTGCAGCAACTAAGACATTGTTCAAGGCTGACCATATTGTGATGGATGATCAGCTACGACCATCCACAGTACGAGGTACTATTCTTTTAAATTCTACCTGCATGCAAGTGTTGTTTGATACGGGTGCTTCACACTCTTTTATTGATGTACGCGTTGTTGATTTTTTGGGTTTAAAGGTAGAGATGATGACTTCAGTTTTGAAACTTAGAACCCCTCTGGGTAGAAAAGAGTGTCGAGCCTTCTTGTGTAGAGCATGTTGTATTTTTGTGGGCGAGATTGAGATAGTGTGGGATATCTCAGTACTTGAGATGGATGGCTATGATGCAATCTTGGGCAGGGATTGGATAATGGCGTTTAAGGCCCACATCGATTGTGATGCACGAACAGTGACTTTTACAACAGACGATGGTGTTAGACATCTCTTCAGAGGAGACATGCATGAGAAGTAGTTTGCAGCAGTCTTGTTGGCACCGACAGTTGGCATGTTATCATGTCAGTTGGCGACATTGTCTTTGGAATCGATAGTGGGTGTTGGGAATAGTGTTTTCCATCAGTGGTTGGTCAGTTCATGGATATTTTTCCCAATGAATTCTCATGGTTACCTCCTCTAGGAGAAGTGGAGTTTACGATTGATCTCTTTCTAGGGACCAGTCCTATCTCACTTTCGTCTTACCGGATGGAACCTACAGAATTGAAGGAGTTGAAAGTCCAGTTGGAAGAGTTAGAAAATAAAGGCTTTATCTAGCCTAGCACATCTCTGTGGGCAGCGCCGGTATTGTTTGTGAAAAGGTCCAATAGAACTTTAAGACTTTTTGTTTATTATCATCGACTTAACCATGTGAAGATATAGAATAGATATCCACTTCCACGAATTGATGACATGTTTGACCATTTGAGGGGAGCCCAGTGGTTCTCCAAGATCGACTTGAGATCAGGATATCATCAATTGTGAGTAAGGAAGGGGGATATTCCTAAAATTACTTTCAGAAGCTGATATGGCCATTATGAGTACGTCGTTATGCCCTTCAGACTAACGAATGCACCAACAGTGTTTATGGAATTGATGAATCGGATATTTCAGAGATATCTGGATTCATTCATGGTGGTGTTTGTGGATGATATTCTCGTGTATTCAGAGACTAGGGAGGAGCATGAAAAACACCTGGCGATAGTTCTAGGGATCTTAAGAGATCATCGGTTGTATACCAAATTGTCAAAATGTAACTTTTGGATACAAGAAGTTCATTTTCTTGGTCATGTGATTTCTGAAAAGTGTGTTTTAGTAGATCTAGAAAAGATAGAGGTCATCATATCATGGTAATCGCAAAAGAATGTGTTTGAGATACGGTGTTTCCTTGGTCTAACTGGGTATTATCTGCATTTTGTTCGTGACTTTTCATGGTTGGCTTCACCAATGACAGCTTTGACAAGGAAGAATGTTCCATTCCAATGGAATGAATAGTGTCAGTAGTGTTTCAAAGAACTAATGGGTCACCTTACATCAACACCAATTTTGGTTTTTCCATAACCAGGGAAAGGGTACGTGGTGTATTGCGATGAATCGAGATCAGGGTTGGGGTGTGTCTTCATGCAAGGGGATCATGTGGTTGTGTATGGATCATGGCAGTTGAGGGTGCATTAGAAGAACTACCCAACTCATTATTTGGAGTTGGCGGTAGTGGTCCATTCTTTGAAAATGTGGCGACATTATCTCTTCAGTCAGAAATTCATAGTCTACATAGATCATAAGAGTTTCAAGCACATTTTCTCACAAAGGGATCTGAACATGAGGCAAATAAGATTGTTGGAATATCTACAGATGTTTGATTTTGACTTAATATACACACTGGGTAAGGGAAGTTCGGTGGCAGATGCATTAAGTATGAAATCATATGCTCAGGTGGTGAAGCAGGCATCAAACCAGGGGAAGTTGATGTCAGTGATAGCTGACATGCAGCTAGAAGGTGAGGACCAAGGCGATAAAGTGGTCTTCTTTCCGGTTTCCTTGATTCCTGACTTGGCAGGCCTGGTTAAAGAGGCGCAGATGTCTAATTCGGAGTGTGATACCATGAGGTCAAAACTCAATGGTGGGGAGACCATTGTGGGTTGGCAGCTGAATAAAGAATCAGTTTTGGGTTTCCGGAAACAGATAGTTGTACCGGTGGCTTGTCCGGAGGATCTTTTCAGGGCGTTCCATCATTCCAGGTGGGTTGTTCAGCCTGTAATTCAGAATATGTATAAGGCGTTGAAAGCGTAGTTCTTGTGGTCTGGAGTTAAAAGAAGAGTGGCTGAGTTCATTTCATGATGCTTGACTTGCCAGCAGGTCAAGGCAGAGCACTAGAGGGTAGCAAGAATATTGTAGTCTTTACCTATTCCTGTTTGGAAATGGGATTAGATAATAATGGATTTTGTCACAGGTCTCCCAAGAATGGTTAGAAAACATGATGCCATTTGGGTGATGGTGGATTGGCTAACGAATTCAGCCCATTTCATTCCAATGTATGAATCTCATACGGTGGAGGATATGTCCAAATTCTATGTCTGGTAGGTGGTAAAAAGGCATGGTGTTGTAGTTTCGATCGTATCAGATAGTGATCCAAGGTTTACATCCCGTTTCTGGAAATCATTGCAGAAATCCCTTGGAACAAAGTTTACCATGAGTACGGCATATCACCCTCAAACGGATGGCCAAACCGAGAGGACGATACAAACCATGGAAGATATGTAGCGGGCTTGTGTGTTGGATTTTGGTGGCTTGTGGGAGGAGCACCTGTCCTTGGTTGAATTCTTGTATAATAACAGTTATCAAGCATCCATACAGATGGCTCTGTTTGAAGCCTTGTATGGGCAGTTGTGTCGTTCTCTACTATGTTGGGTGGAAATGGGTGAGTCTTTGATGGTTGGACAGAGACTTGTCCATGAGACTATAGAAAAGATCATGTTTATCAGGAGGAGGATGGAGATGGATCATATTCGTCATAAATCTTATGCAGATCATCTTCGACGACCGTTGTAGTTCGAGGTGAGTGATCATGTTTTCTTGATGATTTCTCCACGGTTGGGACATCGCCGGTTTGGGAAACAAGGAAAGTTATCTCCGGGGTACATTAGACATTTTGAGATTGTTGAGAAGGTTGGTGAGGTGGCTTATCGGTTGGATTTTCTACCTAGTTTCAGGGCGGTACACAATGTGTTTCTTGTGTCATAGTTGAAAAAGTATCACCTGGATCCAGGAGATGTTATTTGATGGGATCATGCTCAGCTAGAGCTAGATGTTTCGTTGGTGCCCGTGATAGTGTGGGTTGTGGATAGGAAAGAGAAAGTCTTTCATGGTAAAAGCATCGTTCTAGTTTGGTTTTTGTGGAAACAGGGCCAGATCCAGGAAGAAACATGGGAACGGGAGAAAGAAATGGTCGAGCAGTGGCCCGAACTCTTTCAGCAAAGGGTGGGGTCACTACTTTCTGAGGACGGAAATTCCAATGGTGGAGAGAATTTAGTACCCCAGGTTTGAGGTATATAGCCTTTGTTTATATTTTATTATGATTTTACGGGCATGGGATGAGTTAAGAAAAGTTCGGGAGAGTTTGGAATGTTTTTGGATGAGTTTGGAGGCTTTTAATGGGGCGCACAGTTTGAGCACGGTTAGTGTAAACCATGTGGATGCTCCAGGAAACCGTGCAGGGAGAGGCAGTAGGCTACGCATAGCCTACGCATGATTTTCCAAACCATGCGAGGAAACCGTGTGGACACCTGCTCTCAAGGAAGTGGTGTACACACTATTAGTGCACGGTTTTCCAAACCATGCGGGCTGACCGTACGGCCACTTAAAGGTGGGGTTTTTAAGTCTAGGCTCCCTCAGGCTTGACCTAAAACACTCGTATCTTCCTCCCACTCGAGCCTCACCCTGGATTTTCAGTTATCAGAGGCTAGAAGGGATATCCCACTCATTTTGAAAGGGTTTTGAAGAGGATTCAAGAGGGTTTGAAGTTGATTCCTCCAGGGTAAGTCTTCTCCCACGTTTTCTTTGTGTTTTCCTCTAGATCTGCTCTTCCCTCCTTTTTGGTTTTCTGTATCTACACTTTTTGTGTGTAGATCTAGGGTTGTGGTGGCCTTGGATGATGTTTTAAGGCTTGTGAGTGTTAGGGAAGAGGATCTAGAGAGGTTTCAGTGGTGCGTTTGCTGGTTTCAGAGGTGCGGTTGCATGTGGATCGATTTCTCGGGATCCATAAAGGTAGGTAGCTTCTCTATCGACTCAACTTGGTGGAATTGTGTGGTGCATTTACAATTAAATTGTGTTCTTGAAATTTAATTGGTAAATCATGTGTAAAATTTGTTGGAAAATTGATGGGTGATGAAATTGGGGGTTTTTGGCATGAAAATGGGAGTTTGCGGTAAAAATGGGTTTTGTTGGAAATGGATTCAATTGGATGATTTTAAATTGTTGGTTTTAAAATGACAATGAACTAGAGCATGAAAATGGAATGTGATGGTATTTGCGATAATGAGAGATTGATGTGTGGCTCATTCTTGTGTGGATATAGATGGGATTTTTTATTAGAATGTGTTGTGATATTGTAGAGTGGTCGCGAAAGTGCCACTATAATCTGGGAAATGGATGGATAATTGATGGAAGGTCCACCATCTAGGCAAGTGGCTGAGAAAGTACCACTTGTCGGGTTGTGAATGGGTTGGCTGAGAAAGTAACCCCGCTGTTGGTTGACTGCTTGACTATGTGATGTTTGTAGATGGGGCTTGTGAGTGAAATGTGAACAGGGTAACCAGCTTGTGGCTTGATTATTGTGGCTCTCCCTTATGTGGCATGTTTGGATATTGTAATAAGTTTGCAATGGGATTGTTTTATATAAAATGTTTTATATAAATGTGCTAATAGTTTATCCTAGTGGCATGCGTAGGGAAGTCATTTGGGGAAATCCTACTGAGTAGTAGTACTTACCCCCTACTTTGGCACTTTGGTGTCTTTGCAAATGTAGTATACTGGGACATGGGAAAAGGTAAGGCATCACCTTCTTTTAGCGGTGCCTCGTGATGCTTGGTGGAGCATGGAGTTTGGAGCTGGAGTGGAGCTGTAGAGGTGTCATGGATTGTCATGGTTGTCTTTTTTTTGTTGTACTCTGATGTTTTGGTAATGTTCGGTTGTATGAACCTTGGGTTGTTATAGCATGATTGGGTAAATTAGAATGCATGTAATTCTTTTTTTTTGGTAGTTGGTTGTTTGGGTAATCCTCTTGAGAGAAAATCGTTCCCCACTTTTCTCTTGAAGCCCTCGGCTTTTATTGCCAGCCTTTAGTGCCTTGGGAATGTTGCTTATGGCCAAGTAACCCTCACTGCCTCCTCAAGCCAATGAAGTAGGGGCGGGGCATTATATATTCACTATAATTTTATATAGGTACTTTTTATCTTTTTAGAAGACATTTTTCCTCTTATTAATGGATGGTTATGAATTTAATTGAGAAAGTCTAGATGACATTCATTTAATGATTCCCATGTCCATCTTTTTCATGTCTAAGAAGATTAGATCCTCTTCACTCCTCATCATGGGTAGGGTTATATCATCCATTATACTCATAGAATATGAATCTTTATTATCCTTCTATGATTTTAATGGATTGAACAATAATAATCCCTGGCCATATTTAATAACCTTCATTAACACCTATTTATCTCCTTTTTTGTTAATTACATAAGTTTTTTATGATCAATATATATCTTTTACTTAATCACATAGAGATAATGTCACCAAATATTCTATGTTAATATACCTATATTATATTATAAAACATGAACCTAGTATTTCTAATCATGGATTCTGTAATTGGTGGGAGGAATAGACTTTCACAAAGTTATTTTCATGAGTATAAAATCATATCCATTTTTGAAACATCAATTTAGATATCAAAACCTTCACAACTAGTGGGTAATTTGATCATAGTTATTGTGATTATAATCATATTTAAATCATTAAATATCATCATGCATTCATTATCAGATAAATCATAACACTTCTATGAGTTATCTTTTTTAGTGGCTTTAAAATCTTTAGAGGTTTCTCAAAAATAAACAGTAGTGCCAAGACAATCCATGGAAATTGTGGACCTCCATCATAAGTATTGGTCTGGGCCATTAATAATTTCTTTTATCTTCAAGGGATGAACATAGATCCCTTTTTTCTGAAAACATTCCACAAGAATATTACTTTCTCGAATCAAAACTCATATTTATTATAAGTCAATTATAAATATTCATTTCTCAATTTATTCATTTATGTATTAAAATATCCTCAGACTCTTTAATGTTTTTGGAGTACATAAGAATATTATTTATAAATACAACCATTAATTTTTAGAGGTGATCCCAAAATAATCTATCTATAATGTCCATGAGGATATTTGTAACCTTAATGACTCCAAATGGCATCACAATGAACTTTTAGTACCCAAAACATATAAGAATATAAGTCTTGGGGGTATTCTCCTTCACCTTTACATGATAATATCCTAACCGAAGATACACCTTCTATAATCACAACGCTCCATGTAGTAAATCAAAAAAGACATTAATACATGGAATATTATACATGTTACTAATAATGATTTTTTATCCCACAATTATCAATGTAGAGGCACATTGACTCTTCCTTCTTCTTAATGAAAATAACTATTTAACCCCATGGTGTAACAACCTGATGTTTTATAAATAAAATTCCCCTTTTAATTTAATAAAATTCCTAGTAATGTAATATGGTTATATAAAAAACCTAGAATTTTTGGTTTTATCCAATCAGATTTAAAATATTATTATTGATCATTAATGTTGATAATATATCAATTAAAAATTGATCATATAATTAATATAAATATAGGGTTTTAACAAATCCAATTAACATAGAAAAAAACTGATTGCCTCAACCAGAAGGATAATACCCTATGAATCCCATTTTAGGGAGATTCCAAGGAAGATAACATCACTATGATTTTCCTTTAACTAAGACAAATTTTATATCTAATATCTTAAGCATGATAGAAACTATTTATGGGAGAATTTCAATCTCATCGAGATCAAGACCCAAACCATGTATGTCGGACCACCTCATAAAATTCTCTTCATCATGAACCTTACCCAAAGGGAATTTTCTAATTTATTAAAAATATATGTCTCAAGACTCAAGAAATATGAGTATGTACATTATTGTTTTTATAATAATGAATATATCATCCTCATCTTATTATTACTTTATAAATGAATTTTATATTTATTCAATAAAATTAATTTTTTGGGTAATGTTCAAATTCAATTTATGGATTTATTTTCATGAATTAATATATTTTTGAAATAAATAATATTTTTATAAAATAATTATGTTAAATATTTTTTAGTAAATATAAATAATCATATAATTTTTATGAAGTAAAATGTAATTTTAATAAGGGTTCTAAAACTATTATTGTTAAAAAACCATCACATCATTATAAATGTCGATTATTATTATTAACGTGACAATACACGGGTTTTAAATATTATTTTGATAAATGAATATTATTTTAGGAATCAAAACATCAAAATTATTGAATGGCTAATTTTTCAATGTTTTCTTAGATGGTGAAGTTTTTCCAAAAAAATTAATATTGTATAAATATATTATGTGTTTTATGGACTAAAAATGAACCAAAAGAAATTTAATAAATACTATAAAATGTATAAATGGACAAATTTATGTTATACCTATAAATAAATTTGATTTTATGTTTTTTTATTAATTTTATAAATCCATTATGAATCCTCCAAAACCATTAATATGTTTTAAGGTTTAAAATCATTTCTATAAGAGTATGACTCGCATTCTCATCACCAAGGGTATTATTTTACTAAGTTCAAACATTGGACATATAAAATAATTAAAATAACTCTCATTTGGTTGAATCAAATGTCAAAAATCATGGTAACATTAGTGGTTTTGGTTATTTTATTATATGTAGTACAAAGAATATATAATAAAAATTTAGTTTAAAAATATTTTAAAATTAAAACCCCTAATTTGATAAAAATGACCATTTAGCTAAAAGTGTATAATTATATTATTTTATGTTAGGACCAATAGGGGCCTATATACCCTAAGAGGGGGGGGGGTGAATCAATGTATGGATATTCTTTTTCAAAGTTCTTCCTACCCCACTGGATCTTGACCTCTTTATTACAAGGGTCACTTTGTTTTCTCTTGTGTGTAAACTATGTTCACTTCTTTACTTCTTTATCTAATGATGATTCTTTTAATGCAATGTAGGGAAGAAAACAGGAAGACATAGAGATTTTTACTTGGTTCACCCTCACTAGGCTACGTCCAAGGATCATACACCAACAGGTTTCTGGTCGTACCAAATTCCACTATTCTTCACTAGATGTGGATACAATGTTCGGGCTAGATCACTTCTATGCCTAGGCTCACTACCTTTACAAATTTTAGGGTCAGCTCACTGCTTTCCCAAGGGTCACTCCCTATTTCTCTCTCTCTAGCTCACTGCTGGTGGAGAGGATCACCTTCTTTCTCTTCCTTTGGTCACTGCTCTTGGAAGGAATCCACTCACAGTTTATAGACAAGTAGGTCTTTTCATTTGCATGAAAGAATGCATCTTCCTTTGTAATTAGATGCTCTGTTGAAGCCCAGTTTTCATTCGTAGATGAATCTCTCTTGGCACCGAAGGTATTGGGAAACTTCCAGCTTCCACGCAGCACGTAAATCACTGCTGGAAATAAACCTCACTTGGCGCGCAAGTCAACCTCGGTGCGCAAGTCTCTGCGCGCAAGTCACAAAGGGCGCGCAAGTCCTCGTCAGACACTTTCTCCACTCAAGATTCCTCAACTCTAAACCTGTGCGACTCACTTCCTTTTGTGCCCAATCCAATATTAGCGCACAACTCCACACTGGCGCGCAACTTCAAACACTGGCGCACAACTATCACCCTAGTGCGCAAGTCCCACCTGCGCGACCACACACACCACTTGCGCGACCACCACACCTGTGCGACGGGAGATCTGATTTCTCAAACTGTTGAACTCCAGTAAAGAATGAAGAGGGGTGGTCTAGTATTTATAGGCAAATTTACCACCCTGCGCGACGGCAATGAAGTCAACCCTCGGTGCGCAAGTCTCGACGCGCAGGTCTCTTCCCCTGCAAGTCACTTGCGTGACCTACTTCTAAACTTGCATGAACCTCTTTCATTTTCCATATTTTGATCTTCTGATCTTGAAAAACCATAGGCGCGTAAGTTCTCAAACTTCCAAGGCATCGGCGCGCAAGTATCTTTCACAGCGCGCAAGTCACCTGCGCAACTTCACAAAAACATGCACGAACCTTATCCCTTTTCCATATTTTGATGATCTGATTTTGAAAAACATATGGCATGAAAGTTTACAAGACTTCGTGTACACGACGCGCAAGTCCCTTTGCCAAAAACCACTATTCTTCATTTGTCGATTTTCAGGCCCAAAAATTTGGCAAACACTGGAAAGCGGCACAACCTTGTATCTATTCTTTTGTACCGCCTCCAGATCATCCATTCCTTTTGTCGATATTCTTGAGTCAAACATGGATCGTTGACCTTAGATTTTGAACTCGATATTCCATCGTGAAATCTTATTTGTCAACAAATTTCTATGTCATTGTTTTGCTTTGTCAACAATAACCACTCAGATGTCCACCTTGTCAACAAACACAATCACCTCAAAAATGCTTCAATGATGCCTTGAGGGATTTTTTCCCAACATTTTTTATTTCAAAAATGTTCTTATAATTTTAAACAATTACCCATTAAATTTTTTTTAGATAAAATATTTTCAACTTTTGAAAATAATCCACAAGAAATAGACATATTATTTAAAACATAGCATAATGCCAGATATCAACAAAGTGCTTTTTTTAATAATTTAGAATATAGAACCTGGTTTGGTTTAAAATAATTAAAACAAAATAAGAAAATATCATCAAATAATGAACTGTGGAATTTATATAATGGGTTCAATATGTTGTTGAGGAATAATTTCCTTCACTTGGAAAACACCCACCACAAAGAAGTTTATTATAAAATAAATATATCCATAACCTCAATTGGAATTTTAAAAAGGACAAGTCATAGGTATTTTTGAGAACTAATCCTAATCCATAGTTATGCGTGGGATTTTAAGATAAAAAAAATTAAAAAATATTTTTATGCACTCTCTAGTTTAGTGTAGGGTACTTTGTTTTATAAATAAAAAAATAAACAAAAAACAAATCTAAAATATAACGTATAAATAGAAAGAGAAATAAATGAGAAATTTTAAGATGTGTCTCATTTCAATATAAATAATTTTTTTTCAAGAGTTGTTGAATTTTTCTTTTAGAGTATCTTGGACAATTTTCACAAGAGTTTTAGGAAAAACTATCATGTATAGTTCTTAATAAGTTATCTATGTAGAAAAGGTTCATACAGTTATTCCTACAATATTCTCTATATATTCCAAACTATATCATCCCATTATCATCATGTGAATGGTCTTCTTCATTAAAAATAACTCTACAAAAAAAGTATACTTTAAGTAATAATCAATTGTACATTAATTTCACTAAATATACAATTAATTCGTCGAAAACTTGGTATTGGAGATTTTAAAAGTCTCTACTAATATGTCTTACATGGTATGATGTCCTCACTTAAAGAATCATTACATGATCTCAAATTTAGTTTTCAAGGTTAGTTTACATGAAAACGTATCATGGGTATATCAATAATTTATGTTGTTTGTAACACCCCAAGCTTTTACGTTACGCTTCTCTTTGAATAATGTGATGTGTTGTACGCAATAGCGAGTTCTAACACACCATAACCAATCAAACTAGCAGTTATGAATAGTATTACCTACTTTTTGAAATTATATATATTTTATATTTCAAAATGGACTTCATTTTTAGATTCAGAATATCGAATTTATCCTAAGCTGAAATTTTGGTACTTTTCGGATAACCTTAATATTTTGATGAATAGTGAAAATTACTAAATTTTAATTAAAAACAACTTTTTTAATCAAAATAATTTATATTGATACATTATGAATTTGAGTGGTTTTAAAGTATATTTATAATATATTTTTACCATTTAATATAATTTTGGTCATTGGACATAATTTTACAATTAAACCGGACATAAACAAGTGTCAATCTTTTGATAGTTATTATCTCTTAAAACACGCTTTTTGTTTTAACAACAGGAATTAATATTAAATTAATTTTTTCCACTTATGTGTTATGAATTTGGAAAAATGGATTCCGTATTTGGAATCAGTATGTTCAAATTATGTAAATAGGTAACTTTTATTTTTAGACATTTTGAATAATTACTTCGGTAAATATTTTATTTACCATGGTTAAGGGTAAATCCGGTAAATAAGGGTTATCAAAATAAAATTATAATAATACTAAATTACCCTAAAACGTGTCCTAGCCTCATTGGTTGATACATGTTCGACCATAGGCATCTTTGGGTCGATTTGGAAACCCCATGGAGCCACTTGTAGGTGATAGGGACACTTAATTTTAATTAAGTTAAAATAAGTACAAAAATGACATAAGCATATATCTTTTAGAAAAACAATTTTTACATAGGGTTATATATGTTGGATTTTCGACTATAAATATTCATTAGAAATATAAAAATAGTTCCTACGTAATGATATTTTATTTATAATTTTTTGAGATTACATAAGTTAATTTATTTATGACACAATGATGATGAAGTAATTAACATAATAGTGAAACTTTAAAATAATTGATATTATAAATAGCAAAATAAATATAATTTGAGACTTTTAATGAATTAAAATAATTTAATAGGATAATATGACATATTATTATTGATTTAATTAACTTTTTTCGAAGTAATAATTCTGTTATTAGTTTCACAAAAATCAACTATTGAATAGTGTCAAAATTGACATAAAAGAGTTTTTAAAAATAATATTATATTATTAATTGATATTAAATTCCAAAAAATCTAAGGTTCATCCAAGAGACCTATATAAGGATAGGTGTATCATTAATGGACCACTTGGGGTCTCTTGGATGTATATAGTATGTTTATTAACTATATAATATAAAAATACAAAGTGACATGGTAAATGTCAAACTAATTAACTAAGAGTTAATACTTAAAGATAAGGTTAATATAGTAACCCAAACCTGTATAAATTCTATTGGTTGAATGTTTTTCGACCTATCCTCACCTTAAAATTTAAATAATAAACTTTTGAGCCATTAGAAACCGAATATGAAATTATTATAAATTAATATTTCTAGATTTTTCAAAGGTGCCCCTCACCCCTCTTATAAAAAGGCACTCCTCCTTCTCATTTCTTCACACCATCAAAGCCTTTTGGTTCGGCCAAACTCTGCTCAAATACTCTCCCAACTTCCCTCACTATAATCTATAGGCCTTAGTTTGATCTGAAAGCCAACCTAAGGAACCCTTTTGATCAAATCAAAAGGAAGAGCCTGAAGAAGAGGTAATAATTTCACCACCCTTTTCCAAGTTCCTTTCTTCTTCCACTTCTTCTTCCTTTGTTATTACCATTCTAAAATAATAACTCCAATATCATATATATACTGTGATGTTATTATAAATATGGTACAACCATATTTAGTATTCTATCCACCCTTTGAATAACATGTCACCATACGTGCGTACGTACGGCTTACCGTCTCCACGTCATGGTGTAATTGTTATTAAATATATTATTATTTGGATGGGTATAATAATGATGTGTAACTCATGTAAATAATAAATATAACATGATAATTATTCTGTATATATGATATACCATCCATTTATATATTATTTTAACATCAAAAGAATGATATTGTCGCTCGTGCGTACGTACGGACTACCGTCTCCACGAACGCGATGAGATTCATTCTCCATCGTATCCATTCAAGTATAATTATCATTTGATGATTTAAAAATAATGTTTAAGGACTTGATATCATTCTGTATATGAATAATATACAACCTATCCATGACAAACATGGCTTATGTAACAAAACATATAAAAGAAAATGAGTAAGTTAACACCTGAAACGACGATAATACTAAGATATTATTAACAAAGAAATGTTAAAAGATCATATATGATATCATATGAATGTATATGATTCTTGTATGATTTAATAACCATTATTTCACTATTATACAGTAGGTTAACCTACCCCAACCAAGGAAAAGTTCAAGGTAAGGGTTATTTCAAAATCTCTTCATTATCCGAGGTTGTTTATACGTAATAATCTACTGGGATCTCTTTAACATCCACATCCATGTTTCTTAAAAATGTATTTAAAAACATTTTTACTATTTAAAAGAATATGGGTTAAAGTCATTTATAACCTTTTTTTGACTTTTTATTAGATTTTTAGAAAGGAATATTTCTGTCATTTTCCAAACACGGTGCTTTTAACCTTTTCGACAGAATTAATGTAAGAATGTTTTTTTAACTTATACGGAGGGTGCGATTATTTTCCGCCGTTATAAAATTGTCGAAGCTTACCTTACAAGATTATAAAAATATTTTCAAAGAAAAATGTTTTATTTTATAAATATATGACTCTTAAATGATTTCAAAAATAGAAATAGATATTTCTCCAAAAAGAGTTTTGATTTCATCTATGTCAACATCCTTTGATGGATTTTACGCTTATTTGAAGTTGATTTATTATGATACAAAACTTCTATATTTTATTGAAGGTTTTGTGATATGTTTGACTGTGGATGTGCTATTTTTATACCATTCATAGTTTATGGTGAAAGTATTGACATATCGTATGCTAGTTTTAATACAAATGTTTATGTTATGTTTAAACCTTTTCGTATGGGAATGCATTGGACTTAATATGTGATGGGTGGAGCCCGCTATAGCTCCTCGATGCATCGGTTGGTCTCATGAGACAAACTAGTGTCTTGGTACAAGGACTTGCCAAAATCTTATTTGTAGTCTTGGCACGAGGCCTTGGCTATGTGGTTATGATAGTCTGGCATTATGCATTCCATCGTTATGAAAGTGGTTATTGATAGTGCATGTGATTATTTGATTAGTTGAATATCCATGTGAATAAGTAAATGGAATTATTTCATTTTATTTTTTCCATATTATGTTTAAGTTCAAGTTTAAAAGGTTTTTGTTTTAGTTATATATTTCCCTAAATGTTTATTCTTATTTATGAAAGTTTCTGCTATATTGTTATCCTTACTGGGCATTTGAGCTCACCCCTTTTCAATGTTTTATTTTTCCCAGGAAGTGAAGAAGTAAATTATGAATGACCTACATTGATATTATGAGGGGATACTAGTCTGGATTATGGAGACAATATGTTGTTGTAGTAGTTTTTCACTTCATGATGTAATGTAAAACTTTATGAATATATCTGGTGTTTCCAAGGCTACTAAACCAATCGGTATTTTGAGATTTGATCTTTCTTGTGATCATTCCAATGTTATGTAATAATGAACCGACTCTGGGTCACTGGGGTCGGGGCGTTACAGTTGGTATTAGAGAAAGTTTAGTACAAATCTTGGAAGCTAGATTTAGATAAACTCTGATTAGAGCACGTAGACCTAAGATGAACTTTGAGGATTAGTATAGAATAACTTCCTAGAATTTTGGTATTGTAGAGATTTTGTGAGTTTTCTGAGCAATACATCCCAGTCTGGATATGAGCAGGTAGAGGCGGCTCTTGCATAGATGTACCTAGGGGTAAAACCCGAAAACACCCCTTTGAGCAAGACTCGAACGAGAACTGGTGCACGACAATGGGCCTTGCTGCACTCTTGGTTACGACACTCCCGGGGGATATGCTTAGGATAACTCTCATTTTCTTTACAAATCATTATGAAGGGTATATGATTATATAATTCCTCATAGAAAACATTCTTATGATTATGGATTATATCCATAAATAGTTCAATTTATGTTAAGTGTTTTTTAAGTATGGGATTATGTATTTTGATTCATAAACTGATCTAGTTTATACCATTGTTTATAAATGGCACCTAGTGGAATAAATGGAAACCATATCAATACACACACTCCTTGTAGGGATTCCCCTCCATCTCAAGATAATTATAATGGATCTGGTGATGCAACTCGTGCCGATTAGCTAATCACCATACTGGGACAACTTACTCAGGTTATGAATAATAACCTTTCCTGTATAGAGCACCCTGATCCACAGCGTAGAGGATCAATGTTAGATCGATTCATGAGGCATCAACCACCAACGTTCAATGGGAGTACAAATCCCTTAGTATCTGAGCAATGGATATTTTCCCTAGAGAAAATATTTCAGGCTTTGGGGAGTAGTGAAAGGGAAAAAGTTATCATGGCAGTTTGCCGCCTCACTGGAGATGCTGATCAATGGTGGTCATTGATTCAAAATATGAACGAAGATGATGAAGTATAAAATATGGAATGGAGGGAGTTCAAAGATCTATTTTTAGAAAAATACTTTCCTCGCAACCATCAAGCAGATATGGAAGGACAATTTCTGAGTCTGAGACAGAAGGAGGATGAGAATGTCGCAATGTATAAGGATAACTTTACAAGGTTAGCAAGGTATGCTAGAGATTATATACGTTACCCAAGAAGTAATATTGATCGTTTCTTTGATGGTTTAAAACCATTTCTCCGTCGAGAATTAGTCTCACAATCCTTTTCATCGTACGAAGACATTGTCTCATGTGCTATCAAGACCGAAAAAGAATTCTCTAAGTCTTATGACTTTAAAGAAAAGAAAGATAAGAAGAGACCTGCTGATCAATCTGGGAATGGAAATAAGGGGAAGAAGGGAAAGGTTGAATATACATCCTGTGGTAAATGTGGGAAGAAACACCCCGGTACTTTCTTGAAGGGAATGAGAGTCTATTACAAGTGTGGTGAAAAAGGCCACCAAGCTCGTGATTGCAAGGGGAAAAGGAAGCTACCAATGTTCAGTGCTACAATTGCATGGAGATGGGGCATTATGCAAATGAATTTCCTAAGCATCAAGAGAACTTACCTCAGAAAAGGCCAAGGGATCAAGGCCAAGCTTATGCTATCACTACTGCTGAGGTGGAAGCTCCAAAAGACATGGTGGCAGGTAATTTAATGGTTTCCTCAAGTTTAGAAAATGAATTATTTGATTCTAGATAATCGCATTGTTTCATATCTTCCCAGTTTTCTAAGTAAATTAGATATTTCCAATTTGATTTAACAAGGGAGTTGTCAGTTAAAACTCCTAAGGGAAGTATCATTGCAACAATGTTTTGTGAATCAGTCCCCATTAGAGCACATAAATGTTCTTTATATGCTTATCTCATCGTCATACCTATGATTGAGTTCGATATAATCCTTGGTATGGACTGGATTTCAGACTATGATGCGAAGATTTATTGTAAGAAGAAATAGGTTACGATTCTTGATGATGATGATGATAAGGAACACCATATCTTTAGAGCAGAATCGTCACCACCTAATTCTTATCTAGATCCACCCCCAGTAGCTCAACTAAATTCAATTATTGGGGAGGAAGAGAATTAAATAATCATGGGTGAGGAAAGGAATGCTCAAATAGAGTATGTACCTATTATGAAAGAATATGTAGATGTATTTCCGGAAGATTTACCTGGACATCCTCCAGAACTAGAAGTTGAGTTTTCCATTGATTTAATTCCTGGATCAAGGCCTATATCGAAGACCCCTTATAGAATGGCCACTATAGAATTAGTTGAACTATAGAAACAACTAGAGGAATTGAGTAATAAGGGATTTATTCACCCTAGTGTTTCTCCACGGGGAGCCCCTGTTCTTTTTGTTAAAAAGAAAGATGGATCTATGAGGTTATGTGTCGACTATAGGGATATCAATGCTATAACAATAAAGAACAAGTATCCCCTACCTCGAATTGATGATTTATTTGACCAACTACATGGAGCTCAATAATTTTCAAAGATTGACCTTCGATCTGGATACCATCAATTGTGTGTGAAGAAGGGAGACATTCCGAAGATAGCATTTCGAACCAGGTACAGGCATTACGAGTTTACTGTAATGCCTTTTGGATTGACTAATGCACCCTCTTTATTCATGGATCTGATGAATAGAGTTTTCAAGTAGTATCTCGATGAATTTGTGGTGTTATTTATTGATGATATCTTGGTATACTCACAATGCTACGAAGATCATGAAAATTGCTTGCACATTATCTTGAAGACTCTGAGAAGACATGAATTATATGGGATGTTTAGCAAGTGTGAATTCTGGCTTCAGAAGATTTCTTTTCTTGGCCATATTGTCTCTAAAGATGGAATCTCTGTTGACCCTTCTAAGACTAAGGCAATCCAATAATGGCCAGCACCGACAAGTATAACTGAGGTACGTAGTTTTATTGGTTTAGTAGGTTATTATCGACGTTTCGTCCAGAATTTTTCCCGATTGGCTAACCCATTAACGAAGCTCACACGTAAAGGGGTTAAATTTGTTTGGACAAAAGATTATGAAGAATGCTTCGATGAACTGAAGAGAAGATTAGTCAATGCTCCTATATTGACTCTACCATCGGGGAATGATGGGTTCGTTATTTATAGTGATGCATCGAAGAAAGGACTTGGTTGTGTCCTTATGCAGAATGATAAGGTTATTTCCTATGCATCACGACAGTTGAAAATTCATGAACAAAACTATCCTACTCATTATCTCGAGTTAGAAGCTGTGATCTTTTATTTGAAGATATGGAGGCACTACCTCTATGGTGAAAATTTTGAGATTTATACTGATCACAAGAGTTTGAAGTATATTTTCTCACAAAAAGAACTCAACATGAGGCAAAGGAGATGGCTTGAATTACTCAAGTATTATGATTTCACGATACACTACCACCCGGGGAAGGAAAACAAGGTGGAAGATGCTTTGAGCAGAAAAGATCATGGAGTTTTGAACAATATGAGAATTGAAAGGGATCCAATTTTCATGGATCTAGTGAAGATGGATATGGGAATAACCAGGGAAGTAGAAACATCAATGCTTTTTCAAATGGTTTCCAAACCATCTTTACTAGAAAGGATTAAGAGTTCTCAGACCGATGATGATAAATTTAAAAAGAAGATTAAAGCTATGAATGATGGGAGACTGAGAGACTTTTTGTATGAAGATGGAATTTTGAAATTTGGGAAGAGACTTTGTGTTCCCGATATACCTGATCTAAAAAGGGAATTTCTGGATGATGCTCATAGTTCCAATTTCTCTATACACCCTGGGAGCACCAAAATGTATAGAGATTTGAAGGAATATTTTTGGTGGGAAAATATAAAGAGGGAGATTGCTGATTTTGTGTCAAGATGTATGGTTTGTC
Source organism: Viscum album (assembly GCA_963277665.1). Classification (NCBI taxonomy): domain Eukaryota; kingdom Viridiplantae; phylum Streptophyta; class Magnoliopsida; order Santalales; family Viscaceae; genus Viscum; species Viscum album. The sequence goes on from OY728130.1 coordinate 506,494,948, forward strand.
AACAAGTGAAAGCTGGAAGGCAACACCCCGGGGGAGTCATGCAACCTCTTCCCATACCGGAGTGGAAATGGGACAATATTACGATGCACTTTGTCATAGGGCTACCAAAGACTCCTTGAGGGAACGATGCAATATGGGTTATTGTTGATCGTCTTACCATGTCAACACATTTTCTTGCTATAAGAGAAGATCTACCCCTGGAACGTCTAGAAAGACTATATATTAATGAAGTTGTGAGACTTCATGGAGTACCCCTATCAATTGTTTCTGATCGTGACCCCCGTTTTACTTCAAGATTCTGGAAAAGTCTTTAGAAATCCCTGGATACTGAACTTCATTAGAGTACTGCTTACCACCCTCAGACAGATAGACAATCAGATCGGACTATTCAAACCTTATAAGACATGTTGAGATCCTACTCACTTGACTTTCAGGGTATGTGCGATCAGTATTTACCTCTGGTAGAATTTTCCTATAAAAATAGCTTCCATTCGAGTATTCAGATCGCACCATATGAATCATTATACGGAAAGAGATGTCGCACACCAACCTGTTGGGATGACGTTGGTGAAAGAAAACTTGTAGGTCCAGAACTAGTGGAGGAAACGATTGAAAAGGTGAAGGTAATCCAAAATCACATCAAATCATCTCAAAGTAGGCTTGAGAGCTATGCCGATAATCGAAGGAAGGTTTTGGAATTTCAAGTCGGTGATCATGTTTCCCTGAAGGTATCTCCATGGAAGTGAGTCATACATTTTGGTAAGAAAGGTAAATTGAGTCCCAGGTACATCGGACCTTTCGAAATTCTAGAATGAATTAGGGTTGTAGCTTACCGATTGGCAATGTCGCCAAGTCTCTCCAAAGTTCATGATGTGTTCCACGTATCTATGTTGAGGAAATACATGCCTGACCCAACGCAAGTACTCACCTATGAGGAGTTAGAACTGGAACCCGATCTGTATTATTGCGAAGAGCCCGTTAGAATTCTTGATACGAGAGAACAAGTACTGAGAAACCGGACGACGCGTCTGGTAAAAGTTTTGTGGAGATACCATAAGATGGAAGAGGCAACGTGGGAACCCGAGGAACTTATGATGAAGAATCACCCAAGTCTTTTCATGTGATAATATTCTAGAAATTTTAAGGACGAAATTATTTGAAGGAGGGGAGAATGTAACACCCCAAGCTTTTACGGTACGCTTCTCTTTGAATAATGTGATAGCATGTGTTGTACGCAACACTGAGTTCTAACACACCATAACCAATCAAACTAGCCGTTATGAATAGTAATACCTAATTTTTAAAATTATATATATTTTATATTTCAAAATGGACATCATTTTTAGATTAGGAATATCGAATTTAGCCTACGGTGAAATTTTGGTACTTTTCGGATAACTTTAATATTTTGATGAATAGTGAAAATTACTAAATTTTAATTAAAAACAACTTTTTTAATCAAAATAATTTATATTGATAAATTATTAATTTGAGTGGTTTTAAAGTATATTTAGAATATATTTTTACTAGTTAATTTAATGTTGGTCATTGGACATAATTTTACAATTAAACTGGACATAAACAAGTGTCAATCTTTTGATAGTTATTATCTCTTAAAAACACGCTTTTTGTTTTAACAGGAATTAATTTTAAATTAATTTCTGCCAATTCTGTGTTTTGAATTTAGAAAAATGGATTCCATATTTGGAATCAGGATATTCAAATTGTGTAAATAGGTAACTTTTATTTTTATACATTTTGAATAATTACTTCGGTAAATATTTTATTTACCATGGTTAAGGGTAAATCCGGTAAATAAGGGTTAAAAAATAATATTATAGTAACACTAAATTACCCTAAAACGTTTCCTAGACTCATTGGTTGATGCATTTTCTACCATATGCATCTTTGGGTCGATTTTGGGACCCCATGGAGCCACTTGTAGGTGATAGGGACACTTAATTTTAATTAAGTTAAAATAAGTACAAAAATGACATAAGCATATATCTTTTAGAAAAACAATTTTTACATAGGGGTATATATGTTGGATATTCGACTATAAATATTCATTAGAAATATAAAAGTATTTCCTACATAATGATATTTTATTTATAATTTTTAGAGATTACATAAGTTAATTTATTTATGACACAATGATGATGAAGCAATTAACATAATAGTGAAACTTTAAAATAATTGATATTATAAATACCCAAATATATATAATTTTAGACTTTTAATGAATTACAATAATTTTCTAGGATAATATAACATATTAGTATTGATTTAATTAACTTTTTTCGAAGTAATAATTCTGTTATGAGTTTCACAATAATCAACTATTAAATAGTGTGAAAATTGACATAAACGAGTTTTTAAAACAAATATTATATTATTAATTGATATTAAATTCCTAAAAATCAAAGGTTCGGCCAAGAGACTTATATAATGATAGATGTATCATTAATGGACCACTTTGGGGTCGCTTGGATGTATATAGTATGTTTATTAACTATATAATATAAAACTAGAAAGTGACATGGTAAATGTCAAACTAATTAACTAAGAGTTAATACTTAAAGATAAGGTTAATATAGTAAGCCAAACCTATCTAAATTATATTGGTTGAATGGTTTTCGACCTATCCTCACCTTATAATTTAAATAATCAACTTTGGAGCCATTAGAAACCGAATATGAATTTATTATAAATTAAAATTTCTAGCTTTTCCAAAGGTGCCCCTCACCCCTCTTATAAAAAGACACTCCTCCTTCTCATTTCTTCACACCTTCAAAGCCTTTTGGTTCGGCCAAAATCTACCCAAATAATCTCCCAAAATCCCTCACTACATCCTAGAGACCTTAGTTTGATCAGAAATTCAACCTAAATAACCCTTTTGATCAAATCAAAAGGAAGAGCCCGAAGAAGAGGTAATAATTTCACCACCCTTTTCCAAGTTCCTTTCTTCTTCCACTTCTTCTTCCTTTGTTATTACCATTATAAAATTATAACTCCAGTATCATATATATACTATGATGTTATTATAAATATGGTACAACCATATTCATTGTTCTATCCACCCTTTGAATAACATGTCACCATACATGCGTACGTACGGCTTACCGTCTCCACGTTGTGGTGTAATTGTTATTCAATATATTATTATTTGGATGGGTATAATAATGATGTGTAACTCATGTAAATAATAAATATAACATGTTAATGATTCTTTATATATGATATACCATCCATTTATATATTATTTTAATATCAAAAGAATGATATTGTCACTCGTGCGTACGTACGGACTACCGTCTCCAGGAACGCGATGAGATTCATTCTTCATCATATCCATTCAAGTATAATTATCATTTGATGATTTAAAAATAATGTTTAAGGACTTGGTATCATTCTGTATATGAATAATATACAACCTATCCATGAAAAACATGGCTTATGTAACAAAACATATAAAATAAAACGAGTAAGTTAACACCCAAAATGACGATAATACTAAGATATTATTAACAAAGCAATGTTAAAAGATCATATATGATATCATATTAATGTATCTGATTCTTGTATGATTTAATAACAATTATTTCACTATTATACAGAAGGTTAACCTACCCCAACAAAGGAAAAGTACAAGGTAAGGGTTATTTCACAATCTCTTCATTATCCGAGGTTGTTTATACTTAATAATCTACTGGGATCTCTTTATCATCCACATCCATGTTTCTTAAAAATGCATTTCAAAACATTTTTACTATTTAAAAGAATATGGTTTAAATTCATTTATACCATTTTTTTGACTTTTTATAAGAGTTTTATAAAGGAATATTTCCGTCGTTTTCCAAACAAGGTGCTTTTAACCTTTTCGACAGAATTAAGGTAAGAATGTTTTTTTAACTTATACGCCGGGTGCGGTTATTTTCTGCCATTATAAAATCGTCGAAGCTTCACTTACAAGATTATAAGAATATTTTCAAATAAAAATGTTTTATTTTATAAATATTTGACTCTTAAATGATTTCAAAAATAGAAAGAGATATTTCTCTAAAAAGAGTTTCGATTTCATCTATGTCAACATCCTTTGATGGATTTTACGCTTATTTGAAGTTGATTTATTATGATACAAAACTTCTATATTGTATTGAAGATTTTGTGATATGTTTGAATGTGGATGTGCTATTTTTATACCATTAACAGTTTATGGTGAATGTATTGACATATTGTATGCTAGTTTTAATGCGAATGTTTATGTTATGTTTAAACCTTTTCATATGGGAATGAATTGGACTTAATATGTGACGGGTGGAGCCCGCTATAGCTCCTCTATGCATCGGTAGGTCTCATGAGACAAACTAGTGTCTTGGCACAAGGCCTTGGAAAAATTTTATTTGTAGTCTTGGCACGAGGCCTTGGCTATGTGGTTATGATAGTCTGGCATTATGCATTCCATCGTTATGAAAGTGGTTATTGATATTGCATGTGATTATTCGATTAGTAGAATATCCATGTGAATAAGTAAATGTAATTATTTCATTTTTTCCATATTATGTTTAAGTTAAAGTTGAAAAGGCTTTTTTTAGTTATACATTGCCTTTAATGTTTATTCTTATTTATGAAAGTTTCCGCTATATTGTTATCCTTACTGGGCATTTGAGCTCACCCCTTTTCTATGTTTTATTTTTCCCTGGAAGTGAAGAAGTAAATTATGAATGAACTGCAGGAATATTATGAGGGGATAATAGTGTGGATTATGGAGACAATATGTGGTTTTAGTAGTTTTTCAATTAATGATGTAATGTAAAACATTATGAATATATCTAGTGTTTCCAAGGCTACTAAACCAATCGGTCTTTCGTGATTTGATCTTTCTTCTGATCATTCCAATGTTATGTAATAATGCACCGACTCTGGGTCACTGGGGTCAGGGCGTTACATTGTTAATCCATTTTTTTGTATGGTGGGATCATTAATTCATGGGGTCACATGATTCTATCACACAACATGTTAATTACTTCACAAAGAAAATTATTTTTTCTCCCTGCAGGTAAATGTTTTCAAGCGTTAGGTTATTATCCTTATAGTAAATAAAAATACAAATATACATGGTTTTTACAAGACATAACTAAATATTGCTTACATGTTTCATAGTATGTTGGTTTCTATTTTAGTTATTTGATTCCCAAAACATGTTAGGTTTTTTAACACACTATTGTATGATCTATATCACATGGTTAGTTTATGACTTGGGTATAATTTTCTTATATAAAACATGGTAGGTACTTTTTCTGTATTGTTTGTTGGACTAAAATATGTGGTAGCTTTCATATGATAACATATCCTTCATAGCTAGTTCAAAATCCACACACAGTAAGAAAAATACACATGTAGTAGGTTTTCACAATAAGTTACATTCTTATCCAATTTTTTATTTTGGTATAGAAAACAATATAAAAATAAAAATAATTAAATACATTTATAACATTTTAAATAAGATTCTGGATCATTAAAATAATGATTTATTAGCCCAATACAACAATTTTGAACTTTTTGATGATATAAATTTATTAAATTTAAAATTAAATGAATTGAATTCATCAAAATTATATTGACTATAAATTAAAAAAAAATATATAAATATCATAAATATTTAACAAAGCACTTATATTGTGAAAAATATTTAAATTGAATGAAATTAATGTCCTTCAATTACTCCCACATTTTGGATTATAAGATAGTGAATTGATTGGAATGTAAAATAAGATAATAAAAGAAAAATTATAAATCAGAATAAAATATGTATTTCATTAGCATTATATAATATATTACTAAAATATTTACAAGGAGTCACTATCAGTAATTATATTTATAATTAAATATTGAACATCTCTAACATCTAAATAAAGTATAGGATCATTTCCATTAGAAGTATTAGTATGGTAATATGATGTATTTTAATTTTCATAGAAGGATATTTGGTCTCCAAATACAATATACCTCAATACTCATCAATAATGCTCAATTTGTTGTCTTGGAGAGAAGCTGAATGTGTTAATGGTATACAAGGTTTTGGTTTGAGATAAGAACATAAAGATATCTATATGGGCTAACATATATATACTAGAAGTGTATAGAAAGGATTCATAAACCTATTAATGGAACTCACTTCATGAAAACCATACTCCAAATCCCAAACGGAATATTCTGTAGTTTGTATGAAAAATTCCAAAACTAGAGTCTGTAACTTGATTTTCTCCACTTGTGACACAAAATATATTGTCATGGGAGGCATTTTGTGATTTGAGTAAAGGTTAATGAATATATATTTTAAATTATATGTTTTAAATATTTTAATAATTTCATAATAAATATCCTTTTATGGTCTCAATCTTTCCTTTCATGCATATCATTTTACTTGGCCATAGATATGATTTTGGTAGAATGTATTTGAAAACCAACAAAAACAACTTCTATGGTATGTATAAATTCATGAAACACAATCATTAACTCATGATTTAGGTGTTTTCTAAAATTTTCCTCATCTAAAACTTGAAGAACATGAGGTGTAGGAGGAGGTACGATAACAAGTGTAGGAGAAGTATGAAACACTACATTAATGAATCTTTGATTTGACTGAAACACCATATAAAATAGATACTCGTTAAAAAAACTAAATGTTCCTTCATATATTTAATATCATTATTCGGTAAGGTAATATATACCTAAAATATATGTTACATACTAGAAATCACTGACAACATTATCCTTATGATGTCTTCTTCTTGAGTAGGCTCTATGGAATTTCACAAACAAAGAAAATCATCATTGAAAACACCCCAATGATCAAATTTGAATTTATTAATATCATTTTTAGTGACATATGATGGAAAAGGAAGAGGTTAAGATGGATAATAATCATGTTTCCTACCATATAACATAAATTAAACATTAATGGATTCATCTCTATCAGAATGATATAAAACTATGGAATCACCATCCATTTCATCCTCCTGAATATAAGGTTCAAGTTCTTCATGTTCTTTGCCAATAAAATCATCATTCATAGTATGTTTAATAGGTTTTCTAGAATTAGGGAAAAATATATCACAAATATTTTGGTCTACTAAATGTCTTACATAAGATACTATAAAACTTTCTTGAGAAAACTATAGTAGAAATATGAGAGCCCCCTTACACTCTCTAAGTAGAAGGGATTGAAAAACCACCAATTCTAGGTGGATTGTTCCCCTAACCATCATTAGAATCAAAATAATCTATTCCCAAAACAAAAACAACCAGTGGAATTCTCCCCCATAAAATAAACATCAAGTACATGTACTCTAGGATTACTTCCAAAAAATAAGAGATCAATCTCTGTTACATACGGCTTATTCAAAGTCTTCATGCTCTTCCCACTTGGCCCTATAGCCAGAGATAGACACCTTAGTGACTACTAGATCTTCATAATAATGATATTCCTCCTTTTATGGTAATAATAATTTATATTCATGTGGTCTCAAAATACATGACATGAGATGAGTGACTAGATATTCACCCTCTTGAGCTATCTTAGCTTCCTCATCACGAGTAAACATCTCATCTTATTCTTTTTCCTTTTTTCTTCCTAATATCCTTAAACAAATAATTATTCATTAACAATAATAACATATTCGTAAAAATAATGAACATTCTTATCAGATTCAAGACCTAGATCCAAAAAATTATTTTGTCCAACTAAGTACTTTACTTGGTCAAAACTTTCATATTACCTTTATGGGTAGACACCCATTAATTTTTCCGTGGTTTAAAATTACATTTACTTTTATTGTAAATTTTATCCTTAATAAAAATACCATAAAATGAAGTAATTAATTCCTTATCCCTAAGAACTATATTTTTTTCTATAGTAATGATAAATTAAACTTTGTATGGGGTAAAAAACTAAACATAGATTTAATATTACACAACTCAAACATTTGTGTCATGAGATATCTTCACATATTAATTTGATGTCCATTTTTCATTTTAAATTGTAAAAGTAGATCCTAGTTCTATATGATTCAGAATTCTTCTTTTCTGAGATTGGTCATGTGATGGATAGACATGATCATTGGCCTACATTCTCAAATATGTTCAATGAAAGTCAGTATACTACAGTTTCCATTCGTAATTATTTATACTAATGTGTTTTGAATCTGAACATGTTCATGATTAAATGGATATGATCTTATTTTGTCCTCAAATTATCATTTTTGTAGAAAAATCAAGAACTATTTCCATTATGTTGAATAGAACATGGGAATTTCATCACTGATCATTATCATAACAACGTATCATTTCATTATAAAAGAGAATTATAGGTGAGAATAAAATTCCCTAACAAGCTTAGAAAAAAGGGCATACCATTCTCCTTAAACTACATATATCATCACTAAATCTGAATCATATTCCAAACCTATGATTTACTTGATTGAAACTATTGTGAATTGAATTTTGTTTTTTAGAAACTATAGGATTGACATCATCCATATTCTATGGATACTTTATGGTGCTTGATTTAGTTTTGATTTTATTTAGTTTCTTATCAATAATCCATTTGATGGGATTCGAAGTGTTAGTGGGGCACTTCATCCTTGGAATTTTTAGTTCAATTGTAACACTGAAATATCTAATTCTTGAGACAAGCTATAAAATGGAAGTTTTGGGTTTCAAATGAGGTCTCAAAAGAGTGATTGTAGGTCATATATGAGGTGTTAAAATGAATAATGGGATTTATTATATAGAGACATGAATCTATTTAATTTCTGATTATAATTTTAAAAGTAAATTATTTAGAAATTTAAATAATAATATACTTAAGAGAAATCCCACCAAAAAATTTATATAAGAAAATGTTTTTAAAAAAACATTTGTATGTAAACCTGTCATATTAACTATGTTAAAAAAGGTATGATATGTATGTTGGACATGGCCTCGTGGTAGTTATAGTAACATCATGAATAAAATATTCATGGTATATAGGAATTGATAGGGTGAATAAACACTCACTATAAAATATTTTGACAGTGTTAGTTAAGTTCCAATGTATTTATGTTAAATGTATGAAAATATGTTAATGATTTTTATACTACCTATATGATAAAAAACTCATAGTCGGTATACTATCCATGTAAACCATAGATCACTGCTACTTTCAGAAAATATCATTGAAAAGAACATAATAAACCAAATTAAATAAATTAATAATAATTTATCACACCCAATTCATGTCTCAGGTAGTTGATTATCTCAATATTAAAAGTATTTATAAATATATCAGTATGTTGATGTTTAGTACCTATTAATTCAAGAGTAATTTTTCTTTATTGAAAATGATTTCTCAAAAATTTATTTCTTATATAATTTTGTTTTCTCTAGAATGTGATACATGAATCATAGAAATACATTTTATACTAGTGTTATCACAATTTATAGGGACATGTCAGAATTGATATTTATATTATAGAAATTTTTTTGATCCAAAGAATCAATTCACATCAACTGGATGATGCTATATACTCCACATAATCAGTGGATAGTCCAAAAAAGTACCACTTTTTACTACAACGAGAAACTAGAGACTTTCCCAAAAAGTTACATGTCCCGTACGTTATATTTCTATCTAAATTACAATAACCAAAATATGTTTCTAAATAAAACATTATATTATATGTTTTTACTTTTTAATAAAACACACCTATCTTTCTTTTACTTTTTTTGGTATTTTATAATTCTTCTAACAAGTACAAGTGATTATTTTATGTTTTATTGAATTTACGCACACATAGACACACTAAAAATAAAATCTGGTCTAAAATTAGATAAATATAGTAAATATTCAATAATTCCTCCATAAGAGGTTTGATATACTAGTTTCCCATCTTTATCAAGATTTAATTTTCATCTTATGTGCTTGGAAATATCAATTCCATTAGTATTATTCAAACCAAAAAATATAAAATGACTTTAGTGTACATTTATTGATTTAAAATAATTCCTTGATTGTTTTTAAATATCTTAAATTCATGATATAACTTATTTTCTCCAATTAAACTCATTTAAAATTCATTTTTCATTATTTTTAAAAATTCAATACACAAAGAATTTCATAAGGATAAAAAAATAATATCATCAATATATATTGGTACTAACAAAAATATTTTGAAATTTTTTTAATTAATAAATTATAATCATCTATTTATTATAAAAATCATTTTAAACCAAAAAATCGTTGATACTATCAGACCAAGCCCTCAGATTTTGTTTCAAACTATATAATGATATTGTAAATTCAAATAAATGATTGGGAAAATGTTGTTTTTGAAAGTATAGGGGTTTTTTTTAAAAACCTTCTTCAACTTCATAACCATTCAATAATTTTCCCTTCATATTCATTTTATATAATTTTAAATCCAAATGTTTTTCATTTGAAATAAACATTCTAATAGCTTCAAGTCTAACTATTGGTGAATGTTTTCCCTCATTAGAAATTAATTTTTCTGGATTATATCCTTTCGAAACCAATCTATATATATTTATAATTCTAGTTCCTAACACATTTATATTGTTCCTAAATAGCCATTAAATTCCAATATTTATGTAGTCCTTATTTATTTAAACTTGTTCCTAGAATCTATTTTTTCGAATTGTTATAAATATTATTGCATTTCTGTTACTTAGAACTCAACATTAATTTTTTCACTGATGAACTTAGGTTAAAGAATTGATAAAAAGATTCACATTCAACCATATTTCTAGGAGAATATATTGTTTTTATTCTTCTATTTAGGTCTCCCACATCAACATCTATAAGATTATCTCTAGGAGTACTAATATATCTAGGGTTATAAATTTATATTCTGGTTCAAAGAGTTCCTTAGAACAATGATCTTTCTCTATAAGAAGTTCCATAGAATACTACTTATTTTTATAATCGATATTCATTATTTAATAAAGGGTGAAACATCTCTAAATTCACATTTTTATTGATTATAAATATATTAAAACCACAGACTCTAAAGTAATTAACATTTGGATATCTAATATTCCATAGATTATATTGGATTTTTTATAAAATTTCTCTAATTAAAACTATATTGATAATATATAATGTTGTATTAAAATATTATTCCAAAAAATTATTGAATTATACTCATGGAGAATGGTCCGGGAAATTTCATGAAGTGTTCTATTTCTCCCTTCTATTACACCATTCTGTTGTAGGATCCTTAGAGTAGAAAAGATTTCAATATATCCAGGTTGGGATCATAGAGATTAAAAAATATTAATTTTCCAATTAATAAACATGATCACATATAAAGGTCGTAATAGTAAGTCCCTTAAAATTTTCTATATATTCTTTATACTTGGAAAATTTTGAGAAAGTATCACTTTTATGAGATAAAAAAATAACCAAATGCATCTATAATAATCATCAAATAGAACATAAGCATAGTGCATCCAATTTAATCTAAAACATCTATAAGGTATAAAAAACCATGTGAACCAACTCTAGTGGTTGAGAAGTTGAAACATATTTCTTTGTTTTCAAAGAGATTTTATGTTTCTTCACATTTAAATCTGGGAAAAAGATTTTGTCTTTTGAGAAATCTAATTTAATTATATACATTAAAAATTATTATCAAATAATAATTTAATGTTAATGATGGTTTCAATGGCCTAGTCCCATATTCCAAATTCAATATTATTTGTGAAATGATATAAAAGAATAAATAATCTGAGAAAATAATAAGTCTAATTCCATATCGAATACATTATCATTTTTCCTAGTAATATATACTAAAAAATATTACAATCATAAAATTTACAGAAATAATTCTTAAACATAACATTGTACCCCTCATGACACAACTATGAGACTCTAAAAAGGTTTTATTTTAACCCATCTAAAAATAATACTTATGACATTAAAACTATACCAGAGTTACCAATTTTTTTGAGTCCAATTTTTTTTCCTTCAGTTTTTTCACAAAAAATGACATGTCCTCCATAAAAATTAATGAAGTTCTTTACGATTGAGTAGTCCCCGGTCATGTGCCTATAAAATTGATCTTCCAGATAACATAGGCTCTTACTGGTAGTCTTCAAGAAGGCTTCATATTATAAACTTTTTAAGAAATAAATGATTTTAGAATACATATCTTCTTATATCTTGAAATGTTTATAATAAAATGTTAGGAATCCAAAATTATTTAACTCATTTTATAATAGAGATCATAGGATTTTTCAAATAACCACTTTAATATGTCATAATGAATAATAATTTATTACAGAACTAGAAGAACTATAACTGGGTAAAAAAAATTAAAATCATTTTCCTCTTTCTATCTTAGTAACGAATTCATATAGTATATTTAGGATTATTTTCCTTATCAAGTATATTGGTTTGATTTTTATCCCTTAATTAATCATTATATATCCGACATATATTGAACATTTAACATTTTTATCTCATTTTTTTCATTTAACTTTTGATTATTCTTATTATTATTTATAGCACAGAAAAATTTAATGTGGCCAGATAAAGCATGGTGCTTCTTTATTTTTTTTGAATTTATCATTTAACTCATTAAAATTTTCATTCAATATGTTAAAATATTTGAAAAAATAATTGATATATATTTTTTCATCCCCATTATCATTTTCAAAAAATATTATCGGTATATACAAGATATAAATGAAAATTCATTAATAACATGTATACATTTCTCATGAAACACATATTAGATATGTGTAGTTTTTTATCATATATTCTTAATTATGAATAACGTTTTTTAAAGATTGACTATGACCTTGCACAGAAAAGCAAGATACCTTTATTAGAAATAATAAAATCTTAAACCAATCTAAAATCAGAAGATTTACATTGATCTCTGCTCAAGATAAGAAGAAGATAACTTGGAAATTGATCTCCCAATAAAGATCAGAGGCACTAACTTCTTTATTAGCATGGATATCTAATAATGCATTTGATTCTATATAGGAATGAGTAATAATATGCTCATTTGAATAAATCAGATCCAAACATTTTATCCAACGATTAATCATCTTTCAAGAGAGATGAAGACAACCATACCTGAGAGCTAACACCATGTGCATGAAATCACATTCAATCCATAGCTTATCTTAGCCTCTTCTATCAACCTATTCAACCGGCTCGATAAATCCACACATATATTCTTTAATAGAAGAGGAAAATCCACACAAACCATAAAGGAAACTAATAAAACACCCTTTGTGATCCCTAAATATCGTACCAAAGCCTGAAGTGCCTGAATTATCACGTAATGCACCGTATAAATTCACCTGGATCGATCCATGAAAGGGTTCCTGCCATAGAACATCAATAGTTCCAAGATGTGGAGGAAAATTTCCTTTGACACCAACTCTAGATAGGAAAGATAGATCATGAAAGGAATTATGACATAACTTTCCTTTCGGAATAACAGCCTCACTAATTACATTAAGAATTCCAGAAATAACTGAACTTGGAAAAAATAAGGTTGTTCATGAATGAATTTATTCTCGGAATACCAAATAATAGAGATAAAATTCATTGTATCAGTGAGAAAAATAGATAAAATTTGTGCTCAATGATTAATATCAGGCCAAAACATCATAAAATTCAGTGATCGAATTCATCCTTGGCAGGTGCACCTAAAAAATATTGGAAACAGCTGCCCACACTGCGGAATATGTCACAACTGAGAAAGAGGTGATCTATGTCTTCTCTGGGTTGATGACACGTGACACAGTTTGAATAAAGGTAAATCCCATATTTTTTGTGATGATCCTCTGTTGGAAGCCTCCTGTGTGATAATCACCAAGAAAAAGTGGCTCGAGATGGTTTTAGGATTACCTTATTTATGTTTCCCATTCACTGAAAACCTGATGAATTTCCAATAATGTGCTTATAAAATCCTTTGGAGGAGAGGATCCCATTAGAGGATGGCTCCCATACCTATAAGTCCCCCTGAAAAAGAATAATTACTTCCTAACAATAGAGGTAACTTGATTCGAGAGATCTTCCATGCGGCCAAGTTATTCTTTAATTGAAAGATCAATGTCAAGGATAGAATTATCACCAAGATCCAAATCTTCCAAGTGACTTCTAGTCCAATTATATTTCAAAAAAGGAAGAGATGATTCCTTTGAAACCATCCAACAAGAATCTGGATCAATTTTGGAAAATATATTCCTAAAAGAAGTCCAAACCGAATAATTAATGTAATTTAGATTTTCTAGTTTGAGTCTATTAATAAATCTACCTCTAAGAAAAGATAGAGCTTCAAAATGAAAGTTTACAAGCCTCCATATAAATTCTTCCAGCATAGAATCATTAAAACATCCCAGATTTATGATACCCAAGCCACAATCATCATATGGTTTGAACACTGAATTTTAGGGGATCGTTGTAATCCTATTTTTAGATATACTTCCACTCCAATTGATGTTCTTGATAGAGACATTGATGCTCTTGATTAATGAAACAAGCCACATGTAAATCATGAATGATTAAACACATTTTGAGATAATTGTGGACTTCAAAAGGCACACTCTAACAGCCAGGGATGATGATTTACCCTTCCAAGAGGAAATTTGTCTTATAATCAAACCAACAATGCTAGAAAAATAACAAGCCTTCGGTCTCACCAAAAAAAGGCACCCCCCAAGTAGGTGGAGGGAAGAGCTCCTTCATGAATACCCATCTCTATTATAATCTCATTCTTCCTGGTGTCTGAGAAATTCCTTCCAAAGTAAACAAAGGACTTGTTCCAACTAAACTCTTAACCTAAGACCATCTCATAGTTCAAAAAGACTCTCTTCATGTTCGTAATGTTTCTTTTGTCCCCTTGAGTGAAGAAGATAATGTCGTCACCGTAAAGATGATGTGATGGAGCAAGCAACCCTCTTTCAGCATGAATGGTTTTCAATTTTCCATTTCCAACCATGATAGAAAGAAACCTACAGAGGTAATCCTTGGAAATTGAGAAAACAATTGCATATAAAGGGTCACTTTGCCTAACATCTATTGATCATTCAAAAAAACCATCAGGAGAACCATTTATAACAACTAAAATTTGAGTCGAGCTCAATATAGACTTGATCCAATTAATGAAAACATTATCAAATCCTTACATGGAAAAGATATTAGAAATGAATCCCCAATCAATTGTGTCAAAATCCTTCTTGATGTCCAGCTTGAGGGAAATGTTACCACCTCTTTTGGGACTTTTGAGAAGATTCACACATTCTAAGGTAGTTATAAGGCATTCCTAAATCGATCTCCACTTGATGAAGCCAAATTGATTTGCATATATAATCTTGCAGCCAATGTGTGATAACCTACTGGAAAGAATTTTGTAAATACTTTTGTGAGCAGTGTTGACCAAGTAAACTGGCCTAAATAAATGAATTTCATTTGCATTCTATACTTTTGGAATAAGGGAAATAAATTGGGAATTCAATCCATTGGGAAGGATTCCAACATAAAAAAATTAATAACTAACTTGTAGACATATTCATGAATTATATCCTTGAAATATTGAAATAATAAATTAAAAAATCCATTAGGACCAGGAGACCTCTCAAAATTGAGGCTGAAAATAGCATCTTTTATTTAAGGCTCAAGAGGAATAGTAATAAGGTTGAAGTTATCCTCCTGATTCACAATTCATGTAATAACACCATACAAAGGATTAATGGTGGAATGTGATCCATTAAAAATATCTTTGATGTAATGATTTATGTGCTCCACAAGATCCTCTCTATTATCAATTAGATTGTCCTCATTTTTTATCATGGAAAGGGGCTTAGACATCTTTTGGATTTTCTGAAGAGCATTAAAAAAATTTTAATTCCTATCTCCATCCTTTATCCATTTTTCCTTGAAGGAATACCTTTACAAGGCATCCTTAAGATGGAGAATCTTGTTGAGCTAGACGATTAACTCAGTTTCAACCAAGCACCCATTAAGGAAATTATTATTCGAATTGACCTCTTGTGTATTCTGAAGAGACGCCTCAAGAGAAAAAATATATAAATCAAGGGAGATAAATCTGTCCTTTCTCCATAAATTCATATTCTTTTTTGAGGATTTTGAGCTTGTAGATATAAGAAAAAGAATCATTCCTACAATTCACAGAATCCAAGGTGTTTTGTACAATGCCCCTCTATTCCGATTGAGTGACCAAGGCCTTATTGAACCCAAAAGGTAGAGGTTTCTTGAATTCATTATCACTGAGGTCCACCAGGATTGGATGATGACCAGAATTAAGTCAATTAGGGGTTGAACATGAGATAGATCCCCTTGTATCTAGAGAATAACCATTAATGAAAGACCTGTAAATTTTTATGGAAACATAACTATTAAGGCCCCTCCTCTGCCATGTATATCATACAATAAACAAGTTGACCTCAATCAGATCATTTTGATCAATACAGGCTCTGAATTATCTTGAAGAAATGGAATTACTAACATCTCCCATTTTTGCATCCGAATTAAGGATGGAATTAAAATACCCTAATATGATTCAGGGGATAGATATAATATATTTCAAGGACCCAATTTACACCTGTAGAGTCCTACGATCATGATAACTATTATTGGCATATATATAAAGGTACAAAAAAATTAGAGCCAAGGTAATTATAGGAGTAGGTGACATGCAGATCACTTGAGACAGCCATGGAAGTACCGATCAGAGAAGAATAATCCAAAACCCATAGCCTTTTGACATCAGTTGAACATCAATTATTGTCAATTAAAGAGAAACCCAACTCCTGTAAGTCGAAAATATTATGAACTAATATATTTTTAGGCTCGGACAATCCAATAAGAATACGTTTGTGTATCTGGATGTACATTTGAATGGATCTAGTGGTTTCCAGATTTTCAAGTCCTGGACAATTCCAAAATAGATTCTTCATTTGAAATGAACTCTAAGGCTGGGACACCTTATATTTACCCCTTTTTTCTTGGGTGGCCATCCAGCCTTCTATTTGGGAGTTGTGGAGCCTTCTAATAGATCAATGACATCAACTGTGTTGATCATCACAGCTTTTCCTTTTTCATTTTGTTCCATTTCCCCTTATCTGTCAGACTAACCTAATTAAGATTGATATTAGCATTAATGGTCTCATTACCACCTCCAATTTGATCAGATATACCAAAATGACGTCTGACTATACCAGTAGGTTCATTACTTATAGATTCAGATCCATCAAATTGAATTCCAATATGTTCCTCTATCTTTGAATTCAATGTAGTGTCCAAACTGCTATGGATAAATGTCCCTGCAATGTCGATAATATTTCCTGAATTAGAAACCATGGGTGATTTCGGTGCATATGGTAATGAGGTTCCCAAGGGGTTCTATCTAGAATGTAGAGTATCACCAGCATCACACTTTAAAGATTCCAAGTGAGGTTTTCCCTTTTATGCCTCATCAATTGGATTATTTTCATCACTTGAGTAGTCATATGAGGCATTCAATGTTATTTTATATCCTTTTATACCTTTTAACTTTTTACTCATTTTTTTCTTATATTTTATCTTTGTATATTTTTCATTAATATATCCTTTTCATTTAAATTCATAGCAGATTATCTCCTTATTATAATAATCCATTTTCTACTCTTTTATCCAATTTCATTTATTAAAATATCTATATTTTTAATTGTATTTCTCGAATAATTTCTTCTTCCCCTAAAATTTATTGAATCCTCTAGATATGTGATCCATTTCCTTATCATGTTTAGAGGGTGATTCATCGGCACTGTAACTTTTACCTTTGATCTTTTCTTTTAGTTTTGATTATGAATCCTTGGAGGCTATTAACATCCACATTGGTTCATCATCTATTTTTTTACATGTATCTCATCTTCTTACATCATATGTTCACCAATGATATCCTTTACTAGAAACATACTTATATCACAGGATCCCATTATGGAAATCAAGGTTCACCTCTATATATCCATTAATCATCTGAGAAGTCTTATTACTTGATCCATATAAGAAATTTTCTTTCCCATTGAATGTTTGGCATTGACTATTTTATTGGACCTAAGAAAAATATTAGAAATAGATTCATCGGGATTCATTTTAATTGTCTCATAATTAATAGTATTAGTATTTAAACAATTTTCCTGAATAGTTGAGGTTCCCTTGTGAGAAACAAATAATGTATCCCACATTTCAACTAAAGTAGAATTTATAGATAAACAATTAAATTCGTCATATACTATTGAAACATAAATTTCTTCCATTTCATTATATTTTGAATAAAATTGGGATTTTATAGTAGAATCACTGATGTTTCATATTGTTTTGGGTATTTTATAATTATCTTCAACTGAAATATGTATATCAAATCACATTCTATTTATATAGATATTCGTCTTATTCTTTAATTAAGTATAATTAATTCCATTAAAATAAAGAGGTCAATTAGGTGAAGATCTTATAATATTAGTATTATCCATAATGATATAAATTTAGATAATATATAAATTTATGATAATTAGAAAAAAACAATCATAGTAAAAATTATTTTGAAGAACCTCAAAAAACAAATGTTTTTTACTGTGGAAAATCATGAGGGGGTAAAATGAGTATCTAATTAATATCTTAATTATAAAAAATTTAAACATAATTCTTAAAATTTTATAAAAAATCCCAGTTAAATAAAATTTTATAATTATATAATTTTTTATTCCAAATTGTTTTTATCAGTTTGATAAAAACTAAGTTAGAATATTTTTATGAAACAAATTTTCCTTTTGAACTAATATACTCAAAACAGATATAGTATATAAAATACAACATAATTATAACTATTAAAGTATAGTTTTTTTTAATAATTTAGAAAATGGAAACTGGATTGGTTTAGAAAAATGAAAACAAAATATACAATGCACATAAAAAATAAGGCATATTAGAATTTGAATATGGGGTTTATTATAAACCCAAGAATTAATCTCATCCCCTTGGAAATCACACACTGTCAAGAATTTTATGATAAAATAATCTAAACCGAAACATAGATAATGTTTTTAAAAACAATAACTAAAAATACTATCAAAGAAAAAAATCATATTCTACTATTATACATGGGTGTAGAGTTGAAAATAATTTAAGTTGAGTATCCATTTTAGTGTTGGAGACTGTTTATTATAGATAAAAAACTAATACAATACATAACTCAAATGAAAATCATAAATAGAAAGATTAATAGTTGATAAATGTGAAAATATGTCGTAATAAAATCCTTTAGTATTATTTTTCATATAATCCTTAATTTTTTTATGAAAACAACATGAACAAGTTTCTAGGTAGGTTCAGAAAAAATAGCATGTTGTGAAGAGTTATGAACAAGTCCTCTATGTAGAGCATATTCATGTGAATATTCCCATATTATTCTCTATATATTCTGCATCCTATTTTCCTTATATGAACATTCATATTCCATAATAATGAATTCATCTAGAAGTATAACTTGGGGGATAATCAAAGTAACCTTAATTACAATGACGATATAATTACTGTTTCGAAAACAAGCCATGATAGATTTGGAAATGACCCAGTTCTTAGTTATAAATGGTATGGTGTAGTCACTTAGAACATAGTTACATGATCTCATGGTTGGTTTTCATTGTCATATGAATTGGAAACATGTCATGGATAGATTAATTATTCTTATGGTCAATCAAATTTTTCATGCTATAGGTTGGTGACATTATGTGGTTACTAGAATTTATCGCACCATAGGTTCACGATAGGTTAATTTCTTCCTATTAGGGTAATGTTTTCTAATAATAACCAAAAATATAGATACACAAATTTAGTACAATATTTAAAGAACTAATATTACCTATCACTAGGTATGATTCTTGTTCTTATGATCATTTGATTCCTAATGCATCAGAGTTTCTTCAATGCATTGTAGGTTTATCTTTATTGCACAACCAGTTCAAGAATGAGATGGAATTTTCTTACCATATGTATGGTAGTAACATTGTTCATGTGGTCAGTTAAATTGTAATGTATGGTAGGTTCCACATGGTAACTTGATATTCATGACCAGTTAAAATTCTATAAATAGTAAGAACATTACAAATGTTGTAGGCTTTCACGGTTAGTTCCATACTTATCTGATTTCTCAATTTTTCTAGATTTCCATAAACTAGTATAAAAAATTAAATTTATTAATAATAATATAAACATTCTTTTGGATCATCAAAATAAGGAGTTTTTAGTCTAACACAAGAAATAAAAAATATTAAAATGACATAATACATATTGGTGGGCATCATAAACAAACTTTCAGTACCTAATATAATACATTATACATAAATTGGCAAGGCTTCATCCTATTACACAAAATAAATTTTCTCATTGACCTACTGATTCATCAAGCGGTTATATAATTTTGTTCCCATATATCACTTTATTGGTCTAGTTTATTGATCATATGAATAAACAATATAACATATTCAACATGTCTTAATAATAAATAATAGTTTGTTTTAGAAGAACTAGCATATGAAGTTTCAAAACATTCCAAGTCAAAATGATCCAAAAACATACATAGGCAGAATAACAATGGTACTAGTACATAATTTCTCTATTGGATAATAAATGGTTTGTTTTCATTGATGAATTGAAATACCATAAAAATATCATTATAACATTCTTGAGGAAAACATCATTCAAATTTTTAAATTAACTTTTAAACACTAACCCATTACATGACATTAGAAAAAAAAGTTTTAATTTTATGAAATTGTGAAATCTTGTAATGTCATCCAAAAATCAATGACAGGTCATGATGATGGTATATTCTGTTCTTCTCATGTATTTTTAAACAAAAAATTCTATTCTCATTTTTGGTAAAAAGGACAAAATGTACCTTATTTTTAAAACAAGAATAATATTCCTTTTAAAACATTTATTAAAAAACAAAATATTTTTAAAAATATATTTAATAGATCAATTTTTAAAATAAAAAACATTCTATAAAATATATTATGGAATATGTAATCCTGGAAGTAAAATATTTAAAACTACATAGAAAAAAAATGAATTGTCCTTAAAAAAAGTTGGTATCTTTATTACTTAAAGAGATGAAAATTAAATTAATAATTTTAATTCATAGAAACACCCATAGGATGGTAAAATATAAATATTTTTTATTTATAATTATTAAATAAATATTCCAATAAATACATAAATATAAATAATTCCTAATAATGATGATTTTGGGAAATAAACCCCAACCGTTTTGGTAAATTTTGAGTCTTGGCCCTGATAAAAGATAATATTTAAAATAAAATTTGAAAAACCATGAATATAAATATAATCGTTATATATCTTATCAAAGTGGTATTATATGCACCACATGAAAGAAACAAGTGGTGAATATGGAATAAGTCTCATGGAAAAAATTGAGATTAGAAAATATTACCTTAGGTTTGACTTCCTTCATATGAGTTCAAACAACCTATTTAATATAAATAGAATTATTATAAATATATTATATAACCATAACCTAATATATAATTACATTTATGATTTTTAAATTACCTTTTATAATCTATTTTATTACAATTACTTTTTAAAATAACCTATCTAGGTGATATCTGCATTTTTTCATGTATGCATGGTTTGGTGGTTTTGGTCCTTATACATAGATCCCAGTTTGACCATATATATAATTTTTTTAAAGATATAAATATATTTTTTATATTTTTTTTATATATAATCATTATTAAAATGTATAGATATAAAAATAAATTAAACTATTCATTGATATTGTAGGTTTTAAGTATGCATGAACGTTATTTTCATTTTTTAACAGATGGAAAGTGTAACATACCAAGTAAGTAATGAATAATATATATTTTTATCAATGTCTATTTATGAATTAGATAGTTTTTAGAGCATTAAAATGAGAATAAATCCAATCTTAAGCATGGAATACACTAATATTTTTAAAAGATTGTTTTACTGCCTTTTGATGGAAAACCATTTTTAAATCAACATTTTGACAATTTTATAAGCTCTATTTTTAGAAATAAACTTATTATTTATGATTGTGACATTTAAATTTACAATGTATAATTTTTTGGTATTTTTCTGACAATGTTCATTTTTTTAATGAATAGTGAAAATACTTCATTTTACATCAAAATTGCTTTTTCATATAATTTAATTATATGGTTATATTATCTTTTTAATTTGTATTAAAGTGTAATTTGAATATATTTTTACCATTTAATCCAATGGTGGTCATTAGGAATAACTTAACTTTGGAATTGGGCATAAATTAATGCCAAACGTTTCATAGAAATTGTTTACAAAAACACGCTATTTGTTTTGACAACAGAAATTATTTTTAAATTAATTATTTCAATTTATATGTTTGTAATTTGGTAAAATGGATTACATATTTGTAATCATAAGGTAAAAATTATTTAATCAAGACTCTTTTGTTTTTTGACATTATGAATAGTAACGATGGTAATTATCTTTAATTATCTTGATTAATGAGTAATCGGGTAGTTAAGGATAATAAAATAATATCATAATAATAAAAATGACACCAAAATGTGTCCTAATTCTACTGGTTGTCTCATGTCCAACAATTGGATGCCTTGTTACAATCTTGGGGACCCCATGGAATCACTTTTGTGGGAAAGTGACCTTTTATCTTTTTATTTTTTTAAAGAAAGTAAATATAACAAAGAATGTATCACCTGAGTAAAACATTTTTCATTTTGTCTACATAGATGATATTATAGACTATAAATATTAATTGGAAAGGTAAAATGATTTCATACATCATAGTATTTTTTTCATAATATTTATACATTAAATAAATTTAATTATTTATGACATCATGATGATGCAATTATTACCTCGTTAATAAAGGATCTGAATAAAATGAAAAGATAATGTTAAAAATATAACTTACACTTGTCAAAGAACTATTTTATGAGTATATTTCGAACCCTTATCACCTTATCCTCATAATACATCAATGTGTGACATTTAAAATCCGAAACTCATTTGAAAATAAAGTAATAGTTTGTAACTTTCCAAGAGTGCGCCTCCTCTCCTCTTATAAAAGGCCCCCACCTCTACCTCCTTACCCACACCTCTCAAGCCTTTGGATCGGAAAAACCCTACTCATTTTGTCTATACACATCCCTCTATTACTTCTATAAGCCTCCCTTTGGGTAGAAGTCTTCCCAAGGAATCCATTGAGCTCAAATCAAAAAGAGTTAACCGATTTTAAGGTAATGTCTCCACTTCTGTCCTTTTGTTTTATTTTTCATCTCCAACCCCCTAAAATATTTTTATTATTTTCTTTTGTAACAACTCCAGTATCTTCAATATACTAAGATTTTTTTATAAGAAGGATTTTATCTACGCTTACACACACCTACATCTAATGGTTAAAGAGAAAACTATTTCCGTGGATGGCGAATTTCTGCCTCACAAAACTATGATTGTTCAATATTATTCTAACACCATCAAAGGTGGCCATTAATATGACACTATATTTATATATGATATATATTATGTTTATTTTTTCCTTATGATTCTGTATTTTTTATTTTTTTCATACCTTTATGGTTTCCATTGTGGGTAAACACGATAATTTCATTTTAGGAAGTGCGGACTACCGCCCCCTCAAAGTGATTTCATTCATTAATACCATATGTGGTACGTATAAAGGATATATTTAATGATATTATATATGATACCATACTGGAATTATAATACTATTATGTATCATTATGTTTTAATTCCATTACTTAATAAATAGAAATGAAAGTAGCGTTCATGCGTACGTACGTCTTACCGTCTACATGAACGGTGCATTTCATTTCTTACCTCTAAATGATTATGTAATATTATAAATGCATGTATATATTGTATATATATGATATATATGGTATCTAAATCATGAATATAATTCTTGAGATAATGGATATTTGACTACGTGAAAAACTTGTAAATATAAGAAGTTCACTTTTGACTCAAGTACCAAATATCGACAAAACAACCGTTATTAACTTAAATGATTACATAATGTTCATAACATTTTAATAAGTGATATAAAAGGAATAATGAACTTTAAAAGGTTTTTAATCAAGTATAAATTAACTCAAGTTTATTATTCAGGACATTAAATAACGATCGAGTCACATCGGACATGAGGTGAGGGACTTTGTCTCAATCTCCTTCCATTGAGGCATATTTTGTTTTATACACAACATTATTTTATATGGTGTATAAACCCATTTGACTTTTATGTTTATCCAAAAGGAATATTTTTTATATGAATAGTTTTACTAAATGACAAAGGGGAATGTTTTTGTCGCACGTATGCGGCGACAATGACTTCTCCGCTGCCGTGACTATTATTTGAGTTTCGGTTTCCTCTACAAGCCATACGTTTTTTTAAAAGAAAAATCAAAACCATGTTTTACCTTTCTTTTATTTTGGTATTGAAAATGGTTTTCATAATGTTTCTATTATATCAATGTGTTGTATTGATATCTTGTGATTCAAATTTGGAAATGTTATGTTTCCTTTATGTATGTTTTATGTGATACGATTATATTATGGTTCTTGGGAATTATTATGAAGACGGGTGGTTCCGTGATAAACTAAGGGCGGGTGAGCCCAATATAGCTCTCCAATGCATTCAGTAACATGAAAGAGTTAAATTTTAAGGTTTCTCCGAAGATATTTAGGAAGTATACTTTGATGGGTATTCCAAACGTAACCAAGAGGGTTACTCTCTATGTAAGAATGTTATGAATGCCTCAAGTTACCTTTAGGTCTTATGATTTCTATGACTTAGTCATGATTTAATGAGGTATGTTAAAGTGCTTATGTTTTATGAGTAAATTATGATTTCATTTATTCTTATGTATACATGTACTCATGTTTCCTTTCCATATTTTCATATCCCTTACTGAGATTTTTATGCTCATCCCAAGTTTTTTTGAAATGATTTCCACAGGTTATGGGAAAGGTACATGATGTGATGATAGTGTCAAGGAAGTGTCAAGAAAGAATCCATGTTTTATTTTAAATATGTTTCCACTGATGGGAAAATTTAATACTATATTTTATGTAACCACTTTGTTTAAATGTGGAATGTAATGAATGTTTTATTATCTAATTCTCTAAAACTCTAAACCTGAAAAGATCCTCAATGTGTAATCTTGTAATAACGCAAGATTATGTAAGGTTTAAGGCTGGGGACTTATAGTTGGTATCAGAGGTCGGTTTAGATAACTTTAGGAGTTATAATTCTATAAAATGATTATCCAAATTATTTTATATTATGATTGAAATGATATAGCTTTTGAAGATTACCATGTTGCTTCATCTAAGACTTTTTGTTCAGAATGGTTTTCTACAGAGGAAACAAGGAAGCAGTTCTAGGAAGGCATACAGAAGGAAATGACCTTCCGAATCAGCACCCTGAGATGGTCGGAATAGGAACTGAACAGTTTGTTGTAGTAATGGCGTAGTTGACTTAAGCGATAAATGGTGGTGGTATCCAAGCGCGAGATCAGTCAGATCAACTGCAGAGGAACATGTCAGTGGTGTAACATTACATGAGGCAACATCCCCCATCATTCAGAGGATCATCTGACCATGTGCTAGTTGAAGGGTTGATTAAAGCACTGGAGAAGATTTTTGATGTCATGGAGTGTTCAGAAAATCAAAAGGTTAGTATTGCTATTTACCGTTTGGAGGGTGAAGCAGATCAGTGGTGGTCAATGGTCAAAAATATTAGGGACGTTGATGAGATTGATGCTCTCGACTGGGATGAATTCAAAGGTATGTTTCTTGAGAAGTATTTTCCTAAGACTGTTCGACTTAGGATGGAAAAACAATTCCTGGAATTGAGGCAAGTTGAAGACTCAGTGGCTGCCTATGAAGAACGGTTCACTCGATTGGCAAGGTATGCTCCAAATTTTGTCCGAGACCTTGATAGTAAAATCAATCATTTTTACTAAGGATTAAAGCCAAAATATTAAAGGGCATTGGCTTCTCGAGAGTTCAAAAGTTATGAAAAGCTTTTTCGATGTGCTGAGAAGGTGGAAATGGATTTTTTCGATGATCAAGTGTTCTATAACAACCAGTAGAAGAAGAGACCGAGGTGGCAGGAGAAAGGAAAGAATTCTTCAAAAAGGTCTGACGGTAAGAAAACTAAGTTTCTAGTAGGTGAGAAATGTGGTAAAAGGCATGCTGGGGAATGACTTCTGAATTCTGGAAAGTGCTACCGATGTGGTAAGATGGGACATAAGGCTTGTGATTGCACTGAAAAAGATCAGGGTGATGATAAGACCAAATTTGATTTATAGTTAGTGAAATGCTTTAAGTGAAATGAGATAGGTCACTATGCAAACGAGTGTCCAATAAAGAGCTTGAGTGATGGGAAGCAGTTAGACTACAAGTAGAAAGGGGTGGTGAAACCCTTTGTAACTACTTCAGCAGATTTCGGGCCATCAAATGAAGTTTTATCAGGTACTTTGTTTGTTTTTTCAGATTATTCCAGTGTGTTTTTTGATTTGGGGTCTACACATTCTTTCATCTCTGAAAAATTTTCTAGTAAAATGGGAATAACATCTCAATAAATGACTCCTGAACTTTTGGTAAAAACACCTGGGGGAAATGTTGAGGCAAAAAGAATTTATAAGTATCTTCCTATCCTTATCCTTGGAAAGAAACTACTTTCAAACCTTATTATTTTACCTCTAGTAGAGTTTGATGTTATCCTGGGTATGGATTGGTTCTCTATTTACCATGCTAAGATTGACTATAGAGCTAAAGAAGTTTCTTTTCAGAAAGACTTTCAGTTTGTGTACAAGAATGAACCCTTACTGTTGATAACGTATCAACAGGCCGAGAAACATGTAAAAGATAGAAATGAATGTTACCTTGCACATATTGTTGAAAACAATGGAACTGTTCAGATTAATGATGTGCCATTGGTAAATGAGTATCCTGATGTTTTTCCTGATGAGTTTCCTGGAATAATACCAGATCGGGAAGTTGAATTTACTGTTGAATTAGTTCCTAATGCTAAGCCAACTTCAAAACCCCCTTATCGAATGGATCAAATTGAACTTTTAGAGTTGGAGCAATTGCAAGATTTATTAGAGAAATGTTTCATTCGACTTAGCACATCACCATGGGGTGCTCCTTTTTTATTTGTTAAAAAGAAAGATGGTTCTATGAGACATTGCATTGATTATAGAGCCTAGAATAACATCACTGTTAAGAACAAATATCCTTTGCCTCATATCGATGATTTATTTGATGAGCTCCAGGGAGCTCAGTTTTTTTCAAAGATTGACCTGAGATCGGGGTACCATCAGTTGAAGGTAAAGGAAGCAGATATTCTGAAGACTGTGTTTCGTACAAGATATGGCCATTATGAATTTGTAGTAATGCCTTTTGGGCTAACCAATGCACCTTCTATATTCGTGGACTTAATGAATAAAATTTTCCATGAGTTCTTGGATAAGTTTCTGGTGGTTTTCATTGATAATATTTTGGTGTTTTTTAAAAGTAAAGAGGAGCATGAAAGACATTTAAGGGTTATTTTTCAAACCTTAAAATAAAATAAATTGTATGGGAAATTCAGCAAGTGTGAGTTTTGGTTGCAACAAATTTCTTTCCTTGGTCACATTTTTTCTAAAGATGGGATAACCGTTGATCCGACAAAAACAAAGATTGTTGAAGAATGGCCAAGACCCACAAATGTAACCGAGATTCGTAGCTTCCTTAGTTTGGAAGTCTATTACCAAAGGTTTGTTAGAAATTTTTCACGGTTATCTATTCCAATGACTAAGCTAACTTGGAAGGGTGTTAAGTTTATCTGTACAAAAGAATGTGATGATTTTTTTCAGGAACTGAAAAAAAGATTGATGAATTCTCCAGTTTTGGCACTACCTTACAATAATGGGGATTTTGTTATCTACATTGATGCTTCATTGAAAGGACTTGGTTGCGTCTTAATGCAAAATGATCAGGTAATTGCTTATGCTTCACAGAAGTTGAAAACTAATGAGGTAAATTACCTTACACATGATTTGGAATTAGCTGCTATTGTTTTCTATTTAAAAATTTGGAGGCATCATTTGTATGGAGTAAAGTGTGAAATATATACCGATCACAAAAGTTTAAAGTATATATTCACTTAGAAAGAATTGAACATGAGATAGAGGAGATGGCTATAATTAATCATGGATTATGATTTTACAATTCATTACCATCCGAGAAAAGAAAATAAAGTGGATGATGCTTTGAGTTGAAAAAGTAATGCTTCATTAACAATGATGCATTTGGAACATGATCCTTTGGTTATGGATTTGATGAACTTTGGAATAGAAGTTTTTGGTGCAGGATTTTCTTCTGTTTTGTTTCATGTATCAGTGAAATCTTCTCTATCAGACAGAATCAAGCAAGCACAGAAGCAAGACAGTGAGTTGCAGAAAAATATAGAGCTGGTACAGAAGGGTAAGTTGCCTGAATTCAACATTCATAATGATTGTGTTTTGATATTTCGGAAGAGATTGTGTGTGCCTTGTGATTCACAGTTGAAGAGAGAGTTGTTATGTGAATCTCATAGTTCTCCGTTTTCAGTTCATCAAGGACGTACTATGATGTATAGAGATCTTCGAGAGTATTACTGGTGGGACGGAATGTAAAGGGATATTGCTGATTTTACTGTGAAGTGTTTGACTTATCAGAAGGTTAAAGCATAGCGGCAGTTACCGAAAGGGATGCTTAAGCCTTTACTAGTACCAGAGTGGAAATGGGAGAATATATCCATGGACTTCATTGTGGGATTGCCGAAGACACCTTGAGGTAATAATGCAATCTGGGTTATTGTTGATCGCTTGACTAGATCTGCTCATTTCCATGCTATATGAGATACTTTTTCCCTAGATCAACTTTCCCGTTAGTATCTTAAAGAGATAGTTAGGTTACATGGAGTTCCTTTCTCCATTGTATCTGATCGTGATCCCAGGTTTACTTCTAACTTTTGGAAAGGCCTTCAGAATTCGTTGGGTACTGAATTAAATTTTAGTACAGCTTTTCATCATCAATTAGATGGGAAGTCAGAACGAACAATTCAGACTTTGGAAGATATGCTACATGCTTGTTCAATGGATTATCAGGGAAGTTGGGGCCAACATCTTTCTTTGGTTGAATTTTCATATAATAACAGTTTTCATTCCAGTATACAGATGGCTCCGTTTGAGGCGTTATATGGGAAGCGGTGTCGAACACCAGCTTTCTGGGATAAAGTGGGTGAAAGGAAGCTGATGGGACCAAAGTTGGTAGAAGAGTAGGTAGAAAAAGTTCAGATGATACAGAAACACATGAGAACAGCTTAGAGCAGGCAGAAGAGTTATGTGGACAATAGGAGGAAGGATCTCTCTTTTGAGGTAGGTGATCATGTTTTTCTCAAAGTATCACCATGGAAAAGTGTGATGCGATTTGGTAAGAAAGGAAAGCTGAGTCCAATGTTCATTGGACCATATGAAATTATGGAGAGAGTTGGATCAGTTGCTTACCGAGTGGATTTACCTCCAAGTTTATCTCAGGTACACAATGTTTTTCATGTTTTGATGATGAGAAAGTATATGCCGGATCCATCTCATGTTTTGAGTCCAGAGGTGGTTCAGCTAGAAGAGAATCTATCTTATGAGGAACAACCGGTCCAGATTATTGATCACAGGGAGATAGTGTTGCAGAATAAGGTTATTAATCAAGTAAATTTTTTGTGGAAAAACCACATGAGTGAAGAGGCAACATGGGAATCTGAAAATGGAATGAGGGCTAAATACCCCCACTTATTCGATATGTAAATAAATTGCGGGGACACAATTTTCTAAAGGGGTGAAGTATGTAACATCCCAAGTAAGTAATGAATAATAGATATTTTTATCTATGTCTATTTATTAATTAGATAGTGTTTAGAGGCTTAAAATGAGAATAAATCCAATCTTAAGCATGGAATACACTAATATTTTTAAAAGATTGTTTGACTACCTTTTGATGGAAAACCATTTTTAAATCAAACATTTGATAATTTTATAAGATAAATTTTTCAAAATAAACTTATTATTTTTTATTGGGACATTGAAATTTACAATGGATAATTTTTTGGTATTTTTCTGACAATGTTCATTTTTTAATGAATAGTGAAAAATACTGCATTTTACATCAAAACTGCTTTTTCATCTAATTTAATTATATGGTTAGATTGTCTTTTTAAAAGGTATTAAAGTTTAATTTAAATATATTCTTACCATTTAATCCAATGTTGGTCATTAGGAATAATTTCACTTTGGAATTGGGCATAAATTAATGCCAAACTTTCCATAGAAATTGTTTAAAAAACCCACTATTTGTTTTGACAACGGGAATTATTTTTAAATTAATTATTGCAATTAATGTGTTTTGAATTTGGTAAAATGGATTATATATTTGGAATCAGAAGGTCCAAATTATGTAATCAAGACTCTTTTGTTTTTGGACATTATGAATAGTAACGACGGTAATTATCTTTAATTATCTTGATTAATGAGTAATCGGGTAGTTAAGGATAATAAAATAATATCATAATAATACAAAATGACACCAACATATGTCCTAATTCTTCTGGTTGTCTCATGGCCGACCATGGGATGCCTTGTTCCAATCTTGGGGACCCCATGGAATCACTTTTGTGGAAAAGTGACTTTTTATCTTTTTATTTTTTTTAAAGAAAGTAAATATAACAAAGAATGTATCACCTGAGTAAAACATTTTTAATTTTGTCTACATAGATGATATTATAGACTATAAAAATTCATTGGAAATCTAAAAATATTTCTTCCATCATAGTACTTTATTCATAATTTTTATACATTAAATAAATTAAATTATGTATGACATCATGATGATGCAATGATTACCTCATTAATAAAGGATTTAAATAAAATGAAAATATAATGTTAAAACTATAACTTACACTTGTAAAAGTCCTATTGGATGAGTATATTTATAACCCTTACCACATTATCCTCATAATAAATCAATTTGGGACCATTAAAATCCGAAACTCATTTGAAAATAAAGTTACATTTTGTAACTTTCCAAGAGTGTCACTCCTCTCCTCTTATAAAAGGCCCCCACCTCTACCTCCTTACCTACACCTATCAAGCCTTTAGCTAGGCCAAACCCTGCTCATTTTGTCTCTCCACATCCCTTTCTTACTCCTAGAAGCCTCCCTTTGTGTAGAAGTCTTCCCAAGGAAGCCTTCGAGCTCAAATCAAAATGAGTTACCCGATTTTACGGTAATGTCTTCACTTGTGTCCTTTTGTTTTATTTTTCTTCTCCAACCCCATTAAATATTTTTATTCATTTCTTTTGTAAAAACTCCAGTATCCTCAATATACTAGTATGTTGTTATAAGAAGTATTCTAGCTACACTTACACACACCTACATCTAATGGTTAAAGAGCATACTGTTTTCGTGGATGGCGAATTTATGCCTCACGAAACGATGATTGTTCCATATTCTTATAACACCTTCAAAGGTGGAAATTAAGATGAAACTATATTTATGAATGATATATATTATGTTTATGTTTTCCTTATGATTCTGAATTTTTCATTTGTGTCATACCTTTATGGTTTCCATTGTGGGTAAACACGATAATTTCATTTTAGGAAGTGCGGACTACCACCCCCTCAAAGTGATTTGATTCGTTAATACCATATGTGGTACGTATAAAGGATAGATTTAATGATATTATATATGATACCATACTGGAATTATAATACTACTATGTATCATAATGTTTTATTTCCATTACATAATAAATATAAATGAAAGTAGCGTTCATGCGTACGTACAGCTTACCATCTCCATGAACGGTGCATTTCATTTCTTACCTCTAAATGATTATGTAATATTATAAATGCATGTATATACTAGATATATATGATATATATGGAATCTACATCATGAATATCATTCTTGAGATGATGGATATTTGACTACGAGAACAACTTGTAAATATAAGAAGTTCACTTTTGACTCAAGTACCAAATATCGACAAAACAACCGTTATTAACTTAAATGATTACATAATGTTCATAACATGGTAATAAGTGATATAAAAGCAATAATAAACTTGAATAAGGTTCTTAATCAAGTAGAAATTAATTCAAGTTTATTATTCATGACATTAAAGAAGGATCGATTCACGTCGGACACAAGGTAAGGGACTTCGTCTCAATCTCCTTCCATTGAGGCATATTTTGTTTTATACACAACTTTCTTTTATACGGTGTATAAACCCCTTTGACTTTTACGTTTATCCAAAAGTAATATTTTTTATACGAAGCGTTTTACTAAACAAAAAAAGGAATGTTTTTATCGTACGTATGCGGCAACAATGACTTCTCTGCCGCTGTGACTATTATTTGAGTTTCGGCTTCCTCTATAAGCCATACCTTTTTTTAAAGAAAAATAAAAACCATGTTTTACCTTTCATTTATTTTGGTATTGAAAATGGTTTTCATAATGTTTCTATTTTATCAATGTGTTGTATTGATATCTTGTGATTGAAATGTGGAAATGTTATGTTTCCTTTTTGTATGTTTTATGTGATATGATTATGTTATGGTTCTTGGGCATTATTATGAAGACGGGTGGTTCCGTGATAAACTAAGGGTGGGTGAGCCTGATATATCTCTCCAATGCATTGGGTAACGCGAAGGAGTTAAACATTAAGGTTTATCCAAAGAGATTTAGGGAATATACTGTGATGGGTATTCCAAACGTAACCAAGAGGGTTACTCCCTATGTAAGAATGTTATGAATGCCTCAAGTTACCTTTATGTCTTATGATTTCTATACCTTATTCATGATTTGATAAGGTATGTTAAAGTGCTTATATTTTATGAGCAAAATATGATTTCATTGATTCTTATGTATACATGTACTCATGTTTCCTTTCGATATTTTTATATCCCTTACTGGGCTTTTTATGCTCATCCCAAGTTTTTTTGAAATAATTTTCACATGTCACGGGAAAGGTACATGATGTGATGATAGTGTCAAGGAAGTGTCAAGAAAGAATCCATGTTTTATTTTAAATATTTTTCCATTGATGGGAAAAATTAATACTATCTTTTATGTAACCACCTTTTTTAAATGTGGAATGTAATGCAAGTTTTATGATCTAATTCTCTAAAACTCTAAACCTGAAAAGATCATCAATGTGTAATCTTGTAATAAGTCAACATTAAGTAAGGTTTAAGGCTGGGGCCTTATAGAAGGAAAGAAATTTAAATAATAATTAACCTTTAAAGATCATTTTTTATATCATATATATTCATTAAATCCATCTTTATTACCATATATATAAAGATCAAATTAAAAATGGATTGCATCGCTTCATGGAGGTGGTAGTATACATGAACACATGAGAAACAATATCATTTTCCAATATATTGGCTGGTAAAAAGTTATATATGATATTATAATTAAAATATAATTTCTATTTCATAGATATCATATATATTTATTAGTTTTTTATATACAATTTTTCAACTAATGTTGTGATGAAAAATTAATAACACCACTATGTGGAGAATACAAGTCAAACGTATGCACGAGCAATGTTTTTTCATTTTATAGGATAGAAATGTGATGCAAAATGGTCGTAACATAATCATAATAAAATATGAGTATATTTATTATAATTGAGTTATTAATTTAGTGAATTTTTTATATATTTTTGGGATGTTTAATAAGAAAGAAATTTGGAATAGTTAATAATTATGATTTACTCTCCAATTATGTAATCCCTTTAGATATTCTCTAAAGGGACCTTGGGTTACCCTTTTTGGAAGAAGAGGGCCTACATAACATGGATTAGAATGTTTAGAAGCATTTTTTATGGTTTTAGTTGATATAATAAACTGTATTTGAGGTATATAAAATAGTAGATTTGGTGCCTTTATGGGGAAAAAACTACAAATATGGAATTATTAAAACGAATTAAATATAACAAATTAATTTTTATGTGAAAGTGAAATAATGTAGCCATAATTTAGAATCTAATATAGTATATAATCTCCATATAATTATCCAATAATATGTGGATAGTTATTAGTTGTATTTTAGATCTTATATTTTGGTTTAACCCCTTAGTTTACCTATATTAACCTTAATGGCAGAAACACCCTTTTCACTATTAAAGGGTTGTAATATTAAAAATTTAGAAACAATTTTACAATAAATGGCCATGGGATGAAATTTTCAACCGTATATTTTTTTTATAACCTAATTCATGATTTTTATTATTTTTAAATAATTTAATAATATATTAAATTCATAAAATATCATTAATATCATTTTTGACACTTCTTTTAATTGGACATTAATTACATCAAGACAAAGAGTGATCTTTAATGTAATATTTTTTTAAACCCCTAAATGCCATATATATATATATATATCATTAAAATTCATGGAACATAATTATTCAAGAAAATTGTTTTTCCTTTAATACTTTTATGGTCATTAACTTTTTTCTATTTATTTAATAAATATAGTGTCAGAATTGCATTGTCACTTAAGACAATTATTCAGAAACTAAAATTTTTAAATAAATTAACATGATAATAAAAATTCTTTAATATTTTATATACACTTTTAGAAAAAACAAAATTTTTATTAATCCCTTTCACAAAATATTAAATATATTAAAAAATTATTAGTTACATATGTCCCTTTATCTCCCACAAAATATTATAAAGGTTAAATTGAAAGATATGTTGAAAAAAGTTGACATATTTTAAAAACATATAATGAATTGGATGAACAACACTCAAAAATAATATAAATTAAAGTTTTATTATAACTTTTATTCCTTATCAAATTATTTTTAACCATCATTACCATATTTATTTATACCATGGTGACAGTTATTTAGTATGGTTATTATTCATAATGACCAAAAATAAAAGGGAGCTATTTACCATATTTTGATATATTGATTCAGGATACTTATTCAAATTTTTGTTACTCAATTTCAATAATTGGAAAATTTAAATTTAACAATAAAATGAAAAATGAAGAGAAAAATACTTTTTCAAGAAAATACCTTTTTAAGTAAAAAAAGTTTGTATACTGAATAAAACAATAAATTGATTATATTAAACATAATTGGATAATTCATGATATAAGGAAACTAATTTTTTTCTGATACCATTTGAAAATAAAATAGAACATTATGAATTCTTGAAAAATATTGTTTTCAATAAAAAATAGTCTTTTCACTATTCACATGAATTTAAATCTTTTCACAAAAATCCCAGTAATTCACCCTAATATAATTTTAAAATAATGGTTTCAAAAATGAAATTATTTTAATTAAATAAATTTTCTAAAATTTATATAAATTATTAGTAATATTTTCTCCCAAAACAAATAAAAATAGTATTTAAGAAATCGTTTTTGAAGAAAACATGCATAAAAAAATTAAATGACTTTTCTAAAAATTGAGTTATTCTTTCATAATATGTAATCAATATATTTTTATTAAGTAGGAAAATTTTATAGTTTATAAAATGTGGTTAATAATATTCATAACATAAAATTAAATGACATGGTTGAAAATATAACATTAAAATTGTAATATTATGTTATTCGTTTAGGCTTAGTGTTGCGAATTATATATGATATCAAAATTAGTGTTCTTTTAAAATAATGGTTTATTAAATTTGTTATCCTATAAATAATTTATTCATATAAATTTTATATTTATCTCTATAATCATGTGTTTGAAATTTAAAAATACTTTATTTGAAAACATGCATCATAAAAATAGTTAATAAAACTTCCATATAAAATTGGGAAATGAAGACTAAAAGGCCTCTTGGAATAACACATAACTAGATTTAAAAACAACATAATATTAGTAGGGAAATTAATATATAAAAATGGTGGCAAAAATATCACCCAAATTCTATAGATATTGATAGAGGATATAGTCAGGATACATCTAATAACTACAAAACCATAAATCCTTTTTGGGTGAAAAGAACATTGATTCATCGAAAATGATCAATATAGGATAAACTTTTTGTTTCAAGATCATTTTTATAGATTTGTGGAATTATTTTACCATATATACTAGGAACATAAGAAAATATAATTATTATAAATTTACAAATTCATCCTTTAATCAATTTCTATAACAATCACACCTTTTATCAAAAAGATGATTAGTTAAGATGAATCTTTTATTCATGAAGTAATAACGTAAAATTATAAGAGATTATATATTCAAAAACAAGGATAAGAATATATTCCTCCTATATTTATATATATTTTTACAATGTAAGATAATTTCCAAAATTAATAAACTGTTATATGTTGAAATAATACAATTTACCTTAAAATTTAAACAATAACACAAAATTTTCCACATAGATTAGTCCACAAATAAATAAATGAACTTCTCCAATAACATCAATAATATCAATATTAACAAAAATTTTACCCTCAAAGTTTATCTCATAGTCTTCATCATATATCTCCTAAAATGTAATAGCATTCTTATCAAATATTCCATTATTTTAAACTAAAAGGTTTTATATATCAACCCCCGAGAAAACTTTCCCTGAATCATCATTAATAACCTAAATTATAAAAAATAATTGATCCTACTATATGATTCCAAAAAGAAACTTAATATTTATTCATCAATTTTTTTATTAAAAACAATTTATTCTAATTATTTCATCACATAGGCCAATGGTAGGCACAATATCCTTATCTCCCTTCAGATGTGGGTTTAAGCCCCATGAACATACTGAATGTGATCTGTTATCTCTAAGCCTATGTGTTGTCCTTTTCCTATAACTATAATAATATAATTCATATATCATTCCCAAAGTATGATTTTCCTTCAAAAAATAATATTGATCATAAAATCAATTTTTAACCACTATGGTTTTCTATATAACAAATGTTTTCACAAAAAAATAATATAAATTTAATATTATATCATTAACATCAATGATCATACTATCCCTTAAAATCATCAATAAAATTAAACTTATGTTTAAAAATATGCAAGTAACATTCATCAAATAACCTTATCTCTAAAACATATACTAAAAAAAGGGTTTTATTACAAAAATATATCTCACAATATATCCTTAATCATGTAAAAATACTATCAAAAAAACCTAAAAATTGGTATTTATGATTTTATAATGATTATAAACCATAGTATTATCAACCTAAGACACTTTAGGTTTATCATATTTCCAAATATAATATAATAGGTTATTAGAGGTTCTATTCTTTCATTCACTATAATGGTCTGTAATGAAAGTGTGAATTAACCCATGTATATACCTCAAGAGTTTCAAACGAGGTGCAAAATAAGTACAAACTCACTATGAACTGAAATAAGGGCCATGATATACTAGACCGACACTTTTTAGAGTTATTACTCTTAGATGCTTCAGTGCCAAGACCACGTCAACAAGTTGCATCGAAATAGGGATGTATTTCTAGGAAACCCATAAAATATATAGATTTGGAAAACAATAAGATGTTATCATATACATTAAAGTATCCAAAAAGTGAGTCACATGTTTATGTTCTATAATTTATTTTTCAAAATCATGTTCCACAGGTTTCTACTAAACTTCCTTTGATGCTTACTATAAAGACCTCGATCGAAGTAGCCCAATGATAATGGTTACTTTATTATAATGGAACTAGATACAAGATATCACATCCCAAAAGATTGAATATTTCAATAGTATTAGGAAATTAGATACATATTATTATCTCCAATTACATTTTATATCATAAAATAAAACACATAGTGAATGTAAATATTTTGAATCATTGACCTCATTCAAATATTCATTCTTCATATCCTGTGGAAATGAAAGAAAATAAGGGTGATCTAGAATTCTTAACTAGGGTAATATATATAAAAACTACAATGAGTAAATAAGGTATTATCAATGTGACATGGTAAATTACTAAAACTCATTACATTTAATCTATAACTTGATAATGAAGAATAATATGGATGAAATAAATGATTATCAAATAATTACATATAAATAATCACATGGCCTTAAAACGTATCCTTGGATATTATGAATATTCAAAAAATCACATAGAAATCTACTACTAATATAAGGCCCCAGCCTTAAACCTTACTTAATCATGAGTTATTACAAGATTACACATTGAGGATCTTTTCGGGTTTAGAGTTTTAGAGAATTAGATCATAAAACTTGCATTACATTCCACATATAAAAAAGTGGTTACATGAAGATAGTATTCTTCATTCCCATCAATGGAAACATATTTAAAATAAAACATGGATTCTTTATTGACACTTCCTTGACACTATCATCATATCATGTACCTTTCCCTTGACCTGTGAAAAACATTTCAAAAAAACATGGGATGAGCATAAAAAGCTCAGTAAGGGATATAAAAATATGGAAAGGAAACATGGGTACATATATACATAAGAATGAAATCATACTTTACCCATAAAACATAAGCACTTTAACATACCTCATAAAATCATGAATAAATCATAGAAATCATAAGAC
This sequence comes from Viscum album, assembly GCA_963277665.1. Lineage (NCBI taxonomy): Eukaryota > Viridiplantae > Streptophyta > Magnoliopsida > Santalales > Viscaceae > Viscum > Viscum album. Next base: position 506,533,727 of record OY728130.1, read on the forward strand.
ATAAAGGTAACTTGAGGCATTCATAACATTCTTACATAGGGAGTAACCCTCTTGGTTACGTTTGGAATACCCATCACAGTATATTCCCTAAATCTCTTCAGAGAAACCTTAACGTTACACTCCTTCGCATTACCCAATGCATTGGAGAGCTATATCAGGATCACCCGCCCTTAGTTTATCACGGAACCAACCGTCTTCATAATAATTCCCAAGAACATCAACATAATCATATCACATAAAACATGCATAAAGGAAACATAACATTTCCACCTTTCAATCACAAGATATCAATACAACACATTGATATAAAAACATTATGAAAACCATTTTCAATACCAAAAATAAAATTAAAACATGGTATTTATTATTCTTTTAAAAAGAAGGTATGGCTTGTAGAGGAAGCCGAAACTCAAATAACGGTCACGGCGGCGGAGAAGTCGTTGTTGCCGCATACGTACGACAAAAACATTCCCTTTTTTCGTTTAGTAAAATCCTTCATAAAAAAGATTTCTTTTGGATAAATGTAAAATTCAAAGGGGTTTATACACCGTATAAAAGAATGTTGTGTATAAAACAAAATATGCCTCAATGAAAGGAGATTGAGACGAAGTCCCATACCTCGGGTCTGACTTGACTCAGTCGTTCTTTAATCTCCTGAATAATAAACATGAGTTAATTTCTAGTTGTTTAAGAACCCTTTTCAAGTTCATTATTCCTTTTATATCACTTATTTCCATGTCATGAACACTATGTAATTATTTATGTTAATAATGGTCGTTTTAACGATCATTGGTACTTGAGTCAAAAATAAACCCTTTATAATTACATGTTGTTCATGTATCCATTATATCCAGAATTATAATAATTATGTATATATCATATATATCTAGTATATACATGCATTTATAATATTACATAATCATTTAGAGATAAGAAATGAAATGCACCGTTCTTGGAGATGGTAAGCCGTACGTTCGCATGAACGCTACTTTCATTTCTATTTCGTATTTTATAGAATGGAATCATAATGATATAAAGGTATATTATAATTCCAGTATAATATCATATATAATATCATATTTCCATCCTTTATACGTCCCACATATGGTATTTAATGAATCAAATCACTTTGAGGGGGCGGTAGTCCGCACTTCCTTAAATGAAGATATCACGTTTACCCATAATGGAAACCATAAAGGTATGCCCAAAATGAAAAATAAATAATCTTGAGGAAAACATAAAAATATTATATATCATATATAAATATAGTGACATCTTAATGGCCACCTTTGAAGGTGTTAAAAGAATGTTGAACAATCATCGTTTTGGGAGGCATAAATTCACTATCCACGGAAACAGTATGTCCTTTAACCATTAGATGTAGGTGTGTGTAAGTGTAGCTCGAATACTTATTATAACAACATCCTAGTATATTGAGGATACTAGAGTTGTTACAAAAGAAAATAATAAAAAGAGTTTTGGGGGTTGGAGAAGCAAAATCAAACAAAAGGACTCAAAAGAAGACATTACCTTAAAATCGGGTAACTCTCTTATATTTGAGGTCAAAGGCTTCCTTGGTAAGACTTATTCCCAAAGTGAGGATTCAAGGAGTAATAGAGGGATGTGGAGAGACAAAATGGGCAGGGTTTGGCTGAGCCAAAGGCTTTGGGAGTGTGGGTAAGGAGGTAGAGGTGGGGGCCTTTTATAAGAGGATAGGAGGGGCACTCTTGGAAGGTAAAAAAAAGTCACATTATTTTAAAATGGTATTCGGATTTAAGAGGTCCCACATTGATGTGTTTCGAGGATAAGGTGATAAGGGTTCGAAATCAACCCATCCAATAGGTTTTTTCCATGTGTAGGTCTTAGATTTTACATTATCATTCCATTTTATTTAAATCGTTAAATAATGAGGTCATCACTGCATCATCATGATGTCATAAATAATTTAATTTATTTAAAGTCTAAAAATTATAAAAAAACTACTATGATGTAGGAAATATTTTTAGCTTTCCAATGACTATTTATAATCAAAATATTTTCTTTATAACCCCATTTAAAAATTGTTATAGTAAAACATCTCATGTTAGTGCCATTTTTACTTTTACATTAAATAAAAAGTTATTTATGTCATTTTCCAACCAAAGTGGTTCCATGGGGTCCCCAAGTTGACCCATGGATTGTCTTGGTCGGCCATGACATATCCAATAAGGGTAGGACATGTTTCAAGCTTGTCTCATTTTTTTAAAGCATTATTTTTACCTTAAACTACACTAATTACCTCTAATCGCGATTAAGAACTTAAGAGTTACTATTCACCAAAAAATTATTTTAATCTCATTGAACCACATTTTACATCTTAATGACAACCATTTATGTCGGATTTTTGAAATTCAAAACACAGAAGTGGTGAAATTTCATTTAAACGAAAAATCAGTTTTTATAAGTACCACTTAGTGGTTTCACTATTCATCAAAAATTGAAGTTTTTCTGAAAAATACCAAAAATTTACCCTAAGCTATATTTGATATTCCGAATGAAGTCTATTTTACAAAATTCAAAACATATAAGTCACATTAATTAATTTAATAATTAATTCCCGCTGTCATGACAAATAGCGTGTTTTTATAAAACAATAAGTATCAAAAGATTGACACCAGTTTAAGTCCAATTTCAAAGTGAAATTGATTCCAATGACCACCATTGGATTAAATGGTAAAAATATATTCTAATTTCACTTCAAAACCAATTCAAAAGATAATATAATCATATAAATTAATTAGATTAAAAAGCAGTTTTGATGTAAAATGCAGTATTTTTCACTATTCATTATAAAATGAACATTGTCTGAAAAATACCAAAAATTCACACAAAGTAAATTTTGATGTCCCAATAATAAATAATAAGTTTATTTTGAAAAAAATAGCTTATAAAATTGTCAAAATATAGATTTAAAAATGGTTTTCCATCAAAAGGCAGTAAAACAATCATTTAAAAATATTAGCGTATTCCATGCTTAAGATTGGATTTATTTTCATTTTAAGCCTCTAAAACACTATCTAATTCATTAATATACATAGATAAAAATATCTATTACTCATTAATTACTTGGGATGTTACATCCTTCACCCATTTTGAAAATTGCGTCCCCGTAATTTATTTACTTATCGAATAAATGGGGGTACTTATCCCTCATTGCATTTTCAGATTCCCATGTTGCCTCTTCCATCATGTGGTTTTTCCAAAAAACCTTTAACTGATTAATCAACTTATTCTGTAACACTTGCTCCCTGTGGTCAAGAATCTCGACCGGTTGTTCCTCATAAGATATGTTCTCTTCCAGCTGAACTACCTCTGGACTCAAAACATGAGATGGATCTGGCATATACTTTCTCAGCATCGAAACGTGAAAAACATTGTGTACCTGAGATAAACTAGGAGGTAAAGCCACCTGGTATGCAACTGATCCAACTCTCTCCAGAATTTCATATGGTCCAATAAACCTTGGACTCAGCTCTCCTTTCTTACCAAATCTCATCACACTTTTCCAAGGAGAAACCTTGAGAAAAACATGATCACCTACCTCAAAAGATAGACCCTTCCTCCGGTTATCCGCATAACTCTTCTACCTGCTCTGAGCTGTTCTCATGTGCTTCTGAATCAGCTGAACTTTTTCTTCCATCTATCCTACAAATTCTGGTCCCATCAACTTCCTTTCAGCCACTTCATCCCAGAAAGCTGGAGTTCGACATCGCTTCCCATATAATGCCTGAAATGGTGCCATCTGTATACTGGAATGAAAACTGTTATTATATTAAAATTCAACCAGGGAAAGATGTTAGTCCCAACTTCCCTAATAATCCATAGAGTGAGAACGTAGCATATCCTCCAATGTCTGAATTGATCATTCTGACTGCCCATCTGATTGAGGATAAAAAGCTGCACTAAAATTTAATTTAGTACCCAAGGACTTCTGAAGGCTTTTCCAAAAGTTAGAAGTGAACCTGGGATCACGATCAGATACAATGGAGAGGGGAACTCCATGTAACCTGACTATCTCTTTAAGATACAAATGGGAAAGTTGATCTAGGGAAAAATTATCTCATATAACAAGGAAATGAGCATAATTACTCAAGCGATTAACAATAACCCAGATTGCATTATTACCTCGAGATGTCTTCGGTAATCCCACAACAATGTCCATGGATATATTCTCCCATTTCCACTCGGGAATTGGTAAAGGCTGAAGCATCCCTTTCGGTAACTTCCGCTCTGCTTTAACCTGTTGACATGTCAGACACTTCATAGTAAAATCATCAATATCTCTTTTCATTCCATCCCACCAGTAATACTCCCGCAGATCTCTGTACATCTTAGTACTGCCAGGATGAACTGAAAACGGAGAACTATGAGCTTCACATTACAAATCTCTCTTCAACTGTGAATCACAAGGCACACACAATCTCTTCCCAAATCTAAAAACACAATAATTATCAATGTTGAATTCAGGAAACTTACCTTTCTGAACCAGCTCTACCTTTTTCTGCAACTCATTGTCTTGCTTCTGGGCTTGCATGATTCTATCTGATAGAGATGATCTCACTGATACCTGAAACAAAACAGAAGAACATCCTACACCAACAACTTCTATGACAAATTTCATCAAATCCTTAACCAAAGGATCACGTTCCAAATGCAACATTGATAATGAAGCATTAATTTTTCGACTCAAAGCATCATCCACATTATTTGCTTTTCCCGGATGGTAATGAATTGTACAATCATAATCCTTGATTAATTCCAGCTATCTCCTATGTCTCATGTTTAACTCTTTCTGATTGAATATATACTTTAAACTTTTGTGATCAGTATATATTTCACACTTTACTCCATACAAATGATGCCTCCAAATTTTTAAAGCGAAAACAACAGCAGCTAATTCCAAATCATGTGTAGGGTAATTTACCTCGTGAGTTTTCAACTATCGTGAAGCATAAGCAATTACCTTATCATTCTGCATTAGGATGCAACCAAGTCCTTTCAATGAAGCATCACTGTATATAACAAACTCACCATTCCTGGACGGTAGTGCCAAAACTGGAGCATTTACCAAACTTCCTTTCAATTCCTAAAAACAATCATCACATTCTTTTGTCTAGATAAACTTAACACCCTTCTGAGTTAGATTAGTCATTTGACTAGATAACCGTGAAAAATTTCTAACAAACCTTCGGTAATATCCTTCCAAAACAAGGAAGCTACGAATCTCAGTTACATTTGTGGGTCTTGGCCAGTCTTCTACAACTTTTGTTTTTGCAAGATCAATAGTTATCCCATCTTTAGAAACAATATGACTAAGGAAAGAAATTTGTTGCAACCAAAACTCACACTTGCTGAATTTTCCATACAGTTTCTTTTTTTTAAGGTTTGCAAGATAACCCTCATATGTCTTTCATGCTCCTCTTTACTTTTAGAAAACACTAAAATATCATCAATGAAAACCACCACAAAATTATCCTAGAACTCATGGAAAATTCTATTCATTAAGTCCATGACTACAGCAGGTGCATTGGTTAGCCCAGAAGGAATTACTACAAATTCATAACGGCCATATCTTGTATGGAACGCGGTCTTCGGAACATCTTCTTCCTTTACATTCAGCTGATGGTACCCCGATCTCAAGTCAATCTTTGAAAAATACTGAGCTCCCTGGAGCTGATCAAACAAATCATCGATATGAGGAAAAGGATATTTGTTCTTAACAGTGATGTTATTCAAGGCTCTATAATCAATGCAAAGTCTCATTGAACCATCTTTCTTTTTAACAAATAAAACAGGGGCACCCCATGGTGTGTGCTAGGTCGAATGAAACCTTTCTCTAATAAATATTGTAATTGCTCCTTCAACTCTAAAAGTTCAATTTGAGCCATTCGATAAGGGGGTTTTGAAATTGGCTTAGCATCAGGAACTAAGTCAACAGTAAACTCAACTTCCTGATCTGGTATTATTCCAGGCAACTCATCAGGAAAAACATCAGGATACTCATTTACCATTGGCACATCATTAATCTGAACAGTTCCTTTATTTTCAACGATGTGTGCAAGGTAACATTTATATCCACCTTTTACAAGTTTCTTGGCCTCTTGATAAGTTATCAACAGTAAGTGTTCATTATTGTACACAAACTGAAAGTCTTTCTGAAAAGAAACTTCTTTAGCTCTACAGTCAATCTTAGCATGGTAAATAGAGAGCCAATCCATACCCAGGATAACATCAAACTCTACTAGAGGTAGAACAATAAGGTTTGCAAGTAGGTTCTTTCCAGAGATAAGTATAGGAAGATTCTTATAAATTATTTTTGCCTCAACATTTCCCCCAGGTGTTTTTACCAAAAGTTTAGGAGTCATTTCTTGATATGGTATTCCCATTTTACTAGAAAAGGTTTCAGAGATGAAAGAATGTGTATACCCCGAATCAAACAACACATTGGGATAATCTAAAAAAACAAACAATGTCCTGATACAACTTCATTTGATGGCCCGACATCTGCTGAAGTAGTTGCAAAGGATTTCAACACCCCTTTCTGCTTGTAGTCTAACTGCTTCCCATCACCCAAGATCTTTCTCGAACACTTGTTTGCATAGTGACCCATCTCATTGCACTTATAACATTTCACTAACTATAAATCAAATTTGGCCTTACCATCACCCTGATCTTTTCCAGTGCAGTCACGAGCCTTATGTCCCATCTTACCACATTGGTAGAACTTTCCAGAATTCAGAAGACATTCCCCAGCATGCCTTTTTCCACATTTATCACAAACTGGAAACTTAGTTTTCTTACCGTCAAGATTTTTTGAAGAATTCTTACATTTCTCCTGCCACCTCGGTCTCTTCTTCTGTTGGTTGTTATAGAACACTTGATCATCGGAAAACTACATTTCCACCTTCTCAGCACATCGAACAAGATTTTCATAACTTTTAAACTCACGAAAAGCTAATTCCCTTCAATATTTTTGCTTTAATCCTGAGTAAAAATGATTGATTTTACTATCAAGGTCTCGGATAAAATTTAGAGCATACATTGCCAATCGAGTGAACCATTCTACATAGGCAGCCACTGAGTCTTCCTCTTGAATCAATTCCAAGAATTGCTTTTCCATCCTAAGTCGAACAGCCTTAGGAAAATACTTCTCAAGAAACATACCTCTGAATTCATCCCAGTCGAGAGCATCAATATCATCAGCGTCCCTGATATTTTTAACCATCGACCACCACTGATCTGCTTCACCCTCCAAACGATAAATAGAAAGACTAACCTTTTGATTGTCTGAACACCCCATGACATCAAAAGTCTTCTCTAGTGCTTTAATCCACCCTTCAGCTAGCACAGAGTCAGATGATCCTCTGAATGATGGGGGATGTTGCCTCATGAAATGTTCCACCACTGACATGTTCCTCTACGGTTGATCTGGCTGAACTCGTGTATGGATACCACCGCCATTTATCGCTTGAGTCAACTGCTCCATTACTGCAAAAAAACTATTTAGTTCCAATTCCGACCATCTCAGGATGCTGATTCGGAAGGTTATTTCCTTCTTCATGCCTTCCTAGCACTGCTTCCCTGTTTCCTCTACGGAAAACCATTCTGAACAAACATGTCTTAGATGAAGCAACATGGTAATCTTCAAATACTATATCACTTCAATTTTACCATAAAAAAATATTTTTGGATAATCATTTAATAGAATTCTAACTCCTAAAGTTATCTAAACCGACCTTTGATACCAACTATAAGGCCCCAGCCTTAAACCTTACTTAATCTTGAGTTATTACAAGATTACACATTGAGGATCTTTTCGGGGTTAGAGTTTTAGAGAATTAGATAATAAAACTTTCATTACATTCCACATATAAACAAAGTGGTTACATAAAGATATTATTCTTCTTTCTCATCAATGGAAACATATTTAAAATAAAACATGGATTCTTTCTTGACACTTCCTTGACACTATCATCATATCATGTACCTTTCCCTTGACCTGTGAAAAACATTTCAAAAAAACATGGGATGAGCATAAAAAGCTCAATAAGGGGTATAAAAATATGGAAAGGAAACATGGGTACATATATCATTAAGAATGATATCATAATTTACCCATAAAACATAAGCACTTTAACATACCTCATAAAATCATGAATAAATCATAGAAATCATAAGACATAAAGGTAACTTGAGGCATTCATAACATTTTTACGTAGGGAGTAACCCTCTTGGTTACGTTTAGAATACCCATCACAGTATATTCCCTAAATATCTTCGGAGAAACCATAACGTTACACTCCTTCACGTTACCCAATGCATTGGAGAGCTATATCGGGCTCACCCGCCCTTAGTTTATCATGGAACCACCCGTCTTCATAATAATTCCCAAGAACCTCAACATAATCATATCACATAAAACATGCATAAAGGAAACATAACATTTCCACCTTTCAATCACAAGATATCAATACAACACATCGATATAAAAACATTATGAAAACCATTTTCAATACCAAAAAGAAAATTAAAACATGGTATTTATTTTTCTTTTAAAAAGAAGGTATGGCTTGAAGAGGAAGCCTAAACTCAAATAACAGTCACGGCAGCGGAGAAGTCGTTGTCACCCCATACGTACGAAAAAAACATTCTGTTTTGTCGTTTAGTAAAATGCTTCATAAAAATGATTCCTTTTGGAAAAATCTAAAATTAAAAGGGGTATATACACCATATAAAAGAAGGTTGTGTATAAAACAAAATATTCCTCAATTAAAGGACATTGAGACGAAGACACATACCTCAGGTCTGACTTGACTCGGTCGTTCTTTAATCTCCTGAATAATAAACTCGAGTTAATTTCTACTTGTTTAAGAACCTTTTCCAAGATCATTATTCCTTTTATATCACTTATTGCCATGTCATGACACTATGTAATTATTTAAGTTAATAACGGTCATTTTAACGATCATTGGTACTTGAGTCAAAAATAAACCCTTTATAATTACATGTTGTTCATGTATCCATTATATACAAAATTATAATCATTAGGTATATATCATATATATCCAGTATATACATGAATTTATAATATTAAATAATCATTTAGAGGTAAGAAATGAAATGCACCATTCATGGAGACGGTAAGCGGCACGTACGCATGAATTCTACTTTTATTTCTATTTCTTATTTTATAGAATTGAATCATAATGATATAAAGGTATATTATAATTATAGTATAATATCATATATAATATCATAGTTCCATCCTTTATACGTCCCACATATGGTATTTAATGAATCAAATCACTTTGAGGGGGCGGTAGTCCGCACTTCCTTAAATGAAGATATCGCGTTTACCCATAATGGAAACCATAAAGGTATGCCCAAAATGAAAAATAAAGAAGTTTAAGGAAAAAATAAACATATTATATATCATATATAAATATATTGACATCTTAATGGCCACCTTTGAAGGTGTTAAAATAATGTTGAACAATCATCGTTTCGGGAGGCATAAATTCACCATCCACGGAAAGAGTATGTCCTTTAACCATTAGATGTTGGTGTGTGTAAGTGTAGCTCGAATACTTCTTATAACAACATCCTAGTATATTGAGGATACTGGAGTAGTTACAAAAGAAAAGAATAAAAAGATTTTAGGGGGTTGGAGAAGCAAAATCACACAAAAGGACTCAAAAGAAGACATTACCTTAAAATCGGGTAACTCTCTTAGATTTGAGGTCAAAGGCTTCCTCGGGAAGACTTATAACACAAGTGAGGCTTCAAGGAGTAAGATAGGGATGTGGAGATCCAAAATGGTCAGGGGTTGGCCAAGCCATAGGCTTTGGGAGTGTGGGTAAATAGGTAGAGGTGGGGGCCTTTTATAAGAGGAGAGGAGGGGCACTCTTGGAAGGTAAAGAAAAGTCACTTTATATTAAAATGGTATTCGGATTTAAGAGGTCCCACATTGATGTGGTTCGAGGATAAGGTGATAAGGGTTTTAAATCCACCAATCCAATAGGTTTTTTCCATGTGTAGGTCTTAGATTTTACATTATCATTCCATTTTATTTAAATAGTTAAATAATGAGGTCATCGTTGCATCATTATGATGTCATATATAATTTAATTTATTTAATGTCTATAAATTATAAAAAAATACTATGATGCAGGAAATATTTTTATCTTTCCAATGGCTATTTATAATCAAAAATATGATCTTTATAACCCCATGTAAAAAGTTTTTTAGTAAAACGTCTCATGTTTGTGTCATTTTTTATTTTAGATTAAATAAAAAGTTATTTATGTAATTTCCCAACCAAAGTGGCTCCATGGGGTCCCCAAGTTGACCCATGAATTGTCTTGGTCGGCCATGACACATCCAATGAGGGTAGGACATGTGTCAAGCTCATCTCATTTTATTAAAGCATTATTTTTACCTTAAACAACTCTAATTACCTCTAATCGCGATTAAGAACTTAAGAGTTACTATTCACCAAAAAATTATTTTAATCTCATTGAACCACATTTTACTTATTAATGACAACCATTTATGTCAGATTTTTTAAATTCAGAACACAGAAGTGGTAAAATTTCATTTAAACGAAAAATCAATTTTTATAAGTACCACTTAGTGGTTTCAGTATTCATCAAAAATTGAAGTTTTTTAGAAAAATACCAAAAATTCACCCTAAGATATATTTGATATTCCGAATGAAGTTTATTTTTCAAAATTCAAAACATATAAGTCACATTAATTAATTTAATAATTAATTACCGCTGTCATGACAAATAGCATGTTTTTATGAAACAATAAGTATCAAAAGATTGACACTAGTTTAAGTCCAATTTCAAAGTGAAGTTGCTTCCAATGACCACCATTGGATTAAATGGTAAAAATATATTCTAATTTCACTTCTAAACCAATTCAAAAGATAATCTAATCATATAAATAAATTAGATTAAAAAAGAAGTTTTGATGTAAAATGCAGTATTTTTCACTATACATTAAAAAATGAACATTGTCTGAAAAATACCAAAAATTCACACAAAGTAAATTTTGATGTCCCAATCATAAAGAATAATTTTATTTTAGCAAAAATAGCTTATAAAATTTTCAAATGATAGATTTAAAAATGGTTTTCCATCAAAAGGAAGTAAAACAATCTTTTAAAAATATTAGTGTATTCCATGCTTAAGATTGGATTTATTTTCATTTTAAGCCTCTAAAACACTATCTAATTCATTAATAGACATAGATACAAATATCTATTACTCATTACTTACTTGGGATGTTACAACTAATAACATAATTATTGAATTCGTAATGTCAAACATCATAATCATACCATTAAGGACTCATTCCCTAACATCATACATAATAGTGTAAGGTCTTATCATATGAATAAAAAATACATCTTTATAAACAATATTTAAAAAATAATTTGATATGTTATAAGAACTAGCATACGTAATGTAAATATATTACCAGTAAAATCAATTATAAACCATATAGAGAAATAATAAGGATATAATAATTATATAATATCCCCAGTTTAAAATAACAGGGTACTTTCCATATACAAATATAAATACCATAAATTGATCATTAAAAACATTCTTGAGAAAAATACCATTTTAACTTTGAAAAAAAAATTTAAAAATATAATATTAGAAAAACTATTCTCTATTAAATGAATCCTGGAATCCTATACATATTCAAATAATTTATTAATCATAGTTGTTGTTAATTTGGTTCTTACTGAGTAGGTTAAAAAAGAATCAATTTACATTTTTTATAAAAAAAATGAAAATATATGTCATTAAAAAATATTCAATAATATTACATTTAATCCATTTAGAAAAAATGGAAACGTGATTAAAAATGAATTTAATAAATCATTGTACAATATGAATCGAATTTTTTAAAAAATATATATATTAAATATGGACAATAAAGAAAAATATTCTCGACTAAGTTGAGACACAAAGTCAATTTCCCTTCGAAGCATTACTTTTTTTATGAGTACACAAATTGGGGAAAAGGAAATGAAGATCAATAATTTATAGAAAAAACAATAAGATAATAAAATATATCAGTTTTAATATAGATAGATAAAATAATTCTCTCAATCAAGATTAAACCTAAAGAATCCTGAATCAGAATAAGATTAGGAAAAAAACTCCTAAAACTTTTGAAACTTTTTAATCTTAAACCCCTTGAAAAAATAATTTCAAAATAAATTTTAAATATCATAAATATAAAATAAATAATGAAATAAAATATCAATGTGGATGTATGTACACCACATGAATGAAACAAGTAGTGAATATTGAATATGTCTCGCAATAACAAAAGCGGGATGAGAAAACCTTACCTTAGGCCTGACTTTTTTCATATGAGTTCAATCCATCTGTATAATAAATTTATTCTTATTAAAATATATTATTAAAAAATTTAATATTTATCAAACGTTTTATTATTAATTTATATCTTTTTATCACCCCTTTTTTTACATTTGTTTATTTAGATTGTTGATTCTGGTGACACCTTCTTCATTTTTCATGAATGCTTAGTTTTGGTAGTTTTGGTCCTTATACATAGATCATGGTTCCATAATTTACAAAATATTAATCAAGATTTAAATATCATATATATTAATTATATATATATATATATATATTAAATCGTTCATAAATTATCTACATAGAAAAATTATTTACGTCATTCATGGATAGTCTAGATTGTTAGTATACATTAATGTTGTTTTCACATTTCGATGGATGGAATGAAAGAAAGGTAAAAAATAATTCACATTTATAGGAAAATTATTATATTTTATATATCATATATATAGATTAAATTTATCCTTGTTACCATCCATGTAAATCATAAATGATAAATAGATCACATCGCTTCTTGGAGGTGGTAGTCCACATATACGCACAACCGATATTATTTTATTCAAATGGATTGGAAGGTAATAAGGGAAATATGATATTATAATTATTAAGAAATATTATTTTAGTAAATATAATATATTTTAATTATTTTAAAAATTTATAATTATCCCTATAAAGTGGTGATGAAAAAATAATTAGGCCACTATGTGGAGACAGTAATTCATACATACGAAAAAGTGATGTTCTTGTTTTTCATATGATGGAAAATAGATGGAAAATGGATATAAAATAATTATAAAAAATAGTATATTTATTATAATTTTTATATTATTGAAGTATATTTATAATATATTTACAGTAATTTTAATAAGAATGAATTTTGGTAGAGTCGGAAAAGATGATTACCTATTATTTGAAAGAGGTCCTTTATATATTCTCTTAAGGGACATATGGTTGGACTTTTAGGAAGACCAAAACCTCCAGAACATGGATGAGGACGGCTGTTAAAGTTTTTTATGGTTTTGGTCAAGAAAAGGATATATATTTTCTATTTGAAGAAAGATATGGGGTGCCTTTTTATAGAGGACAAAAGGACACCAAATAAATTATTAAAAATATTTAAATATAACAAGTTAATTTTTTGAGTAAAATTAGAATAATGATTTTATAATTTCTAATATAATATATTATATGGTTGAAATGTCATCATCAAATAAAATTTTTACTAGTTTAATTGGTATTTTAAACATTATCATTTGGTTTAACACATTAGTTTACCTATTTGTACCTTAACAAATATAATGCCCTATTCACTCTTAAAGGGTTATAATTTTACATATAAGATGATAATTGTACCTTAAATGTAAAATGGATGAAATTTTACACCATTTATTATCCCCCCTTGTCCTATTTATAGATTTTATTTATTTTCAAATAGTTTAATAAAATATTTCTTTTATTGAATATCATTAATGTTATTTTTTTATCTTATTCATTGAATTTGACTTTAAACACATCAGTACAAAAATCCATTTAAAATATAATATTTTTAAAGAGATATAAAATTTCATAAGTATTAATATAATTCTTCGAAAATAAATATTCATTAAATTTTTATTACTTTTAATATTATTAAAATCATATATTTTATTTTTTTTATTAATTTAATAAATATTGGTTCCGTGTTGCATAAACATTTAAGCTAATTATTCAATCACAAAAAATTTAAATCAATTTCCATATAAAAAATAATTAATATTTCATATAACATTTTGTAACATAATTTAATTTTTGTATCCCTTTAATAAAATATTAAATATACTAAAAGAAGAAAAATTACATTTTCAGAATTCATCTCAAAATTAAATATTATTAATGTCCAACCCAGAGAAATATGGAAGAAATATATAATATTCGGAAACATATATGTAAATAGACAAACTATGTTCATAAAATAAGATAAAGGGAAGTGCTATACTAATTTTTAGTGCGTAACATTTTCTTTTTAACCATAATTACCTGATTTACCCTTATCGTGGTGACAATTATTTACAATGGTTACTATCATAATGACCACAAATAAAATCAGAACAATTTGCAAATTTGGAAATACTAATTCCAAATATGTATCTAATTTCAAGATTAAATATTTATAATTTGTGGAAATTATTTTAAAATTAAAATGTAAAACTGAGCAAAGAATGGTTTTTCAGATAAATGTCTTCGAAGTAAAAAATTTGGGTTAACATTTATTTTGATAGAAAAATTGATTATATTAATATTAAATTGATTTTTCATAATATAATATATATAATTTTAATATTAAACAAGTTTAAAACAAAATATAAATTAATAAATTTTGGAAACAAAAAAGAAAGGATTCGATGAAAAACATTATTTTTCACTGTTCACCTGAAAATCAATATTTTCAGAAAATTCACAAAAAATAACATTAAAATATTTTTTTAATAATAATTTTAAAAAATATAATTAAATAAAATTTATGAATATTTCATAAATTAAATATAATATTCACCCATAAAATGAAATAAAAATTTATTCTTGAGAAATATTATTTGTGAAAATGAAATTGAATTTACTAAAAAAGGTGTGATTATGTTATAAAAATTAATCAATACTTTTTAAAAAATTACAATAAATAATATATTTTTTATAATAAATTTATCCTTATTCATACCATCCAATTCAAGGGCTTTGTTATGACTATAACATTAAAATAATTTTATTTTTTAGTTTTTTTAGACACAATGTTGTGTGTTGTATACCCTATAAAGAATTATATTCTTTTAAAATATCAATATATTATAATAAAAAAACATTAAGTAATTTAAATAATAAATATATTCATGAAGGAACATTTATAAGTAAAAAATGAATTTTAATATTTCCTAATGAAATTTATTCAATATTTAAAACCACGCTCATTATTTTATGAAAAGGGTTAAACATTGAAATCATTTCTCAATTCCCCATATTTTTCCCTGTTTTCCATTCAATACAAATTAAATTAATTTTTAATTACATTACCATTATTTTATCCCTATATTGATTATCAAAAATACAAAATTACATTTACAATATTTTTAAAATATTATTTTTCAAGGGGAAAGAGATTAAATTACTTTGAGTTCAAAAATTATATAAATAATACATTTAATATCATCAAAATCTTCTTCCTTTTTGAAATTATAAACAAGCTCATAGATAAGGGTTACATAAATAAGGTTATATTAATTTATACAAAGGTAATTGAGATGTAAAATAGTTTTTGAGTTTTATTTATACTACTATTAATTTTTTTGGGAGATAAAAGTCATCATTTATATAGAAATATAAAACAAACATTTCCATAAATGATGTTTTTGAAAGAAAATAAAAACAAAGTGGAATTTTTAATTTGAAAATAGACTTTTGAAAAATGAAAAAATAACATTCCAAGTTACTTTTGTTAAAGATGGATCTTTGAATTTAAAAATATACAATCTAATTTGAATGATAGTATTCCACATGGAATGGGACTTTTTAAAACCGACTGGATCCCCCTAAATTTATGCATACATATATAATTATAAGGGGCCCACAAAAAGAATTTAAATTAATACTTCAATAAATAAATAAATAACACAACTTAGAGACTAATATAAATTAATTTGTCCAATAATTATTTAAATTAATGAGGTAAATCAATCAATAATATCAAGATTTCAATAGAATAAATTTTATTATTAAAATTCAAGACATAAAGAAAGAATATAATTCAATAATTTTAAATGTGATAAATAGAACTAATTTCTTATTCCTTCCAAAATCAAAAGTGTGAATAATGAGAGATGAATTTCTTAATCCCCCTTAATAAAATCAAAACAATCCACCAAAATGGGATTTGTGATGATATCTAAAAATTGAGGATTTATGAAAACAAATATCATGATGTCAACTTATTTTAAATAGTCTCTATAAAAGTGATTCCTCATGTCAATGTACTATGTTTCTAAGTCTTGAATTTGATTTATTTAAAGAGAAATCATATAAATGTTGTCAGAATTAATTATTAATTTATTATAATGTAATCCCTAATCTAGGATAGTGTGTTTCATAAAAATGATTTGGGAGAGAAAAATCATCCCATCAAAATGTATTCAACTTTATCCAGAGCAATAGAAACTAAATTTTATATATTATAACTCAATGAAAGAATTTATTTAACTTGTATGTTTAGATTACATTTTTAACCTTTTTAATCTAGTTGGAACCCATAATATATATACCAAATAAACTAGTACGTTTTAAAGATGTATATTTTGGATAAAAATAAATATGATTTTTAGTTCTATTAATATAATTGAAACTTATTTTGATATCCTTAAAATTGAATTCATTTGGATTATCATGAAAATGTATAAAAAGTAATAAATTAAATATTATGTTCTTCCAGGTTATGGTATGATAGAGAAGACTATCAATTATACCTTTATAAATAATATTATTCACTATTTTATTGGATTTACTAAATTTAATATTTAAAGAATTTCTCATGGATGTATTAATATCATTAACTTGTTGCATGAAAACCCACTTAAAAACTCATTAGTGTGTTTTCTTGGTATATGAAATGTGCCATCCAAATTTTAAGAAATTTTAAAAATAAGTAAATAATATTCATTTCTCCCATAATATTCATTTCAAATACATTACCCATTAAATTTAATAATTCATTGAAAAGAAACTATTTGGGTGAATAAGTAATGAAAACATCATTATAAATTTTAATAATTAAAATATCAATAGAAATATATCTTAAAAATAATGTTTAATCAATCTTTACTATATCAAAAAAATCTAAATAAATTATTTAACCTCTCATACCATGCCATAGGAGCTTGTTTCAAACCATAAAGTTCATTTGATGATCATAAAAAATGATCTTGATATTTTTAATCCACAAAACAATCTGGTTGTTCAAAATAAAATATTTCAGAAATAAAAAAATTAAATTATGAATTTTAACATTCATTAGAAAAATCATACAATTTAAATGATTTTTTAATTGCCACAAGATCTATATGGATTCTATCATGGAGACTGAGGTGTATTTACTATGATATACAATTCTTTCCCCTTTGCTATATCCTTTATAGACAAGTGAGTCATTATTATGGGACATATTACCTTGCACATTTAATTTATTTCTAATTACCGATTTGGAGCCAATAAAATGATGATCATTGGACCCTCCCTAAAGAGCCCATACATTATTCTGGGCAAATCTATTTGAAAAATTCTTTATATAAACATCCCAATTATCATAAATGATGTAATAATCATGAATTTGGTGGTCTATATTTGACACAAAAATCAGGATGGTATACTTTATTGAAAATGAACCGCAATGTATGAGTACTATCTTATAAATCCCTGATAATATTTTCAAGATAATGGTATTTAGATTTAACACATTCATTAGGTAAAGGGATAGGTTATTTAACAACATAAATCTCTATATTATTTTTTAGAACATTTAAGGTTAATTTATAACACCCCTAGTTTGAGATATGTAGCCATTTTTTAGGAATTTTAATGGGTTTAAATAGCATGGGATGAGTTGGGAAGAGGTTCGGAGAGTTTGGAATGGTTTTGTATAGTTTTGGAGGCTTTTAAAGGTGTGCATGGTTTGAGAATGTTTAGTGGAAACCGTGTGGATTCCGCCGGAAACCGTGCATGGGATACAGTAGGCTTCTCACAGCCTGCGCACGGTTTTCCAAATCGTGCGAGGAAACTATGAGGACCCTTTATCCCAAGGCAATAGTGTGCGCTCAGTTAGCGCACGGTTTACCAAATCGTGAGGGCTAAACGTGTGGTCACTTAAAAATAGGGTTATTAGTTCCAGGCTCACTCAGGATTAACCAATTTCACTCCAATCTTCCTCCCACTCGATCCTCACTCAGGATTTTCGGTTCTCAGGTGTTTTGGGTGTTGTCCCACTCGATTTGGAAGCGTTTCAAAGGGGTTTCAAGGTGGTTTCTCCCAGTTAAGTCTTCTCTCGTGGTTTCATTATGTTTTCCTCTAGATTTGATCTTCCCACTTTCTTGTTTTTCTAGATCTACACTTTTTGTGTGTAGATCTAGGGTTGTGGTTACCTTGGATGATGATTTGAAAGCTTTTGAATGTTAGTTAAGGTGATATAGAGAGGTTTTGGTGGTGCATTCGTTGGATTTGAGGTGTGATTTTTCATGCGTAGATTTCTCAGGAACCCTAAAGGTAGTTGTCTTCTCTATCGACTCCACTTGGTTAAATTTAATGGTTTTGGTTATAATTAATTTATTGTTCTTGAAATTAATTGTGGTTTGATATGAAAATTTTATTAGAAATCCCTTCGGTGTTGTTTTGGGGATTTTTGGGAAATTGAGGGTTTTGTGGTGAAATTATATTGTTGTGGATTTTAAAATTGAGATTTTAAAATGGGATGTTATGGTTGATTTGTGAAAATTATTGATGGAAATGGTTTTCAATAAAAAGGGTTGTTTTATTGACATGTTTTTTGGTATAGAAAATGGTTTTCAATAAATGGATAATTTGTTGAAATGGATTGATATTCAATGGAATTGGTTGATTTCATGTGGTTGTGACCTTGGTGGGTTATATGCTTGGATTGGCTTGATTGGAATGTTGTGTGGAAGTGGCGGGATGTACCACTATAAAAATGGGATGGATAGTGTACGGAAGGGTCACCATCAGTGGTAAGTGGATGGGAAGGGCCACTAAAGTGTGAATGGGTGAACGGGATGGACGGAAGCCCCACCGTTTGGTTGTTTTGTTGTTTTGGTTGTTTGTTGTGAATTTCTTTTCAAGATGGAAGTTGTTGTGCTAATATGTAAATGATGAAATGACTTGTCGCATGTTGGTTGGCTTTCCCTTGGTTTCTTGGTTTGGGTGGGATGTGTTGGTAAGGGCATGTTTGGATTATGAAAATGGTTGCACTTGTGATTTAATTTATATAAATTGTTTTATATGAATGTGCTAATGGTTTTATCCTAGTGGCGTGTGTAAGGAAGTCATTTGGGGAAATCCTATTGAGTTTATGTACTCACCCCCTGCTCTGGCATGTTGGTGTCTTTGGAGATGTCGTGTATCATGATGTGAGAAAAGTTAAGGCATCAACCTCCTTGAGTGGTGCGTTCTGATGTCTTGGTGGAGCTTGGAGCTTAGAGCTGGGTGTGTAGCAGTGGAGGTGTCATCGCTCGTGGTTCATTAGTTTTTTAGTTTCCAATTGTACTCTTATTTTGGTGGACATGTCTAGTTGTATTGGTTTGGGGTTGTATTGTGGAACAACATGGTTGTTTTTAGGAATACGTGTTTGGTTGTTTTCTTTACATGCATCATATAGTGGCTATTAGTGGATGGTTTGGTTGGTTTTTTCATAAGGTAAAATCGTTCCCCAACTTGATCTAGAAGACCTCGACATTATTTTCCAGGCTTTGGCATCTTGGGAACATCACTTAAGGCCAAGTATCCCTCTCAGCCTCCTCAAGCCAATGAGGTAGGGGCAGGGTGTTATAAGTGGTATCAGTTTGTTTTGTCCTTTGGAGTTGATTCTCAGATTTGGTGTTGACATTCGTTGTGTTACATTCCTTGGGTCGGGATGGTAGCAAGGCATTGTAATATCAGAACGTGGAATGTATAGCATAAAAGGATGTATCTAACCCTTTTATGCTAAAATTCAAGTTATTAAGGAGTTGGGTACATAAGTGTTTTAGAGACACTTATAGGCATTGGATATCTCATTGTCATGGGTGTAGCTAATGAGATGAGAATGGAATGCTTGGTAGAAATGACTTCCCACTAGGATGCATATTTCGTTGGGGTATAATGATTTATGATGTGATATGAATGTGTGAAATTGTAATGTGAATAAATTGGTATTTTGAAAATGGTTTGGTTATCAAAATGGTGAAACATGGCACATACGAAAAATGTGGAAAGCCTTGCTGTGATAGTGTTGTGTAATGTGATTTGAAATGGGATTTCGTGATGTCTACAGAAGTGAGACTCATGGTTGTTTGTTTTCTATTTATATAAATGGCACCGGGAAGGCGTCGTAGTGACCAACCGGAGGAGGCTGCTAAGAATGTGGTAGCAACTATGCCTCAGGTGAACCAGCAGCTAGTGCAAAGCATAGTGCAAGCTTTCCAAGCTGTGGAAAGTGGAAACAAAGTGGATGAACCAAGACATGTGGATCATGTGGTTCAGTTTCAAAAGTAGAATCCACCAATATTCAGGGGTGATTCAGAGCCAGAGAGGGAAGAAGCATGGTTGAATATAATGAACAATATCTTCGAGTTCTTGGAAACTCAGGTAGAGTTAAAAGTAGAGTTGGCCACGTATATATTGGAAGATCTTGCCCTTCAGTGGTGGGAGTTGGTTGTCCAAGCGGGGACGGACCAGGGTTTGATGTGGGAAGGCTTCGAGGAATTGTTTAACAAACAATTCTACCCACATATGTTCATAATTCAGCGTACGACTGATTTCTTCAGTATGAGGGAAGGGCTTATGTCTATGACAGAGTATGAAGCTAATTTTATTAACTTAGTGTGGTTTTCACCCAAGGTGGTGGGTATCACATCGTTGAAGGAAATGATCATTAAAGCAGGGTTAATGAAAGAAATTCGTTCAAAGATAGCGGTGCTGTGTATAGATGATTACACAGAGATGGTGAATAGAGCCTAGGTGGCTGAGAGGTATTTTTTGGGTGCTCCGGGTGGAGGAAACATGGTGGTACCCATGGGGAATAGTGGGAACTATAATTCTGGGTTCATTCGAAGGAGGTACACTTATTCCCAGGGCGGGAATATGGCATATAATCTGATGGCAGGATCAGTAAATCTTCCTCCAATGCCCCAGAGCAAGATGGGATGTTTTCAGTGTGGTTCTATGAGCATATCAAGAAGAATTGTATGGAACAACCTTGAGCATGTCATAATTGTAAGAAGATGGGGCATCATCAGCATTATTTTCGGAATGTTCCAAGGTCAGGTGCGCGTGAAACTCCTCAGGGATCACAGACATCGTATTCTTCGACGGGACGGGGACAATAGCATACCCCTCATCAGCAGAGTAAAGAGGGTCATGGTGATTCTTGGAATACCACGACGCCTCATCAGGGAAATAAACAGAAGAGTGTGGTGAGCAAACATGTGTTCGGAGATGAGCATTTTGTGGTGGATGATCAGTTGGGACCATCCACAGTGCGAGGTACCATTCTTTTAAATTCTACCTTGATGTAAGTGTTGTTTGATACGGTTTCTTAACACTCTTTTATTGTTGCATGTGTGGTTGATTTGATGGGTTTAAGGGTATAAATGATGCCCTTAGATTTGAAAATTAAAACTTCTCTAGGCTGAAGTGAGTGTCAAGCCTTCTTCTATAGAGAATGTTGTATCATTGTGGGTGAGGTTGAGATCGTGTGGAATTTCTCAATGCTTGAGAAGGATGGGTATGATGTAATCCTGGGAATGGATTGGCTAGTTGTGTATAAGGCCCACATCGATTATGATACGCAGACAGTGGATTTTACGACACATGATAGTGTTAGAAATCTTTTTAGAGGAGAGAGGCATGAAAGGCAGGGTGCAATGGGTTTGTTGGCACCAGCAGTGCGTACGTTATCATATCAGTTGGCGGTATTGTCGTTGGAATCGGTAGACGGTGTTGAGCGGAGTGTTCTGCCAGCAGTGGTGAATTAGTTCATGGATGTTTTTTCTAAATAATTTTCTGGGTTACCTCCCATAAGATAATAGGATTTTACGATTGATCTCCTTCCGGAGACCAGTTCTATATCACTTATGTCTTATCGGATGGCACCTGCTGAATTGCAGGAATTGAAAATCCAGTTGGAAGATTTAGAAAACAAACGTTTTATCCGGCCTAGCACATCTCTGTGAGCAGCGCCGGTGTTGTTTCTGAAAAAAGCGGATGGAACTTTAAGGGTATGTGTTGATTATAGTATACTTAACCAAGTTACAATAAAGAATATATATCAACTTCCACGAATTGATTATTTGTTTGACCAGTTGATGGAGCCCAATGGTTCTCCAAGATCGACCTGAGGTCAGGATATAATCAATTGCGGGTGAGGAAGAAAGATATTCCTAAAATATAATTCATAAGTATATATGGACATTATGAATATGTGGTTATGCCCTTTCGTCTAACGAATGTGCTACTGGTGTTTATGGCATTGATGAATCGGATATTTCAGATATATCTGGATTCATTTGTGGTGGTCTTTGTAGATGATATTTTAGTGTATTCAAAGAAAAGTGTGGAGCATTATCAGCACTTTGAGAAAGTTCTGGGGATCTTGAGGTATCATCGGTTGTGTGCCAAATTGTCAAAGTGTGACTTTTGGATACAAGAAGTTTGTTTTCTTTGCCATCTGATTTCTGAATGGGGTGTTTCAGTGGATCTGGAAAAGATAGAGGTCCTTATATCATGGAAACCGCCAAAGAATGTGTTTGAGATACAGAGTTTTCTTGGTCTTGCTGGATATTATTGGTGTTTTGTTCATTATTTTTCACGTCTGGCTTCACCGATGATAGCTTTGACAAGAATTATGGTTCCATTCCAGTGGAATGAATAGTGTTAGTAGTGTTTTGAAGAGATAAAGTGTCGTCTTACATCAGCACCAATCTTGGTTTTTCTATAATCAGAAAAAGGGTACGTGGTGTATTGCAATGCATCAGGATCAGGGTTGGGGTGCGTTCTCATGCAAGGGAATCAGGTTGTTTCGTATGGCTCACGATAGTTAAGGTCGCATGAGAAGAACTACCCAACTCATGATTTGGAGTTGGAAGTATTTGTCCATGCTTTGAAAGTAAGGCGTTATTATCTCTTCAGTGAGAAATTCACAATATATAAATATCATAAGAGCTTGAAGCACATTTTCTCACAAAGGGATTTGAACTTGAGGCAAAGGATATGGATGGAATATATCAATAAATTTGATTTTTTCTTGATGTACACACCAGGTAAGGGAAATTCGGTGGATGATGGATTAAGTAGAAAATAATATCCTTATGTGGTGAAACATGCATCAGACCAGTAGTAGTTGATGTCGATTATAGCTCATATGTGGTAGGAAAGTGAGGACCAAGGAAATAGAGTGGTATTCTTTCCAGTTTTCTTGATTCATGACTTGGTGGCCTGGTTCGAGAGGCACAGATATCTGATTCTGAGTGTGTGACTATGGGGTCGAGACTCAATGGTGGGGAGACCATTGAGGGTTGGAAACTAAATAGAGATTCAGTTTTGTGTTTTCGGAATCGGATTATTGTACAAGTTTCTTGTTAGGAGGATATTCTTAGGTTGTATCATCATTCCAGGTGGGTTGTTAATCCTAGAATTCAAAAAATGTATGAAGTGTTTAAAGCGCGGTTCTGGTGGTCTTGTATGAAATGTAGTGTTGCTGAGTTTGTTTTGAGATTCTTGACTTGTCAGTAGGTCAAGGCAGAGCATCAGAGGCTAGCATGAATGTTTCATTCTTTACTAATCCCTGTTTGGAAGTGGGAGCAGATAGTGATGGATTTTGTCACAGGTCTCCCAAGAATAGTCAGAAAGCACGATGACATCTGGGTGATAGTGGATCAACTAATGAAGTCGGCCCATTTCCTCCCAATTCGTGAATCTCATACGGTGGATGATCTGTCCAAAATCTATATACGGGAGGTGGTAAAGAGGAATGGTGTTCCAGTTTCGATTGTATCAGATAGAGACCAGATGTTTACATCTCGTTTCTGTAAATCGTTACAGTAATCCCTTGTAACGCAGCTTATTATGAGTATGGAATATCACCCTCAGACGTATGGTCAATCCGAGAGGATAATAAAAACTCTGAAAGATATGTTGTGGGCTTGTGTCTTGGATTTTGGTGGCTCGTGGGATGAGAACTTCTTTTTGGTTGAGTTCTCGTACAATAACAGTAATCAGGCATCCATACAGATGGCTCTGTTTGAAGCATTGTATGGGTGGCCAAGTCGTTCTCTACTATGTTGGGTGGAAATGGGTGAGTCTAAGATGGTTGGACCAAGCCTTTTCTTAGAGATGATAGAGAAGATCAAGTTGACCAGGAAGAGAATAGAGATGGTTTAGAGTCATCATAAATCGTATGCAGATCATCATCGACAGCCATTATCGTTTGAGGTGAGTGATCATGTGTTCTTTAGGATCTCTCCTAGGTTGGTACATCGTCGATTTGGGAAGCAAGGAAAGATATCTTCGAGTTATATTGGGCCTTTTGAGATTTTTAAGTGGGTTAGTGAGGTGGATTATCTTTTGGCTTTTCCACCTAGTTTTAGTGTGGTTCACAATGTGTTTCATGTGTCGCAGTTGAAAAAGTATCAGCCAGATTGTGACCATGTGATTCGATGGGATCATGTTGAGCTTGAAATGGATGCTTTGTTGGTGCACGTGCTAGTGCGGGTTGTGGATAGGCAAGAGAATGTCTTGCATGGTAAAAGCATCTGTTTAGTTCGTGTTTTGTTGAATCATGATCAGATTTAATATGAGACTTGGGAGTGGGAGAAAGATATGGTTGTGCAGTGGCCCGAGCTCTTTCGGCAAAGGGCAGGTTCACTACTTTTCGAGGACGGAAAGTCCAATGGTGGGGAGAATGTAGCACCCCCAGTTTGAGGTATGTATCCATTTTTATACATTTTTATGTATTTAATGTGCATGGGATGAGTTGGGAAGAGGTTGGGAGAGTTTGGAATGGTTTTTTATGGTTTTGGAGGCTTTTAAAGGGGTCCACGGTTTGAGCACAGTTAGTGGAAACCGTGCGGATTCCCCAAAAAACCGTGCAAAGGAGACATTAGCCTTCACACAGCATGCGCACAGTTTGCCAAACTGTGCGAGTAAACCGTGTAGACCCTTTCTTTCGAGGCAGTAGTGTTCTCATGGTTAGCGCATGGTTTGTCAAACCACGCGGGCTAACCTTGTGGCCACTTAAAAATAGGGTTATAAGTTCTAGGCTCCCTCGAGCATAACCTATTTCACTCCAGTCTTCCTCCCACTCGAGCCTCACTCAGGATTTTGGGTTCTCAGGGGTTAAGGGTGCTCTCCCACTTGATTTGGAAGTGTTTCAAAGGGTTTTTAAGGTGGATTGAAGGTGTTTTCTCCTGAGTAAGTCTTCTCTCATGGTTTCTTTGTGTTTTCCTCTACATCTACTCTTCCCTCTTTCTTGGTTGTCTAGATCTACACTTTTTTTGTGTAGATCTAGGGTTTTGGTTTCCTTGGATGATGATTTGAAGGATTGTGAATGTTAGGGATGGGGATCTAGAGAGGTTTCAGGGGTGCGTTCTCTGGATTTGAGGTGCGATTGTTCGTGGGTCGATTTCTCGGGAACCATAAAGATAGGTGGCTTCTCTCTCGAATCCACTTGGTTAGAGATAATGGTTTTGGTTACAATTATTTTTTTTGTGCTTGAAAGTAATTGTGTTTTTATGTGTGAAATTGATTAGAAATCCCTTGGGTGATGTTTTGGGGATTTTTGGGAAAAGAAGGGTTTTGTGGTAAAATGTTGTTGTTGTTGATTTTAAAATGGATATTTTAAAATGGGAAGCTATGGTTGATTTTTGAAAATGATTGATGGATATGGTTTTCAATAAAAAGTGTTGTTTTATTGAAATATTGTTTGGCATGGAAAATGGTTTTCAATAAATGGATAATTTGTTGAAATGGATTGATATGCAATGGAATTGGTTGATTGCATGTAGTTGTCACCTTGGTGGGTTATATGCTTGGCTTGGCTTGTTTGGAATGTTGTGTGTAAGTGGTGGGAAGTACCACTATAAAAAGGGGATGGATAGTGGATGGAAGGGCCACCATCAATGGTAAATGGACGGGAAGTGCTACTAAAGTGTGAATGGGTGAACGGGTTGGACAGAATCTCCACCATTTGGTTCTTTGGTTGTTTTTGTTGTTTTTTGTGCATTTTTTTTCAAGATGGAAGTTGTTTTGCTAATGTGTAAATGATGAAACGACTTATGGAATGTTGGTTGGATTTCCCTTGGTTGCTTGGTTTGGGTGTGATGGCTTGGAAAGGGCATGTTTGGCTTATGAAAATAGTTGGACTTGTGATTTAATTTAAATAAACTGTTTTATATAAATGTGACAATGGTTTTATCCTAGTGGCATGTGTAGGGAATTCATTTGGGAAAATAGTACTGAGTTTTAGTACTCACCCCCTGTTTTGGAATGTTAGTGTCTTTGCAGATGTCATGTACCGTGACGTGCGAAAAGGTAAGTCATCAACCTCCTTATGTGGTGCGTTGTGATGTCTTGGTGGAGCCTGGAGCTTGGATCTGGGTGTGGAGTTGTGGAGGTGTCATGGATCGTGGTTCTTTGGTTGTTTAGTTTCCGCTTGTACTCTGATGTTGGTGGACATGTCTAGTTATATTGGTTTGGGGTAGTATTGTGGAACAACTTTGTTGTTTTTGGGAATACATGTTTGGGTGTTTTCTTGACATGCATCATATAGTGGCTGTTAGTGGATGGTTTGGTTGGTTTTGTCTTAAGGGAAAATTGTTCCCCAACTTGAACTTGAAGCCCTCGGCATTAATTTACACCCTTTGGCGTCTTGGGAATGTCGCTTAAGGCCAAGTAGCCCTCACCGGCTCCTCAATCCAATGAGGTAGGGGCGGGGTGTTACATAATTTATAAATTTATTCCTCAACATCATCAATTTGAGGATGAGGTTTGAGAAAATTCACATTAAATTTAATGTGAATTGATTCTCCAATGTTGTTATTCCTTTTACTGAAATTTAGGGAATATTTTATTTAGATGGAAACATATGAAATAGACCATGTTATATGATATGTTAAAACATAATTAGGTTGTATTTAGTGTTAATAATATATAATCTTCCACAAAACATCTTAAAATAACCAACTTTATGAAATTTACCTTTTAAAATATCAAAAGAGGACTTTTTAAGAATGGGTCTTATGAGTACATGGTTTATAGTATAACATGTGGCATTGAATGGATTGATACAAAAATATTGAGAGAGTTTGAATACATTAAGGTATTTTAAAAGTAATTTCTTATAAAGTTCAAATATATCATTCAAAAACCCCATTTTGAGATGTTCTGGGACTGAAAAAAGAATTGTTAAATCCTTTTGAAAAATAAAAATCATCAAAATCCTTATTCCCATACTCCCCTAAATGATCACAATAAATGGAAATTTCCTTATAAGCATGTTAATTTTTTGATTCTTTGTATATTTAATGAAAAAATTGCAAGTCTAATTTTATTTTACAGTAAATAAAATGAGTACGATTTACCTCATATAATAGCCATAGGAGTTGGATAAAAAAGATCTATGTGTATCAAATAAAAGGTAATAGAGGTTAAAAATACCTTTTTATATTTTAAGGAGGAATTTTTTAGTTTTCCAAGTTTGTATGGTTTACACACAATTTCTTTTTGGAAATTAAATTTTGGTAAATATAATATATAATTTTTTGGCCAATATTTACTGATGATTGTGTGATATAATTACCAATAAATCTATTTCATATCTATTATTCACTACCTCAAACAATCAAGTATTTAAAATGATATCTTTGATATAATTTTAAATCAAAAACATAAACATTTTTAAATTTATAAGTGGAATATTAAATCCTTCCATGTAAATGAAAACCATTTCAGACATTATATTCAAATGATACTTTTAAAGAACCATCAAATAATTGAATAATTTAAAGAAAAATCTTTTTCAAACCATTTACATATAAAACGTCCATATTAAAAGAAATTTTTTAAAATATATTATTATATATACTAATTATAATACTCATTTTATAGTTAGTAAATGTGACATGGCCACCATCAATCTTTTAAAGGTGGTTTAACTCGATGTAGCCACCGCATATATTCTTTCAGAACCAACTATCCATGCACAAAATAACACCTATACAATTTTCTTTGAGAAATCATTCCTAAATAATAATTTAATAGAATAAATATTTTGGTGCCCAATATTTAGGTCTAAAAATGTTACCAATAATATATTTTAGAAGTCCTAATAGTTTTGATTTTTTTTTCGAATAAACAATTAAGTAAATATGATTGGATTTGGGTCATCCATAATGAGAATTTTTTTACATGCATTGAAAAATAAAATTCCATTTATTTTTTAAATAAATCCAAAATGTATATAGTGACCTACCTTTTATAAAGTAATATTTTTTTATTTCTTAATGGTTATTTCTTGATTAGAATAAACAATTCTAAATATACCTTTCTGAGGACTTTCAAAATCCAAAAAACAAATGAATATTTATCTCTCCATTGATGAATTTTGAAAGATAAATTTTGATGAATTTAATTTTATTTTCTAATTTTTCAATGTTATTTTTATCCTGAGGGTAAATCCTTTTAACTATAATTTTATCTAAATCATTTGTTCAACCATCATTTTATTTTAATAATAAATAAAATATTCATTCACGATCATCATTAATTTTTAAATAAAATATTTATATTTATCATAATCTTCGTTTAATTTCACATTTTCATTAATAACATAATCCATCTCTTTTGAAATATGAGTTTAATTAATTTTTTCATCATTAAATTTAGATGTATGCTCAAAAATACCTCTATATTTTAACACTTTCATATCATAGATCATAATAATTTAAATTACAAGAATATTACTCCTGACCTGCCCAAATAATTTCCATGAGACCCTTGTGTCTTCCATAAATTGATTCCAATGTAAATAATGAGTCCTCACTTTTACTCTATATTCATACCATATATGTGTTATTTTTTTTGACATATTATTTATATTGGGACACTGAATACTATTGTTACCCTTTTGTTGCACTTATTGAATCTTACCTCTTTTTTTGTTTCTTATCCCTTTTATTATTTTGTTATACCTTATTATTCTTGATGAATTTATTCATCTTCTTCTATGTATGAGAAATCACCACTTCAATTATGGAATATTCATTATTATTTTCTTTAATAGAAATTTTATTCTTCTCCCCAAGATATTTGGATTCCTTATCAACTTGTATTTTCACTATAATATCATAGTTCATGAGAGATGTTATGATTTATCCCACTATCATATTGTGTGTGTCTATTAATTATTGTATTATCATCACATTGGGTGCCTAAAGCCTTGAAAATACCTAAATGATATTCTTCAAAAGCATATTTGTTGAAATGTCATCACCTAAAGGCTTACTTATATTACAAATATCAATGAAATATGTAAACATATCAGTTATATATTCATTAAGATGCATACTAATGATTTTAAAATCATGAATGTGTAAATAAATTATAAATCACTTAACTTTATTGATACTCTATTGGTTAATATCTAGTCATATCAAATTTTAATTAAGCTTTTTACACATGCAAGCTCTATTAAATTTATTTATATATAACCAAAAATATAAATTATTCGTGGATTTCCCATCCAGATCAAAAGTCGTTATATCATCAAGGGTACATGTTTTCTTCATTTTTTGTGTGGGGTATATTCGAGAATAAAAAATTATTTAAAAATCATAACATATGCTTTTATGAAATGTAGATAATATTGTTCTATAATAATTATAGTTGTTTCTAACAAAATAAGTTAATCTCCCCATAGAGTTTACTTCAAAAAAACCTTGGTCATTATAGGTATGGGTTAAGATTTATTAATTGTTATTTATAATTTTTTATGGTTTTTAAATAATGGTTGGCTCTGATATCAATTGATGGTTTGAATAAAAATGGAAAGAACAAGAGTTTTTTTAAAAAAAATATAAGAAATTATGACTAAACATGATTTAATTAAAATAATTAAACTGATAATTGAAAATTATTAAATTTAATCATAGAACAAATATAAATATAATGTGTAAAGAAAGAATAATTGACAAATGTGTTTGTAAATAATCTCCTAAAGAATCCTTATGTCGCATCCCCTAATTAAGATATCATGAGAGGTTATGGTTTAAAACATTATTTTTCATGGTTATAATAAGAAAAACAAACCCTTTCTTTTTTTAGAAGTTGTAGGAAGGAAACATGTTACAAGAAGTAAGAAAACTATTTTTTATTGGTTGGTACCAACAAACACAAATACATAGATATCCTTTTAGTGATTATGGTTAGAAACCCAAATCACCTTACTTTAAAGGTAGTGATAACCTATCCCACACACACTAAATGGGAGAGATCAACCATAATAAAGAAAAAAAGTGACTTTACATATAATATGAAAATGAATAACAATATATACCAACAAATAGGATCATAATAATTAAATAGTATGAGGAATATAGATAAATTTAAGACACTAATATAATGACATAAAAGTGACACAATTTGGATCTAGAATGAATATCTATGGTAACCATAGATTTTAAGAACCCAATGGGTCTATTTATATATTCTCATTAAAATAATAATAAGAGTGTTTTGGGTTTAATAGATTCATTTCATATCAAATTAAGGCAATGGGGGGAACCTTCAATAGATAGATTTTGAGTATATTGTATAAATAACCATACTTTCCTCATATATATATATATATATATATTACATATTAATAAAAAAATAGTTACAAAACATAAGGATCTATTCCAAAATCATTTTAGTCCAGATTATTTGGAAATTCAGACACATAAAAAATTGGTTCATAAGTAATCTATATCATCTCTTACTATGTTCGTCATTACTAGATCCCTTCTTAGACATATCATATAAAATAGATTTTTTCATAACCTGGTAAATAAAACATAAAAAAAATCTGATATCATATTCTCAATAAATATAAACATTGGAGATATAAATAAATCATGAGTATAAGGGTATACGAACAAGATAATGACATTTGAAAACTATACCATACAAATCATAGTCCTTAAACATGAGTCACAAAATAAATATTTTTAGTTTATAAGACATGAATCATAATTGAATCAATGGACAAAATCCGTAAGAACATAATATTTCATAAGTCATATATTTTTTTTATACACATAACAAAAAAATTATGTCCTTAATAGCTAAGAATCATTTCCAAACTATCCTAGTTGAATGTGTTCACTCACCTAAACCATCATAGTTGTCAAGGTTCTCTCTAAAGACTATCATCATAGAAAAATTCTCTTACCCAAATGGGTTCACTCCCATTCTCATTACTATTTTCATTAAGAGATATAATTATTTATCTAATGCATTGGAGGGATATATAGGTCCCTCCCATCACATAATGAAAATCATATATACGTGTGTCATAAGATCATAAATCATTCATCGATTCAGAGACCGTAAATAGTAATTGGTTTCATAAATATTTAATCATAGTATAAACAATGGAAATAAACCTTTTTCAAAACCATTTCATTAGTTAATCCTATTATAAATCATGGAAAAATAAGTGGGTTTCATATTCATTTTACCATGGTATAACTTGTGAGAGATAAATGGGTTTCATAAAAATATTGTAATTATAAACCTAAATAATTAAAGGAAATAATAATAATGGTATCCTCGAATCATATCCCCAGTAAATCATAACAAACCTTAAAGTATTTCATCTTATATGGAAAATTATTTTCAAATATCACTTGGAACATTTCTTGGGGAAAATATCCTTTATAGTAAAAAAATCAAAACTAAAAATTCAAAAAAAAAATGGAAATTATTTTATTTAAAAATAACCTTGTAAATATATATAGGAATAATTAAATCATTTATCGTTCAAGACGGTATAAAATTCCATTTATGTCATCCATTTTTAAAAACACATATTCCTTTCACACTTTTGGTAAAAATAAAAAACACCACATTTATAAAATGAAAAAAAAAAATCCTTTTAGACCATTATATAAAAAATAAAACAAGGGTAAATTTATATTTAAAGAGTCATTTGAGAATATTAAAAACATTCTTTAACACATTTTTAGAAATCAGAAATATGGAAGAAAAAAGGTTTTTGATCCAAGAGAGAAATAAAAATTCTTTTTATAAAATACATTTTTATTATCATTAATCCTTTATGGGAGGAAAAATAAAGGAAAAAATGTATTTTAAAGAAATAACTAGATTATTTGAAAATATTTTTGTTTTTTAAGATTTATGTCACAATATCTCATCATTATAAGTATATCATAATCAATCTTATTAAATAATGATATTGTAACATTAAACAATTGCTAATTTGGTATCATTTGAATAATGATCCACATTAATTATAACATGAAATGAAAATTTAAATATCACTAATGGAAGTTGAATCATAGTTTAACATGTCAAATGTTTATTATTTACACCTCATAATTGAAGATAGGTATATAATTAAATATATGTATCAAGGAAGGAAAAATGAGACAAAAATATCTTACCATAATTCTTGACTTCCTTCTTAAACATTTGAACCTCAAGTATAACAAATATAAGTTTATTATACATTTAAAAGAGAAAAATAATAATATTCATCAAACCATATATGATTTAATTATTAAAATTTCCCAGTCATGATAATTGTATCATTAATAGGTGAGGTTGATTAAATGATACTTTTTTATATGTTTCCTTTCAATTGAAACAACCTTCACCTTCAATTAATGATTGTATTTCCTTCTGAAAATAATTCATATGCACATCAATAGAAACACAAGTATTTACAAGGTTCCCTATTCCAGAATAATATCTACGTACTTGGTATGGTATGGAAATGATACAAAACCAAACAATCCACTAAAATAATCCATGGATTACAATGAGTAGGGTATACCCTTTCACTTGTGTAGAACTATATAAGCAATTTCAACAGTGTGTGTGAATCCTCTTAGCACAAATAGAGTATTAACAATATTCATGTAATAAATCATGTAACCTAGTCATATTTTCAATTCCAAAAATGTATTCAATGGAAAAAATTATCAAATTTCTTATCCATAACATGATTATAACTTCCTGAAATTTTTTAAGGAAAAACAAATTCTTATTTTCCCAGTCCATTTTTCTCAGTCTGATTCCTTCGAGTATGATTCTTGGAATATGATTCTTCCCTATATGATTATTCTTGATAATATTCTCCCTATTACAAAAAATATGTCTTTGATAGAATATAGTAGATATAAATCTAAAACACTTCAATTCTTCTTCCTTGGTCTGAAAATCCCAATACCGAAATCCATGACCCAATTGATCCATCCTTATATGATGATCATCCAAATAAGATTGACAAGATAAATATGGTAATCTGCTATGTTTGAGAATCATTGAGTATGATGACTGTATGAATAAAACTTTTTGATCTTGTTTCTTTTCTTTCATTTTAATCAATAAAAACTTATTCAACACAAGTGAATACATAAAATTATTCTTCTCTCTAAAACAACAATCCTCACTCTCTTCTAAGGTAAATAGTACATTAGTCATTAAAAAAGTATGAGGTTATTTTTTTCCTTTTATAGGTGTCCCATATATGTTTTTGGAAGGAATACCAAAATCTTTCACGCTCACATAAATTCACTAGAATATAAATTTCCCATAAAATATCAGCCGCATATATAATATCATCAATGATTATTGAAGATTATAGATTATTATAACATATTTACTTATTATTCAGACTTTTATTTCAATTTCCAGAATATTTTCAATTCATGATTCTAATTTTCTTTATTCTATTTCTTCAAAACAAAGATCTGTATCAACTGAATATAGGTGTATAAAGAAATAAATACTACTCTGATTGTTGAATACATACATTCGTTGGAATTCCAAGATCCCCTTTATATCACATTAAGAAAACACCTTCATATTTTCTCTAGAATCACCCTAACTTCTTCACCTTTTCCATTTACCCACTTGATTGTTAAACAATAAAACTAAACCCATTTTTAAATGGTTGACTAGATTGTTGATCATTTTCTATTCTTCTCGTTTCATTAATCAGTCTTAAACAATTAATCCTCTAATTATGATGGCATAACAAGTCTGATCATAAGCTTCCTTATTTTAAAAATATAATATAACATAAAACTTATTTCTTTTTTCTCAATGAATTCATTCTCATGTTTTTTAATACTATAAGGATCGACTTCTATTATTCTTGACAAACAATTGAAAGTATTGAAAATTTCTAATCCTCCAAAAATCTATTTCTTTCATTACTATATTGAATCTGATTGTCATTAGTATGATATTTATGAGTATTATTTTCTTGGATATGATCATCCTATGAATGATCATTCTGGGTACAATCATGTTGGGTACAATAATGCTAATTATGATCATTTTCTTCCTTATCATGAATACTATCACCAGCACCATTTTCATTTCATCCAAATCTGATCTTTTTGAATATTATTTCTACCATATCATTCTTCTCACCCAAATAACATAAATCTAGGTACAATTACTTTTCAATAAACAACTTCACTTTCTTCTCTTCTACTCGGATATGAAAATCCTATGTATGATTTGGAATACCTTTTTCCCTTTTTCTTCCATCAAGTTTGTATAATAAGTTCAAAAATAAACTTATGATTTATGTGAAATATAAATCAATAGAGCATCATCGCATTTATTTTATCATATTCAAATAGACTATGATTCTCTCATTAAAACAACCACTTCTTTCGCACCGAATTCAGAGTGAATCTGATGACCATTTACTTCTCAAAAGATATTATTTCTTTTATTCTGGACTTGAGGTGAGTATAATCACCACCATTTATTCAAAATATATTTTTTGGATTATGATGGATAAATTGAGTTAAATTATTTTGAAAATTACCATCAATATAATTTTTACTAAATAAAATGTGAGGTGATTTTATTTCTAAAAAAAATGTTCCATGGAAACAAAAAAAATTGAAAAAAAAACACATTCTTTTTCAGCTTGGTCCTACCAATCTACCCCTTTTGATTTTGTTTCCACATATTTTTCATAAATCACTAAACATTGTATCTTTATGAAATGGATTAGTTATTAATATTTCTAATCCTACTTTTGGTTACTCATTATAGGAACAATAATCATTGACTACAAAATCATATTATCCAAAGTAGTGATTATAAAAACCTTTTTCCTATTCCTTCCTCAGATCTTTTACAACCTTATCTTTTATTTATCCTCCTTAGAATAAAAAATAATTTATTTTCCTACAACAACTCTAAAAAATATAAAGAATAGTTCCCTCACAAATTTTTTTGAATTCATAGCTTTCCCACAACTCCCTTTTTTTTACTTGCATCAAATGGATATTTTAATGAAACAATTCATTCTACCCCTTGATAATACTATTCAGAGGTATGATCAGAGAGGGGACAGAAACAAATACCAAAAACTATAATAGAATGAGTTTGTGAACCCATATTCAACCCCAATTTAGAAAATGAATCATTTGGTAATGGTTTTATGAATATGTCATCAACTTGTTCTGTTTGAATATAATCTAGCTTCAATTCTTTCTTATCCACATGATCTTTGATGAAATAATATTTTATATCAATATGATTTTAATAATAATGGTGAAATATATTCCTTGTGTTATTGATAGTACTTTTATTATCAAAACCCAAGAGTAAGGGTGACGTTACATCAACAATTAAATCATCCAATTGAGTTTTCCTCCACATATGTTGAGTAGTGTCTTGAGTGGTAGAAAAATACTCAACTTTATCTATACTGAGAGATACAAAATTATTTTTCATGGAATTCCAAACAATATAATTCTTTCCAAGAATGAATGATCCACAAGATGTGAATCTTATATCATCAAATCCTCTTACCCAATAAGTATTTGAATAACCAAACAATTCAATACTATCTAAAAATACAAATTTGATTCCAAATTCTACTGTCCCTTTGATGCATCTAATAATTTTTTTCTAATAATGAAATGTGATTCTCTTGGACCACTCTGAAATATTTCACATAAGATAACTACAAAAAACAATATAGGCTATTGAGGTGATAAAATACAATAAACTTCAAATGAACTTTCAAAATTATTTTTGATCAACTTTTTTCCTTCTCTACATTTAGAAAAAAACCCACTGATATTAGTGTCGAAACATGTTTTTAGTTTTACATGATGTACCTCTTGAGAATGTACATAACATTATTTTCATAATAAAAAAATGTTTTTCTCCTTTTGAACAATTTGTAACCCACCAAATTATTTCATTTCCCCCGGTATGGATATTTCAAATACCTTTTTTATTTCCTCAAAAAACCTTTCACAATGTCTTTCATCATTCCCATCGAAGATAATATAATAAATATAAACAATTACAATGAGGGAATAATTTAGACTTTATTTGATGTAGATATTTTTATCCACCCTTACTTTCATATAATTCACCTTCCTTAATCATGTATCCAATTTGGTATTCCATACCCTCAGAGCTTGTTTTAGTCCATACAAATACCTTTTCAATCTTCAGACATAACATTCATCTTTCCCAATAAAAAATCCACAAGGTTGTTCAATATGTATATCCTCCTCAAGATCACCATTTTGGAATGTGTATTTCACATCCATTTGAAGGATCATGTATCCTCATTGTTTAGAAATAGAAAGAAATGTTGTGACACTTTCAAGTCTTTCCACTAGAGGAAAGGTTTCATTAAAATAAATTCCTTCAATTTTAGAATATCGTTTTCAAAAAAATATTTCTTTTTTTATCACTTCACCTTCTTCATTAATATTTTTCTGAAAATCCCACTATGTTACAATAATGTCTTCAGTTTCAGGCATGATATTAGTTCCCTTGTATCGAACTTTTTAATCTAGTACAACACTTCAATTAATGCTATAACTCATTATGTATAGTCAAAATATTCTTTCACATTATTTGGATCTACATTTAAAGAAAATTAAGTGGGTGTAATAGAAATTGGTGTTCTTTTTGTTTGAACCTTCTGATGGTGATCACTAATTATATTCAAAGCATCCACATTCTTCCCCATCTTAGGATAAGATTTTAGAGTATCTTCCTTTTCACTAGAAATGGTTGAGTCCAATTCTTCTTCTTGAGTAGGAATACAATTGTTTGTATCCTTATCATAATTGTTTTATTTAACTTTATCATCTTTCTATTCTTCTTAAATATATTTTTCTTTCTCACATATTTCAATTAAATTCTCATCAATGAAATCAATAATTATTTTTGCATCATTGTTGAAGCATCCATATGATATTCCTTTTTTGACCACAACCATGAAAGATTCCATCTTCACCTTTCTGGTCAAACTTTTCATAGTTTCTACCTTTCTTTCTTACAATCCATGGACTCCTAAAAACACTTAAGTGTTTCAAACTTGGTGTTTTTCCGTAAAAAAATCATATGGAGTCATATCTGATTAAGGCATGTTGAAATAATGGATTTGAGTATAAACTGTATTACTCATGGCTTGCCTCTGAAAGAAATAAGAAATATCATGTTCAATTAACATAGTTCTTCCCATTTTTCCCAAAGATCTATTATTCCTTTTAGAAACCCCATTTTGTTAGGGAGTGTATAGGGAACTATACTCCTTCTCAATTCCATTTTCTAAAGATAATTTTTGAATTATTTACATCTTTATTCGACACTATTGTATGTTCTCAACTTCTTTATTGAATACTCACAATCATTTTCTACATTCCTTTTGAAACTTTTAACCATTTTGAAACAATATAATTTATTTTTCATATACATTACACAATTAATGTGACTAAAATTATCAATGAAAGTAATGAATTACTTATCTCTATTTTTTGATTGTTTTTTCATTGGACCATAAATATTGGAAGGAATCATCTCCAAGGGTTGTTTTGAAAAATTCTCAATAGTTTTGTCCATCGAGTTCGTAATCTTTCCTTTCTGATAGATAGTGCAACACCAATCTCTTATTATTGGAAAATCAGAAATTTATGAGACACTATCTCTTTTAGATAACATGATCATGCATTATTAACACATGTGTCCCAAAATTTTATTCCATAATTGATTCTCTTCCACTGAAATCATGTAATAAGAGTTTTGTATTTCAACAATATGAAACAAATTTCATTTTTTATGGTGGCCTCTTGTAATTACCTTTCCATCTTCTTCACTTTTCACCACAAATCCATCTATTCTAATGATAAATTTGTAACCCTCATCACACAATTGTGAAAAAACTATCAAATTTGTTTAATCCCATATACATATAAACCTTTATTATATTTTAACTTTTCTTTTCCAATGATGGTTGATCCAACACCATTGATTCTCAGGGATTCATCATTTCCAAATGTAACTATTCCTTCTTTAAAATAACTAAAACTATTCTAAAATTTCAATTCTTCTATAATATGAGAAGAACACCTGCTATCAATAATCCAAGGTCATTCGCTTTTAGTAGCTTTCAAAGTGGTTTCAACAACAAGATCTTTCTCTTATTCCCTTTCATTATTTATCTTCGGATTTTGAGAGTTGTTAATAATATTTTTTTTATGCCAGTAACAAAAAAAGGAATCGTTTTGGTAAAGTTTTTATTTTTTTGCATATTTTAAAAATAGTGTATAAGGGATAGAACCTATTTATGATATTTACTCCATCCTTTTTATGTTTCTTCAAAACAATCTTCTCAGAATTCTTCTATTGATAGAATTGTCTCCCCCTAAAACCTTGACTTTTATAACCTTTGGAATAATGGTAATTTCCTTGGTCAAAACAACACATTTTTTCTGTATGTCTGAATCCACCACATTACCAACAATATACATAAAATGAGAATTTTCCACTAAAACATCCATATTGATTGGGATTTTGAATACATTTCTTATCCACCTTATTCTATTTATTTAATGAGCCAGCATCCTTTTTATTATGAATGAGAATATTCCTTTTATTTCTAGTTTTATTAGAACCAAATGTATTGGAAACATTTCTGGAATCATAATGTTTAAAAATATTTTCAGACTTAGGGTACTTTGAGACTTCTAAATTCCATACATAGTCAATATTGGACACATACATAACTTTCCTATATTTCTTCTTTTTAGAAAAATTATATAATTATTTTCAATATTTGAAGATATATTTTATTAATTATTCTTAGGTTTATGTTTTTATGAACTTTCTTTTTATTCATAGATATAGTTTTTGAAGCTTCTATTTTATTATTCATCCTTTGTAGGTTTTTGTTGGAAAAGTTCCAACTCTTCTTATTTTTCTTTAAACTCTTCCTCTATATACTCATTATGATTCTGTTATTCTACAATATATTTGTTTAAATAATTAATATCTTTTGTTATCTTCACTTTCTCATTATTAAAAAAATTTATTTCTGGTTGAAGAGCATTCATCTTCCAACATTTTGTTTTTCTTTTCAATTATTCTAATCTTTCTCGGACATTTTTCAACTATTATTTCAAAATATGTTCAAGGTGAGTTTCTTCTTCATTATAAATAATTATTCCGAATTATTCAGCATTCACTGCTAAAATAAAATCATATTTAATACCATACACAACTGATTTTTCATATTCATCATCACTGCCTTATTCTTTTTTGTCTTTAGATAATAAAAGTCTTCTTCTGGATTTGAAAAATATTCTTTATTTCCTTATGGAATTCAATTTTCCTTTATCTCCCTATTTATTCAATGATTATATTTACTATATTTATTCTTCATAATTATCCACCTATCTATTTCTTTAAGTAATATTAGCTGCAATGTGACCAATTCCTCTGCCTTTGGAAGCTTTAAAGGGATGTTTCCCTTTCAGTCTCCTTGTACCTCGTTTAACATTTTTAGAAAACCAGGATAAAATATCATCCAGATTTTAACATACCTCACTTTTAGATTCAGAATCACCAACTTCATATTCAATAAGAATTTTCATTGACATTCCTTTTTTTGAATACATTAAAGACATTTCTCTATAATCTTTTCTTTTATTTTCATATCTTTCTCCCTTCTCATTTCATAAGTGATGAGAGTGCTATATAAATCATCAAGATATAATGTTTCTGGATATCTATCTTATAGTGAAGAAACATTTTCATCAAACTTTTCAGGAAGGATTATCAAGATCATTTCAACAATAGTTTAATCATTTAACTTTTCACCAAGACAACTGATAGTAATAAAAATTTCATTTTCCCTGGTAAATAAATCCCCAACAGATTCATGCTCAGCCTCTTCAAATCATCATATTTCAATCTCTAGATTCATATCTGTTTCATCTTCACTTTTTTATTGTATTTAGGAATTTTATCAATTTATCCCATATAACTTTGGTTATGGAAACTTCTAACACTCTTATGAATTCAGTTTCAGAAAGTGATGATAATATTTCTTTCTTGGTCCTTCCATCATTCTCTAAATTCTTTTTACTAACAGATGTAAGAGGTTCTTTAAAATCAATAAGTGGAAACCCATATTTTTTAGAATAATGAAATCATATCCAATAGCCATAAGAGAATAAAACATTATATCTTTCTAAATATGATAATTCTTTACATGGAAGACAATAATACCTTTATTGTTCCCACAATTCAAATTCTCCATCAGCAAAGAATAAGAAAATAGAACATGGCTCTGATACTAATTGAATGTGACCATTTAGGATAATTTTATCACATAAAGGGGGTTTGAATTAGTGATACTTTTTCTTTTATGTTTTCGTACAATTTAAACAGCCTTCATCTACTATTAATGATTATATTCCTTATTAAAAACAATTCAAAGACACGCCTATAAGGACTCAAGTATTTACAAGGTTTAAAAGATGATAAAAATAGATACGTCATTGGTCTGGTATTTAAATGTTCCAATA
The DNA here is from genome assembly GCA_963277665.1 of Viscum album. Classification (NCBI taxonomy): domain Eukaryota; kingdom Viridiplantae; phylum Streptophyta; class Magnoliopsida; order Santalales; family Viscaceae; genus Viscum; species Viscum album. Next base: position 506,575,038 of record OY728130.1, read on the forward strand.
CCACACAATCCACTATAAAACAACCCTTTTATATCAACAAGTATAACATACCCTTTCACTCATGTATTATTATGTAAATAATTCTAATAGTGTATGTGCACCCTCGTATCAGAAATAGGGTAAAACAATATTTTTTCAACAGAACATGTTACTTATGCTTCTTTCCAATTCCAAAAATGTATACAATTGAAAAAATTATTCAATTTGTTATTTAGAAGATGATAAGAACTTCCTGGACTTTGTTAAAGAAAAACTAAGTCTGTTTTTTCCAATCCATTTTTCTCAATCTGATTCCTCTGAGTACAATTATAACAAAATGATTCTTCTCTATATGATTGTTCCGAGTACAATTCTTCCAATATGGAGAATATGACTTTGATAGAATATGGTAGACATAAATCCGCAACATTTAAATTTCCATTCCTTCTTACTTTACAAATCACAATACCAAAATCCTTGATCTGATAAATCCATCCTTATACGATAACTATAAAAATACATTTGAAAATATGAATATAGTAATCAGCTAAGTATAAAAATCACCGAGCATAATGATTATTTTAATACAATGTGGGGATCTTTTCTCTTATCTTTCACTTAAATCCATCAAAATTTCTTCAACAAAATTGAATAAGGAAACTTTTTCTTCTCTCTAAAACTCATAGTGTCTCTCCCTTGTGTGGTGAATAGTGAATTGGTCATCAAAAAAGTATGATGTACCTTTCTACTTTTATATGTAACCCATAAGGGGTTTTTTCATGAATACCAAAATCTTTTCCGTACACATAAATTCACCAAAATATCAATTTCCACAAAAAACATGGGTGTATTTATGACTTCTTCAACGCTTCTCAAAGCTAATGCATTCGTCTATAGTCTTCACTTCTTCTTCACACATTCATTTCAATTTCTATTGCTATTTCATTTCATGTATCCAATTTTATGAATCTGATTTCTTCAATAAAAAAATATTTCTACCAATTGAATACAAGTGTATAAAGAAATTGATACCACTCTGATTACTAAATATAACCATTCTTTGGAACACCAAGTTCCTCCTCGATAACACATTCAGAAAACACCTTCTTCTTTTCTCTCAAACCACATTATATTTTTCACCTTTTTCTCTTGACCTACAAGATTGATAAAAAAATCAATTACTCCACTTTTAAATGGTTAACTATATGGTTAATCGAATTTTTTTCTTTTCTTTTATTTTCATTCATCGCTCATAATCAATTCTTTCTCTAATTAAGATAGCATATTGAGGCTGATCTTTATCTTCTTTCTTATCTAAATATGATACCAGATAAAATATATTTCCCTTTTCCCCTAGACTATATTCTCATGCCTTTGAAGATGTTAAGTATCAACTTCTAGAGTACATGAATTATAATTTAATGTTTTTAAACATTACAATCCTTTAGCAATATATTTATTTCCTTCTAATGTCGAATCTGATTATCATTAGTAAGACATTTCTGAGTATGATTTTCCTTTCCACGGTCATTTTGGGTAAAATTTGACTGGGTATGACCTTGATTAGGATGATCTTTTTCTTCATCATTTTGATTAATATCACCATCACCATTTTCAGCTCATCCAGATCTAATATTTTTTAATTTGATCAAGATCGTCTCAGTCTTCTCACCTAGATATAATAAATCTATGTACGATTCCTTTCCAATCGACATCATCTCTTTATTCTCTTCTTCCCATATATGATAAATCTAGGTATTATTTGGAATACCTATTTTTCTTCTTCTTCCCTAAATCATGAATTGTAATTTCTCTAATCAAATAATTATTTATTTGAAATATAAATAATAGAACATTGTCAAATTTATTTTCTCATAGTCATAGAGACTCTCATTACCCTATTAAAACCACCACTTATTTCACACTGAATTTAGAATGAATTTGATGACCATTCACATCAAGCAAGATACATTCTCTTTCATTCTGAACCTTAGGTGACTCTGATTAAAACCTTTTCTTCCAATCATCATTTTCTCATTACAATGGCAAAAGTGAGTTTGATTATTTTGAAAACAACCATCAATATTATTTTCAAAAAATACAAAGTGACATGATTTTCTTTCTTCAAAAAATTCTTTGACAAAAAAAGACAAAATTTGAAAATATTCACCTAACTCATCATCTTGGTCCTAATAATAATGAAATTTTATTACCTGTGTAATAATAATTACTTATTAAAATCACATTTTGAGTAATAATTGTTTCATTTTTATCTATTTTTTAGTTTTTTTTCTTGATGATTTAAGTTTTATTAGGGTTGCATCAACTCCTTAATGTTAAAAATGATGTAAATATAATATATATAAATTTTATATGTATTTTCGTATTCAATTAATGTTATATATATAAAATAAAATACACCATTCATGGTGATGGTAGGTCATATGTAAGCATGAATGTTGTTTCCATTTTCTTAGTGGATGAAATTAAATAAAGGAAAATAATATATTAAATTTTAAAAATAATTTTTATTTAATTTATTCGATATATGTTTATTAAATATATTATTATTAATTTCTATGTAATGTGTATGTGAAAAAAAAAAATTGCATCTCTTCAGTAGGTAGTAGGTCTCTATACACATGAGCGACGTTATCGTATTCCCATGGAAGGGAATGTAATAAGTTATATGTGATATTATGATTAAATAATTAAAATAATTTCAAAAATATTATATAAATATTTTAAATAGATCGTTATATCCATCCATGATAGGTGGTGTTTGAAAACAAATTACACTGTTTCATAATATGATAGTCCACCATACACATGATTGATAGTTTCATTTCCCATTTGATATAAGAGGATATGGATATAGTTTATTCCATTAATATAATAACATATCATTATATGGGATGTAATGGTTTTATTATATCATCATAATTAAAAAATATTTGAATGGGGAAAAGAAAATAGAATAAATATAAGTTTAAAAATTTTACACTTTCATTTGAGAACCCCTTTAGGCTTATACCTAGTGCCTTCATAGGATGGTTTCCTAATTTACATAATTCCTCTATGATATAGGATATAAAGTAAAAAATGTTTTGGGGACGTTATTTTTCAAATAAAATTGTTCTATAACTGTAAATATCATATGAGAGGAGGGGGCATTTTTTAAGTGGGGGAGAGGACATGTTAAACTTTTTTAAAAGAATGAAGTGTGCTCAAGTTTTGCACATGCCACAAGGATAAATAAATAGATAAATAAATAAACATATATTTTATAAGGAATAAATGTATCCTTAATTGGTGATGGAAGTTTTTAGGTCATTTTACACATTATCTTTTAAGTTTAACACTCGGTAAACATGTTTTATCCCTAACCATGGTAATAATTTTTACTATTTTACTGTTCATTTTGAAAAAATTAATAGTCAAAATTATTATATAATATTAATTATGAAGATTATAAATATTGAATTATTTTTTAAAAAAATCACATAAGTGTAAAATTTCAAATTAAAATTAAACCGGTATTGGTGATGAAGAAAATGTTTTTAAAAGAGAAAATCTTCAAAAAACAATTAAATATATATATATATCACAATTAAATATTTAATTGATAAAAAGGAAAAAAAATTATTACTTAATATATTATTTACATAATTTTAATTTTAATAACATTTTAAAATAATTATTAATGTTTTATATTCTTTAAATAGATAGTTAGTTTTCAACAAAAACAATTTTTCTTCACAATTCATTGAAAAAGTAATCTTTTAAGAAAAATTCCAATAATTAAACCTAAGATAATTTTGAACTATTTATTAAAAAATTATGTTAAATTTTTAAAATAAGTTTTATAAATGTGTTAAATTTTAATTCTCTATTTTTTTATAAAAAACAATAAAACCCATTTTTTGAGAAAGAGCTATTTTCAAAACATATAAAGGCTTTACTAAAAAATAGTAATTTTTATTAATATGTTTTCCTTATATATAAAAATTATAAATAATATATAAAAAAATTATTCCAACTCATTATTTTTTTTTTAATGGATAGGTTATAATGGTCTTTTTTAAATTATAATATTAATAATAAATCACAGTTCATTAAAAACTCAATGTTCTGTGTCATGCATACTTTTAGAAAAAATAAATTTATTCTAAATATATATATTTTTAATAATATATCAGGGTTTTATGTTATAAACCCCTTAAAATTAATTTTTCCCTCATAATTATTTCACTTTGGAACAAACAAATAAGGATACTTTTTCTTCATCACATCCAGAGGTTCCCACATAGCACCCTCAAACTGGTGGTTTCACCACAAAAATATTGATCTGGTGAGTGGTATTGTTTCATATAAATTTAAATGTATGATTTATTATCTCCACCAGTTCTTCCTCATAATGAATGCATGTTACAAAAATTATCTCAATAAGTTTAGTACGTGTTATTGGTCCGTTATACACTTCCAAATGAGAGATATGAGGAACACATCGTGGACTTGAGATAGATTCGGTGAAAGAAACATTAAATAAGTAATTTCCATGATATAATAAATTATTTAAATGGTTAATGATATAATTATGTCTTACTTCTCCTTTATTCCAAAATCTCATAACCATTTTCTGTGAATAAAATTGTTGAAACATATTTCCACCAACTTCAAATTTCATATCACTCCAGTGATTATCATCATAAGTTTTTCCCATAATTTTGTTTCCATTATTTTTTATTTAATGGATATGAAATTCTATACCATTTAATCAGAGAGATAATATCCCAATATATTTATTTATCTATATTCATCTCAATACATTAGAGTTCTACACTTCCTTCCATATTGGGAATCATAAGGAGCCATCTGAAAGCTCATGTGAAAACGATTTCTGTATGAAAACACAACTAAAGGATGTTTTTAATAGCAACCCCATTTGAAATCCTTATAAAATGATGTTATCATATACTCAATGGATTAAATTTTTCTCCCATATTTTCTACCTTTCTGAGGATAATACACAGTGTAGAAACTCAACTCATTATAAAGATCTTTTTGAAGAATTCAACAAAATATTGAGATAGTCCTAAGATACTAATTAGATACAATTTAATGTGGTAATCCATTATACTTTTCCACTTTCTTAATCTATATTCTATTAATCTGATATATTTATAATCTTCTCTAATATTTAGGAATTGTTATAACTTTGTAAGGAGATCAACTATAACCTATATATCATTATTCACTTTTGATGTTTTGGGGGTCCGATTAAAAAGTCCATGGTGGTGATTTCCTATTTCCATTATGGTTTGGGTAATGGTTGTTATATTCACATAGACTTTTTTATCTCCAACATAACTTTCTAATATATCAATAACTAAGAGAAAAACCCTAAAGTATCTACCATCATTCCATCCCACCAGATATAATCTATAAAATCTTTATATATATTTGATTTTATTGGGTTAATAGAGATTGAAGAACTATGATATTTTTCAAATGTGTCCTTCTTAAAATATATTATGGAAAGAAAACATACAAATTACTTGAACCTTATAATTCTCTCACAATCAAGGTTGACCTCAAGATCCTTTCTCACCATTTATTGAAGCTCTACATCATCATTATACACCTCTTTTATCCCCACATGGATAAGTGGTAGAAAACTTATTTGAGCAGGATATGATTTCCCCCCTTCCTTCATGATTTCCATGTCAATACTTTTAAAATCCATAAATATTACATATTTTCTAGTCATATTCATTAGTAAGCTATCATGATCCATTAAACTCAAAGCGTCAGCCTCATTATTCTCTATCCCAAGGTGGAAATGTATTATGATATCCTGATCTTCAATCAACTCCAACCATATTTCTTACCCCTATTGAACACTTTATTGTTAAATATTTACTTTAAACTCTTACTATCAATTTATATATCCCATATTCTCTATAAATTTAATTAATCCATATCTCTAATACAAAAAATTATACAACTAACTCCAAATCCTGAATAAAGTAATATTGCTCAAAAATCATCAATTATTGTTATTTGTAAGCTATAATCATATCACCTCTATGTTAATGAATCCAAATCCCTTCTTTGATGAATCACTATAGATTATAAAACCATCTCCACTTCATGTTAATATAAGTATATGATCGTAGAATAATCGTCAATTTAGTTCCTTAAAATTTCCCTAACATTTAAATTTCTAGGTGAACTTGGATCCCTTATGAGATTAATTATAGATTTCATTAGATATTCATGAAACATTAACCATAAAAAATTGCTAATATTGATCTAAAATGTGAAATATGTGGATCTTAGTTTCCATGGTTGGTCTAGAAAAACATTCAATATCATAATTTTTTTATGTATCTATAGATATACACTCTCTCAAAATTATATTACCCAAAAATGAAACCTTTTGAAGCCAAAATTCACAAATTATAAATTTATCATACAGTTTCTCCTTCATTAGGGTCTTAGTGCAATTATCAGGTGATGTTCATCATCTTTCATTAACATTGAATAAATTAGAATATCATTTATAAATACAACAAAAATTAGATCATGGTAATTTATAAATACTCTATTCACTAAATCCATGAGGATAATGGCAACATTGGTAAGGACAAATGGAATTACTATATACTGATAGTGTTTATAACTTGTTTATAATGTTGTATTGGGTACATAACCCTTCTTGAAACACATTTTATATTGTCCATAGTGAAGGTAAATCTTGGAAAAGCATTGAGATTTGTGAATTTTATCAAACAGGTCGTTAATATGGGGTATATGATAATTTTTCACGATTTTGACCTTATTTAACTCTTGAAAATAATTTCATAGTTTCATTAATCCAAATTTATTTTTAACAAATTGAATAGGTACTCTCCAAGGTGACACACTTGGTTGAATGAATCCCTTATCTTGGTTCTATTGGGGTTTCTCTTCAATTCCTACAACTCAATTGAATACATTCAATAGGGATTCATTAAAATAGGTGTGGCACTATGTATTGGTTATATTGAGAACCCAACATCAATTTTTGGGGAATACTAAGAAAATCATCCAAAAAAATTAAAAAAACCCAAATAATAGGCATATCATCGGTTTTGGGTTTATCCCCAAACAATTCATATAAACACCCATTTTGAATAGGAATAAAAACAAATATAATAGATTTTACTTCTATAAAATGTTTATATTTATCATTTCACTTATATACATTCATAATTTGGGTTTTCATTTAAAAATTGACTTCCCTTCTTCTGAAATTGAATTGGGATTTATATAGTGAAATATGATCAATAGCAAAGATATAATCAAAATCAAGAAAAGGAAGATGAAAAGGACGTATATGAAGTACATTCCCATAAAAATCAACTAGGGAGGAAGTATATACGTGGGAAGTAGTTGCTATAACATTAGGTATTTTAAATCCTAATTCAACATAAAATTATTCAGGTGGTATTTTGGTACCCCTAAAAAATTTTTCAGATATAAAAGCGTGGGTAGATCTCAATTCAAAAAAAATAATAGAAGTTATAGAGTACATGGTATGTATTCCATGGACCAATTCGTTATCACACCCATCATCTAGCATCTTCTTCACGATCCCAAGTGTTATCACTCTGCAAGCTCTTTGGGGGCGGCGTTGATGGATTCCTAGTGGTCAGGGTGTAGTCTCAGAGGTCAATGGTGAAGTCAATGCTATTTCCATATATTAGTTTTCGGTGTCTTTACTCTGAATTGATGCTTTTCTGCTTAGTTTCGTCTCTGTTGGATCTTCTAATATGGTATGTTATCTCTCCAGAAGTGTGGATTCCACAATATCTTATTGCGATGGTGGTTTTCATTTTCCGGTTGGTACAGTTTTGTCGGTATTTTTTCTTTCTACTGCTACGGTTTGTCCTGCTTCTAGAGTGGCTTGATGGATGGGTAGGCCATTTGGTTAGGGGTCTGTTTGAGTCTCTGGTAGATATGGTGCTGGATATTTTGATGCTTTTGATACTGATGGGGCAATCGTTGTGTATTGATGCGATAAATAGGTTGTTTGTCACTGCGGGTTTTTGTGGTCTCAAAGGAGAGATTGATTTCCATAAATAGTTGCATTGGTTTCTACTTTCTATTGGGATGGGACGTGATGGAGCTATTGGTTTTGATTTTGTTACTGGAAGTTCTTATGTAATGGTGGTGTTTCTTCTTGGTGAGGGGGTGCTAGAGTCTGCGGATGATAATGGCTTCTTATTGCAGATGGTTGATCTTCTTGTCAAGGAAATGATTAATGATGGTAACGCTATGATGGGATGGTTGCTGGTTGGCTGCAATGTGAGGAAGCTTGTAGGTTGGAAATTGGTGGTGATGGTTCTGTGTTGCTTATGGTGGACCTTCTTGGTGAGGAGGTGCGGGATGCTAGATTTTTTGAGAATGGATGATAGTTGGAGCTTGGATGTGAGCCATGGTTGCTGGTTTTTTTGTATCTTTTGGGGTTGATCATTCTATTTTGCTGGTGGTGGCTCGTTTTGATGAGGAGGTGATGGATGCTGGTTTTTGTGAGATTGGATGTTGGTCGTTGCTTGGTTGTCAATTTTTTGGATGCTGGTTAGCTGGATGATGGTGATGGTTACTGCTTAGCTTTGTTTTTTTTGTTTTTTTTGTTTTGCTTTTCTTTTTTACTATTTTGGGGTTTTATTCAAGGTTTGGGGAGTTTACGGGTATTTTGGTGTGGGTCGATTGACCCCTCCCCTCTCTTTTCTGATGCATATTTTTTTTAACAAATTTTGGGGGGTCGGGTTTATCCTGATCCTCACATCTTCTTTTCCCTTAAGACAATTTCCTCCATGAATTGGGAATCAAGGAAGGATCATCTTTTTTTTAATATTAATTTTAAGGTTTACTTTGAATTCGAACATTATTTTTTTATAAATACAATGTTATTGATGGGTAACCCCATTCTCAACTTCTACCATGATAGAACAATGAATTATTTTCACATAGCTAAAAAATTCCCTTATGTAAAATACTATTTGGAAACATGGTTTTATGCCCCTAAATAATATATCAAAATTTTATTAAAATTGTATGAAAATACCTAAAGCATGCCTCACATATCTTGTCAATATCATTTCATTGGTATCAAAAGATTTATCATCCTTCTACTTCGTTTCGTGGAATTACTTCTTCATTTTAATGAAAATAATACAATGGGATTACTTATTGAAAAATATGTTCCTAAACTCATCCCATTATGTAAACTAATTTAATCTTGTTGAATCAAATTCATAATAATATTCCACTATTTATCATCATCTCCATCCAAAAAATATACATCAAAAAAAATTAATTCTTCAAAAATTATATAATTGAAGAAATCATTTTACTGGTACAGATCTATTACTTAGAAACAAGTGGATCAGTAGAACCCCTAAAATTTTGTGTACATTTCACCAAGAACGACTCAATATAATGATGTTCCCTTCTTTACTTGTTTCAAAGTTCACCATGAATCATATCTCGAGAAATTTTGTATAAGAATAACAATGATATTTTTTATTCCATCTCCCGTAAAATTTTGTTTCTAGAGGAAAATGATTTCATTTCACATAACTTTCAATATAAATAAATTTCCTTCAGGTTCCAAACATTGACTAAAACCAAAAAAAAACATAGTGTCACAAATAATAATCATAGGAGACGACCACATAATCATTAAAAATAACATGTATTATGTCAAAATAATGACACCTTATTTTCAATATATAACACTTTAGCCTTTAAATATGCCATTTATGTCTATTATTAAAATATATCATGAAGGTTCATAAAGAGTTTTAGAATTTCTAAAACACATCCCTCATGTGTGTTAGACTAGTGGTAAGAAAATTTCGTTGTCATTCACTAGATGGTAATCGGGTCAAACTCAATGCTCCCTTTTACAAGTTATTACCCCTTGGTACCAGAGTTCAAGAAATCCTCTTGTAGTATCTATATAGGGATGAAATTTCACAAAAATCAGTTTCTCCATCCCTCATCAAAATTTGAGGTTACTTTCCTATACTTAGACTTATACTAATTGTTATCACTTAAGTTTTCTCATCCTAGTTTCCAATAGATTATGTAAACCATTCCATAATACCATCTATAACAAACCTTATTTTTCATATATAGATATTACATATTAATAAATTAATATTCATTAAATAAAAAATTCCCTTTATGATAATTATTTAGGTATTGTGCCTTTAAGAACTCGGATACATAAAAAACTAGATCAAAAGTGAGCTATATAAATTCAAACTACATTCCTCATAACTAGAACAATTTTTCAAAATATCATACATAATAAATTTCTTCATTAAATAATAAAGTAACCATAAAAATGGTTATCTAATATGTTTGATAATGGTAAACAATAGAGATATCAACATATCGTGAGGATAGGGGTATGAGAACATGACAATGATTTTGTAACATTGGAATAATAAAAATATTGGGGGCATAAACAAAAGCATATAAAATCATTTCTATAGTAGTCAAGGATATTTTTTAAAATATAATAGTGTAATGTGTTCCCTACCATAACCATTATATTATTCATGGTTAACTCCCAATACTATCATAATGAATCAATTCCCTTACTAAACTAAGTTTAACCCCATTCTAGACTGGTTTATGTAATGAGATATCAATCTTTACCTAACTCATTGGAGAGATGTATTGTCCCCACCAGTCACATAATGAAAATCATACATACATGTGATGTAATATCAAAAAACATTCATCTTCTCAGAACGCAATAAATTTAATGGGTCTCATAGACATTTCATCATAACATAATAGTTATAAAAGTAATATGTTTCTTAATCATTTTATAATTTGGTCATACTTTAATCTGTGGAAAAAAAGTTTTTTTATTAATAATGTCTTCATAGTTTACCTTTGGTTGATAATAGAGTTTTAGAAACATATTATAATAAAAAAAACCCATTTAAAGATATAATAATAATTTTATCCATGGATCATGTCCCCATTAAATCAGAACTAACATCATAGTATTCCATCTTAGATGGAAAATGATTTAGAAATGTTACATGGAATATTTCCTGATGAAAATAGCCTTTCCAATTTAAAAAAATAAAAACAAAAAACATTTCAAAAATCAATTTATTTTAATTTTACCTTGGAAAATTTTAAATGTATATTTAAATTATTGATCGTTCATGACTACAGATAATTCATTTTATGTTGTACACAGTTTAAAATAATGGTTCCTTTTAAATTTTTGGTAAAAGATAAAAGAACCTCATTCAAAAAATAACCAAATATAATTATTTTACACTATTTTTAAAAAACACTCAAAAAAGGGTAAAAATATATTCATAAAATCATTTTATAACAATAAAAACTTTCTTTATAACATTTTTAGAAATAATGGATATGGACAGAAGAGTGTTTTCATCCAAATAGTGAAATAAATGTGATGTTTCTTAAGAATACTATTTTAGTATATTTAATCATTTAATATGGGAAAATGAAAGGAAGATGTGTAATTTTTAGAAATATTTTAATGGTAATAAAATAAACAGGTTTATAAAGAGTTATATCTTATGATCTCATCATTGGAATCATATCATAATCTATCTACTTAAACAATGAGATTGTAACATTAAAACATTACCACTTTGGTATCTTTTGAATCATATTCCTCAAGATTCATCATCAAATAAAACATTAAATATCTTTAGTAGAAGGTGAATAATGATATAAAAATTCAATTTTTTATTATATAAACCTCATAAAATAAGATAGGTGTATAACACAACATAAGTGTCAAAGAAAGAAAATTGGGATAAAATCTTTAACCATAAGTATCTACTTACTTCATATATATTAAAACTCATGTATAATAAATATAATTTCATTTTTAATAAATTAATGAAACATAATTTTATGTTTCATACCATATATTATTTACTTATAAACTTTTATAACTTTTTTATTAATAACTTCTTATTAAAAACATGTTTTGGGTAATAAAAATTTCATTTTTCTAGTACTTTTTTATTTGGTATTATCAATACTTTTACATTGATCATGGATCAATAATATACATAATTTTAACCATGATATAAATATAATATATATTAATTATATTTGTATTTATGGTAATACATTAAATTTTGACATTGAAAAATAATTGCATAGTTCATTTAGAATGTAGGTCATACGTATGCATGAATGTTGTTTCAATTTTCTCAACTGATGATATGAAAGAAATCTAAATAATATATTACCTTTATATATTCATTTTTGTTTCATATATATCACATATTTCCATTAAAAATATCTTTATTACTTTCCTTGTAATGTGTAAGTGAATAATGAATCACGTCATTTTGTGAGGTGTTAGTCCATCATATACCCTTGTGATGTTATCGTTTTCTCATGGAATTGAAAGTAAGAGGTTATATGTGATAAAATATTTAAATAAGTATAATAATGTAAAAATATCATATATATATATATATATATTTGGGTGTATTGGTTTTAAATACATCACTATATCCATATTTGAGAGATGGTGATGGTAAATGGACTACATCGGTTTGCAAGGTGGTTGTTCATTGTACACACGATCGATGGTTTCATCTCCCAATTGATGGAAGAGATGATAGATATAGGTTACTACATTAACATAATAGAATATAATTAGATGTTAGATATTTTTTTTATGTTATCCTATTTTGAATATATTTTAAGGATGTGGAAGAAGAAATAAAACAAAAAAACAATTATAAGAATTTACCTATTCATTGGAGAACCCTTTTAGGATTATACCTAAAGCATTATTAAGAGGGTTTAATAATAAAAATAGGTCCTAAAGTATGTTTTTAGGGAATTAATTATGGTAATTGTTCTAGGATTTTATGATCCATATGGTTTTTTATGTATGAATATGATAGGATAGAGGATGACCTCTTATAAGTGGGGGAGAGTAGACACATGGGGGTTTTGAAAGGAATAAAGTATACCCACAATTTTCACCTGAAATAAGGCTCCAAAATGGGTCATTATCGAACCATAGAGGTTATAGGGTCTATATACGACCATGAGATGGGTTTTGGAAAATTTTATATTGAATTTGACCCCTTATAATTTTAGATTAACCCCTTGGAAAACCCCATTTTTTTCTTAACCAGAGTAATTTATTTTTACTATTCATACTATTATTTTTGACCAAAAATTAAGTTGACCTTATTATATCATATTAATGATTATTATTACTAATATGGAATCGATTTTTTCAAATTCCATTATTTGAATTTTAAAATCTAAATTTAAACTATACCTGCAAATGCGATGAAAAGCAGTTTTACAAACTTAAATATTTTAAATGTTTTATATGTTTTTATATAAATATTCAATATAAAATTAATTACAAATACAAAAAATAGATTAATGATAATATAATTGATCTAATTTTAGTTTAAAACCCATTTTAAACAAAATGTAAGCTTAAAATTTATTAAAATGACACTGTAGTTTTCAATAAAAACCAGTATCTTTCACTATTCATGAAAAAATTCCTCTTTTCCTAAAAAACACAAAATATCACACAAAGATAATTTATAATTTTTTTTAAAAAAAGTTAATTTTTGGAAATAATTTTTATAAAAGTGTGAAAATTAATTATATTATTTGTAACACCCCAAACTTCCACGGTACACGTTCCTTTGAATAAAATAGTAGCGTGTGTTGTACGCAACTTCGATTTCTAACACACACACCACAACCAATCAAACTAGCCATTATGAATAGTAATACCCACTTTTTGAAATTTTATAAATTTTATCTTTCAAAATGGACTTCATTTTTGGATTCAGAATATCGAAATTAGCCTAGGGTGAAATTTTGGTATTTTTCTGAAACCTTTCAATTTTTGATGAATAGTGAAAAACACTGAGTTATAGTTTAAAACCGAATTTTTCTTTAAATAATTATTTATTTTATTTAAATTTAAATAACTTCAAAATATATTCATAATACCTATATAAGTTCAATGTAATTCATTGGATTTAGTTTATAATAATTTTAGATATATAAAAATTTTATTGAACTTTTCACCGTCTTTTACCCACCTCCTGGGAGAATTTAGAAATTCACATAAAACATAATTTTACCGCTTCTGTGAGTGGAATTTCAAAACACTGAGTAACATGGTCAATATCAAGGAGTAAAATGTGGTTCAGTGAGATGAAAATAATTTTTGGTGAATAGTAACTTTTTACTTTTATTTTCTACGGTAAAAAGTAAATAGGGTAATTAAGGGTAAAAATGATATTAATATTACCCTAACACATGTCCTAATTCTATTGTACAAGTGTATCTCGACCAAAAACAACCTTAGGAATAAAATATTATCATTTAGATCCACTTGGATTAGATTAGGACATTTATTAATATTTAATTCAAAGAAGAGTTAAAAGAGTTAAAATCAAAGTTTATTTACTAAAACATTTTTAATATAGGGTTATACATAAGATAAATTCGATTGTAAATTTTCATTAGAAACGATTTACTACATAATTGTATGTTATTTATAATTTTTAGACATTAAATAATTAAATTTATATATGACACAACGGTGATGCAGTAATTAAATAATTAATGAAATATTAAAATAATTGATAATATAAATATAAACATAAATGTAATTTGAGACTTTTTATGAATTACACTAATTTTATAGGTTAATATGACATGTTGGGATTGATTATATAAATTTTTTTAGAAGTAATAATGTTGTTATGAATTTATCAAAAACAAAATACCCAATAGTGTCAAAATTGACATAAAAGAGTTTTTAAAACAAATATTATATTATTAATTTATATTCAGTTCCTAAAAATCTATTTTTTGGCCAAGAGACTTATATCATGATAGGTGTATCATTAATGGACCACTTGGGGATCTCTTGGAGGTATATAGTAAGTTTTTTCACTATATAATTTAAAAATACATAGTGACATGGTAAGAGTCAAACTAATTAACTAAGTGTTAAAACTACAAGATAAGGTTGATATAATGACCCAAACCTGTATAAATTCTACTAGTTGAGTGGATTTCAACACATCCCCGCATTAACCTTTAAATAATCCACTTTGTATCCATTAGAAACTGAATATTAATTTATTATAAAATAATATTTTTTGCTTTTCCAAAGGTGCCCCTCACCCCTCTTATAAAAGGGCACTCCCCCTTCTCACTAATTCACACATTAAAAGCCTTTTGGATCATCCAACCCCTTCCCAAATAATCTATCAACTTCCCTCACTACAACCTAGAGGCCTTAGTTTGATGATAAAGCCAACCTAAGGATCCCTTTTGATCAAATCAAAAGGAAGAACCCGAAGAAGAGGTAATGTTTTCACCACCCTTTTTCAAGTTCCTTTCTTCTTCAACTTCTTCTTTCTTTGTTATTCCCATTCTAAAATAATAACTCCAGTATCTTATATATACTGTGATGTTATTATAAATATGGTACAACCATATTCATTATTCTATCCATCCTTTGAGTGACATGTCACCATACGTGCGTACGTACAGCTTACCGTCTCCACGTCGTTGTGTAATTGTTATTCAATAAATTATTATTTGGATGGGTATAATAATGATGTGTAATTCATGTAAATAATTAATATAACATGATAATGATTCTGTATATATGATATAACATACAATTATATATTATTTTAATATCAAAAGAATGATATTGTTTATCTTGCATACGTACAGACTACCGTCTCCACGAACGCGATGAGATTCATTCTCCTTCGTATCCATTCAAGTATAATTATCATTTGACAATTTAAAAATAATGTTTAAGGACTGGATATCATTCTGGATATGAATAAGATATAACCTATCCATGAAAAATGCGGCTTATGTAACAAAACATATAAAATAAAATGAGTAAGTTAACACCCAAAATAACAATAATACTAAGATATTATTAACAAAGCAATGTTAAATGATCATATATGAAATCATATTAATGTATATGATTATTTTATAATTTAATAACAATTATTTCACCATTATACAGGACTTTAACCTACCCCCAACCAAGGAAAAGTACAAGGTTAGGGTTTATTTCAGAATCTCTTCATTATCCGAGGTTGTTTATACGTAATTATCTACTGGGACCTCTTTATCATCCACATCCATGTTTCTTAAAAATGTATTACAAATCATTATTACCATTTTAAAGACTATGGGATAAAGTCATTTATACCATTTTTGACATTTTATAAAAGTATATAAAGGAATATTTCTGTCATTTTCCAAACAAGGTCCTTTTTAACCTTTTTTACGGAATTTAGGTAAGAATGTTTTTTTAACTTATAAGGTAGGTACAGCTATTTTCTGACATTATAAAATCTTAGAAGCTTACCTTACAAGCTTATAAGGATATTTTCAAATTAAATGTTTTATTTTAGAATTAGTTTACTTTTAAATGATTTCAAAAAAAGAGATATTTCTCTCAAATAGTTTTGATTTCATCTATGTCAACATCCTTTGATGGATTTTAAGATTATTTGAAGTTTATTTATTATGATACAAATATTCCATATTTTATTGAAGGTTTTGTGATATGGTTAACTATGGAAGTGTTATTTTTTATACCATTCATGGTTTATGGAGAAATTATTGACATTTCGTATGCTAGTTTTAATACGAATTTTTATGTTATGTTTAAACCTGTTCATATGAGGAATGAATTGGACTTAATAAGTGATGGGTGGATCCCTCTATAGCTTCTCGATGCATCGGTAGGTCTCATGAGACAAAATAGTGTCTTGGGATAATGCCTTTACAAAAACCTATTTGTAGTCTTGGCATGAGGCCTTGGCTTTGTGGTTATGATAGTCAGGCATTATGCATTCCATCATTATGAAATTGGTTATTGATATTGCATGTGATTATTCGGCCAGTAGAATATCAATGTGAATAACTATATGGAATTATTTCATTTTATTTCTGCCATATTATGCTGAATTTCATATTTTAAAAGTATTTTTCTTTTAGTTATACATTGCCTTAAATGTTTTTGCTTATTTATGAAAGTTTCTACTATATTGTTATCCTTACTGTGCATTTGAGTTCACCCCTTTCTATGTTTTATTTTTCCCAGGATGTGAAGAAGTGTTTTATGAATGACCTATAGGGATAGTATGAGGGGATAAGAGTGTGGAATATGGAGACTATATTTTTTTTAGTTTTTCATTTTATGATGTAATGTAAACTTTATGACTGTTTCTAGTTATTCCAAGGCTCCTAAACTAATCGGTCTTTTGAGACTTGATCTTTTGTGATCATCCCAATATTTTGTAATAATGCACCGACTCTGGTAAACTAGGGTCGGGGAATTACAGTTGGTATCAGAGGACGTTTAGTACAAACCTTGGAAGCTAGATTTGGATAAACTCTGATTAGAGCAATATATTTAAGATGGACTTTGAAGATTAGTATAGACGAACTTCCTAGAATTTTGGTATTGTAGATATTTTGTGAGTTTTCAGAGAAATACATCCCTGTCTGGATATGAGCAAGTAGAGATGGATCTGGCACAAATGTACCTAGGGGTAAAACCCGAAAACACCGCTTTGATCTAGACTCGAACGGGAACTGGTGCACGACAACGGGCCTTGCTACACTCTTGGTTATGACACTCTCAGGGGATATGCTTAGGATAACTCTCATTTTCCTTATAAATCATTATGAAGGGTTTATGAGTATATACTTATTCAATGAAAACATTTTTATGATTATGGATTATATACACAAATAGTCTAATTTATTTTAAGTGTTTTACAAGTATGGAATTATGTATTTTGATTCATAAACTGATCTAGTTTATACCATTGTTTAGAAATGGCGCCTAGTGGAAGAAATGAAAACTGTATCAATGCACGCACTCTATGTAGGGATTTCCCTCCTGCTCAAGAAAACTATATTGGAGTTGGTGATGCAACTGGTGCTGATCAACTAATCACCATACTGGGACAACTCACTTAGGTTATGCATAATTACCTTACCCATATAGAGAACTCTGATCCACAACGTGCAGGATCAATGTCGATTGCTTTATGAGGCAGCAACTACCAACATTCAATGGGAGTACAAATCCATTAGTATCTAAGCAATGGATAAGTTCCCTAGATAAAATATTTCATGTTTTGGGGAGTAGTGAAAGGGAAAAATTTTACATGGAAGTTTATCACCTCACTGGAGATGATGATCAATGGTTCTCATTGATTCAAAACACGAAGGAAGATTATGAAGTATCAAATATGGAATGGAGTGAGTTCAATGATCTGTTTTTAGAAAAATACTTTCCTCGTGACCATCGAGCAGATATGAAAAGGCAATTTCTGAGTTATTGATTAAAACTGAATTTTTATTTGAATAATTGTTTAATTTATTTAAATTTAACTAAGGTCAAAATAGATACATAATACCTATATAAGTTCAATGTAATTCATTGTAGTTAGTTTAGAATAATTTTAGATATATAAAAAATTTATTGAACATTTCACCGTCCTTTACCCACCTCCTAGGAATATTTGGAATTTCACATAAAACTTAATTTTACCGCTTCTCTGAGTGGAATTTAGAAAATCCAAGAGACACGGTTAATATCAAGGAGTAAAATTTGGTTCAATGAGATGAAAATAATTTTTGGTGAATAGTAACTTTTTACTTTTATTTACCACGGTTAAAAATAAATAGGGTAATTAAGGGTAAAAATAATATTAATATTACCCTAAAACATCTACTAATTCTATTGGACAAGTGTATATCAACCAAAAACAACCTTAGGAATAAAATATTATCATTTAGGTCCGCTTGAATTAGATTAGGACATTTATTATTATTTAATTCAAAGAAGAGTTAAAAGAGTTAAAATCAAAGATTATTTACTAAACCATTTTTAATATAGGGATATACATAAGTTAAATTCGATTTTAAATATTAATTAGAAATATAAAAATATTTCCTGCATAATGGTATTTTATTTATAATTTTTAGACATTAAATAATGTAATTCATATATGACACAATGGTGATGAAATAATTACCTAATTAATGAAATATTAAAATATTTGATAATATAAATATCAAAATAAATGTAATTAGATACTTTTAATGCATTACACTAATTTTCTAGATTAATATGACATATTATTATTGATTAAATAAATATTTTTAGAAGTAATAATGCTGTTATGAATTTATCAAAAACAAAATACCCAATAGTGTCAAAATTGATATAAAAGAGTTTTTAAAACAAATATTATATTAGTAATTTATATTCAATTCATAAAAATCTAAGGTTCGGCCAAGAGATTAATATCATGATAGGAGAATCATTAATTGACCACTTGGGGGTCTCTTGGAGGTATATAGTATGTTTATTAACTATATAATATAAAAATACAAAGTGACATGGTAAGTGTCAAACTAATTAACTAAGAGTTAAAATTAAAATATAAGGTTAATATAATGACCCAAACCTGTCTAAATTCTATTGGTCGAGTGGTTTTTGACCCATCCCCACATAAACCTTTAAATTATCCACTTTCGAGCTATTAGAAACAGAATATGAATTTATTATAAAATAATATTTCTAGCTTTTCCAAAGGTGCCCATCACCCCTCTTATAAAAGGGAACACCACCTTCTCAGTAATTCACGCATTTAAAGCCTTTTGGCTCGGCCAACCCCCACCCAAATACTCTCTAACCTTCCTTCATTACATACTAGAGGCCTTAGTTTGATCAAAAATCCAACCTAATGATCCCTTTTGATAAAATCAAAAGAAATAACCCGAAGAAGAGGTAATGTTTTCACCACCCTTTTTCAAGATCATTTCTTCGTCAACTTATTCAGTCTTTTTTATTCCCATTCTCAAATAATAACTCCAGTATCTTATATATACTGTGATGTTATTATAAATTTGGTACAACCATATTCAGTATTTTATCCATCCTTTTAATGACATGTCACCAAACGTGTGTACGTATGACTTACCGTCTCCACGTCGTGGTGTAATTGTTATTCAATAAATTATTATATGGATGGGTAAAATAATGATGTCTAATTCATGTAAATAATAAATATAACATGATAATTATTATTTATATATGATATACCATCCAATTGTATATTATTTTAATATCAAAAGAATGATATTGTTGCTCATGCATACGTACGGACTACCGTCTCCACGAACGCGATGAGATTCATTCTCCATCGTATCCATTCAAGTATAATTATAATTTCATGATTTAAAAATAATGTTTAAGGACTTGAAATCATTCTGGATATGAATAAGATACATCTTATCCATTACAAACATGGCTTACATAACAAAACATATAAAAGAAAACGAGTAAGTTAACAACCAAAAACACGATAATACTAAGATATTATTAACAAATCAATGTTGAAAGATCATATATGATATCATATTAATGTATATGATTCTTGTATAATTTAATAACAATTATATCACCATTATACAGGAGTTTAACCTACCCCCAAGTAAAAGTACAAGGTACGGGTTTATTTCACAATCTCTTCATTATCCGAGGTTGTTTATACGTAATTATCTACTGGTACCTCTTTATCATCCACATCCATGTTTCTTAAAAATGTCTTAAAAATTATTATTACCATTTTAAATACTATGGCATAAAGTTATTTATACCCTTTTTTGACTTTTTATAAGATTTTTATAAAGGAATATTTCTGTCGTTTTCCAAACAAGGTCCTTTTTAACCTTTTCAAAAGAATTAAGGTAAGAATGATTTTTTAACTTATACAGTGGGTGAGGCTATTTTCTACTGTTATAAAATCTTATAATCTTACCTTACAATATTAGAAGGATATTTTCAAAGTAATTTTTTTATTTTATAATAATTTTACTTTTAAATGATTTCAAATAAAGAGATATTTCTCTCAAATAGTTTTGATCTCATCTATGTCAACATCCTTTGATGGATTTAAAACTTATTTGAAGTTTATTTATGATGATACAAATATTCTATATTGTATTGAAGGTTTTGTGATATGTTAGACTGTGGATGTGTTAATTTTTATACCATTCATGGTTTATGGAGAAAATATTGACATTTCTTATGCTAGTTTTAATATGAATGATTATGTTATGTTTAAACCCGTTCATATGAGGAATGCATTGGACTTAATAAGTGACGGGTAGAGCCCTCTATAGCTCCTCGATGCATCGGTGGGTCTCATAAGACAAACTAGTGTCTTGGCCCAAGGCCCTGAAAAAATCTTATTTGTATTCTTGGCACGAGGCCTTGGCTATGTGGTTATGATAGTCTGGCATTATGCATTCCATCATTATGAAAGTGGTTATTGATATTGCATGTGGTTATTCGACTAGTAGAATATCCATGTGAATAAGTATATGGAATTATTTCATTTTATTTCTACCATATTATGCTAAAGTTCATGTTTTAAAAGGATTTTGTTTTAGATATACATTGCCTTAAATATTTATTCTTATTTATAAAAGTTTCTGCTATATTGTTATCCTTACTGGGTATTTAAGATCACCCCTTTCTATGTTTTATTTTTCCCAGGATGTGAAGAAGTATTTTATGAATGACCGGCAAGGATAGTATGAGGGGATAAGAGTGTGGACTATGGAGACTATATTGTTGTAGTTTTTCATTTTATGATGCTTTTTAAACTTTATGAATGTATCTAGTTATTCCAAGGCTACTAAACTAATCGGTCTTTAGAGACATGATCTTTTGTGATCATGCCAATATTATGTAATAATGATCCGACTCTGGTTAACTGGGGTCAGGGCGTTACATTATTTATTCACATAAATAAATAATTTTTTTTATAAAAAATAGAATGTTTTCAACATAGATAAAGACATTAACAAAAATTAAGTCGTTTTTTAAAAATATTTTATCATTATACATATTTATTATAAATAATATTTTAACAATTATTCTTATTAATAACTAAATGTTTAAGAACTAGGTTTAAAAAATAACGTTTAAATAAAATAATTAATAATAATTCATAGGTCATTAAAAAACTCTGTGATACATGTAAAACAAGCTATCAAAGAAATTAATGTTTTTTTAATAAATATATCATAAAATCATACGTTGTTACATATAATTTTACAACTAGATACTTGGTATCACATGGGAAACATTTTTTTCTATCTAATCCCCACCAAGTAGTAGGTGGAATTAGGATAAAACATGTTTTCTCAACGACCCACTATCTATCGGGTGGTATCCCAATGGGTGGTTATCAACACATACATAGGGAAGGCTCTAGAAAATACCTTATTACTCCTATTAAAACATTTTTTATTCTTTTAATTCCATGTAAATATTTTTAATCTTTAAACACTAAAATCCATCAAAATAAACTGTTAGAAACTCAAATGTGTGTTCTTGTTCATTCAAAACTACCTAAGATACTAGGATGTAAAATAAAAAAGACCATATATGGGGGAAAATTAAAATATATATATATATGATATAAAACTATAGGAAAAATAATCCATGTAAATGTCTAAATAAAATAATAATATGTTTTATATATGGTAATGGATGGTGTACATCAATAATGTACAGAAGAAAAATGATGTGTTCGTTTAATAAAATATAAAGTAACAAATATCTTATTAAGGTATAAGTTGAATGTCATAAATTTTGGGAGTAAGATGATTAATAAATTAAATACCATAGGAATAAATATAATAAATGGATATAGAAATATTCTCTGAATAAATGTTTATAGGGCTATATACTGAGATAAAGAAACTATGAATTAAATATTAAATCCTTGAATTATTTTAGGATTGTTTCATATGTTTATTGTAGGAAAAACAATTAGGTTTTTATTTATTAATCTTTTGAGTTGATTTCTATTTTTTATTATATGATAAAAATATTAAGGAATAATAAGAAAAATCATGGTTAAAGGATTATAAAATATGTTGAATGATTTACGTGTCTACATATAGGGCTTTGATAGTTATGATGTTGTGATAGTTTATTTTAGTATTGATAAATTCAAGGATGTTTATAAGTTAAATGGTATATATACCATTTTTAGGACTTATGTGATTGTATAATAAGGCGATTAATGATATTTTGGGAAATATTTGTTATTTATTTTAAGAATACATGATTATTTTATTGATAATCATAAAGGTTATAATAGAATTCAATGATATAATATGATGATTTGGTAAAACAATTTTTTTGGAACATATGTTTGTGAGATATAGAAACCCTTGGAGATTAAAATTTTATTTTGGGACTAATTGGTTAAATATTGTTTGAATAATATCACTATATTGGTAACATTATATAATTAGGTTAAATGGAATATTATTGGCTAGGATGTGATTTTATAAATAATTGGTTGATATTATTTGTTGAATAAATCTTCAGTTAACTTTTAGAAATATCTATGATATTGTTGTGGATTTATGTCAAAGTGATTAAATTTATTTTGGGAAAGAAGTTGTATATTTTGGAGAATATATGTTTAGGTTATATACACTTTTGGTATATGAATTTATGAGTGATTAATTTGGTTTGGATATAAATGTTATGTATATCATGGAATAATATGTTATCAAATCATTCTAATTTTTTGGGTTTTTAATACGTTCAGATATATTTTTGAATATTTTTAAGGTTAATTTTTTAGTGAATTATTTAATTTGAACGTTGGGTGTCATTGTTGAGGATTTTGGATATTAATGTACCATTAAATCATATAAAGGATAATTAAAATTATGTGTTATATTAACTTATTATAACTATTTTGGTTTTTGTAAATATATAGAGATAATATGAAGAACAAGTTATTATTTTTTAGATATACCATTATAATAAGGGTAGATTATACTTCATTTGGTATGAACTGTTCATCATAGTTATTCTTTATTTAAAGTATGAGATGATGAAGACGTTTAAAACTAATATGAATAATAAAGTGAAGGATGTAATTGTGCTTGTGGAATAAAAATAAATTAGATAATTATATTTTCTCAAATTATCTATCTCGAGGGTTAAATATTTACTCAAAATGGGGAAGAAGAAGATAAATTTACCGATTATGATGTGTAAATGTTCACTCAAAAATCAATATATTATTTTGTAAACTCATTCAAATGTATGATTTTTATTATAACACATAGATGATTTTATAATATTAACTTATGATAGATTAATGTTGTAACTAGTGACTTAGAGGTTTCCTACCATAATAAAATAACTATATAATTTTATTACAATTTCATTTTATACTCATTTTTGTAAGAATAAATTAAAATTTCTAGGATATAATTTTTTATAAGGGGATGCTACACTATAAAGTTTTAGTATATATTTATTTAAATAAATATCTTATTGAGAATATTATGAAAAATAAAAAATAAAAATAAAGTGAATAATACATTAATAAAAAAATTTAAAACAAAAATTCATTATAAATATACAATTTAAAAATAAATTAATTAACACTCATTGGTAGTCGATATGAAAGAGTGTTAAAAACACTTAAGGTTTAAGAGAGACATTTTTTATTAAAAGAAGTTTTTATTTTTATTTTTTCCAATTAAATGATAAATTAATCAATTTTATTTTTTAAATTTTACTAAATAAAATTATTTTTCTAATTTATAATATAAAAAATCTATTTGTGGTGAAATTTTACAGATTTTTGTGAAGTTTTATTTTTAGGTAAATAATGAAAAATAAAGTCTTTTTAAATACCATTACTTTTCCATTGATTAACAATTCAAAAGTTTCATTTTAGTTTTAAATTTATTTTAAAGCCAAATAAAACTTCTTTGTTTCTTAAAAAATCAATAAATTTCATAAGGATAAATTTTATAAATAATTTAGGAGTGAAATCAATTTTATACTTCAAAGTAAATTTTTCTAAAAATGATTTTTGTTATGTTTTTGGTATTTATATTAAATGAATTTTTTAAACCTATGGAAATTGAATATTTTCGAATGGATTTAATATATTCAATCATAATGACCAAATTTGTTGATAATTTACCTTTTATTTTTTTTCATATAAATATGTTACCGTAGGTAATGTTAGTCACCATGGTAATGGTAAAAAGGGTTAAAGAGGGGGTTAAAGAAAGAGATAAAGATTTAAATATTTCTAAAAATTATCTAAATTTGATTTTATGAGTTTAATATTTATAAAATAATATCCTATATTCTAAATTTTAATATATTATAGACATTTTCATTAATTAATACACTTATTTTATTTTAAAGATCTTACTATTTACAAGGGGGCCACTCCTATAACTTATAAAAGCACCAATCCTTTAATTTATTCACACAATTTGAGCCCTCTATGTTTAACAATTTCAAACAAAAACCTCTCAAACTTCTTTATTCGTGTTTTATAGGATTTTTTCTTATAAAAATTCAAATCCCATAAGACGTAAGCTGTTTTTAAAAGATATTATCCAAACAATGTTTATTTTATATAACCAGTCTTACTCAAGTTTCATTCCAATTAATTCTTTTAAGAATATTATAAAATAACTTTTATATAGTTAAATCATTATAATTACTATAATTAAATTTTATTGTGTTTGTAGAACAACCATTTTCTACTTGTTTTCAGCTATTGAAAAAATAGAACATTGTTCATATGTATAGGTGGTCTACTGCCTCCTTCTATGATGTATTTATATTTTCATCACCACCATGTATGGAAGGTTATATATATGATTTTAATTAATATAGATGATATTTATCATATATTTATTATTTTATAAAGATAAAATATTGTTTTATTTTCTTCCCTCTCATTATTTGTAAAAATGGAAACATAACTTGTGTGTACGTGTGAACTATCACTACTATGTATGATATGGTTCATTTTACATTACCTTTAACAAATTACAATTATAAAAATAAATTTTATAAATAAATCTGATATTTATAACATTGTTATTCTTTTATAATAGTTATACCATCCTTATACAATAACATGTTGATACTCATTCAATTGTTACAATGTGTTCATCTTTTGGCCAGCTTTATAATCTACATTTACATTATTATAAATTTTATTTCTTAAATGATTTTTTAATGTTAATATAGGAATAATATTGGTATTATATACCCTTATATAGTGTAATTAAGTTATATATTATATTAAAATTTCTCCCTACCCTAATAGATTTGGTAATTATTATTATGATGGTCACTTATTTTTCCTTTACCATTTATGTTGATCCAATGAACATGAACAACATATTATGCCAATATTTATTATTATTATCATTTAAAACATTATATATTGAGTATTTATATAATGTAAATAATTAAACAATCATATGGACACAAATATTTTTACTTGATTCACCACTACATGCTCGTTCATGGGGCATGCATCCAACTCTGTATGGAGGCACCAAAATAACTAATATCACTAATAATTAGTTTAGGAAAGGTAACTAATTTTTGGGATCATTGCCCTCAATATGGTTTGGGTTAAAGATAATATCTACTTGCGATCACTTCCCTCGCACTTATCTCTTATTCTCACTACATTATATGAAAAAAACATAGCATGCAGACGGGATAAAAATATCATCTATTGTTGAGAGTTTCACTGAATGTAATATAGGATTATTTTTAATGTCACATGGTCATAAAAAATACATGATATGAATAAACCCACAAGTATCCCCTTCCCATGATAGTTTATGCAAACTCCTCATCTTGTTGGAAAGATATTCAAGAGATGTGAAGTCTACCTATTTCTAGAAGGTTTATAGAAAATTGTTCATTTGTTGGAATGAATCACCTTCTTATTAAATTAATTTGATCATATATAGAATTTAATAAACACATTATTAAATTATTTTTTAATGGTATATTTCCTATTTCTTTTTCTTTTTTGGAATTCATATAAGAAATTTATACTATTCATATTATATCTATGGTGCATATATCTTTAAACATAACCCAGGTATGTACCTATTTTATGAGACCATAGAATTTATATCCATTCATCATACCCCAGGGTAACTATTGTGAGACTCCCCATCATGTACCCCTTACGTGAGACCCTTTTTTGTAACACCCTTTTCTTCTTGCGCTGCACTAACACAACATTCATCACCAAAATTTCTTCACTTCACACGAAACCCCTTATTCAAACTATATTTAGGTAAAAAAATTATGAAAGCATATAATCTTATTAGGTATTTTTTAAATCATATTTATGGCAATAAATCCTTCAATATAACGTCAAAAAAATTAACCTTATTTTTCACAATATTAGAAAATCGTTCTCATCCTTACATGCTTTACGTGACCTTATTACAGGATCAATTGTTCCTAATGTAGTATCATGGTATTGAGAGACTTCAATATGCCTCAATAAATTCAAGAAAACAACATTAATATGATTCATGTGAATCATTTTTTTGATCCTTTGAAATATATACTGTCCTAAAATCCTCTTTCATTTATGGCATCATATGATCCTCCAAAATTTATTAACATTTCAGGATATTCCGTCATACATTCGAATAGTGTTAATGTAGATCTCAAGATCTCATTTGGGATGTAAGTTCCATGTATTCATTATTCCATGATTTTCCGAAAACACAAAAAAATTGCATTCCTTTAAAAAATAGTATTTGTAAAAAACATCCATTATTTTCAAAATAATTAATAAAACAAAATCACCATCAAGAGGTATTTCACCTAAAAATATACCCTATTGGGTTTATTTAAAATTATATACCCTTTGATACCATTTCAAATCATTATATTTTCATCTTTTTGGAAAACCATTGCACTCTCCCTTCTTGTACCACAAATCACATCACGCAATGTGAGATAACGATAACATATTTTCTCAACACAAATAAAAAGCCCACATGATCCATTATCAACATAAAAAATAATAGTAACTTGAAAATATCATGAGTTAATAACTTTCTGTAACATATAAATATTTAACAGCATGTTTCATTTTAAATAAATTTAATCTCTTAAATAGCCTACGTTGTATAAAACACTGATATCAAGTGTATTTTTAAGTGTTATTAAAGAACCTAGTAGTTAAATTTGAAATAATAAATAGTAATAACTTATTTTAAAATATATATATTCATTATGTTTAAAAATAATAGTTTTTTCAATTGATTAGAAATAAGAAAAATAACAAAAGAAGTGTATTTCTAAAGAACGTTTTTTCTCATAATATAGTTATATCCTATTAAATTAAAATAGTAAATATTTTTAGATGTTTTTAAAATATTTTATATTTAATAAAATGTTTTAAAATTATTATAAAATCTTTTTATACGCATGGGATATGAATATGTTGACTTTTATTCTACAAACGACATTTTTCTAAAATATATTTTTTGTCATTTTTTCAAACATATTTTAAAATTAAATTATTATACTTGTTGGTCTTAATTTGGATACAATGAATTGTGCATTTTGAATCAGGAGGCTCAATTTTGGTACTGGGGCTCTTTTATTGTTTTTCAAAATTAGTTGTAATCATGGTAAATTTAATCACCTTGGTAAAGAGTAAATTGGGTTAATTTTTGTTAAATATAAGTGATAATGCCATAATTATTCATTATAATTATTATTTAATAATTATGATTTGATACTTATCACCTTTTGCTCTAATTGGAGTTATTTAATGGAATCTTGTCAATGAAAATGACTTATATGTTATTTAAATCAAGGATAGTGACAAAATATAACTCTCTTTGTATTTAATATATTTTATGTTTCCACATAAGGAAAAAAAGAATATATGAATAAAACTAAATGTTATTTTTAAAATTAATGAAATTATTTTAATTATAATAATGTATAATTAATTTTTAGAAATTATATAATTACCTCAAATTATTGTGAAATACTATTAAAATATAAATTTACTTAATAAAAAATTAAAATAAATTCATTTAAAAATATTCGTTTTTTTAATATTTAGGTTTTAATGTGTGAAAAGTTTTTTATATATCTATTTGAAATATTTTAGTGGTTGGAAATTATTTTCTTCAAATTCACCCATTTTATTTTTTTATTTGAATTCAAATTAAACAAATAGTTATAAAATGGAATTAATGAAATTTTATGAAATTTTTTTTTTTAAATTTATTTAAATGTGATAAAAAAATTAAATATATCCATAGGAATGGATTATTGTTTAAAAATACTAAATGTTCTATTCATGATTCATTTTTTATTTATGGTAACATTGTTAACCAATTATGATTAAAATAGTGGTTCTCATGGTTAATTTAAAAATGACTAACCAAGGGGTTAATCAAAATAATAATGTTTAAAATGAATCCCATACAAGACTATGTTTTATATATAGATTTTATTAAAACCCTATGATATCTTATATTCTAATCCATTTCCATTTAGAGGCATTTTTCATGATAAATTAATTTATTATAATTTTATCTTTTGAAATATTCCAAAAGTACCTCGTGCATCAATTTTAAAAGGGAACTTTCTTTATCACTTATTCACACCCCATTGAGCCTCCTAGATCGACCCAAACCTTCCCATTTATCTTACCAACATCCTTATTCATTTTCTGGAGTTCATGTTCTTCCAAAAATACCAACCATTGATCCCTTAATAAGATATATAAATGAAGTTTGTTGAATAATAGGTGAGAGTTTTTTCCAGCTATTTTAATTTTATTTCTTCTTCTATTTCAAATTCATGTGTTGATTACATCATAAGTTAATACACAAAAATTCATAAATACACTGACATATTATTATTATTTTGATACAACTATATTCCATTTTTCTCCATCCTTATAAAATCAATAATATCACTTGTGTGTTCATATGGCCTACCGTCTCCACATGGTGGAGTAATTTGTTTTTCATCACCACTATAAATTGATGGTATAAATATAAATAAAACAAATATATATGATATATATATATGAATTAATAATCATTATATAATTTTTAATTATTCTTAACAATTTTTTTTACCATTCATCACAAAAAATGAAAACAGTGTTCTTACGTATGTATGGCCTACCATCCCCATGAACGGTGTAATTAATCATTCTACCTCTATATCTATGGATGAATCTAATATATATATATATATATATCTGTGTGTGTGTGTGTGTGTGTGTGTGTTTGTATGTATGTATGTATGTATGTATATATATTATATTTATACCATAAATAATATTCTAGAGATTATGGAATTGTGATAAAAGTATAAGACACATAACTACCAAATCAAAACATAGATGAAAAATAAATAAATTACACCACGAAACAATGATTATGTCAAAAAATTGACAATAAACAAGAGATAAAATATTATAAGTAAATAATATAAGGTATGATATATTTTATTTTTGTTTATTAGTTATTTATAATAAATATATATTTATAATAAAAGGGTTTTGAACACTTATAAAGAAAATCAAACCAGAGGTAAGGATTTATTTCATAATATCATCATTATTTGGGATTTTTTATGTTTATGTCTCTACATGGGAATATTTCTCTCCCATGTCCATAATTTCTAAAAAAATAAAAATATATATATTATCCTAAAATTATTAAAAATCATTCTTACCCATGTTTAACTTATTTACAAAGTTATTTCAATGGAATATTTTTGTGTCTTTTTCTATATTAGGTATACTGTTACTTTTCATATAAAAAATACATATGGAATACTTTTTAACTTATTTGACATGAGAGAATTTTTCCACTTCCATGACTCTTAATTGTTTTGGAGCTTCATTTACAATTATAAAATGTTATTTTCAATGAAATTGTTTTCTTTTAAAATTGCGCTTCTTTTTAAAATAAGTAAATTAAAAGTGAAAATGGATATTTTCCCCAATAATTTTTAAATGATCTTAATAAGGTATTCATCTATGTCTACATCATCTGAAGAATCTTATGATTCATTTTGTTTTATCTCTTTTTATACAATATACAATATTTTATTGAGTTTTTTTCATTAGTTTGACTGGAATGTACTGTATTGATACCTCAAACCAAAATATTTGGGATATTAAGATTATTTTTATTTATAGGGGAAATTTGTTAACGTTTTGTATTCTAGTTTCATTATTAATATATATGTGGATTAAGTTTCACCCTTTTCATTTGAGGAATGAATTGGACATAGTTAGTGATCGGTGAGGCCCACAAAATCCCCTCAATGCATTGGTAGGTATCATGAGAACAACTAGTTTGGGTAATGGGTTTAGTCTTACAAATTTATATATGGTGTCTTGGAAAACGAATTTATGGTATGTTTATGATGTTTGGAACTATGAATTCCCTCATTATGATATTAGTTATTGATTTCTAGTTAATTATTTGACTATTTCTTAAATACATAGATAATATTTAGCTCATTTTATTATGTAATTATTTGATTTTCATTTATTTTACCCATAAGATGATCAAGTTATTAATTAAATGGAATTTTTTATAGATATTTACCCTTGAATATTGTTTATTATTATATATTCATGATATAGTCTCCTATAAACATACTCTTACTCAGTATCTAAGCTCACAACTTCATTATATTTCATTTTCCCTATGATTACAAGATGTTTATGATGATTGATATACAGGGAAATCCAGGAGGATCATGATGTCCTCAGGGTAATTAAAATGTTTTATTTTATATTTTCAACTGTAATATATCATTTAAGTATGTATCTGGCTTCCCAAAAAAACTAAACTATTATCTCCTTCGGGATACTATTCTTTATATATTATGCCAACGTAATAAAGTAACTACCGACTCTAGGCTATGAGGTTTGTGGTCTTTATAGTTTGTATTATTGGAAGTTTAGTGGTAACCATAGAAACAGGATTTAGAAAAACATATATTAGGTAAATATAACCCTAAAATTAAATTTGATAATATTCCCAAATTAACCAAGGTTTTGATTTGGAGATTAGTTATACATAAATTTATAAATTTATATAACGTGTTTTACTAATCAAAATTATATTATATTATTGGTAATATAAACTGTTGTATTCCATTATTTAGAAATGGTTCCTAGGGAAACGAATAGAAACCAAATCAATTAACTTACTCCACGTAGGGATAACCCTTGTATCAAAGATATTGATGTCATATATAGAACTAAAACTAGAGATGAACAATTTATAAAAATACTAGGATAGATGAACCATGTTATTAACATTATCCTTACCCATATAAAGAAACCTGATTCAAAACATGGTGTAATAATGTTGAACTACTTCATGTGAAAACAACCTTCATCATTAAATGGGACAATAAATTCATTTTTATCTGAGTAATGGATAAGTTCTTTAGAGATGTTATTTCTCACTTTGAGAAGTAATGAAAGGGATAAGGTTGTTGTAGAAGTTTATTGTCTCTTAGGTGATGTAGATCAATGGTGGTCATTGATTCAAAATAATAAGGGGAAGAGGAAATTTGGAATGTGGAATGAAAGATTTTTAAATAACTTTCTTGGAAAACAATTTCTATAAAGACAATCATTAGATATAGAGAAATAATTTTTGAGTCTAAGACAAAAGGAGGATGAGAATATTATTATGTATAAAGACAAATTTATGTGATTATCAATGCATTCTGCTGACTATGTATGTAATCAAACATAGAAACATTATTCATTTCTTTGATGGGATTAAACAAATTCTTCCTAGGGAACTAGTTAGCCAAACATTATCATCATACGAGGATATATTATCATGTAATTCCAAGCTAGGGAAATAATATTCCATATATTATGGATTCAATGTTAAGAAATATAATAAAAGGTTTTCTAATAACTATATAAAAAGAAAAAAAGATAATGGGGGAAGGGAAAGGTGATATTTAAAACATTCAATTAATGTGGAAGGAATCATAATAGAACATGCCAATTGGGAAATGGACTTCAATGCCGCTGTGGAGAAAAAGGCCACTAGGCCAGTGATTCAAAGGGAAAGAAAGAATCTAGAAATATTTAATGCCTTAGCTATAAGGTGATGGGACACTCTGAGGATGATTGTCTTAAGCATCAAGGGAAGGTACCCCAAAAAGGTAAAGGGAGAAAGTCTAAGATTATTTATTCATAACTTTTGAGGTTAATGTTCTTAAGGATTTGGTGGGAGGATCTTTAAACATATCCTCAAATTTCGCTAAAGATTTATTTAATTTTAGATCATCTCATTCATTTATATCTTCCCAGTTTTCCAAAAAAAATAAAAATTTCTCATTAACCTTAACTAAAGAGTTTTCAGACAAAACTCTAAGTAGAAACATTAAAATAGAATAGATGTGTTAATAAATTATTTTAATGACACATAATTGTGATCTATTTTTTAATTTTATTATCATGTATGTGGTTTACATTGATATTGTAACACCCCAATAATTTTACAATATTTTCATTTTAGAATAAATTTAATTTCTATTCCAATATCGATTTATACAAAAAAACTAAATTAAGATTATGTTTTATGCAACAAAAAGTTTATCTTTCTCAAAACGAAACATTGAGGTTACCTCGTATTACAAGAAATAATTACTTTCCTCAATGGCATGCGTAACACACAAGAATGACTTTTACCAAACAATAATATATTATTAAAAGTATTATTATTTAATATATTTTGAAAAAAAACTAGCTGTTAAATTGATATTTATAAATATAAATAACTAAATTTTAAAAATATATTTTCCAATTAATAGGTTAAAAATTAATTAGAAATGAATATAAGAACAAATTAAATATAAAGGGAATTTTTTTAGAAAAAAAAACTATTTTAATGGTCATGAAGTCATTTTATCCTAATAAGTTAAATTAATTAAAATTAGTGAGTGATATTAATGTAATATATATTAATATATATTATACTCAATAAAATACTTTTTAAATACATTCAATAGATTTGATTATAATATGATAAGAACAAACTCACTATTATTCCTAAAAACCTTTTATTTTGTAAAGGTTGTTATACCGCCTTTTAATAGTGAATCTACTTTAAATATCAATTTTGAAACTTTTATGAATTTAATATGAAAAAATAAAATATATACTTAAATATATATTTCAAAATTAGTATAGGGTTAATTTTTGGTATTTTTTTTGTCAAGTTTCATTTTGGATGAACAGTGAAAACTACTAAATTTTAATTCAATACTATTTTTCATATCATTTATTTATAAGGTTAATTAGATATTTTACCAATTTTAAATATTAATTTGATAACTTTTAAATCTATTTATACATTATAAATAATTTTAATCAATTTCATATTGAAATTTAATATAAAAAATAGAAAACTTTTAAACATTTTTACTTTTAAAAGCTGCATTTCCATCCCATCTGTGAAATTAATTTTTAAAATAATTTCTAGAACATATGTGATTTGAATTTTTAAATGTGGATTTCATATTTGGAATCATAATAATTTATAATTTATAATAAGTTTGACATAGTTTTTACCAAATATATTATTGAATGTAATTAAAATTAATTACAGCAATTAAGAGGAAATTTAGATTAACCAAGGACTAAACCTTAATCTTAAGGCACAAAATGACCTATAAATTTTCCAAAAAACGTTTTAGGTTAATATTTCTACCCTACCCTTCATTTTATATAATTATTTTTATTATTAGATCCACATTTCAAGGGAAAACAAGGGTGGAGTTCCCTTTTTCTAAATTTACAAGAATGCCACTCCTCCTCCACTATAAAAAGACACTCACCCCTCCCATTTATTCACACCCTTAAATAAATTTTTATAGACAAAATATTCTCAAATAAGCTCAAAACATACATAACATAAACCAATAAGTCTCACTTTTGGAAGAAATCCATCCATGTTCAGTGGTGTGCCCAGGGAGGGGAAAACAAACAGACTTCAGGACAAGTCCTAGAAGGGTGGTGGAATCCATTGAGCCTAGAAATTTATTTGAAAACTGTATAATGAGGATATAGTACCAAAGTCTGAGGTAGAAACAATTATAAACTCCATGGATGGGTATAATATTCTCAGGAATGAATCAAGTGGAGACTTTTCTACTGGTGCAATAGCAGATAAAAATTGGGATAATAGGCATGTTAGGACGAGAATATGTAGAATCTGTAAAGGCATTAAAAAGGAGAGAAATTAATATTCCTATTTTCCACTCCCAATGTAAATACATTTAGAAAAAAATCTAAAACAAAATCAGATAGATAGTGATACTCCCAATTCTGATTGTCAAAAGTGAAAACAAGTTGTTTTCTTGACCAGTCACTAGAATTGATTATGATATCAAAAGAAGAAGTTATTAAACAAGGTACACCACGAATTTATAATAAAGAAGAAACATCCAAGAATACAGGGAGGCCATTGAGGATGATTCTCATTGAGGATCATTATTCCTGTATCGACAACAACGATCTGATTATTTTTAGGGGGATTCAATAATTGAAAGATCAGTCATGAGGAGTACATCCAGTCTTGGGGAAATCTAGAATTTTTTTCTAATATCTCTTAATGAATGAACCTAAAACCCAAGAAAGTGGCATATCTTGGAAATTATTTATGGGAACTAAATCTGGTATACTTAAACTACTTTATAATTCTTCTATTGTCTCCTTTTATGACTAATATTTTGGTTTTTCACTTTTTTCTTAATATAATTTGAATAATAAAAATTTAATTTTCAGTTATTAGAAATCCATCCTAGGAATCCCATTAGTGAAAAACAAAATAATTACACAAAGAAAAGGTAACCTCCTTCCTCAAGCTCTTTTTTATTACTTATATTCTCCACCCGCACAAATATTATTCTTCGATACTTAAATAATAACCTTAGTATTAATAATATACTAATTTTTTGTTATATTATGGGTTATTACTAAACTTACACACACTTTCATCTAATAGGTAAATAACTTAATGTTTATTTTTTTGGAGAACTACCGCCTCCTGAAATGATGATCGTTAATCTTTCCTTTGACACCTTTAGTAGTAAAGAATTATGAAAGAAACTCTATTTATATATGATATATATTATATTTATAATGTATTTATACTTCTGTAATTATTATATAACATATACCATTATTCTTTCCATTTTGTGGGAATATGGTAACATCATTTGTGGAACTGTGGACTACACCTCCTCAAAGCGATGTTATTCATTCATGCTATAAATGGAATGTATAAAGGATGGTTGTAATAAATATTGGTGACATATACGTAATAAATATAATTCTATAATTATAATATACCTAAATATCATTTTCTCATTCTTTTAATATGAAAAAGAAATGAAGGTTGCATTAATGCGTTCATACGGCCTACGGTCTCCATGAACGGTGCATTTCATTTATTATCTTTAAATAATCTGGATTATTATAAATATATATTCAGAATATATATGAAATTTTCATCATGTTTCACATTCATTTTATAATGAAACCATGATATTAACAGCAAGTAACAAGTCAAAACTTACTCGAGAAACTAGGCAAATTACACCGAAAATAGTGAAAACAATGAAAGATTACTAACAAATGGTTAATATTATATTATAAAAGGATAATATAAGATATCATAAATATTAATATGGTTCTATAATAAGTTATTAACATTTTTGAAACAATTATAAAGGAGGTTAAAATTCATTCACACAAAAGGAAATGCAAGGTAAGGGTTTTTATCTCAATTCACATTCCATTGAGACTTATTTGTTACTATACACCTACTCACATTATTGTGGTGTATATGCTTCACAGCTTTCATTTAATATCATTATTCACTCATAATTTATGTTTTTTATGTTTTAATTTAAAAATCTCATTCAAGGGTTTTCCTTCGAAAAAATTTAAGTTGTAAAAGTTACCTTTTCAGTCTTACTTTCTTTTTTTGATTATTAACTTTCTCATAAGACAATCACTTTATTGTTATAATTTTTCAACGAATATTTCCTTAAATATATACATTTATGGTTTATGGATATTATTATTTCCCAAAACATATAACATATTTAAATATGGTGTTCCCTTCGACAGTTACTTGTTGAAATAATAATTATTGATAAATTTTAATATTCTATTCAATATAGATATGTTTGATAAGAAATGTTGTTTTTGAATTAAATTTATTATTCAATATATTAGTAATTATTTGAAAAATTAATATATGGTTTTGGGAAAATTTAATTAAATCCCTATAGGTTGGAGCTGGTTAATGCAGGCCCCTCGATGCATAAGTAGTATCATCAGAAAAATCATTTTACCAAATCAGAATAGTTTATATGGTCTTATCTTAATGATAAAGGTATCATGTGTCTGGGAAAAGTGGAATAAAATAATTAAGCATTTACAATATTTATAATTAAATTATTATTATTATTATCCATGATATTATTGCATCTACATATCTAGGAATTCATTTCATTCTCAGTTTTTTGATTAAATGAAATGTGTTTCAGTTTCTCACATTACCATATTGATTATGCCTTATCTAGTTGTTTGAATGTAATTTTTTATCAGTTATTTACCTTTAAATTTAGATTTACTCTTATAAATTCATTATTTATTCCACTTTACATTCCCTTACTAATCATTTTATCCCACCTTTATTTTTTCCCTTCCCCAGGTTATGAATAAAAAATATTTCAATAAACATTAAAGGATGTTGTTAATTTAATTTTATTTTATAACATGTTTTATATTACATATCCTATGTAATATGGGTATCATGTATGTAATCTGGTTTTGAAAAACTGATAAACTTTTCATTCCCTTAGGATTTGAAGCATGTATCTATTCTAATGTAATAAATTAATGGGTCAGCTTTAGAAATCAGAGCTCGGGCCATTATAGTGGGTGTTAGAGAATGTTTTTCAAAAAAATGGAATCAGAATTTAGAAAACATATATTAGAGAACATAAAACTAAAAAATAATTTTAGGATAATTATATAATAATATACAATAATTGTTTTAAAGTATAGATTATGTGGGTTTTCTTAGCTATACATCCATTCTTGGATACTATAAGCAGATTTGGTTCTGGCAATGATGTACCAATAGGTAACAAATCTGAAATGGTGCATCGGGCCTAATTCAAGAATATCCTCGTATATGAAAAATAGTCCTTACTACACACTTATTTTTAAATTCCTAGTGGATATTCTGTGGATAATTCAAATTTTCTTTATAATCCATTAGGAAAGATTTAAAAGTAAAATTGTATACAAAGAAAAGGTGTTTATGATTAAAAGATTAGCTATGAGTAAATTTTTCAATTTATGGTATGTATTTTTTATGTTTTGAGATTTTAACATATTTTTTATTAATGTATGAAATGATTTAGTATATGTATTCATTTATAAATGGCTCCTAGTTGATGGAATATGAACCTCACCAATGTACATGATCCCAATTGTAAGAATGATCTTGTCTTTTATGGCCATAGGAAAATATTTAGAAGGGAACTAATCTCCAAAGAATTATCATCATATGAAGAAATAGTATCATGTGTAAAAATATTGGTAAATAAGTTTTCAATCCCTATGAATTAAATGGAAATCAAGGAAAAATAGGATGGTAGGTAAAAATATATATAAAGTGATGATGGAAAAGAATTATTTTATCACATGTGATTATTGTATAAAGAAACACTATGGTACCTTCTTGAATGGAATAAGAGTTTATTATATGTGTGGAGAAAATAACACCAAGTTCGTGATTCAAAGGTAAAGAAATAAAATTCCAATGTGTAATGCTTCCACTATTAGGAGATGGGACACTATGAAAATCAATGTCTCATGTGTTAAAGGAATATACCCCAAAAATTATAAAGGATCATGGTCAAAATTATGCTACTAACATAGATTAAGATGAATAATTAATGTGATTATGATTGGATTTAAAAAAATCATTTGAGTATTTTATAAATTATGTACTAGTTATAAGAATTATAGAATATATTAAGATTATACTACAGTGATTTTTTTGGGTATTTGAGATTATATGTGGAATGGTATGAAGAAAAATTATTCATTAGAAAGTAAAACATTTTGAAAAACACATTTATGAGGGAAATATGACCCTTAATATGTTCCTAATTTTATGAAAATGATGTTTTGATAAAGAAATGATTTGTTTGGATTACATAAATCAGATAATTCCTTAATACCTTGGATCGGAGTATTGATTTATTTACAAATTGGTTTATACTATCATTTATAAATTTTACATAATTTTTGGATTCAAGGAATATATAAAATAATATGTATTCTATTTAAGTATTAAGAAGCATGCATGTTTTTTATAAGGTTTTATGGTAATTTGATTTATTACCATATTAACATATTTATTATGTGATGATTAATAGAAACTTCATGTTATTTTATAATTTAATTTTTTAAATTTGGTGACCTTATAAAATGTAGGATCATAATATTTTGAAAAACAATTCCATTTATGAAAATTTTTAAGTTGATATTTGAATGAGTTTATAGAGGTTTTGTATTACATCCCCATATAATGCATCATGTGCTAAGAAATGAAGTAAAGTCACAACCAAAGGATAATATTATGTTTATTGAAACATATATTTACTTATATTCTTATAGAGTGAAACAATTCCTCATTAATAGGAAAATGGTCTTGAAACAAAATGTTTGTCCTATTATTATCATTTTTTGTGATATCAATGGCATTTTTCATAATATTTGTTAAAGGATTTGTGGCCATCAACATTCAGATAAACTTGTTCTCTTTCACTCTCCATCAAAAATATATTTTTATATCTTTCTTCGTTATCCATGTTTCTATTTATGATCAATGTTCTCCTATTAGATAACCTATGTATGTAAACATTGTACTTATATTTCTCTATTATTAAAGAGATGTGTTATTAACCCTATTTTTGATGTGGGTATTCAAAGATATTTTATTTTCAAATATTAATACGTTCATTACAAAGATCAATTTGGAATTTTTAGGATAAATGTATTTAAGGTGCGTAGAATTTAACACCCCAAGACATTACAATATATTCATTTTAGAATTAATTTATTTATTTATCATATATTACATCATATAAAACACAAATTTAGTCTTTTGTTTCAGGAAACCTAATGTTTATATATCTCTACATGGAACACTTATCTTATATTGTGTTACATGCAAGACTTACTTTCCTTTATGGCTTGCATAACATGCAAGACTGAGTTTTACTAAACAATAATTTAATTTTAAAAATATTGTTATTTAATATAATAAGATATGACCTTGCTGTGAAATTTATAGTTATGAATAGTATTATATAAATTGTGAAAATATATGGTTGAATTTATTGGTTTCAAATTAATTTGAAAGGAAAATGAAAACCAATTGAATATAAACGGAATGTTTGTATAGAAAACTATTTTAATGCCCACAAAGTACTTTTATCATAATAAATTAAGTTAATTAAATTTAGTGGGTGATATTAATGTAATATATATTTTATATATATAATAAAATAATTTTTACATTCATCTAATAGATTTTATAACCATAAGATTAGAACAAATCCAATATTACATATAAAACAATATATGTTTAAAGGCAATTTTACCGCCTTTTAGTGGTGAACCTATTTTAAATATGGATTTTGAAACATTTAGGAATTTAATATGAAAAAATAAAATTATTGTTTTAATTATAAATGTAAAAATTGGGTTGGGGTAAATTTTTTGTATTATTCTTTGGAGTTTCATTTTTGAAGAATAGTGAAAATTACTGAATTTTAATTCAAACCTACTTTTTCATCTAATTTATTTCTAAAGTTAAATTAAATTTTTGATTGTTTTTAAATATAAATTAGAATAATTTTACATCTATTTATAAAATATAGTTAATTTTAATCAATTTCACACGAAAATTGGATATGAAAACATAGTAATCTTTTGAACGTTTTTACTTTAAAACCCTGCTTTTTCGTCCCATCTACGTGGTTAATTTTAAATTAACTTCTTCCACTTATTTGATTGGAATTTGTAAAAATTAATTCCATATTTTGAATTATAATAATTTATAATGAATAATAATTTCAACTTATCTTTTTACAGAAACTATTAGTAAATCTAATTAAAATTAATTATAGTGATTAAGAGGAAATTTAGATTATCAAGGGAATAAAGCATAATATTAAGGCCCAAAATAACCTATAAATTTGTCCAAAATCCGTTGAATGTTCATATTTAGACCCTTTACTCCCATGTTTTTAATATTTTATATTATTTAATCCACTTTACAAGGTAAAATTGTGATTTTAATTCCCTTTTCTAAAATTTATAAGAATGTCACCCCTCTACTATAAAAAAACTCAACCCTCCCATTTATTAAAATATATCAAGCCTTTGGATCGACCATAGTCTTCTAAAATAATATACCAAAATACCTACCCTCAACCTAGAAGACTCTCTTTGGGTAAAGATATATTCAAGGATTCTCTTTGGCTCAAACAAAAAGGAGTTACCCAAACAAAAGGTAACCTCCTTCCTCAAGATCCTTTGTTTTATTTATATTCTCCTCCCCTCCAAAAATCTTCTAATTCCATGATGAAATATAATAATAGGTATCATAAATATATGGAT
Source organism: Viscum album (assembly GCA_963277665.1). Lineage (NCBI taxonomy): Eukaryota > Viridiplantae > Streptophyta > Magnoliopsida > Santalales > Viscaceae > Viscum > Viscum album. The sequence continues at coordinate 506,616,803 of OY728130.1, forward strand.
AAGTTTTTATACAAATATTTCTATTTTTTCATACACACACATACATCTAATTGGTAATGAACTTATTGTTTATTTGTATGGTGTACAACAGCCTCACGAAATGATTATTGTTTTTTCCCTTTATCGCCTTTATGAGTTGAAAAATTGGATGTATACTATTTTAAAATATTATATATATGAAATTTAATATTTATTTATGATTATTTAATTCTAATATAACACATTCCATTATGGTATCCATTTTTTGGGAATATGATAGCATCGTTTGTGGAAGTGTGCACTACCACCTCCTCAAAGCAATGTGATTCGTTCATGCTGTACATAAAATGTATAAAGGTTGGTTTTAATAAAAATATCTGACATATAATAAATAAATATGATACTGGAGTTATAATATATATATATATATATCATTTAATTTTCATTCTTTTAATATGACAAAGAAATTTAAGTAGCGTTCATGCGTACGTACGGTGTACTATCTCTGAGAATGGTGAATTTCATTTTACATATCCAAATATCATTGATTATTAAAAATAAATATATAAGGAATATATATTATGTTTAAATAATGGTTTTAATTCTATAGATTATGAAATAATGATAGGAACAACAAGTAACAATTTAAAACCTAATCGAGAGACTACGTAATTAACACCTGAAATAGTTAAAATAATGAGTGATTACTACAAAAAAATTATAATATGTTATTATAATAAGTTAATAAATGATACCATAAATATTAATATGTTTCTGTAATAACTAATTAAAATTATTAGAACCATTTTATCTGAGGTTAATGTATGTTCACGTAAAAGTAAACGCAAGGTAAGGATTTTTGTCTCAATTTACATTCCATTGAGACTTATTTGTTAATATACACCAACTCATGTAATTGTAGTGTATATACTTACCATTTTTCATTTAATATCTTGATTCGCTGATAATTCAGAATATTTTATTTTTTAATTTTTATTATCTCACCCAAGGGATTTACCTTTAAATATTCCATGTGGTAAAAGTTACCTTCTTAATCTTACATTCTTTTGTGATTGTTAACTTTCTCTGGAGACAATCACTTTATTGTAATAATTTTTTATTGTATATTTACTTAAAAATAAATACACTTGGGTTATAGATACTATTATCACCTAAATCATATACCATATTTACATACAGTGTTTACTTTGATGGTTATTTGATTAAATGTGCAATTAATAATAAATCTATATCATCAATTCAATATGGATATATTTTGATAAGGTGCATTATTTTTGAATTAAATTTATTATTTGATATATGAATAATTATTTTTACTTTCAATATAGGTGTTTGGTATTATTTAATGAAATCCCTATGGGTTTGGGACTAGTTAATGGAATCCCCTTAATGTATCGGTAGTCTCATGAGACGAATCAGTTGGCCAAATTATTATTGTTTAAACTATCTTATCTTGATGGTAAATGTATCATGTGTTTGGGAAACATGATGTCCAATAATTAATAATTTTCTTTTATTGATAATTAATTTATTATTAATCTTATTCATGAGATTATTATGTTAACATATTCATGGATGAATTTTATTTTTAGTTTATCGATTAAATGGAATTTGTTTTAGTTTCTCACCTTACTATATTGATTATACCATATCTATTTATTTGAATTGAGTTTTTTATCTATTATTTACTATAACATGTTGATTTAATCTCATAAATTCCTTATTTATTCCAAATTACTTTCTCTTAATATGAATTTTATATCACCCTTATTTTTTTCTATTCCCCAGGTTATAAAGAAGAAATATTTGAATAAGATTTCATGGATATTTTTCATTTAATGTTTTTGTATATAATGTTTTATTTTCTATCTACCAATGTAATATGGGTATAATTTATGTAATTTGGTTTTCCAAAAATATTAAACTATTAGATCTCTTGGGATTTGAAGATTGTATATATGACAATGTAATAAATTAATGCACCAAATTTGGGCATCTGGGGTCAGGGAGTTACATATATAATACTTGGCACAAAATTCATTTTAAAATATACAGTAAAAATTTATTTCAAATATAAATAAATTAGGATTTAGGATAAAGAAATTTAATTAATTATCTTCATAAAGGATACCCTATCATCTGATATATGTATAGATCCACCTCTAGTGGATCTTTTAAATGAGATTCCAATAGAATAATAAAATAGAAAACTTTTTGATCTTTAAGTTGAGGATGTATATATTCTATGTAAATACATTGATGTATTCCATGAAGAGTTACCTGAATATCCCCCAGAAAAGGAACTTGATTTTTCCCTTGATTTAATGCATGGCACAATAACTATATTAAAGACTCCATATAAAATAGAAACAATGGATTTAGTGGAGATAAAGAAACAACTATAAGTATTGATTAATAAGGGGTTTATACACCCTATTGTTTATCCTTGGGGATACCTTTTTCTTTTCACTAATATGGATGATGTATTTATGATGTTGTGCATTCATTATAAGGAATTAAATTCTATCACTATAAAGAAAAAGGACATTATGTCATTCATTGATGACTTATTTGGCCAATGTCTTGAAGATCAATACTTATAAAAGAATATTTTTTCATTATGGATAACATCAATTTCTAGTAAAAAAGGATTATATTTAGAAGAGGGTATTTTGAATGATCTATGTAAATTAAGAGTTTATAATAATTCCATTTGGGATGACTAATACAACTACTATGTTTTGGATCAAATGAAAAGATTATTCAATAAGTATCTTGATATATTTTTGTTTTATTTATTAATGATATTTTGGTGTACTCCAAGAACTATAAGGACCAACAAAACCACTTAGGAGTATTTCTTCATACTCTTATAAGAAAAGATTTATATGGTAAATTTAGGATGTATGAATTATATCTTTATAAAGTTTATTTCTTTGGTGATATTTTCTCCAAGAATGTAATCACCACTGATCCTATGAAGAAACATGTAGAACAAGAATAGCTTATACCAAGAAACATAATCGAGGTATGTAGTTTCATTGGTTTGGATTTTTATTATAAACAATTGTTTCCAAAAAAAATTGGATTCTCTAACTCATTAATAAAGTATACTCATAAAGACATTAATTTTATTTAGAAAAAGGAATGTAAATAATTTTTAAAGAATTATTGGGGTGATTGGTGAAATATCTGCTCTAGACACTACCATGGTGAAATTCTGGTTTGGTGATTTATAGTGATTCATTGAGAAGGGATGTGGTTGTGTACTCTAGCTGAATGATAGATTAATTTCCTATGCATCATTGTAGTTAAAAACTCGTAGACAGAACTATCTAACTCATGATCTTGAGTTTCAAGCCATAATTGTTTCTTTGGTGTTATAAATACATTATATCTATAGTGAAATATGTGAGATATATAGAGATTACAATTTTCTAAAATTCTTAATTAAATATAAAGAACACAACATGAAGGAAAGGTACTATCTCAAGATACACAAGGATTATAATTGTTCAATACACTACCACATAGGAAAGGAAAATCATGTCTGAGTTTCATTGAGCAAGAATGATCAAGAATTTTTGAAACAAAATAAGATTGATATAGATATTTTGTTAATAGATATTGTTAATATTTATTTGGGAATGATTAAGGAAGGGGAAACATCAGTATTTTTTCAAATGTCTTCCAAACCATATTTATTGGAAAATATAAAAAGGTATTGGTATAATAATGAAAATTTTCAAAATAAAATTAATTTTTTAAATGATTAAAAAATGGAAGACTTCAAAAATAAAGATGGTGTTCTGAAATTTATAATGATATTATGTCCTTCATACATACCTGAGCTAAAAAGGTAATTATTGGATGATTCTCATTGCTCAAATATATCCAAAAACCCTGGAATCACCAAGATGTACAAATAATTGAAGGAACTTTTTTGTGGGATAATATGAAGTAGGGAATTACAGATTCTGTGTCATGATGTTTGGTTTTTAAAAAATTGAAGTTATGGAGACAACATCCTAGAGGTTTCACGCCACCTCTACATATTCTTACATATAAATAGGATAAAATTACCATCAACATTGTCACTGTATTACTTAAGACTCCATGAATGGATGATGCAATATGGGTTATTTTTTATCAAATTAACAAATCGACACATTTCCTCACTACAAAGTAATATTTTCCTCTAGATAACCCTTTATGAATCTATATTATTGATGTTATAAGTCTTCATAATTGAATAATTTTAGTGGTGTCTTATCATGATCTATGATTAACATCAAAATTTTGGAAAATGCTTTAGAAGACACTTGATATCGAGCTTCATTTGAGTACTATTTATCACCCTCAATCCGATCGGTAGTCAAAAATTACTATCCCAACTTTAAAATATATGTTGAGGTCCTTTGAACCTGACTTTAAAGGTATGTTGGATAAGTATTTACCTTTGGAATAATTAGCTTATAATAATAGCTTCCATTTAGGTATACAAATGATTCCATATTACGCATTGTATGGAAATAAATGTCACACACCAACATATTGAGATAAATTTGAAGAAATGAATCTTTTATGCCCGAAATATTTTGAAGAACTAATTGAAATGGGAATGATTATTCAAATCCATTTCAAAGAAGCATGAAGTAGGAAAACATATATGCTAGTAACTGAAGTAAAGAATCAAAATTTAAAGGGTGAGATCATGTTTTAATGAAGGTATCTCCATGTAATGTTTTTATAACATTCAGTAAGAAAGGAAAATTGAGCCCTATATATATTAGAACTTTTGAAATCCTAGAAATAATTAGAGGTGTGTCTTACCATTTGGAAATGAAAACTATCCTTTGTAATGTGCATGATGTGATCTATATATCTTTGACAAGAAAGTGTATTCCAGACACAATAAATTTTCCAACTTCTAAATAAATACAATTGTAATATTTTTTATCTTTCACTAAATATCCTATCTCAATTTTGGAAACTATATTATAATTGTTGAAGGGTTAGATGTCTTCGACAGTAAAGGTACTTTGGAAAAATAATAAAATATAAGAAGAGGTGTGAGAACCTAAGAAAATTGTGATGAAGAGATACCTAAATGTATTTATGAGGTAAAATTCTATAAATTCTATGGATGAAAATTTTAATGGATGGGAGAAGGTAACACCAAAATATTTTATGATACGTTTCATTTTAAATAAATTTAAACTATTCAATAGTTTATGTTCTACACACCTCTGATTTCAAGAAGACCAAGATATATTATTATATATTCTAGATGTTAAATACTATTTAGTAAATTTTAATTTCAAAATTTCTAAAAATATTTGGTTTAAATTTTTTTCTTTTAAAATTATTGTTTATTAATTGAGTATAAATATAAAATATTAATAAAAGAAGTGTTTTATAAATGAACCATTTTTGTGTGTGCGATATAGCTATATCATAATAAATTTAATTAGTCACTTTTTTTAATGATGTCAATTAAATATATATATTATATTCAATAAAAAGTTTTAACATTCAAATAATATTTATACTGTGCATAGGATAAGAATCAATCCACATTTTTTCATAAAAACAACATTTTTTTAAAATGATTTTTTATCGTGTTGTGTGCACTTATTTTAAAATTAATTTATTATTGTTATAGGTATTGAATAGAATAGAATAAATTAAGTATTTATAATCCTTAGGGTTAAATTTGGTATTCGAATACCTTTTATTTTTTTTAAATGAATAGTAACTTTGGTAAAATTTATCACCCTAGTAAAGCGTAAATTGGTTTAATTTAAGTTAAATCTAAGTGATAAAGCCTTAATTATTCATCATAATTCTTATTATATGGATATGGTTTGACCCTTATCACCTTATTCAATAAATTTAATTATTTAATAGGCATGTTTCCATCAAAATGACATATATATTATTTAAACGAAAGATAATTACAAAATGTCACTCTATTTGTATTTAATATATTTTATGTGTCCACATAGGAACAAAATGATGATATAAGCAAAAATTAATATCTATTATTAACATGATTAAATTTTTTCATTATTGTAATTTATTTTTATTTTTTTATAAATTATATAATTACTTTAATAGCTCATACAATATAAATACAATATTTTTTTATTTAATAGAAATATAAAATAAATGATTTTAAAAATAATAGTATTGATATAATTTAAAGTTAATAATGTTTTAAATAGATTTTATGGATCTATGTGACCTATTATAGAGGTTTTAGTTAATTATATTAGAAATATCCATTTTTTGATATATTTGAAGTCAAATTAAATAAATAATGTCAAAAAAAGTCATTGATGATAATTTATCAAAAATAATATTTTATTAAATTATTATATATTTGTTAAAATATTTTTATCATCTATGTGAATATAATATAGTTTAAATAATCCTACATTCTCCATTTATGAGTCATTTTTTCCTTTATTGTAACATTCTTAACCAATTATCATTAAAATACTAGTTACTACGATTAAAGTCAAAATTAACTAACCAAGGGGTTAATCAAAAGGATAATGATTAAAATGAAGCCCAAAAAAATTCTAAATTATACTTTATGATGGTATTATAACCATATACTATCTTATATTCAAATACCATTCCATTTTGAGGTATTTTGAATAAAAAACATTTTATTTGAATTTAATATTTTGAGATATCCATAAATTACCCATCACCTCAATTATAAAAGGGCACATATTCCCTCACTTATTCACACAAATTTGAGCCTATAATAAGTAAAACCCCATAAAATACCTTATAAATGTTCTTTAGGTCATTTTAATTCAAAAATACAAACCCTATATCCCTAATGAAGATATCTAAAGAAAGTTCTCTGAAGAAGAGTAATCATTTTTACAGACTCTTTCATGTTTATTTCTTCTACTAATTCCTCTTCATGTTTTTTATAATAAATTAATAAATCCAATATCATAAATATATGGGTACATTATTATTATTTTTGTATAACCATATTCCATTTTTTCAATCCTAAGAAAAGCAGAAATAATGCTTGGGTGTATGTACAGCTTATCATGTAGTAGAGTAATTCATTTTTCATCACTACCATACAATGATGGTTATAAATATGGAAATAATTAATATATATTATTTATATGAAGTAATAATTATTCAATAAAGTTTAATTATTCTTTACCATTCTTTCATTCCATCCATCGAAAAAAATTAAAGACAACATTCATCAATATGTATGGCCTACCATCTCCATTAATGGTGTAATTAATTTTTCTATTTCTATATATATGGATGACTAAAAATATTTATTTAATTAATATATATGATATTTATACCATAAATAATTTTCTTGATATGGTAAATCTATGATAAAATTATAAGGATCGAAATAATAAAATCAAAACACACATGAAATCAAATCAGTTACCAGCTGAAATAGTGATTTTAACAATGAATTGATAATAAACAGGTCATAAAATATTATAAGTAAATAATATATGGTATGATATATATTATTATGGTTCATGAATAGAATTATAATAAATCTGTATTTTTTTTACTATTATTTTGAACATGTACAAAGGAAGTCAAACCTATGATATGGTTTTATTTCACAATCTCATCAATATTTAGCATTTTTTATGTTTAATACACTGGGGTTTTTATTTTCCATGTCATCTTTTTATAAAATTATTTTAAAATTTTGTTTTAATGTTATCCTAAAATTATTTAGAATAATTTTTTCCATTGTTTTATTTTTTTACAAGTTTGTTTGAAGGAATCATTTTTTCATTTTCAAAACGAGGTACATTATGAATTTTCCGGTAAAAATACTGAAGGAATATTTATTTAACAAAAATGGAATGGGTCTATTTTTCAATAATCGTGATGACTCGATAATTTGATGATATATTTAAATATTTTCAAGGATATTATTAATGAAACTTTTTTCTTTTATAACTTCTCAACTTTTTAAAATAAATGACTTCAATGTGAAAAGGGTATTTTTTGATGAATTTTTCAGTGATCTTAAAAAATTCATCTATAAAAGGATAATTTATTGAATCTTATGCTTTATTGAGGTTCATCTCTTATGATACCATATACAATATTTTAATAAATATTTTATGATCTTTTTTACTAGAATATACTATTTTAATATCATTGTCTATATTACATGGGATAGTTTAAGATTATGTTTATTTATTAGAAAAGGTTATTAACATTTGATATGCTAGTTTTAGTATAAATATATATGTTCATTATATTTCAAACCTTTCCTATGAGTAATTCATTGAACTTAGCATGTGATAGGTGGGCCCACTATAACCCCTCGATGCATCAGGAGGTCTCATGTGAAAACCTAGTTGGGTATTGTCTGAGGTCTTGGCCATTTAGGTATGGTGTCTTGGTCGAGGCCTTGATAATATGTTTATGATACCTTCAATTATTAATTCCCCCATTTTTAGATTATTTATTTATTGCCTCAGGATAATTAGATTAGTTTGGATATCCATGGATACGTTTTAGCTCATATTATTATGGAATTATTCTATTTCCATTTATTTCATCCATATTAAGATCATTTTATTGTTTAAATGGCTTGTCTTACTGTTATTTACCTTACCATATCGTTTATGATTATTTATTCATGATAGCTTAAGTTGTATGCATACCATTACACAGCATCTAAGATCATCCATTTCTTATGTTTGATTTTTCCCTAGGATTCCAAGAATTTTATAATGACTGATATACAGGGATAAGCAGTGAGAATAATGGAGTCCTAAAAGAAATTAATATGTTTTATTTTTTATTTCAAATGTAATGTAATATAAAATTATATATCTGTATTTCCAAAAAATATAATATATTCATTATTTTAGGAATAAATTCCTTATATATTACTCCAATATAATAATGAAACCATTGAATCTAGGACACTAGGTTGTGATGACCCATATTTCTCTAAGCCATTCCTTTTTGAAAATCCTGTGTTTAGGGTGTTCTTGGGGGATACAGTGGCTTGTTTCAAGATTTTTCTAAAATACCAATTTTTCTTATGGTGTCACCTAATGGTGAAACCATATGGTGGAACACTAAATGGTGACACCGAATGGTGGCACTAAATGGTTTCACTTAATAGTGTCTCATCAAATGGTGAAACTATGATTTACCTAATGATGAGTAACTTCCGACTGTTTTCCAAATTTTTAGTTTTTCCCAGTTTCTCCCAGTTTCTCTAGTTCCGACCCTCTTACATATTATTTTATGTAAATCAAGTTTAAATACTTGTTTGGGAAATTTTTAAGGATTTTTAATCGGTATTAATTGTATCATTAATATCCTAACCATTTGTGGACTTTGAAATGATCCAACTATATGGTCTTGTCCATGATCTGGCATTAATGATGTTTGAAATCACTCTTCCTTATATATAGGATCTGGATCATCAAAGTTGGGATTTTCCATTTCGAGTGTGTTTCTGTTCCATCTCGGGGCGCCTTGAGTCTTCCCTTTATGTGGAGTCACTTGTTGTGTCGTATACATTGATTGAACATTCCATAGAGTTTTTCCTTGGAATTTTCCAACTACTGGTGTGGCCCTCCATTTTTTACACAAGGAAGAGTTGTTGATCCACTCCATTCCATGTAGGGATTTTCCTTCATCTCTATTTTAATCATTTATCATGTGGTGTGGGTGTGTTAATGTTCTTTTGTAAAAACTACTCAATCCATCTTTTAACTAAGATATATGCTAATTCAAACTCGATAACGAACTGGGAGTTGGTTGATTTTGATCACCTGTTTTATTTTTATTTTATTTTTTGATGATGTGATCTATTCTATCCATATGGCTTCTGAAAATCATGGTAGTTTGTGGCCTTTTTTTGCATGGGAGATGCTTTATAACTATTTTTGTTTCCTTAGGAATAATTGGTGTAAATATAAATCTATTTAGTCATTTATACCTTGTCAAATGAAAAGTATTCCCTATGATGAAAACCCTCATGTGATCACCCATTCCTATCAAAGTGAAAATTTGATAATAGTGTTGGCCAAATATGAATACACCATGTTTGATAGCTGTGGTTGTGTGCTATGTGTGGATTCGTTCAACCATGTTTCTGGGTTTTTTTGTGGTGCTATTGTTGGGAGTGTTGTTGTGTGTATGGGGTGGTACATGAGGTGTAATGAAGTTAGAGTTTGAGAGATTTATTGATTGTGTAATGGTTGAACTTTTTATACATTGAGATTATATTTGTTCAGTGTTTGGGTAGTGGGTTGCAGGACTAGGTTGTGTCATGGTTTCATGTTTATGGGTATGTTGGTGTGGTTTTGGGGTGTGGTGGGACTGTAAGCATGTTGTTTTCGGTTTGTTTCTATGAATGGGTGTCAAAATTGAAATATTTTACCTTGGTCATTCTTCCCTTTTTTAATGTTGGAGGTTTCTGACGTTTCACCCATGCTCTCGGGATCGGTGTTTTTTTGTGGCTTAAATGGGTGTAATCATGGATTAAGCATGAACATACTTTAGTTAATCAGGATATACGCCTTCTGAGAATGGTTTTTTGTGTTTGAGTTGTTAGTTTTATGGGTAGGGATTGTGTAAATAAATCAATGAGATTATAGTACCGAATGACAATTGGTAAAATGAAATGGGTGGGTTGATGTTTTGGTAGTGGCTATTGTGTAGATGTGCATGTAAGGATAACAGAGAAGGTGGTTTTTTGTGGGCTGGTTGTATTTTTTGAATCCTATAGGATGGATTGATTGTTTTTTACCTATATGTTTAAACATGTAGTTCCTTATATTTTATATACACACCCCACCCGTGTAGAGAACTATGTGCTAAACACGCCAATTTTTATAGGGGAGGGTGTATTTCCCAACATCTCGAGGGGAGGATGGATGGCTGGTTATTTTCTCTTCTTTGCACCCTCTTTTAGGAATTTATCGCCCAAGACCCTTCAGGTAGGTTGTAATGGCTTGAGGTTTATTACCCGATTTATGGAATTGGTTGCGTGAGACGTGGTTTCCTTCCCATGTGTCTTTGGAATGAGGCCCAGGTGTTTTATTGAAGGGGTTGTATATGTGAGGTCTAGGTGTCTACGTGTAGGATTGTAGTGTTGTAGTTTCCTATGTGTCTACGAGAAGGATGTGCATGGATGTGTCCTAGGTGTGTGTGGGTAGGTTGTGGAAGTAGGGCTTATGGAAGCGGTAGATGCATTAGGATGATCCATTTATCTAGTTGGAAGTGGTATGGGGTACCCAAATATCGATGTGCTTATATTATTACATCGCATGAACTACATTATATGGTGAGCCTGACTTTTTGTGGGTGGTGTGGATAGTATTCCTTGTTAGGTGCTTTTAGGGTTTTTGATGTTTTCCCATGGGATAATTAGTATTCCTCTATCACTTATGCATGGGTGACATTGTGTTTTCACCTGAGTATACATGTATGCTCACCCTACCTATATAAAACTATTTTTAGGTTTCCAGGGAGATTACGTAGACCGTGATGGACATTATGGGATCAAACATTGGGGATGATTTCTGTGTCTCGGTTTCATTTTATTTTAGTGCATACCTTGGAGTTTTCATTATATTTCCTAGCATTTTTACTTTTAACATGTATATGGGATGGATTTTGGATTCTTTATATATATATATATATATCATTCTTTGAGTTGTTAAGGGTTGATACATCTTCTCTCTCAATATTGGTTACTATAAAAAGGTAATGCCTCCCATTTTTTGTGAAATTTTTATAGCCTTGGTGTTGGTCACCATCCTGGGGCCTATTGGAGGTGGGACTCTGGGGTAATTATCTCTCCTTCATCTTAAGGAGAAAAGGTCTTATAATTTAAAAATCACATCCCTTATCTTTAATAAGGTGGTTCATGACATAATGGTATCAAATGGAGGTAGAGAGATATGATGGAGTTTGGAGTTAGGCATAGTGAGGATTGCATGGGTTGGTAGGGAAATAGTTTTAGATGATCTTGGTGCGTTTCATAGGCCAAGAAATACCAGCTAAAACACAGGATTTTAGGGCCCCAGTGATCTGATACAGGGAATCTAAGCTTACCAAATGACCAAGTGAGGCTACACCATTTGTGCGGTAGAGACCCTAGGAAAGGCACATGCATCATAGTGACTTTTTTTCCTATTTTTTTAAGTGTTTTTGGGAAATTTAAATAAATAATGAGTTAAAAATAAATTCTAACCAAATTCCACACTACTCGGGCTTAGTTGTTCCTTGTTTTCATTTTAGCTATGGATCCTGAACGTCACCCAGGTGGGATATGGGTACTAGAGGGTTAGAAGGCTGACCTAGTTAACTAGTGTATGTTTGACCCAGAGGAGGAGGAAAATTAATGGCAGAAAATTATTTGAGCCTTCCAGCGGTAGACTCTAGGAAAGTATGAGGGATGCGTCTCGGGCATGGAGATGGGGAGTTGGCTCAAAAAGTTGGTGATCACTTTTAGCTTGATTCAGGATCTGACAGAGTTCTGGGTTCCTCTATCGGTTAATCAAATGAGGGTATAATCATGATAGGGGTGGATTCATTCCCTTAGAGAGAGGAAGGAGTCTGATGTTTCGTGGGGTGACTTTGAAAAAGGAGTTTTGGGAGGAATTCCTTTCTTCCATGATGAAGGCCGAGAAGAGTTAAGAGCTACTCTCCCTCTAGCATGGGAGTATGTCGGTAAGGGAATTTGGGATCAAGGTCAAGGATCTCTTAGGCTTTTCTCAATATCATTTACTAGATGAGGAGTCTCTTGCGAGGTACCTAGAGAATGTAATTTGTCCTTCTCATTAGTATGATGTTACTCCTTCCACTCTATTGACATACTTAGAGGTTTAGAAGAAGGCTGAATTGGTGGAAAGGATGCACTCATTATGAGGTATTATACAAGAGGGGATTCATTCAAGTTCTTCAAAGGGGAAGGTCATCATCATCAAGTATACAACATCAGGGCCTTCTAGGCTTCATCCAATGGGGAGCTGATCCCATCTGTTTCAATTCTAACCCTCGGATCCTCTCCCTTTTCCCACAAGTCTGGGGCTGAGGTTTTTTTCTTACAGAGGTCATGGGAACCTCTAGGGACAGTTCTCGACTCAATATTATTATAGTAGAGGTGGGACGGTTCAGCGCCCTCCTTATCATGAGTTTCCAGCCAGGCCTTTCCAGCAGTTGGAAAAATAGGCCGCTACTCTACCGAGGGTAGACGATGCCAGAGGAGGCCTACCTCGAGTTTCTTTTTAGGTACCTCGACGTGGGCATGTTTGTGGAGGTGTCTAATAGCCGAGGGGTATAGTTTGTGGTTGTAGGTAGTTACAAAATGCAGAATAAGTAGTTCTAGCAAGGTTAGAGATCATTAAAGGTTTGATCAGTTTGGTTAGTACTCTTTCTTATTATTTGTTTAATTCAAGAGCTTTTCACTCCTTCATTGCACCCAGTCTAGCCCATGCATTGGTAATAGACATAGAGAGACTTTTTGGGCCTCTATTATTGAGCATAGCAGTCTAAGGTCATACCAACTTGTTTGATGTTTTTTGGTGATGTATTCTAATGTTGGGGTTGTATCAGTCTAGGGGGGTCTCTTCCTATTATAGATGAAGCCATATGATGTCATCCTTGGCATCAGCTGGTTGTTTTCGATACATTATATTATCTACTATTTCAAGAGAATATTTGTGTTTTTATATGTGAAAGCCCAACTTGTAGCTTCCTGGGTGAGTGGAGATGTCGTGGGGGAAGCCAGCGTGTGGAGCCACTTCCCTCCTTATTAGATAAGATGTCAGTGGAATCTGGGGATGCTGAGATGGTCGGGACTCCCATGGTTTTTGTGGAGTTCATGGATGTTTTGTACAAGGAGGTTATGAATTTACCCCTCAACGTGATGTTGAGTTTTGGATATACTTGCATCCCATTACTTCTTCGATTTTGATGGATCCTTATCAGATGGCGCATTCAATGATATGGTATTTTTGGATCCATATTGATGATCTTATAGGGAAGGTCTTTATCTAACATAATGTGTCATCATGGGGTGTTACATTATTTTTTGGAAAGATGATGGTGGTGGTCTAAGGCTGTGTATATACTACCATAGGCTGAACCAGGTAATGGTCAAGAACTGATACCCTCTCCCAAGGATAGAATATCTTTTCGATGAGCTGAGGGGAGTGAGTTTTTTTTCAAAATTTATCTATGATATAGATATCACAAGTAGAGGGTGAAGGAGGGTGACATCCTGAAGATTTGTTTTATGGGTATGTGTTGGCACTTCGAGTTCCTAGTTATATCATTTGGTGTTACGAACACACCAACCATGTTCATGGGGCTCAGGAACATTGTCTTTCATGAGTTCTTCGATCGGTTCATCATTGTATTCATCGATGACATTATGATCTACTCAAGGTCTGAGGAGGAGCATACCAAGTATCTCATGACTATCCTAGACATCCTTCGGTACCACCATATCTATGAAAAGTTGTCCAAGTGCAATTTGTAGACACTGGAGGTCCACTTTATGGGGCATGTGGTGTCTCAGTAGGGTGTAGTGGTGGACCTGTCAAAGGTTGAGGTAGTTTTTTCTTTGGTAGCACCCAAGAATGTGGCATAAGTTTGCTATTTTCTCAGTCTTCCATGTTACTACTGGAGATTCGTACTTGATTTCTCCTCACTAGAATCTCTATTGGCAGTTATGACCAGAAAAGGGAAATCCTTTGTCTGGAGTGAGAAATGTCAGGAAGTTTTTAACTACTTGAATGGGACGTTGTTTAGTGCTCTAGTGATTAGGTTTCTTGGGGAAGGGGTGATGTTTGAGGTGTTTTTATATGCTTCCCATCTAGGATAGGATTGTGTGCTAATGCAGCAATGAGGAGTGATCAATTATGGGTCTAGGAAGTTATGCCCCCATGAATGTAAATATTCCACCCATTATCTAGAACATTTAGTGGTCGTGTCTGCACTGAAGTTGTGGCGGTATTACCTCATTAAGAAGTGCTTTTTGGTGTTCATAGATCACAAGAGATTGAGGTATATAATTTACCATTAACATCTGAACTTGCAACAGTGTATTTGGAGGGATTTTCCCCAATATTACAATTTTGAGATCTCTTACACCTCTGGGAGAGGAAATTTCATGGATGATTCTTTGAGTAGGAATTCATAGAAGGAGGTAGTTCGGGAATATGTGGATTCTTGGAGGGTGATGGAAGAGTTGGTTGCCTTGCACATAGTGGGAGAAATTAATGGTGGAAGAGGCTACCAATTTCAGAAGACAGTGCAGTCTTCTCTGATGCGGAAGGTGGAGGAGTCTCAGTAGGGATACCCATATGAGGAGGTTATGTATGATCGCATTGATCGAGGAAATTATTTGGATGGATGGTCGAAGGATGGTCAAAATCAGATGATGTTCTATGGGAAGTTGTTCAACCCAGTGGCAGTATGCGGGAAATTTCTCCATTAGTTTTATATATCACCCCTAGTTGTACACCGAGTTGTTTCCATGATGTACTGGGGTATGAGGGACTTGTTATGGTGGTCCAGGATTAAGCAGGCCATAGTTGAGTTTGTGGAAAAGTGCTTGGTGTACCAACAAGTGAATTCATAGATCCATGTTTGCAGTTGTCTGTTCCAAACCTTAGATGTCCCTAAGTGGAAGTGGGATGACATCTCAATGTAATTCATTATAGGATTACCCATTGATTAGTCGATATTAAGTAATATGGGTAGTAGTGGATCGGTTGATGAATTCCTCGGACTTCAGAGTGATCAAGGATTCGAGTGCGGTGAATGCCTTAGCCTAAAGGTATGTGGATGAGGTGGTGTGGCTTCATGGAGTTCCAAGATCCATTTTCATGGATCAGGATAAACACTTTACATTACGAGTCTGTAGGGAATTGTAACATACCATTGGCACTCAATTATTCCTCAACACTTCTTTCTACCCTCAGACTAATGGACAAACAGAGAGGACCATCAAGACATTGGGGGGCATGTTTTGGTCAAGTGTTCTAGACAATAGTGCATCCTAGGTTTGAAATTTTCTCTTGGTAGAGTTTTCTTACAATAATAGCTACCACTCTTCCATTGGAATGGCTCCATTCGAAGAATTATATGGAAGACTGTGTCGTCACCCATGTATTGGACGGATGTTGGGGAGACTATTGTCCTTGGTCCAAACATGGTGCAGAGTATGACATAGAAGGTGTAGGTTGTCCATTAGAGGATAAAGGTATCACAGGACTAGAAGAAGTCATATGATGATTGTAGGATAAGGCACTTGGAGTTCCAGGTTGGGGACCATGTATTCAAGAAGGTTTCCCCTCAAAGTGGGTAGTGGTGGTTTGGAAGAGGTAGTATGCTTTCTCCCAAGTTCATCAAACCTTTATATGTGTTGGGATGAGTTAGTGAGGTGGCATATCAGTTGGAATTACCACCGTAGTGGGAGAGGATCCACGATGTCTTTCATCTCTCCTAGATTCCTCAGTATCTTCATGATGATCCCCCACATCATTGATTGGGGAGAGTTGGATATCGAGGATGACGCAACATTTGTAGAGTGTCCAGTGGAGATCTAGATGTGTTCCCAGTTCCTAGAGTAGTTTTGAGTTTTCTTTTTTTGTTTTAATATGTGATATGGTGCTTTAACTTTATTTTTATGAGATAGACTATTTTCTAGTTCTCTAATCTCTGATAAATTACTTACATGTAGAAGGGGGAAACATGATTCCTAATCAAGATGAATTAATTCTGGTCTGATTAAACCCAAGCAGATGAGTCGGTGCTGCCTAAAGTGGATTTTATCTTGACATGGAGGAAGGAATTCCCTAATTCTTGTGTATGGATAGTTGGTGTGTGGGGTATCTTGTGGATGTTTGGGTTAGAATATATGGGAGGAGTTGTTCTTGGATATTTAGGTTTCACTTCATCTTTGTAGCAACACAATAAGGTTTATCCTAGATGGGGATCTTATGTGGTTGTTGTTCGGACCCCTCCTCCTTCTAGTTTAGTTTTGAATTCTCATTGTTGAGAATAGTTTTAGAGGTATCTGATGTGATGACCCATATTACTCTAGACAATCCCTTTGTGAAAATTCAGTGTTTGTGGTGTTCTTTGGGGACATAGTGGATTGTTTCAGGAGTTTTCCAAAAACCAAATTTTTCCAATGGTGGAACACTAAAAAATGGCACACCGAATGGTGGCACCAAATTATAGCACACTAAATGGTGTCATACATAATAATGGCACTAAATGGTGGAACTTTATGGGGTCACACCGAATGGTGGAACCAAACAGTGGAACTGAGCAGTGTCTCGCCAAATGGTGACATCGTGACTCACCCAATAGTGATTCACTTACGATAGTTTTCTAAATTTTCAGTTTTTCCCAGTTTCTCTCAGTTTTTCTAGTTTCTTTCCTCTTATGTCTTATTTGATGTAAATCATGTATAAATCCTTATTTAAGAATTTCTAAAGTCATTTTAAATGGTATTAATTATATCTATAATATCCTAACACTCTATGGACTTTAAAATAATCGAACTGCATTGTCTGGGCCACAATCATACTTTAATGAATTTTTAAATCATTCTTCCTTAAATATAGGATTTGGATCTTAAATGATGGGATCTTCTATTCTAAGTGTGTTTTCAATCCCTCTTGGTTCACCTAGAGACTTACCTTCCCATAGAGTCTCATGTGGTTTTGTATCCATCGATTGATATTTCCTTAGAGTTTTCCCTTGGAATTTTCCTTCTACTAGTACAACGCTCTATTTTTTATGGAAGGAAAATTTATTGATCCTATCTATTCCAAGTAGGGATTTTCATTGGTCTTTATTTTAATTATGTATCATGTGGGGTAGGAATAGTAATATTCTTTTTTGAAAACTTCTAAATCCCACTTTAAAAAAGTGCTAATACGAACTCGATAACGGGCTGAGAGTGGATTGATATTAATCACTTATTTTATTTGTAATTTTTTCTGAGGATGTGATCTGTTATGGCTATATGGATTCTAAAAATCTGAGATATTGGTGGCCTTTTTTTGCAAGGTTGAAACTCTATAACCGTTGTTGTTTCCTTAGGAATAGTTGGTGAAAATATTAATATGATTAATCATGTATGCCTGTTTAAATTAAATGGATACCCCAGGATAAAAACCGTTGGTGATCACACCTTCTTACTAAATTAAAAACATATTAATAGTGTTTTTAAAACCTTAATGCACCCAATTTGATGGGTGTGTATGTGTGTTGTGTATGGTTCTATTAGACCATGTGTCTGTGTTGTTTTTGTTGTCATTTTTTTTGGATTATGGATGTGTGTATAGGGTGGTTCATGGGGTGTGATGGAATATCAGGTTGACAAATTGATTGATTATGGAATGGATGAACTTGTTATGTAGTGGGATTGTATCTGGGGAAGTGTTTGGGATGTGGGTATATAGGACTTTTTTGTGTCATGGTTTCATGTTTATTAGTGTGTTGGGTGTGGTTTTGGTGTGTGGTGGGACTGTAAGTGAGTTGTTTTCAATTTTTTTATGAATGGGTGTTAAAAGAGAAATCTTTTATCTTGGTCCATATTCCGTTTTTTAATGTATGCGGTGTCTAATGTTTCACCCGTTATCCTGATATCAGTGTTTTTTATGCCTTGAATGGGTGTAATCATGGACTAAGAATTAACCTGATATATTTAATCAATCTCTTCACCTTATGAACATAGTTTCTAGTGTTACAGTTATTAATTCCCCATGTAGGGATAGAGTTAATAAATTAATGGGATTATAACAACGAATGAAAATTGAATAAATGAAGGGGGTGGGTTTATGTTTTGGTTGTGGATATTGTGTGGATATGCATGTAGGGGTAGCATAAAATGTTGTTTTTTGTGGGTTGGTAATATTTTTGGAGTCCCATAGGATGGGCTGAGTGTTTGTTACTGATGTGTATAAACTTGTAGTTCCTTATGTTTTCTATAGGCACCCCACCTGTGTTGGGCACTATGTTCCACACACCCCTATTGTTATGGGGGAGGCTATCTTTCTAAACATCCCAGTGGGAAGATGTATGGTTGGTTATTGGCTCTTCTCTTCTCCCTCTTCTAGGAATTTATCTCTCAATACTCTTTGGGTAGGATGTAATGGATTTAGGTTTACTACTCGATTTATGGTATTGGTTGCGTGAGAGGTATATTGTTTCCAAGGTGTCTTCATGATGAGGCTTAGGTGTTTTTGGGTAGAGGTGTTATGTGTGAGGCCCAGGTGTCTATGAGCGGGATTACGGTGTGGTAGTGGCCTAGGTATCTATGGGTAGGATGGGTGTGTTTGTGGCATAGGTGGGTGCGGGTATGTTGTGATGGTGGGGCTTGTGGAAGAGGTAAATGTGACAGGATGTTCTTATTAACCTGTGGGAGGTGATACGGGTACACAAATATCGATGTGCTTATATTGTTACCTTCCATAACTTACACCATTTGGTGAGTGTGCCTTGATGAGTTTGGGGTGGATTTCATACCTTGTTAGGTGCTTTTATAGTTTTTGTTGTTTTCTCATGGGGGAATTAGTTTGCCTCTTCTACTTGTGCATGGGTGACTTTGGTTTTTCCTATGGATTATACATGTATTCTCAACCAACATATATAAAACTTTTTTTAGGTTTTCAAGGAGATTATGCGGACTGTGATGCACCTTGCTGTCTTGGATGTTAGGGACAATTGATTTGTCATTTCTTAGTTTTATATTGGTACTTACCTTGGAGTTTTCCTTCTGTTTTCTAGCAGTTTTACTTTACACATGCATGTGGGATAGAGTTTGGTTTGTTTGTTTATATATATATATATATATTTATTTATTTATTTATTTCTTGGTGTTTTTTGATGTTGATACATCTTATCCACCAATATTTTTTTCTATAAAAAGGGTAATGCCTCCCATTTTTTGTCAGATTTTTATACCCTTGGTACTGGTCGCTATCCTAGGGCTTATTGGAGGCGGGACATTATCTTTTCTTCATCTTAAAGATGGATGGTTTTTGCATCTTTCTGTCAATTCCCTCATCTTGAAGAAGGCTGGCCGTGACATAGGGTAGGGGTATTTGCACTTCATTAATTAAACCACCTCATTCTTTATAGGAGAACCTCTTCTTCATCTCTCAAAAACAGTGTAGGAACTCCACATTTGTAATAAAACAATTTTATTATCATTGAGGAGAATAATGAAAAAAAGAAAAAACTGGTATATAAAACCCCTGGGTAAATTATTTCATCTTGAACACTTTCTAGGATTTATCTTCATTGACAAAATATGTTTAGAAAAATCATATTAAAAACTCCCCCTATTTCACTAATCCCCTAAAAAACTTCTCCATAATATTTTCCCCCTTCATTGAATAAGTCATAATCATCCACTTTATCAATGAACCCAATGGTAAATCCTTTAAGGTTTTGCACCAAGTTAAAGAACACATATTAGCATAGTGGGATAAAAACAACACACCACGGGGAGAGGGATTCCCATAACTACATTATTCAGGTGTGGTAATTCATCTGAACTACAAGTCTTAGTTGATTCATTTCAAACACTTCATTGGATAATTCCTTTTTGAGGATATATGAAACCTGCAGTTTAGTAGGAACATACTCCAACATCACAAGACCCTAATCCACTTTTCCTCCATAAGGAATGATCAAATCTGTGTTTTACTAAAACTCCCCCTTTATCATAAGATTCCATGGGGGTTTCATCATATATATATCTTTACTCCTACTTAATCAAAATTAATTGTGACTAAAATTTTCAAATATCTTGAGTAGAACATGTGGAGGCATAGTTTAATCCAATTTCAAAAATCTAAATTTTTAGAGATTTTTCACACCCCCCCCCAGTGTCATGAACTACTTCATAGCCCATGTGATACAATATATTTACATCTTAAGACCACTCAACTATATAAACTATTTTCAATATAACATTTTGAAACATTGTCCTTCATCATTCAATTTATAATTGAATCATTTCAATTCTCACAACCATTCATGATTAGAGCCAAAATATTCTTTATATCTTCCCACTATTGATATATTTTTATCAAGTGAAATTACCACTTAGTATTTGTTCATTGACATATTTTTTTAATCATAATAATTAAAAACTCTTTATAGGAATAAAGAGTTGTATCCAATGAACCCCAATGATGTTTATGTCGCTCAGATACTTCAACGAATTCTAGAGCATTACATTTTTTAATTCTTCATATTAATTTCTTATCATATGAGGATATATATTATATATATCTTATAACCAAATGTCCCAAACAATGACCACATTTGGATTGATAGGGAATATTAAAACTGTTTTTTGAGATGAAGTCAGATGTTATGTTATTCTTCAGACAATGAAGGCCACTTGTTAGAAATTATATTGATTTTATATTAGCTTATTGGTATCCTAAGAATATTTATTTGATACAAAATTATTAGAAAAAATTATATTAACATGAAATACATGAATTCTGTCGATTCTCCACCAATCAATATTATATTAGTGAAAAAGATACCACTTTAAATATGACCTTTTATCAATAATTGAATATTCAATTTGGATTTGAACTACTAGATCATTGAAATGAATATTTTATTTTTATTTAGTGACATATCAAGCTCTAAATCATATGATCTCCCTTCCCCATTAAACAAAAATTCTATAACCCGATTTGTAACACATAGTGGTTTTGTAAAACAACATGTTGAATATGATACTATATTAAAATTTTGGGTTCTCTAATTCATTTTATCATATGTATCTCTATTAATCTTATGAACCTATTTCCATTTATCACACACACCAAATAGATCATATATCCCCCTTATTTATGAAAATCTTCAAATAGATATCAAAAAAAAGTAATACACTCGGAGATACAACTAGAATCCTCAAGAAGATCTTTTTTATTGATCCTTACAAACAAACCCTTTGATTCTTTATTACAAATAATTATATGCTTTTGTTATTTTTCTAACATCCCAACCAATGTATACTATTATGAATATATAAATAAATATTATCTACCTATAAGATCAGTATTCCTTCAATTTTAATATTCTATTTGATTTTTATCTTCTTTAATTTTGGTATTAAAGATACATGTAATAATTTATTTCTCTGATTATTCACCTATACGCAATTTTTTTGATATTTCCTAGGAAAAATAATATTTCCAATGATTTTATATTATTTATTATTAAAACATTTAATGGGTATTTCTATTACCTTCACTTCTCAATTTTTTATAATGAAAATTGAAATTTTCAAGTTATTATACTATCCTCTTATTTTCTTACTAGGGGTGAGTCTTGCATTTAACATATATTCTTTTTAATCACAATTGGATCATATCCTTATTTTTTATTCTAGGTTCATTTGTATTTATTCCAAGAGAGTTGTTGTGAGTATAACAGAGGAGGTTCTTGGTACACCATTAATTGATCTCCAAGTGTATCCTTTAATCATTTAAACCAAATTTCCAACTTAATAGGTAGGATTTTAGTATATTATTTCTGATTATACACCACTATCGTTCAGGATATCCTTTTACCTAAATTTTTCCCTGATTTATTCCATATCTAACATCCTACCAAATTCCCATGATTATAAGAATATTTCATTAAAAATACATCTCAATTCATAAATTATGAGTAGAAAAATTGTTTCATTTAAAATTATTCTTTTCACATTGATCCCTTGGGTTTCATGACATAGAAATATAGTGTGTTAGACTCTCCCATAATAGTATAATTACATGGCCAATTTCATATGAGAGACTTTTATTTAAAAAAATAAAATTATGGATATTTTAATATTAAATAATTTTTATTTATTCGAAATATGAAATAAAATCCAAATATTTAAAACATAAACATAAAATGTACCCATTCATCCAAAATACATAGCACATGTTTCCATCACTTCTATAAAAGTATTTTTAGTTTTATCATCAGCAGTTATATAATTGTTTCTTTTTTTAGAACTATTCCTGGATCCCTTTATCTCATGATTGGAAGGGGTTTTATCATATCCAATACTAAATTTTCCTAAGATACATGTCTTTTGTTATGAGACAACCAAACCCTGGTTTTCCCTAAAATATCATATTTTCTTTTAATTTTATTATTACATAACAAATAAAATTTTAATAATAAATTAAATAATCCATTAATTTATGATTTAAATTTGACCTATATTTCTACAAATATATCTTGACCAATTATAGCTCTTCTTCTAATTACATAATATTCATTCAACTTGATTCAAGTAGAACATTATGTTCTCCCTTTAGAGTCTTCCCACTAGTCATACCATCTTCTAAATATTAAGAGGGATTATTTACCATGTCAATATTCTCCTTTATTTTAGAATTCATGTGAGAAAGATAATATTTGAATAATTCCTTCTCTTATTAAATATTTAACTTGTACTAAATTAATTTTAATAGGTGTACGAAAAGATAATCATTTCTGGCTTCAAAATTTTGAATTTATTTTTAGCATAGATTTTTCCATTTCCATCAACATTCTATTTTTTTTTCAATCAATGTATATCACCTAAAGTTATTGATCTAGGGAATCATTCTTATCCCTTATATTTTTTTTATAACAACCCTTCTATTTATTTCACACTTACACATAATTTATTACATAAAACATTCAGTTAAGAATACTCTGAGGATCAATAGGTATAGTGTCTTGGGAAATTAAGAACATTACATTACAACTTAGATCACAAAACCCAACGTCTTTATTGAAAAATTCTTTTACATGACCACAACATTCCTTCGTACTTAGCATTTTATAGGATAACATGAGGACATGCATAAGAAAATGGTGAGCTATAAATCCATGTAAGGGTGTAAATAAGGAATAAATGAATAATATAGTACATGTTAGGCAATAAGAATATTAGAGGTGCATAATAGAAACATGAACATAAAGGTATGATATAGCATGATTATCATAACATGGAAATGTGGCATCAACATTTAACATGATATTAGCATGATCCAAGGATCATTGAACATGGAGCATGATTAAACACTCATTGAACATGAATTTTCATGAGTAAACCCTAATTTCACTTGACATATCATGATACTAATCTTTACTAAATCCATTTGAGTGCTATCAAGGTGAACCCTTCTTAATCATTTCATTTCTTACATAAGTTTGTCACGTAGATCATATAAAATGGATTCATTAAACAGCATAATTGATTCCACGATAAAAGGAATGTTAAATTCATACATGAAACTATATAATCAATAAGTAAATGTGCTTAATGTTAAGTACTCTTGATAGATAAATGGTCATGGTATTCAATACACAATGACTTTGTCTTGGAAATTCGTGGTGCAATTTCTACAGCATAACGTCATGACATAAGAATTAATAAAAATGGTTAATGAGAGAAAATGGGGTGTCTCATAATATTTAAATTACATGGACAGTATAAGGTTCATATATATACTTTTCCCAACATGTTTAATGGAATTTAGATTCATAATACAAAATAATTTCTTAAATGTAAATGAGAAGAGATAAATCCCTTACGGAATTTCAGCATGGTAAAGGGTGTACATGGGGGGAATTAATGAGAGAGAAAGAGGTATATCATCATTTAATCATAATTATAAAAGTATGTGGTAGGTAAAAACTCATATTACAACATTTTTAATTAAAAATAAAATGGCATAACAATATAAAGAAATTGGGACAAAAATGAGAAAAGAAAAAATCCCTTACTTGGAAGTGTGATCCAAAGGCTTGGGAGAGGCATTAAAGAGGCTTATTGGGAACTTGGGTTGACTTTAGAAAATTATATAGAGAGGAGGAAAGAGTTTGGTTTAGATAAAAATGGTTTCTGTGAAGAGGAATGTGAGATGGAGTGGGTTTATATAGGAAACGAGAAAGAATTCTTTATTATTCGGGTTTTAGACACCACATATTAAACTAATCAAAACCACAAACCAACCCATTATTTTTTCCCATGATTTTTTCAAAATGGGGTTGGAAAAAATTATTTTATAAGTACCCTTTCTGAACTTATTAAAATATTAGTCTTTCTAATGTAGAGGTGAACCACACTCTCAAGGAAATCATTTTAAAAAGGTAAAATGTTTTATATGTCTTGGAGGGTCCACTGAGGCACCATAAAACTAATAAAACAATTATAAAATAACATTTTTTAAAGTTAAAACATATATTCTCTAAAAATCCCTTTTATAGTATTTAATTATTTCACAATTGGGTCATTATGATTTCTTCATACAGATTATATATTTAAACTGTATTTAATTTTTACACAAAAATTAGACTGTCTTGGAAAATTATGAAAAATTCACCGTTAGATAATTTTAAAATCCTCCTTCCAAAAAATAAAATTAATTTTATATAAATATTTTTATAAATATTTGAATTTTTAATTTTAAAATAAAAATTGACATTTATTGATAATTCATGGGTTTTGATAAAAATAGCTTCCAAACCTTAATAAAATTTACAATTGTATTTATAAAAATTATATGATAATTTATATTTAATAAAGATTAATTAAGTTATAATATTTTCTTAAAATATTATTTAATTCAAAAATCCATTAATTCCTCAAAAACAATTTTTTAATTGAATAGTAACTAAAAATACTATTTGTGCTTCACACGCCACTTATAAAGTAACAATATTAAAATTAATGTATATTATTTATTCTATACCAAACTAATGAACATAATAACAGTGCTACTGTATTGTTATATAACCCCTTATAACACAAACATAAGACCTAAGGGTATGGTGTGCGATAGTAACAGATTCTTGGGGTGGCTTAGATAACATCGCTCAAGTTGTAATCTCTATCAACTTTAACTTCTCTTGTAGGCGGTTCCGTTCAACATTAACATGTTGAATATCAGCTTGGGATTGGTCAAGATCAAAGTCCAGTGATGCCACCTCCTTTCCAAGCTTTGAAAAATGGGCTTCATATGGAGAAAATACATTGGATGAGGCTATCGCTTCCTTTGTGTCAGTAAATTGGATTTGTTAAAGCCCTATATTTATACTAATCATGTGGTCATTGTTCAATATCTATTTTAGAAATGGTAACATTTCTTAACAGTATTTTAAAAATTCAAAAACACAAAATCAAGGAATTATATATGTTTTATATAATCATTTTACATAATAAGATATTTAATTAGACCAAGAGGAATTTTTATTAATAAAATATTGGGCTGTTACAATCTTTCTCCCTTAAGAAATTTCACCCTTGAATTTTTTTTCCCATAATAAAGAAAATT
The DNA here is from genome assembly GCA_963277665.1 of Viscum album. Taxonomy (NCBI): domain Eukaryota; kingdom Viridiplantae; phylum Streptophyta; class Magnoliopsida; order Santalales; family Viscaceae; genus Viscum; species Viscum album. The sequence goes on from OY728130.1 coordinate 506,643,184, forward strand.
TAGGTAACTCTACTTCATCACTTCCTCTGATTCCCATGTTGCTTCTTCAAACTTGTGCTTTCCCCACAACACTTTCATGAGGGGCATTGTCTAATTTAACTGAACTTTTTACCTATGATCTAAGATCTTCATCGGCTTCTCTTCATAGGAGATGTCATTCCCCAATAGTACCACCTCTGGATTGAGTACATGCAATGGATCAGGTATGTACTTCCTCAAGAGTGGTACATAGAATACATCATGTACTTAAGATAGGTTCTATGGGAGTGTTAGTCGATATTCCACTACACCAATGCGATCAAGGATCTCAAAAGGGATAATGTACCTTGGACAAAGTTTTCACTTACTCCAAAATATCATTACTTTATTCCATGGTGTTATGCGGAGGAATACCATGTCTTTGAAATAAAACTCTAGGTCTCCGTGATGATTATTAGCATAGCTCTTTTGTCAACTCGGAGAAACATTAATGTGTTGTTGGACGTCTTAACCTTCTCCACCATTTCTTCAACCATTTCTAGACCTAGGGGTATTTTCTTCCCAACTTCATCACAACATGTATGTGTTATTCACCTCTTCCCATAAAGGTCTTCATAAGGTGCTATTTTGATGCTTGAGTGGAAATCGTTACTATAAGAGAACTCAACTAGAGGAAGATGTTGATCTCGTCCTCCTTTAATGTACATTGACATGATCTCAACATTTACTAAAGTGTTTGGATTGTCTGCTCAGATTGGCCATCAGTTTGAGGATGATAAGTTGTACTGAAGTTCAGATCAGTATTCAGAGCATGTTAAATACTCTTACAGATCATAGAGGTGAATCTTGGATCTCGATTTGATATAATAGATTATGGTAGTCCAATCATCCATACCACTTCTCTAATGTATATTTGGGCTAGTTGATCCAATGAGAAATCCTCTCGAATTTCCATGAAATGTGCAGTATTTTTAAGACGATCCACAACAACCCAGAAAGCATTGTTTCTTTTGGATGTATCTGGAAGTCCAGTGAAAAATTTCATGGTGATGTTCTCTAATTTCCTTGTTGGTATAGGTAAGGGTTACATCATCCCCTTAGACTTATTCCTCTCAGCCTTCACTTGCTGACATACCAAGCACTTTGATGTATACTCAGCGATCTCCTTCTTCATGGTATCCCACCAATAATACTCTCAGAGATCTCAATATATCTTTTTGTTTCCTAGGTGAATGGATAAATTCAAACAATTTGCATCATCCAAAAGTTCTTTCTTAAACATTTTATTTGATGGAACACATATTATTTCCCCAAATCTCACAATTCATTCTTCATTAACATTGAACTCTAAGGATTCCCATTTTTATAGCTTCCACTTTCTTCTGAGTTCCCATATCATCCTTTGTAGAATCCTTTAACCTTCCCCAAATAGATGGTTGTGAAATAATTTGTGAAAGTACTAATGGTGTTCCCTTCTTTATGATTCCCAGGAGCATCTTCATCAAATATAAAAAGATTGGATCCTTTTCAATTATCATCAATGATAGAATACAAAAATATTGGATCCTTTTTAATTATAAAATATAAAAAGATTGGATCCTTTTCATGGTATAGGATACTATTTCTTTATCATGGTTTTTTTGAGCTCATGGTAATCAATGTAATGGCACATTGACCCATCATTCTTCATGATAAAGAGGACTAGTGAACCACATGGTGAAGCACATGGGCATATAAAACCTTTATCTAGATTCCTCTATAGTTGTTTCTTCATCTCCTAAAGCTCCACAACATCAATCCTATATGGATTCTTGGATATTTTCAATTCCCCAGGTATAAGATCAATTGATAATTCAACTTATTCTCTAGGAGGATGACTAGGCAATTCCTCAGGAAACACTTCAGTGAATTCTCTCATAATAGGCATATATTCCAGGATGGTTTCTTCCTTTGACTCAATAATATAAGAAAGATATGCATTCTCATAGGTCAGTAATATACACACTTGAGATGATGGTGCTAAAAAATATTCATCCTCCTCCTTGAACTTGTAAAGAATTAGGGGTCGATTTTCAATATAGAGAGTGACTTCCCTCTCACATAAATTTATGTTTGTCCTTTATAAAGAAATCTAATCCAAGCCAATAATTTCATCAAATTCCACCAGAGGGAGTATGATGAGGTTCTTTAGGAGTTCCATATACAATTTATGGAAGGGAAAGAGTTATATTCATGGGATGTAATAATTTCCCCATTTTTCGTTCTCACTAACATCTTTACTTCCATGATTTATGGTGGTGTTGGGATTATTATACTAAGATTTCAGGGTATAAAAGAATGTGTAGAACAAGAATCAAACAGTATGTTTGTAGCACTGTAATGAATAACTAGCATACCTATCACCACTTAATTATCAAGGTTCACTTCAACAGTAGTGATGGAAAAATCTCTCCCTTTCTTCCTTAGAGTTTATTGGTTTCCTCTGAAAACCCTTGGATTTGGGCATTGGTTTAAAATGTTCCATGGTTCTTTGCAGTTGAAGCAATGAACAATGTGTTGAGGGTCAAATGGATTGTTCCTCTCCTCTATTTCAAATGTGTTTTTTTCATGTTGGTAGTTAATAGCTAAGTTCCCTTATCTTCCAAACCTAAAGCTTTTCTTAGTCCCCTTTAGGCAATTTCCAAGGTAATTCTTTCCGCAGATTTGGAAAGTGGGGTGATAGAACTTATTAGCCCCATTTTATTTATCCATCAGACCACCATAATTAAAGTCTAAATTATGATTCTTATCCCCATGATACCCCTGAGATTCTTTGATCTCCATTTCAACTTTGAGGGCACATCAGACAATTTCCTCATAGCTCCCGAATTCACGGATCACTAGGGATTTCTGTAGGTAGGTTTTATCCCACCAAAGAAGTGGTCAACCTTGCATTCAGGGGTAACAACAATGCCTGAGGCATATCATGAAAGACTTTTAAATTTTTCCTCATATTCTTGGATGGATTTTTCATCTTTTTTCTTGAGGTCAAAGAAGTCCATTTACATCTTAACTCGGAGGGTGCAAGGGAAATATTTATTGAATAACATTTTCCAAAATTCCTTCCATTCCAACGCCTAGATATCCTCCTCAGGCTTTATATTTTTGATCAATTTCCATAATCGATTAGCTTCAACATCATATGATAAGTAAACATAAATATATTCTATTGTTAAAAACATTGAAGGATGGGGAAGATCTTTCCAATGGAGTGGATCCATTGTTCGCTGATTGAGGGATTAGATGATCGATTAAAAGTAGGAGGCCTTTTTCCCTGAAGCTCTCGATTGTGGCTTGTTATTTCTTGGGGGGGGGGGTTGAACGTTTCTCTAGGCTCATGTTTATATTCAAAACATGAGTTAACTAAGAGTGTATTGTAACCAATTTTGTAATTTTTTGTTCCCATCGGATTGTGCATCTCCTAAGAACAGTCATCACATTTATCTTTGCATCAGTTTTTAGCCCGAGCCATCCTATTAATGTCCATTGGATGTAATACAAGTAAAGTTAGGGGTAACACAAAAATGTTAATCCAAAGGAAAAAATAGGAAACTTTTAAGTTACTTTTATTTACATTACTTAAGAATTTATAGGCTTCAATATATGTTATCCATGATCTACATCCCAACAAATATTCTTAGGGGAATTTTTTCTAATTCCCTTAATAATGGTTTATACTAAGCCTATGAATTTAAAAAGGAATATCCCTTCGGAGTTTCATAACAAAGAGTGAAGTAATCCCCATTGTCGTGCACCAGTTCCCATTCAAGTCTAGCTCAAAGCGGTGTTTTTCAGGTCTTACCCCTAGATACAAATGTGCCAATGCCGCCTCTACCTTCTCATATCCAGACAGTGATGTATTTTCTTAATAAAACACTTACTCGATACTCACCAAAATTTAGGGAGTTTTTTAATATACTTATTATTATCCCTATGTATTTTACTAGGGTTTCTAAAATCCAAATCCCAAAAATAACTAAACTTATCCTTTGATACCAACTATAACAACCCTTCTCTTTATTTCATACTTAAACATAATTTATTAAATAAAACATGAATTTTAGAAAACTCTTAGGATTAGGAGGTATATATTCTTGGGAAATTCGGAAGATTACATAACAACATAGAATGTAAAACCAATTAACTTTATTGAAAACTGCTTTTACATGACTACAAAATTCCTTCGTACTTAGCATTGCATGCGATAACCTAAGGACATGAATATGAAAAGGGTGAAGTATAAAGCTCGGTAAGGGAGTAAACAAGGAATAATATGAATAATATAGTACATGTTAGGAAATAGTAATATCAATGGATCATAATAGAAACATGAACATAAAGTCATGATACAACATGATTATCATGACATAGAAACGTGCATCAACATTTAACATGATATTTGCATGATCCAAGTATCATTGCACATGGAGCATAAATAACTATCTCTTCACTTGAATTATTATGATTAAAAACTCATTTAACTTGAAATATCATGATACTAAACTTTATCAAATGCATTAGATCACTATCAGGGTGCACCCTTCTTAATCATTTCATTTCATGCATAAGTGAGCCACATGGATCATATAACATAGATTCATTAAAAATCATCATTTAATCCATTATAAAGGAATGTGGAATTAATAAATGATACTCAATAATAAATAAGTAAAGTTTCATAAAGTTGAATACCCTATATTGAGAAATGGGAATAGTATTCACTACACAACAACTTTGTATTGGAAACTCGCGGCACAATTTCGCCAGCATAATCGTGTGACATACGAATTTATAAAAATGTTTGATGAGAGAGAAAGGGGTGTCTTATCATATGTAAATGAAATGGAAATTAAGGGGTAATATAGATACATTTCCCAAAATATTTAATGGAATTTAGATTCATAATACAAAATAATTTCTTGAATGTAAATGATAATAGAGAAATTTCTTACAAAATTTCGATATGGTAACGGGTGAACTTGGGAGGAATTAAAGAGAGAGAAAGATGTATCACATAATTAAAAAATAATGAGGGAAGTATGGGGGAGGTGATATATCATACCCCCAACATTTTTAATTGAAAATAAATAGGTATAACAATATAATGAGATTTAGAAAAAATGATAAAGAAAGAAATCCATTACTTGGAAGTATGATCCAAAGGCTTGGGAGAGGCTTGAGAGAGGCTTCTAGGGTGCTCAGGGTGACTTGGGAGGATTCTAGAGAGATTATTTCAGAGGTAGTTCTGGATTTAAATAGAAGGCATCAGCCTTAAACATTACTTAATCTTGAGTTATTTCAAGAATACACATTGGCGATCTTTCTAGGTATAGAGTTTTAGAGAATTATATCATAAATCATGCATTACATTCCACATTTCAACACGGTGGTTACATAAAAGATAGTATTCATTTTACCCATCAAAGGAAAAATATTTAAAAAAACATTGATTCTTTCTTGACACTTCCCCAACACTATCATCACATCATGTACCTTTCCCTTGACATGTGAAAAACATTTCAAAAACTTGGGATGAGCATAAAAAGCTCAGTAAGGGGTATAAAAATACAGAAAGAAAACCTTAGTCCATGTATACATAACAATCATTGAAAACATTCCTTACTAATAAACATAAGCACTTAAACATACCTCATGAAATCATAAGGTTTATGAATAACTCATATAAAACATAATACATAAAGGTAAATTGAGGCATTCATAACATTCTTACATAGGGAGTAACCCTCATGGTTACGTTTGTAAGAACCATCATAGTATATTCCCTAAATCTATTCGGAGAAACCTTAGTGTTTAACTCCTTCATGTTACCAAATGCATTGGAGATCTATCACAGGCTCCCCTGCCCTTAGTTTATCACGGATCCACCCGTCTTCATAAACTATTCCCAAGACCCATAACATAATCGTATCACATAAAACATGCGTAAAGGAAACATAACATTTCCACATTTCAATCACAAGATATCAATACAACACATTGATATAATCAAAAAATTATCAAAACCATTTTCAATACCAAAATAAATGAAAATTAAAACATGGTATTTATTTTTCATTAAAAAAAATTTGTGGCTTATAGAGGAAGCCGAAACTCAAATAATAGTCACGGCGGTGAAGAAGTCGTTGTAGCCGCATACGTATGACAAAAAAAATCCATTTTGTCATTTAGTAAAATGATTCTTCTAAAAAATATTCCTTTTTAATAAAAGTAAAAGTAAAAGGGGTTTATACAACGTATAAAAGAAAGTTATTTATAAAACAAAACATGCCTCAATGAAAGGAGATTGAGATGAAGTCCCTTACCTCGTGTCCGGCTTGAATCGGTTGGTCTTTAATCTTCTGAATCATTAACTAGAGTTAATTTATACTAGCTTAAGAAACTTTTTCAAGTTAATTATTCCTTTTATATCACTTAATACCATGTAATGAACATTATGTAATTATTTTAGTTAAAAATGGTTGTTTTGTCGATCTATGGTACTTGATCCAAAAATAAACTTCTTATAATTACAATTTGTTCATGTGGTAAAATATCTATTATATCCATAATTATATTCATGATATAGATATGATATATATCCAGCATATACATGAATTTATAATATTACATAACATTTAGAGGTAAGAAATGAAATGCACCGTTCATGGAGACGGTAAGTCGTACATACGTATGAACCCTACTTTCATTTCTATTTCATATTTAATGGAATGAAATCATAATTATATAAAGGTATATTATAATTCCAGTATAATATCATATATAATATCACTAACTCCACCCTTTATAAGTCCCACATATGGCATTAACGAATCAAATCACTTTGAGGGGTGGTAAACCGCACTTCCTAAAATGAAGATATCATGTTTACCCATAATGGAAACCATAAGGTATGACATAAATGAAAAATACAGAATCCTAAGGAAAACATACACATAATATATATCATATATAAATAGAGTGACATCTTAATGTCCACCATGAATGGTGTTAAAAGAAGATTGAACAATCATCATTTCATGAGGCAGAAATTCGCCATCCACATAAACAGTATGTTCTTTAACCATTAGAAGGGAGTGTGTATAAGTGTAAATCAAATCCTTCTCATAAAACATCCTATTATATTGGAGATACTGGTGTTATTACAAAATAAAATAATAAAAATAGTTTAGGTGGTTGGAGAAGAAAAATAAAACAAAAGAACACAAGTGAAGACATTACCTTTAAATCAGGTAACTCCTCTTGGTTTTAACCAAAATGGTTCCTTGAAGAGATTTCTTCCTAAGGTAAGGCATCTATGATTAAGAGAGAGATGTGGAGAGATATAATGAGCAGAATTTGGCCGAGACAATGGCTTGAGAGGTGTGGGTAAGGTGGTATAAGTGGGGGCCTTTTATAAGAGGGAGGAGGGGCACTCTTGGAAAGTCAAGAAATTTACTTTATTATATAATGAGTTTCGGATTTTACGGGTCCCACAATTATATATTTCAAGGATAAGGTGATGAGAGTTCTAAATACACCCATCCAATAGGTCTTTGAAAAGTGTAAGTCTTATATTGTACATTATCGTTTCATTTTATTTAAATCGTTCATTAATGAGGTAATCGCTACATCATCATGGTGTCATAAAAAAATTAATTTATTTAATGTCTAAAAATTATAAAAAAAACTACTATGATATAGGAAATCGTTTTATCTTTCAAATGACTATTTATAGGCTATGATATCACTTATGTAGACAAAAATAAAATTGTTTAACTTGGGTGATACATACTTTGGTTATACTTTCCCTTTAAAAAAATAATAAAATAAAATGTCACTATCACCCAAAAGTGATTCCATGGGGTCCCAAAGATTGGCACAAGGCATCCCATGGTCTGACATGACACAACCAGTAGAATTAGGACACATTTTGGGGTCATTTGTCATTATTATGATATTATTTTATTACCCTTAACTACCCAATTACAAATTAATGATGATAATTAAGATAATTATCGTCGTTACTCTTCATAATTTCCAAAAACAAAATATTCTTAATTAAATAATTTGGAACTTCTGATTCCAAATATGGAATCCATTTTAATAAATTAAAAACACAGAAATTGTAGTAATTAATTTAAAAATAATTCCCTTTGTCAAAAAAATAGCAGATTTTTTAGAAACAATATCTATCAAAAGTTTGACAATTTTTTATGTCCAATTTCAATGTTAAATTAATTCCAATGACCACCATTGGATTAAATGGTAAAAATATATTCTATTTAAACTTTAAAACCAATTAAAAATATAATATATCCATATAATTAAATTGTATGAAAAATAAGTTTCAAAGTAAAATGCATTATTTTTTACTATTCATTAAAAAATGAACTTTGTCAGAAAAATACCAAAAAATTTTCCAAAGTAAATTTAAATTTCTCAATACTAAAGAATAAGTTTATTTTTACAGATAGAGCTTATAAAATTTTCAAAATATAGATTTAAAAATGGTTCACCATCAAAAGGTGGTAAAACAATCTTTTAAAAATATTAGAGAATCCAATGCTTAAGACTGGATTTATTCTCATTTTAAGCCTCTAAAATACTATCTAGTTCATAAATAGACATAGATATGAATATCCATAATTCTTTAAGTACTTGGGATGTTACATCCTTCCCCCCTTTAGAAAATTGTGTCCCCGCAATTTATTTACTTATCGAATAAGTTGGGGTATTTATCCCTCATTGAATTTTTAGATTCCCATGTTGCCTCTTCAATAATGTGGATTTTCCACAAAACATTTACTTGATGAATCACCTTATTCCACAATACTTTCTCCCTACGGTCAATAATCTGGACCGGTTGTTCCTCATAAGATAAGTTCTCTTCCAGTTGAACTACCTCTGGACTCAAAACTTGAGATGGATCTGGAATGTACTTCCTTAACATTGAAACATGAAAAACATTGTGTACTTGAGATAAACTCGGAGGTAAAGCCATCCAGTATGCAACTGATCCAACTCTCTCCAGAATTTCATATGGTCCAATTAACCTTGGACTCATCTTTCATTTCTTAGAAAATCGCATCACACTTTTCAATGGTGAAACTTTGAAGAAGGCATGATCACCTACCTCAAAAGAGAGATCCTTCCTCCTGTTGTCCGCATAACTTTTCTGTCTGCTCTGAGCTATTCTCCTGTTCTTCTAAATCAGGTGAACTTTTTCTGCCAACTCTTCTACCAATTTTGGTCCCATCAACTTCCTTTCACTCACTTCATCCCAAAAAGATGGAGTTCGACACTGCTTCCCATATAATGCCTCAAATGGTGGCATCTGTATACTTGAATGAAAACTATTATTATAAGAAAAATCAACCAAAGAATGATGTTGGTCCGAACTTCCCTGATAATCCATCGAACAAACTTGAAGAATATCCTCCAAAGTCCGAATTGTTCATTCTGACTTCCCATATGATTGAGGATGAAAAGTTGTACTAAAATTTAATTTAGTACCCAACGACTTCTGAAGGCCTTTCCAAAGGTTATAAGTAAACCTGGGATCACGATCAGATACAATGGAGAGGGGAACTCCATGTAACCTGACTATATCTTTAATATACAGACGAGAAAGTTGATCTAGAGAAAAAGTATCTCTTATAGCAAGGAAATGAGCAGATTTAGTCAAGCGATCAATAATAACCCAGATTGCATTATTACCTCGAGGTGTCTTCGGCAACCCCAAAACAAAGTCCATGGATATATTCTCCCACTTCCACTATGGCACTGGTAAAGGCTAAAGCATCCCTTTCGGTAACTGCCACTCTGCTTTAACCTATTTACAATTCAAACACTTCACAGTAAAATCAACAATATCTCTTTTCATTCCATCCCACTAGTAATACTCCCAAAGATCTCTATACATCTTAGTACTACCTGGATGAACTAAAAATGGAGAACTGTGAGCTTCACATAACAACTCTCTCTTCAACAATGAATCACATGGTACACAAAATCTCTTCCCAAATATCAAAACACAATCGTTATCAATGTTGAATTCAGGTAACATACCCTTCTAAACCAGCTCTACCTTTTTCTTTAACACATTGTCTTTCTTTTGAGCTTTCTTAATTCTGTATGATAGAGAATATTTCACTAATACCTGAAACAAAACATAAGAACATCCTACACAAAAAACTTCTATTCCAAAGTTCATCAAATCCTTAACCAAAGGATCACGTTCCAAACATAACATGGTTAAGGAAGCATTAATTTTTCGACTCAAAGCACCAGCCACTTTATTTTCTTTTCCCGGATGGTAGTGAATTGTACAATCATAATCCTTGATTAATTCTAGCCATATCCTCTGTCTCATTTTCAATTCTTTCTGAGTGAATATATACTTTAAACTTTTGTTATCAGTATATATTTTACACTCTACTTCATAAAAATGATGCCTCCAAATTTTTAAAGCAAAAACAACAGTAGCTAATTCCAAATCATGTGTAGGGTAATTTACCTCATGAGTTTTCAACTGATGTGAAGCATAAGTAATTACCTGATCATTCTGCATTAGGATGCAACCAAGTCCATTCAATGAAGCATCACTGTAGATAACAAACTCACCATTCTTGGAAGGTAGTGACAAAACTGGATCATTCACCAATGTTCTTTTCAACTCCTGAAAACAATCATCACATTCTTTTGTCCAGATAAACTTAACACCCTTCCGTGTTAGCTTAGTCATTGGACTAGATAAAAGTGAAAATTTTGTAACAAACCATTGGTAATATCCTACCAAAACAAGAGAACTATAAATCTTAGTTACATTTTTGGGTCTTTTCCATTCTTCAACAACCATTGTTTTTGTAGGATCAATAGTTATTCCATCATTAGAAACAATGCGACCATGTAAAAAAATTTGTTGCAACCAAAACTCACACTTGCGGAATTTCCCATACAATTTTTTCCCTTTAGGGTTTGCAAAATAACACTTAAATGACTTTCATGCTCCTCTTTACTTTTAGAAAAAACCAAAATATCATCAATGAAAACAACCACAAACTTATCCAATAACTCATGGAAAATTCTATTCATAAGGTCCATGAATACAACAGGTGCATTGGTCAACCCAAAAGGCATTACTACAAATTCATAATGGCCATATCTTGTACGAAACGTGGTCTTTGGAACATCTGATTCCTTTACCTTCAACTGATGGTACCCCGATCTCAGGTCAATCTTTGAAAAATACTGATCTCCCTGGAGATAATAAAACAAATCATCGATATGAGGCAAAGGATATTTGTACTTAACAGTGATGTTATTCAAGGCTCTATAATCAATACAAAGTCTCATAGAACCATCTTTCTTTTTAATAAATAAGACAGGAGAACCCCATGGTGATGTGCTAGGTCGAATGAAACCTTTCTCTAATAAATCTTTTAATTTCTCCTTCAACTCTAAAAGTTCAATTTCATCCATTTGATAAGGGGGTTTTGAAATTGTCTTAGCATCAGGAACTATGTCAATAGTAAATTCAACTTCTCGAACTTTTATTATTCCAGGAAACTCATCAGAAAAAACATCATAATACTCATTTACTACTGGCACATCATTAATCTGAACGGTTCCTTTGTTTTAAACAATATGTGAAAGGTAACATTCATTTACATCTTTTACAAGTTTCTCAGCCTCTTGATATGTTATCAACAGTAAGGGTTCATTCTTGTACACAAACTGAAAGTATTTCCAAAAAGAAACTTCTTTATCTCTACACTAAATCTTAGCATGGTAAATAGAGATCCAATCCATACCCAGGATAACATCAAACTCTACTAGAGGTAAAACAATAAAGTTTGAAAGTAGGTTCTTTCCACAGATAAGGATAGGAAGATTCCTATAAATTCATGTTGCCTAAACATTTCCCCCAGGTGTGTTTACCACAAGTTTAGGAGTTATTTCTTGAGATGGAATTCCCAATTTACTAGAAAATTTTTCAAAGATGAAAGAATGTGTATACCCCAAATCAAACAACACATAGGCATAATCTGAAAAAATAACCAAAGTACCTGATACCACTTCATTTGATGGCCCAACATCTGCTGAAGTAGTTGAAAAGGATTTCACCACACCTTTCTGCTTGTAGTCTGACTGCTTCCCATCATTTGAGCTCTTTATTGAACACTCGTTTGCATAATGACCCATCTCATTTCACTTGAAACATTTGACCAACTATAAATCAAATTTGGTCTTATCATCACCCTTATCATTTTCAGTGCAATCACAAGCCTTATGTCCCATATTACCACATCGGTAGCACTTTCCAGAATTCAGAAGACATTCCCCAGTATTCCTTTTACCACATTTATCACCAACTGAAAACTTAGTTTTCCTACCATCAGACCTCTTTGAAGGATTCTTACCTTTCTCTTGCCACCTAAGTCTCTTCTACTATTCGTTGTTATAGAACACTTGATCATCAAAAAACTCCATTTCCACTTTCTCAGCACATCGAAAAAGCTTTTCATAACTTTTGAAATCATGAGAAGCTAAAGCCCTTCGATATTTTATCTTTAATCCTGAGTGAAAACGATTGATTTTACTATCAAGGTCTCGGATAAAATTTGGAGCATACATTGCCAATCGAGTGAACCTTTCTTCATAAGAAGCCAGTGAGTCGTCTTCTTTCCTCAATTACAAGAATTATTTTTCCATCCTAAGTCGAATAGCCTTAGGAAAATATTTCTCAAGAAATGTACCTTTTAATTCATCTCAGTCAAGATTATCAATCTCATCAGTATCCCCGATATTTTTAACAATCGACCACCACTAATCTGCTTCACCCTCAAAACAATAAATAGAAAGACTAACTTTTTGATTGTCTGAACACCCAATGACATCAAAAATATTCTCCAGTGCATTAATCCACCCTTCAGCTAGCACAGGGTCATATGATCCTCTAAATGATGGGGGATGTTTCCTCATAAAATGTTCCACCACTTGCATGTTCCTCTACCGTTGATCTTTCGGATCTCGTGCATGTATACCACCACCATTTATCACTTGAGTCAACTGTGCCATTATTGCAAAAAACTGTTTAGTTCCAATCCCGACAATCTCAGGATGCTGATTTGGAAGGTCATTTCCTTTTGTATGCCTTCCTAGCACTACTTCCCTATTTCCTCTATGGAAAACCATTCTGAACAAACATGTCTTAGATTAAGCAACATGGTAATCTTCAAATTCTATATCATTTAAATCTTACAATAAAAGAATATATTTTTGGATAATCATTTAATAGAATTCTAACTCCTAAAGTTATCTAAACCAACCTATGATACCAACTATAAGGCCCTAACCTTAAAAATTACTTAATCTTGAGTTATTTCAAGAATACACATTGAGGATCTTTTCAAGTTTATAGTTTTAGATAATTAGATCATAAATCATGCATTACATTCCACATTTCAACACGATGGTTACATAAAAGACCGTATTCATTTTTCCCATCAAAGTAAACATATTTAAAACAAAACATGGATTCTTTCTTGACACTTCCTTGACACTATCATCACATCATGTACCTTTTCCTTGACCTGTGAAAAATATTTCAAAAACTTGTGATGAGCATAAAAAGCTCAGTAAGGGATATAAAAATACGGAAATAAAACCTTATTCCATGTATAGATAAGAATCATTGAAAACATACTTTACTTATAAACATAAGCACTTAAACATACCTCATGAAATCATAAGGTTTATGAATAACTCATAGAAAACATAATACATAAAGTTAACTTGAGGCATTTATAACATTCTTACATAGGGAGTAACCCTCATTGTTATGTTTGGAATACCCATCACAGTATATTCCCTAAATCTCCTTGGAGAAACCTTATCGTTTAACTCCTTCGCGTTACCCGGTGCATTGGAGAGCTATCACAGGCTCACCCACCCTTATTTTATCATGGAACCAACCATCTTCATAAACAATTCCCAAGAACCATAACATAGTCGTATCACATAAAACATGCGTAAAGGAAACATAAAATTTCCACATTTAAATCACATGATGTCAATACAACACATTGATATAATAAAAACATTATCAAAACCATTTTAAATACTAAATAAATTAAATTTAAAACATGATATTTATTTTTCATTTAAAAATAGTTATGGCTTGTAGAGGAAGCTGAAACTCAAATAATAGTCATGGCGGCGGAGAAGTCGTTGTCGCCTCATACGTATGACAAAAACATTCCCTTTTGTCGTTTAGTAAAACACTTCGTATAAATAAGATTCCTTTTGAATAAAATTAAAATTCAAATGGTTTTATACACCGTATAAAAGAAAGTTGTCTATAAAACAAAATATTCATCAATGAAAGGAGATTGAGACGAAGTCTCTTACCTCGTGTCCAACTTGACTCGATCATTCTCTAATCTCATGAATAATAAAATAGAGTTAATGTATACTTTCTTAAGAACATTGTTAAAGTTCATTATTTCTTTTATATCACTTAATACCATGTTATGAACATTATGTAATTATTTAGGTTAAAAACAGTCGTTTTGTCGATCTTTGGTACTTGAGCTAAAAATAAACTTCTTATAATTACAAGTTGTTCATGTGGTAAAATATCCATTATATCTAGAATTATATTCAGGATATAGATATCATATATATCATATATATCTAGTATATACATGCATTTATAATATTACATAACATTTATAGGTAAGAAATGAAATGCACCGTTCATGGAGACGGTAAGCCGTACATACGCATGAACGCTACTTCCATTTCTATTTCGTATTTTATGGATTGAAATCATAATTATATAAAGGTATATTATAATTATAGTATAATATCATATATAATATCAGTAACTCCATCCTTTATATGTACCACATATGGCATTAACGAATCAAATCACTTTGAGGGGGCGGTAGTCCGCACTTCCAAAAATGAAGATATCGCCTTTACCCATAATGGAAACCATAATGTATGCCATAAATGAAAAATACAGAATCATAAGGAAAACATATACATAATATATATAATATATAAATAGATTGACATCTTAATGTCCACCATGAATGGTGTTAAAATAATATTGAACAATCATCGTTTTGTGAGGCAGAAATTCGCCATCCACAGAAACAGTGTGTTCTTTAACCATTAGATGGGAGTGTGTGTAAGTGTAAATCAAATAATTCTCATAAAAAAATCCTATTATATTGGAGATACTGGTGTTTTTACAAAAGAAAATAATAAAAAGAGTTTATGGGGTTGGAGAAGAAAAATAAAACAAAAGAACACAAGTGAACACATTACCTTTAAATCGGGTAACTCCTCTTGGTTTGAACCAAAAGGGTTTCTTAAAGAGATTTCTGCCTATGGTAAGGCTTCTATGATGAAGATAGCGATGGGGAGAGATAAAATGAGCATAGTTTGGCCGAGCCAAAGGCTTGAGATGTGTGGGTAAGGTGGTAGAGGTGGGGGCCTTTTATAAGAGGGAGGAGGGGCACTCTTGGAAAGTCAAGAAATGATACTTTATTATATAATGAGTTTCGGATTTTAAGGGTCTCACAATTATATATTTCAAGGATAAGGTGATAAGGGTTATAAATACACCCATCCAATACATCTTTGACAATTTTATGTCTTATATTTTACATTATCTTTTTATTTAATTTAAATTGTTCATTAATGAGGTAATGCTGCATCATCATGGAGTCATAAAAAAATTCATTTATTTAATGTCAAAAAATTATATATAAAAACTATGCTATAGGAAATCCTTTTAGATTTACAATTAATATTTATAGTCTAATATATCACGTATTTAGACAAAACTAACATTGTTTTACTTGGGTGATACATACTTTGGTTGTACTTTCCCTTTAAAAAATAATATAAAAAAATGTCACTATCACCCAAAAGTGATTCCATGGGGTCCCAAAGTTTGGAACAAGGAATCCCATGGTCGGCCATGACACAACCAGTAGAATTAGGACACATGTTGGGGTCATTTTTTATTATTATGAAATTATTTTTTTACCCTTAACTACCCGATTACAAATTAATCACAATAATTAAGATAATTACCGTTGTTACTATTCATAATGTCCAAAAACAAAAGAGTCATAATTAAATAATTTGTACCTTATGATTCCAAATATGAAATCCATTTTACCAAATTCCAAACACAGAAATTGTATTAATTAATTTATAAATAATTCCCATTGTCAAATCAAATAACGGGTTTTTTAGAAACAATATCTATCAAAAGTTTGACAATTGTTTATGTCCAATTTCAAAGTGAAATTAATTCCAATGACCACCATTGGATTAAATGGTAAAAATATATTATATTTACACTTTAAAACTAATTAAAAAGATAATATATCCATATAATTAAATTTGATGAAATATTATTTTTGAAGTAAGATGCAGTATTTTTCACGATTCTTTAAAAAATGAACATTGTCAGAAAAATACCAAAAAATTATACAAAGTAAATTTAAATGTCCCAATACTAAAGAATAATTTTATTTTGACAAATAGAACCTATAAAATTTTCAAAATATAGATTTAAAAATGGGTCTCCATCAAAAGGCGGTAAAATAATCTTTTAAAAATATTAGAGAATCTAATGCTTAAGATTGGATTTATTCTCATTTTAAGCCTCTAGAATACTATCTATTTCATAAATAGACATAGATATGAAAATCCATAATTCTTTACTTACTTGGGATGTTACACTAAATTATTTTAGTGAAGAGGAATGGGAGATTCTGTGGGTTTAAATAGGAAAGGAGAGGGAATTATTTATTATTTAGCTTATAGACGCCACACATTAAACTAATAAAACCACAGACAAACCCGTAGTTTTTTCCCATGGTTTTTTTCCAAACTATAGTGTAAAATATTATTTTACATGTCCAATGGCCAAACGTATTAAAATATTAGGCTTGCTTTTGTGGATTTGAGTCACACTCTCAAGGAAATCCTTTCAAAAAGTTAAAATGTTTTATAAGTCTTAGAGGGTCCACTAAGGCACCATAAAATTAATCCAAAAAATCTAAAATCACATTTTTTTAAATTTAAAATAATATTGAATGAACATATCTTTTATAGTTTTCTATTATATCAATATTAGGTTATTATGATGTCATAAAACACATTATATATTTAAACGGTGTTTAATTTTTACACCAAAATTCGACTCTTAGAAAATTATGAAAAATTTACTGTTGGATAATTTAGACGTCCTAATTCCCAAAATAAAATTAATTTTATCTAAATAATTTTCTAAATATGTGAAATTATATTTTTAAAATAAAAACCAACATTTATCCAAAATTCATGGGTTTTGATAAAAACAACATTCAAACATTAATACAAATTACAATTGTATTCAAAAAATGTATACGATCATTCCTATTTAATAAAAATTAATTTAGTAATAATGTTTTATTAAACTATTATTTAATTAAAAAATATATTAATTCTTGAGAATATATTTCTTAATTTAATATTAACTAAAAAACTTGTGCTTAAAACACCATTAATAAAGTAACAATAATAAAATGAATGTATATGATTTATTCTATAGAAACCTAATGCACATAATCATAGTGCTAGGGTTCTGTTACATAACCCCTTTTAACACCCGCATAAGACCTAAGGGAATGGTACGTGATGGTGACCGACTCTTGGGGTGTCTTGGATAACATCGCTCTAGTGGTAATCTCTATCAACTTCAACTTCTCCCATAGGCGATTATGTTCAAGCCTAACATGTTGAAGCGCGGATTGCGCTTGGTCAAGAGTGAAGCCCAGTGACACCACCTCCTTTCTGAGTTCAAAAAAATAGGCTTCATACGGAGAAATTCTACTGGATGAGTCCATCACTTTCTATGTCTATGAAAATTGGATTTTTTAAAGCCCTATATTTATACTAATCATGTGGTCATTATTCAACGGCTATATTACAAATAGTAACAATTCTTAATGGTATTTTAAAAATAAAAAAACACAAAACCACGGAAGTGTATATGTTTTATATAACCATTTTATATAATAAGATATTTTATTAGATCAAGAGAAATTTTTATTAATAAATGTGTGGGTCATTACATTTTTCATATTTAAAAAGTCATTTATTTAATACTTTTATCTTTTTGAGGTCAAATTCAAGTACTTGAATCAGGATATCTTGAGAATTATTATTTCTATTAATTGTTTATCCAATTCCATTTCCATATTGAAAAATTCCACTATTATCCTTGATAGTATTTATTTATAATAATTAGTTCCAACGTCACTTGGAATGTTAGGTTCTTCACCCACTCATACTGGATCATTAAATGAGTAAATAGAGTCATGATCTAATTCAACAAAAACCTTCTTCAGTAAGTTATTTATTTTCATCAATAAAATCACACACTTTACATAGACACATTCATTATAAGTAATTACACCAAAATTATGATTCTTATTTGATGTTATACCTTTTCAATGGAACATCAAGATGATAGAAAAATAAAACTTAAGTTCAATTAGATGAACAAACCATGTCATAGGAAAAAATCCAATAAAAGGAACATATGCTCTGATGCTAATTGTTAGGCCCAAAAGGGAAATAGATACCCTAATAGCTGGGTGAATAAGGGTATGAATTCAATTCAAAATTTATTCATACACCACTATTTTATAAGATTTTTATTTTTATGGTCACTTCTTTTTTGGTTTAATGTTAATTTGGTTCAAGTTAAACTAATTGGACTCTTATGTCAATATTTCATTTGGTTATCTTTTCCAATATTAACTTATGATGATAAATAAAAAAGTAAATTAGGATAACAATAATAATGTAATATTGATTTTAACTTGGTCTCCCATAATGTGATAGTCTAATGATAATGCATCCAATAAGGTGTTGGTACACTAAAATCACTAATCTCAATGCTTGCCGGGTTAGGCTATGTCGCTCCTTCTTTGGATACCTACCTTTAAAAACGTTTTTGGTATATGAACTAACTTCCTAAGATCACTTCTTTATAATATCCCCCTTATTCTCACATATTTTGAAGGAATAAAATATTCATGTAATCCAACTAAGAATATCATATTTGTTTTAGAGTTTCACTGAATGTATGATAGGTTTCCTTTGAACTTCATGTCCTCCTTCACAACCATGATGTGAACATCTAGGAAAAAACCAACATGAAATGATAGGTCATGTAAACTCCTCCTCACTTCATAAATTTCTTAAAGATGTCACTTTTATTACACTTTCTATAGTGATTCTAGGCATCCCTTTAGTTACTAGAATGTATCACTTGCTTCTTTATTTAAATTCCTTTGATATATCACGGCATAAAATCCTTCAAAAAGTATTAATTGATAATATAGATCTTATATATTATTAATTATCTTAATACTTCATATATGGTAATGGTATTATTCAAGGAGTTACCCCAGTGTGTATATCCTTGTGTTTTACCCTATAATGTGACCCACCAAAGTGCATAACACTTCAATGAGACTCTAGTGTGAACCCCTTATGTGATACCCTGGTGTGTGTCACCTTGCATGATACCCTATATAATAACCCTTGTATGAGAAATTTTATTGTAAACCTTATATGAGACCCTAAAAAATAACATTGTTTTCTTTTTTGAATTCACTTAGATAAATTTGATCATGTAAACTCTTTAGCTTTAGGAAAACCCCCTTCTTCAGACTTAGCATCATTTAAAATATTTAAAAAAAATTATTAAAAATTTAAGGATAGTATTATTGGTATTTATAGTTATAAAAATAGAACCTTATGTCCCCAAATTATAGTTAGTTTTTAGTTCCACCAACTTAGAAAAATCATCTTCATCCTTACACGCATCTTGTTACCGCATCGAAGATTTATTGGTACTAATGAAGTCATGTTATTGTCAAAACCCATAATATGAATCTATCATTTCAAGAAAAAATTCCATCATGAACTTCATATGAAACATTTACATGAGACTTTTAGACATGAAATTATGAGATCTTTCAACATTCATCTCATCCCGTGATCCTCCAAAATTCACATGGATTTTATGATCTTCATTCATTAGTACGGATAGAATGATCTTCTTTCATCCATGTGGATAGAGTGATCAACCTTCACTAATTTATTTTAAGTGATTTACTTAGGGGAATAAGCTCCAAGCCTTCTTTTTAGCTAAATTTACCCAAAACAGAAACAACATAACACCTCATTTTGACAAACATCCTTTATTAACAACTTCCAAACACAACAAGAAACACATCAACCAAAAAACACCATCAAGAAGAATTTTTTCCCCAATGATTATATACTATTAATATGTTTTAATATTGATTAATATATGATGTTTTACGCATTATATAATGGTTATATATATTTGTGAATGTTTTTATTAAAAAAAACAATTCTTTCTACAAAATCCAAACTTTAAAAAAATAGAACATTAATATTTCCATGTGAATCATTACCATAAGTTCCAATAAATATCAATGGAACAAATTATATATATATATATAATACATATATAAAATCATAATGAACATTATAATTGTTATGAAACCATAACCTAGGTCCAACGACTAAAACCATTGAATCGAAACACGCATGGGAAATGATAAAATTAACACATTAAAATTTATTTTTAATAAAGAATAATAAATTAATTGGTAATTATAAACTATAAGGAATGATATATAGTAATGCAAGTAATAATATGGTTATATAATTGATTTATAATAAGTATAACATTATTATATAGTATTTTATAACATGTTTAATTAAGATTATGTTGAAGGTAAAAGTATTATTAAGTCAATTTATTTTTATTGTTTTAGATCACTTCTTTATTGACTATGTAATGTCAAAATTATGTTTTTTATAACCTATTATTGTTTACATTGTATTTAAACTTTTTTAATATTTAAATTTTTTCTACATAATCATTTAATTTATGTATTCCTATTTCAAATATTAAAATTTTTATAAGGGTTCTTGGTCTTAATTTAAAATTACATGAGACATGTTTTATGTTTTATACAATTAATTATTTTATATGATAAACATAATTACATAAGAAATTATTTTGACAAATTTGATAGTGTACTAACATGAGATATCCTCTAAAAGTAATACTCAATTGGAACTTCTTGGCTTAATGGGTGTTCTGGATCCCCACGGGATGGCGACTAGCACTCGCTCATTAAAAAATCTAGAGGGAATGATTTCCCCCAATCGGAAACAAGATACATGGAAGATATATATAGTGGAATGAATAGTCAAAGAAACCAATAGAATGATATATTCTCTAAAAATCAAATTATATAAATGAAACTAAAAGGTAGAAAGATAAAAAAATCCAATGTATGATTCCAATACCCTAATGGATAACCAAAATAGGAAGAACACTACTCAATTTGATATGTAGGAAATGTATCATCATCTCACCACAAACTACCAGAACCTAGTCAGCATGAGCCTTTCCAAATCACTATGGAGCATTTCCTTTTCTTATAAAAAATATAATACAAGTTCTACACACCATTGAAGAGTTGTGAATTGTGTGAGAAAAACAAGATTAATAGGATCCCTCCTAGGTATTCAAGAAACATTCTCTCTACAACATTCCCAATTTGATTGATGTTATTAAAACATGGAAAGATTAAAAAAATAACAGTTTTGTATCAAAATCATGGTAATCAATTCCCCTTTTCCATAGTTCCAAAAAAAATCCATGGAAAACAGTTCAATGCATAATTTCCATAAACCAGTTACATTTATCAAAAATAGGAATATTATATCCAAAATAGTATAAATCCATAGAAAATGGTAATAATACAAAGATAAATTACAGTCAAGATATCTAGATTACTCATATATAAAATATGAATAGAATACTCTATAAGACCTAAGAACACTTGCATCAAGGTCTAGGGAATAGAGGAATGCACAATAAAGTGGTACATCCTATCGTGTTAAACAAGACCTAGAGACAAATGCATATTGATCTAGGAACAAAAGAACACCCTAAAAAAGTGACCCACCTTACAATACAAAAGTACTTGTCCCAATACTACACCTACCACCTAATTACATAAGGATACCATGTTCAATATTTATCAAATCATTTTTGAAGGTATTGTTACATTTCACAATACAATTTACAATATCAAACAACCCTTCCTCATCAAAACCAACTTTTAAACCCCATTTCCTAATCTATTTTTTGAATAATTTGAAAAAATATATTTCTTTTGCAAAAACAATGTGGAAAACCATATTTACTCAATCCCCCATTTACACTAAGAAAAATCAACCGTTTTTTAGATCATGAAACGTTATTTAGAAAACCATTTAAAAATAAGAGTAATCAACAGTTCATATAACATTGCCCAGAGATAGCACAACCTTCCTTAATTTTAGGTTGCACACTACCTGTAATGGGATCCATGCACTAATAGAGAGAATGAAACATAATATAAATTAGTGTATTATATTACAAATCACACATAATTCCACTACTAGTATGAATACCACCCTCTTAAATAATATCTCTAAATTGATCTCAAAGGGATGGAATAACATTCATCTCCATATGATTACAAATCCATCTACATTCCAACACCTTTCCCAAAAATTATGAATAGTGAAGAAACAGATAAATAATAAACACTTACTCAGAGATAAAAGAAACTAACTATACTAGAGATCAAATGTTCCAAAAAAAAGTGATATAAAGAGACTGGAACACCAACACATGCCTTGGAGAGATCTAGGGTTTAAGGGATATGGTTACATAATGATAAAATTGTTGGTTTCATAAATGGTGTATATAACCCATAGGGAATGATGTATTCACAACATAAATCCTAGATTTAAAATTCGAATCTCCCAAAATTAATGTGTGTAAAAAAATGATATCATGGGTAAAATTATACCATGTAATGAATTTACGATTTAAATGATTTATAAGGATTATATTGATTTTATTTCCTAAAACATTATCACTAATTATTCCTAATGGATAATTTACTTCCTAAATCATTAATTTATGATGTGAATTCCCTATGAATCCATCACTCATAACTATCCCTTTTAGAAACATCAGAATGCATCTTATTCCCTCTGAACCCTAGAAATATATCATAATGATTAAAATTGATTGTAACTTTTTACCCGGATGTTTCAAATTCATTCACTAAAATTTTTTGTATTATAAAATCATATTATTTTACTTTATTCCTTATTTCATTTATTGAACCATTAAAAATTTTGTAGTGGTTTCTCATCTCAAACATCTTATTTGATAAAATATTTGATAGATGTACCTATGTTAATTCATATGGTGTATATAAAACACTTTGATATGATATCATGACTCTCTTTATTCTCAATGAAATTTGAGTTCATTTTAAATTTATTTCTTTCAAAAGGTTTTTTATGTTTAAATTAATTTGGTATTTTTATTTAAATACTTATTTTAAATTCGATAAACTCTTCCTATTCCATGTCAATGTTAGATGTATTATTTTATAAAAAATTTCACCTATATATAATTTTTTGATAATGGTCAATTTTAATATCATTTAATTTCTTAAAAAAGTATTATATGTAATTTTTCCAAAAAAAATCTAATTGAATCACTTTGTAATTTCATTATAAAAGTACTAAAATAATTTTTTTAATGTATACAACATTAATATATTTTCCCACTATCATTAAAAAATCAATTACTAATAAACCTTTACATTTTTCTAATATTTTTAAAGAAAATCAAATTTTTAATTTTCATTTAGTATTTATATCTTAATAGTTACAAAAATTATATGATACTTACTCTTATTTTCCCAAATAATATTTCTAATACATGTGAAAAAACTATTTTTTATATATCTCAGCATCTTTTAAATGATTCTTACGCTTCACTGAGGTTATGTTCTAATGATCCCATCCACCTTATTTAATTTAATTTATTATAATGAACTTTTAAGGAAATTATCAAGTAGTCTATTTGTTTTCCTTGATTCATTTATACGATAAAGAAATAGTGAATGTTTTTATGTATTTTTTGAGGAATGTGTGAGATCCTATATGTTTTATTCTTGCCAGGGTCGTTATAAATATTTTATTTCAAAAATTGGGACCTGTATATCTTTTTGAATCATTGGATAATGATATTTTCTCCAAAGGAGACGTGGTGGAATTAGAGAAAAAGTTGATTTCATTATGGTGTTTCTTGTAAGGGTGATTGAAAGGATAATGTCACAAGATACTTACATGGTTTTTATATTCATTCTATGATTCCCAATAATTATATTTTTATAAAAAAGATAGTTTTATTATTGAATGAACATTTAAGATGTTCTGAAGGTGAAAATATTTTTTGAGATTAAAATTTCCTTTCATTATTTTTTTGATTCACGCATGTAGTCATCATGATTATTCTTTTATTCTTACTTAAAGAATTTTTTTCTATAATTTTTAGGATAAGAAGTTAAAACTAATCTATATTATGTTTTTTTTAATTTTAACCTATTATGTTATATCCAATCACATTAATTATGTTTTCATACATATATTATTATGATATGCTCACTTTTGATAATTGATTATTAATGATTATGTTTAACCTTACAGAGAATTTTATATTATAATTATTCTCTTTCATTTTCCATGGGTAAAGAAGAAAAGAATTATATATGATATGTATATAAGGGTATCATATGTGGATACTTTTTTGGGAGTTGTTTAAAACTTTTGTAAGAGAAATACATTATTTTTATAGTGGGAAAATCCCTATTTGATGAGAAATACATGATATATGTTATGGAATGGGGTTTTCCCTAATTCTATTAAACTAAGAACCTAAATGGTATTTATGGTATAAGTGACCGATTAATATTTTTTAAATTTTAATTTTGTAAATTTAAAATTGTGTTGCAGCTATTGATATCATAACATGTATGTAAAGGGTATGCTTTTCTAGCACCAAATTTGGAAAGGTGAATCTGAGGCATTATAGTTATCATCCAAAATCTTCAATAAATTTTGATATTGTTTGCTTGGTCTTGACCATTTGGAAACATATTGGTATCCAAAAATATTTTATCATTGTAACCTAGCATAATTATTTGAACATTACTTGTCATAATGATGTTTGATTTAATCATACTAGTAAAAATTTCTTTAAGGGTCATATTCATATATATTCCTAAAAATTAGTGATTTTTTGATTTTTTTCATTGTGTGACACATGTTTTCAACATAAATGGATTTTTTATTAAAATTAATTTAAAATAATTATGGAAACAATTTATGAAATGTTTTGTTTTATTAAGATAATATAAGTCTCAAATTAATCGATGGTTATTGTTCATCTTTTTCATAAAAATTAAATTTCATTTTCACAACGTTGTATTATTTAGTGAATGTATATAATTTAAAATTGATTTATAAATATACTGATAAAAACTATATATTTTTGGGAACATTTCATGTCAAAATTATGTGTATTATTTTCCTATGGGTTATAATTTAATCAGTGAACATTATCTAAAAGTTTCATAACACACTAAACTTATTTTTATTATTTTGATTATTTGATTAGAAATTTTTTAACATATAAAGTTTTTATTTAAAATTTTATCTTTCATAAGAGAAATAAAATGGAATATACCTTATTAATTTAGTAGATCATGGTAATTCTCACCAAATGGCTCGTGAATATTACCACTAATTATAATTCTGTGATTAAAAAAATGTTTCCTTGAATATGGGAATTAATTTGATTTTTTAAAATGAGGGTTATAAAATTTTGGATCCATTAGAAAAGATATTACAAACTTGTATCCTTTGATTCCATATTTTACTATGATATTTTAGAATTCATATTTTATATTTATATCATAACATAAATTCAAGGGATAAATTTGGAGAATTTCACTTTACATTACTCTAAAGTTATAGGCTATCAATTTGGCATAATCATATTGGCTCTTATATATTGGGAATATAATTCTGAAATGAAAAATATTCAGTAATCATTATGAAAATTTGGGACTACTACTCATGTTATTCATTTGAAATTATCAAATATCCTATAATATAGAATCACTATGAAAATTAAACACATATATTATATATTATTGAGAATGAATAAATTTTTAAAGCCAAATTTCAAAAGAGAAATAATTTAAAAGTGATAGAATAATTCCTCTTCCATGAGTTTGGAAACATTCACACACCATGTAACTTTCTCAATCATCACAAAATGAATATATATAATCTAATTTACAAATTTTACAGTAATTATCTACATAATACTAAAATATATAAATAAATAAATTGTTAATGAATGTTTTAAATTTAAATTTATATATGGAAAATATATTCATATCATAATTTACATTTTCGGGATATCAATTATTATAGAATATGAAATAATTCGTAAATTTACATAGTAACCAAATTCATATATTTTTACAATAAAAAAATAAAAAATAATGAAATTTATTATGATATAGAATCCAATAGGTAGATTTAATTACATAAATATTAACAAATATACATGTATATAAATCTATTAGTGAATTTCTTTGGGATAGTATCCTTATACCCCATTGTATCTTATAAATTATAATTTTACTACCAAAATGACCAAACTTTTTTGTTTATATTATAATAAAAATAAATAAATAATGTATATAATATAATGATGATAGTCATACTAATTAAAAATAGAAATTGTGTGTACCCAATTATTCTGATATCGAAGTAATTAATCTATAAGATATGTTATTATAATTACAATAATTATCATAATGAGCATCGAGTGATTTTTAATAAATAATTTAAAAAGTGATAAATAATTAATATGAAAAATTAATTAATCTTAAAATTACATAATGTGTATAGTTTTACCACTGCATAATAGGTTTTAAATATAATCTTTTATTCACTACTTATGCTTGAATCAAATTAGTATCATATTTTTCAATTATTATAACATTATTTTGGAAAATGATATTTTCTTATTTAGATGTAACATGGAGACTTATGAATGAAAATTTGTTACTTCCCTTTGTCTATATAAGTATCTGCTATATACATGACTATAAAAAATTAATAATATTAAATTTTAATAAAAATGTGTACATCAATATTTTGGCATAGTAATCACATCAACTTACAAATTACATTCATTTATTATAAAGGATCCAAACTATCAATGATAATGAATTTAGTTTGAATTCCCATGACCAATAACATCATAAGTCTTTTTGTTATATATGTTTACTCTCAATATAATTTCATATATTTTATCATCCTATAAAATATTATTTTAAATAACATATAGTTTCAAAAAAGTAGGATCTTATTATATCTTAAATGGTGAAATAATTGATTCCTTATATTCTTATGGTCCATATTTTTCTTTACCCTCTATTAATTACATATAATAGTATATAAGTTTTTAATCCATTATAAAAGATATATAATATAATATAAGTTATAAATGGAATACTTTTTCATATTATATTCTTTTTAAATTACTACTGAATATTATATAAAAGTTTTAATAGCATGTTATTTGATTTTAATAACAATATCATTAATGGGAGTATTTGGCTCAAATCTCATATCATTTTATACTTGAATCCTTAAGAACCCTTAGAATTGTTGAGTTTTTTTTCGTTTTTTCAACAATAAATGTGAATCATTATAAATGGGTTGATTTTTTAGCTATGATTTTAATGAATCGATGACAAGTGTTAATGGTTAATGAAAACACAATCTACTACATGTTCTTGATGAGTGAGATAAGAAACTATAGAGGACATGAATATTCTTATGACTATAAAAGAATCAATAGAGGTGTAATTAGTCAATCATAACATTTTATTTTTTCCGTGAAAAAATATTCTTGAAGTAAAAGACATGTTTTGAAGAAAAAATAAATTGAGTTTGAATTTATGAGATTGGTTTTGTATTAATTTGATAATTCATGAAGAAATATTAATTAAAGAGTTTTGAGTTGATAATTAAGAAAAATTATTAAGGTAGTATATATTCATTTGTGTAACTAAAACTATGAACTTATATAATACATTAACATTAATAATTATTTTAAATATATTCAATTATGTTTTATATGTTCCTGAAGTAGTATAAAGAATTTATATATGGAAAAACGTAGATGGAGTTGTTTTTTGAATGAATTTTAGTATATTTTTTGTTTTTTAAAAATTATATAAATGTATATAAAATTTAGGATTTAGTCCTATAAGAGATTTTTTCTATGTAAATATTACCTAGCCAAAGGAGGATCCATGTATGATTAACTCAGAAAAATCAGAATATAATAAAGAATAATTCTACTCATTACTTTGGAAACATGTATTATATTTTATAATATTATTTTAGAACCTCAATTTTATGAACTTGGTTTGGAAGTTATAGTAACCTATATCAATGCTCCGAAGAAGAAGAAACCCTTGATCTCAATCTTCTTAGCTTAAATAGATCATATGAAATGAAACATAGATCATTGGGAACCTGAAAACTTATTAGTGGAAATTATTTTCAATAAGTTTATGAATGGTATAACATGTTTTTGAAGAATTTTATTGAGTTATTTGAAGGTAAATATATATTATTTTGAGTAATTTAATTATTCATAAGTTAAACTCCAATATTTTCATATATGTGTAAGTGTAAATCATGTGTTTCATAAGGCATGTAAGATTAAACTAATATTATTGAAGAATAAATTAAATTTATGGAAGATAAAATTATGGATATTTAAGAATTGTTATGAGTATCCATAGGATATAAAATATTAAATTTGGAGATCTAAATATGAATAAAATTAACCTCAAGGATATACTAATACAAAATATTAAATTACTAAGTTTGATAATTATTTTTGATAATTATTTTTAATTACTCGGTTAATTAAATATAAAAATTCATTTTTAGTTAGCATGTAACTAAAGATATGTCTATGAGCGATAGAGAAGGATAAAAAGTCATGATGATATTATTTATACCTTAATTATATGTACATATGATCATGTATTACTAGATTTTAAAATTTAAATTTTATTTAATAAATATAAGCCAGGAATTGTGAATAATTAAATGATTGAATTAAACAAATAATTTTAGGGAATAATTAATGGAGAGATTAATTTGGAGAAATACATATAGTATTGAAATAGATATTTTTTGGATAGTAAAATAGTATATTTAAATATATATTTCAATATATTATTTCTGGAAGGATAAAAGTATGGTTTTTCAGAATATCATCGAACAATAATTAAGGATTCAAAAAATAACGAATGTGTTTCATTATTATATTTATCAAAGATGATAAATTTTATTGGATAATATTTCACTAGTTTCTATAACAATATAACATTATCAATTTTATTAGAATTTCCATATTCAAAATTATACAAAATGAAATATCCTTAGGATTATGATGAGATTATATATACTTATGAATATTAGTTTAGAAAATCATATGTGATATGGGTGAAAATATTATACTACTAGATAATATATTGTTTTTAAAGAAATATTAGAGAAAACTAAACAGAGGATAATCTCATTTAGAGTTTAGAAAGAATAAATAATTAGTGTGATAAAATATGATGATATTCTAGAATAATTTGATTAAGTGATGTGAAAAATATAGTACTGTGGATCATATGCATCAGGGTTGGCTGGTTCAATTATTGAGCTTTCAAAGGCTAACTAAATGTAGAGTAAGAAGATCTTTTTATTTTTTTATGAAGTATTGTAGATAATATAAATTATATCTTCACTTTAGTTGTAAAAACTTTTTTAAATTAGACGGATATAGTATAAATAACATTAAAAAGATAGAGTAGTGAGGAGATAGATTTAGGTTGTGATTGAAACCTTTATATCTATAATAAAATTTTCATGTTTGTGATACATCGTGTCTTAGACTCAACTTGAACACAATAAGTTTGTAAATACACTCATTTGGATCAAACCATATAAAGGACCTACATGATCTTGGATTTATATTTATATTAATTTCTTGTGGGTGTGGATAAATTTTATATGCTGATTAGATCTTTACATTAAAAATTCAAAAATCATCTTTTGAAGAAAATTGTAAAACTCTAATAACATCGATTCAACCCCTATACCAAGTGTTTATCAATCAATCGCCTTATAACTTCTTGTGGTGTCCAATCCAATTTTCCCTATGAAATATCCTATTATTTAAGAATATGTGGATAATAAAAAATATATATATATTAAATGAAACCTTTAGTTTTAAGGAAATAACTACCATTTATTAATGAACAAGATGATTCCTTTCTTAATTTCTCTTAGTCGAGATGATATCGGTTCGTTAAAAATTTGATTTACTCCAATCAAGTATGGTCCCCCAAAATTTGATGATAATAGAAATTATGAGGTATCTTTTAGGGTAATAAATTAAATATTGGTATCATAATCTAAAAATGTATATACCTAGATTATTGGAATCAAAATATATTATATATTTGGGATACACTTGAAAATACTTCTAAATTGAATGCCAATGTGAAGGAATTCAAGGTATACCTTTTTAGAGATGAGTTTGATGATATCAAAATAGATGATGATGAAGCTATTAATGATTGTTTCATAAGATTAAAATATATTTTCAATAATATTAATGTTTTAGTGAAATTTTGTAATTTATTATCTAAATAAAAAGAATGGTGTGACTGAGGATTATGATTCATTTGGGTTTTACTTGAGTGGTAAATACTCCACGTAATCATGAATCAGGAATAGGTTCAAAACCAGTAGGGAGAAATTTTTTATAGGTATTTTAGTAGTACAATAGAAGGTACTATTACAGTATTGTAGCACTATAGTGGTGTGGGTACTATAGTTAGTGCTATATGAGGCATTTTATTAGCATTATTATTCATCCCAAATGGGATTTTGGGAAAAAAATGGGCCTATGGGCCATAGGGCCTTCAGGGAATCGATGTCCCTTAGGAAAAAGAGCCTTTGGGCAATAAAGAACAAAATTTTAGGCCTTCATCCATGAAAATATTAGGTCATACATCATAGGAGAATGACCTAGAATAGGAATTAGATTAAGTAGAAACCTCGAATAGGACTAATCAGTTTAAAAGAATGAAAGGGTATGGAAATGACCATCAGTTCTAGGCATTGTGAAACTATGCATGCAGAAATTCTATCGAATCATCTATATGAGTTTTGGAGCTAGTCACTATCACATAATCTAATGATGGGTATGGGATGTTCTAGTGTAGTCAGGTCTTTCAGACGTTGGGTCATATATTGGGACTTGTGCCTCTAGGAAAACAAATTATGTAAGGGTACCCTCTTAAACCATTTAAAAAATGGGATTATCCAAAAATAAATAAATAAAATAAAGTCTTTTGGGATTTAGAGGACTGAGGATGATGATCAAGAAGAAGTTACTCTAAAAACGGAATGGAAAAAACTAATAAACATTATATGGGTAAGAAAATTTTCTCTGAAGGGTGGATTATAAATATAATGAGAAAATAATATGGTGATAAAGACTTATAAAAAAAGAGGTATCCAAAAGACTAAGTGACCACTAAAAACAAAAAATATTTATGGATTATGTTAAATAACATGAATTTATTTCATACAGTAATAGGAAGGATTAAATGGGATACACCAAACATATTTTAAAAGATGGAAATAGTATTTTACTTGAATAGAATTGAAATATCGTTCTAGAAATCAGACTATTTAAGTGGTAGGATGAGAAAAAAAAAAGATAATCACTTTAAGAATAATTAAATTATATTTAATATTTACATATTTTGAGGGTCATAATTGTAAATTAAGACAAAATATTAAAAAACTAAATTGAAAATCTACTTTAAAGTATGAGGATCTAAACAAGGATCAATCAAGGTATCCTAATTCAAAAAATATCATGATTACTATGATAAAATATTTTAAAAAAAATAATATGAATCTTCAAAGCATGCTTTGATTACTTTTCTAAAAACATAAAATATACTCCAATAAAACACAATGATATAATTTTTTTTTCAAATAGTGCATGTTCTAAAAAACAATTTTGGGAATGTTTGGGCAAATAAAAATCATCAAAATTTTTCTCTTAATATAAAAGATTCAATATAATTAAGTGATAATACATTTTATCTTAGGGAAAAGGAAAAAATATAGGATGAAACATGATATAATTTAGTTTTAAAATATAATATTATAATTTTTATGGAAAAAATAGGTTTTAATGGAAATTATTTCTATTTTTGAGTTTATAGACATAATGTATATGTTATCTGATATAACATATCATTTATATGGAGAAAAATAATGAAATACTTTAGGTTTAAATACACTATGAATTTAAAAATCAATTTAGAAAAAGGTATGTTGTGAGAAGAGATCCACAAAATCTATACACTCTAGATAAATTTGAGTGTTAAACAATAAACATATAGAATAATTAATAAAAAAATTAATTGTTCAGGATACTTTTTTAGTACATTTCTTGAATAATTACACCAATATATTTGATTTTAGATATTTTAGAAAATATAAAAGATGGAGATGTCAATTATTATTGAGGTGGGTGTTAAATCAAAAAAACATCAGCCATGGATTTTTGATATTGGTTGTTCATCCAACATGACTAGAGATAATAAGATCCTTAAGAACATATAAAATTATGGGAATCCTTTAATTAGGTAAATTATCATTCCATAATGATTATAGGGCTTGATATAGCTTATATTGAGATAAAAAAAATTAAATTAAAATATTTTTTATTGATGGGATAAAACATAATCTGTTTAGTGATATCCAATTATGTGATGGTGTAAATGGGTTAATTTTTAGGAGGAATTCATGTATCCTCGAAATATTAAAAGATAACTAAATTATCACTAAAGGAATGAGAACTGTTGGAAATATATTAAAAATTAGATATTATGAAGTATCTTATTATTTGAGTTTCAAAGGTGAATAAAAATTATAGAACATGAGGCTTATCTATCTTAGTCAAAGAAGTATTAAAAATATTTTTAAAGGGAATTATTTTAGATACCATCTCTAATATGTAATTAAAATACATTTTCTATAAATTTTATGAATAGGGTAAATAGAGTTAGGAAGTCACAAAATAGTATAAATGCACTCAATTTTACCACTTGAATAAATTCATTATGGTTTATATAAGAAAAGTATATATAAGTCAATAAAATATGATGTTTATTTCCTTACATTTTTGGTTAATTTCACCAAGATGAAAATGATATTTTTATGAATCACATGTCTGACACTATGGAGAAATCCAAATTTTTCAGTAGAGAGGTTGATAATGATCATAGAGTTTTTTTCTTAATGTCTATAACTAATAATGGGAATGATTATACAAGAAATAAGTTTTATTAATATATCTCAAAAAATGAATAAAACATGAGTACAATATTCCTTAAACTCCACAGTAAAATAGTGTTTCTAAAAAAAGAATATAATTCATATTGAAAAAGGAAAAAGTATACTGCTTACTTCGATCACTCAAAATTATTTTATAGATAAGTCTTTTAAACAATATTTCATAAACAAAACATATTCATGTTGAGGCCTAGATAAAATATGATTTCTAATAAAATATTATTCCATAAAAATCCATTAGTAAAATGTTTCAATTTTTTTTTGTATTCCATGCTTAGTAAAGATCAAAAACTAAAGTTTATAAAACTTTAATGAAAAATATGATGAAGATATTTTCTTGGGTTACCTTTTGAATGGGAGGAGCTAAAAGTATTAAAATAGGAGGTTTAAAAAACTACTTGGCTACTAAGATGTAGAGGTTGTTGAAAATAATATCAACATAAGTTATTTAAAAGGATTAATTTTTTATTATTTTTATGTTGAAAATTTGTTAATTTTATTAAAATTAAATCATTTTAAAGATAAACATACTTTATACAAAATTTATAATATTTAAAAATAATTCAACGATGAAATATAAGTTTCTTATAAAAAGAAACAAAATTATGGGAAGTTATAAAATCAAATGGAAAATAATAATATCATTATAATATAGATTCCCCAATACTAACATAAAGGGGATTGATATTTGAGAGTCTAATAACACTTATATCACATGTTGATACATATTCACTAAGTGAGGTTGTTCCAAAAATAAAATAGATAAATGATTTTAATGAATATTTGGATCATATTTATAATTTTATCATTAAGGTTATGCTAGGGAATATATGTAAATAGGTAATGCTAAAACATTATGTTCATCATTTCTCTCATATAGGATGAATTATGGAAATATCTATTATCCAAAGTGGAGAAGGTATACAACATTTAACAAAAACCATGTAGAGTATTCAAAAGATTTTTTTATTGATAAAAGGTTTAGAAATGAGTGATTTTATTAAGGGGGTCATCAATTTCTTCATCTATAAATTTATTATCATTTAGGGATGGATTTCTATTAAAAATGTGATTTTATAGAATTTTCCAAGTTAGGAAATTTATTTTTTATAAAGGATCTCATTTGATAGATAATTTAGTTATGTTAAAGTTGAAATAAAATAAATAAGTGTGAACTGACTAACCCTTGGGATTATATAGTGATTTTTTATTTATTATAAACACTAAATGATAATAATTAAGAAGAATTATAATAGTGGTGACTTTTGAGATGTGATTTTAATGAACCACAGATAGGTTTAAGTTGTTTATAACATCATGTTATTATTGTGTGTGTGGATAAACTAAAAAAGATGATGATATTATTTTATAGAAAAATGGTTCTAGATGGAATTAATGATATTACTCATTATGTTTTTGGAATGAATAAATATGTATATTGCAGAAAACATACTTAGATAAAGAAATTAATTGAGTTTTAAGTTCATCTAGTTGGTGTGGAATTTATTTGATAATTAATTAGATACTATTATTGAATGTTTTTTTAGTTAATAATTAAGAAGAATTTTATTAGTAGTGGTGGTTCATTAATGAACCTAAAATTAAATGCATATATGTATCATTGTATTTTATAATTTTAACAATATATTCATTAATGTTTAATGATTTATTAGAGTAGTTTAATGAATTTTTATATGGATAAAAATAACTAGATATATTTTTTACGATGTCTTTTAATTGATTTGAGGTGTTTGAATATGTATTGAGATAAATTCAAATTACATGAGTTAAATTCAAGATGACTTTTTTTCTAAATAGGAAACTAATATCTATTTGAAGAGATACATATACTTAACTCAGTATAATTAGTCTATACGTAAGAATAAACAAGTTTTTTATTGTTCTCAAAATAATTTTTTTTTTGTAATTCTCTTCAAGAATATTAACTTTTACAAAAAAAATTGAAAGTTATGGAATCTGATGTTAGTTTCCATCTAATAAAGATAATTATGAATAAAATAATCATACATTAAAAATATCAACTGGAATGAAATTAACATTTTATGGACCAGAAACATTTCATAATGCTAATTATTTTCCTAAAAGTTGAATAATGTAATTTGATGTTATTGAAGATGAACAATTTATTATAATATCAAAGGGTAAGAGATAGAATAATTCAATATTTACAAGTTAATATCTATGTTTTTCATAGGTAAATAAGGGTAACAAATAATTTTTAAATGAAATTTAAGATTTAATTGATCTTATATAAGAATAAGTTGGAGTTATAAAAGATACTTTTGAGGCTATGTTATAATAATTATATGTTTCTATAGGAAACAAAAGAATAAATTAAAAACATTCAGATCTTGGGAATATTAACTATAATTATCCACTTATAGTAAAGAATAAATGTTTGTGTTTGTGAATTAATTCTAATAATTATGTATTATTATTTTTATAAATAAATATCACAATTCAATTTTAGATATACAGTGACTTAAGATATGTGTTTAATATACAGGGAAGGTTACTAAATCATGATTATATTCCTCACAATTAAATTTTTTTGCATGTTAATGTGAATTCATAGATTTTAAAATGATAATTATGTGGATGAAAGAAAACCCAATAATAGTTTGGATTAAATTATGAATTTTAATGAATAATTAATTGAGAAAATAATGTGGATAAATTTATATAGAATTAAAATAATGGTTTTATGAGTGTCAAAGATAAAATCTCAATATATATTTGAACAATATATTTAAGGAATAATTAAGGTGAGGTTTTTGATATGATCATTAAATGATAAATATGGATTTTAAAAATATATTATTATTTTCAATAGATTAAAACTGGGTTATTTTCTTGAATAATATTTCCTATATTTTAGAAGGATGATCATGTTACTTATTTTTATAGATTTTATATATTAAAAATAATTAAAATGATATTTGCCTATGATTATTATGATATTATAAGTAGATTATAATATGAGTTGAAAAAATATATGAGAGATGGGTGATGATATTAAATTATTAGATGATCTATTATTATAAAAGAAAAAATATAAAAAACATAGTGAAGAGAACCCATAAAATTATTATTTAACATTCAATCTCTTGAGGAAGAATAAATATAAATAGTGAGAATATTTAATGATATTATATAACTAAGTATATTTATCATAAAATAAAGTAGAATAATAAAAGAATTAATTTATTTTTAAAATATATTATGGTTGATCATATGCATCAATGTAGGAATGTTCAATTATTAATACAAAATATCTTTTCATTTTGGCTAGAGCACATTATCCAAATTGGATCGATATAGTATAAATAAAAATTAGGAGATATGGTTTCCATGATATAGTTCTGGGTTAAGTATGATAACTTTTCATTTATAATCACATTATTATATTTGTGATTTATTTGTATAATTGAATTAACCCAAATATTTCAATAACATAGATACCCACGTAGAGATTGAACCTTATAAAAATCAAATGAGAAATTTTATTTCTATTTATATTCATTTAATGTGGGTGACGTTTAGTATTAGATGTTGATTATATCTTTATCTTAATAACTCATAGAGGTTAATTTGTGGAAATTTTGAAAAAATTGTTATCATTGATTTAAACACCCTTCACAAGTTCAACTAGCCATTCACCTGGGTACTTGAATCCCATCTCTCATTCATCATGATTTTAAATGTTTACTATAGTCCGTGTCCCCTAAAATGTTGTACATAAAACCTCTTCAAATGGTATTTTTCATGGGTGTTGATGAATAAAAATCACAATCTATTTTACCAAAATATATTTTTACAAAAATTAAAAATTAGTACAATTTTCTTTATATATAAAATAAAATAGTGTGCAATTGATCTATGACAACCCTGTTGTTTATTACACAATTAAACATGATTTATTACATAAAATTTACTTGATACAACAAAGAAGATAGAGAGGTATAGTGTCTTTGGGGATTAAGATCATTATATAACAACTTAAAACATGAGACACAACATATTTATTGAAATCTTCCTTTACATGACCACTACATTCCCTCTTACTTATCATTGCATAAGATAACTTGAGGACATGCATAAGAAAATGGTGATCTATAAAGCCGAGTAAGGGAATAAACATAGAATAACATGAGTAATACAATATAATTTAGACAATAGGAATATCAATAAATCATAATAGAAACATGAACATAAAGGCATGATAAATTATGATAATCATAACATGGAAATGTGGCAACAACACTTAACATGGATTTAGCATGAGCCAAGGCTCATTGCACATGGAGCATGAGTAAACCCTCATTGAATAATAAGCATGAGTATACCCTCGTTGAAAATTAATTTTCATCGTTCAACACCCATTTCACATGATGTATCATAATACTATAATTTTCCAAATGCATTGGAGCTCTATCAGGGTGCACCATTCTTAAACATGTCATTTCATGCATAAGTGTGCCACATGGATCATATAACATGGAATCAATCAACATCATAAGTTATTACATGATTATGTAATGTGGAATAAATAAATTAATGTAACATTCAATATGTATATGTTCATAATGGTGAATACCCTTGATAGAGACATGGGTATGGTATTCACTACACAATGATCTTGGCTTGGAAAAGGCGGTGCAATTTCGGCAGCATAACTGCGTGACATAAGGATTTATGAAAATGTTTGATTAAAGATAAATGGGTGTATCATCATATTTAAATGAAATGGGCATTATGTGGGTCATATATATACATGTCCCAAAAAATGTAATGGAATTTAGATTCATAATACAAAAGAATTACTTCGATGTAAAAGAGGAGAGAGAAATCCCTCACAAAATTTCAGCATGGTAATGGGTGTACATGGGAAGAATTAATGAGAGAGAAAGTGGTATCCCATCATCCAAACATAAATAGGGCAGAATGGGGATGGTGTGAAATTATACCCCAATATTCATAATTTAAAACAAAAGGGCATAACAATTTAAAAAAAAAATTGGACAAAAATGAGAAAGGAATAAATCCCTTACTTGGAAGTGTGAACCCAAAAGCTTGGGAGAGGCTTGAGAGAGGATTATTGGGAGAATGGGGAACCATGGGAGGATTATAGAGAGTTGAGGGTAGGTTTTGGTCAAACTTTAAAGGCTTTGAGAGAAGAGGGAGTGGGAGCTTGGGTGGGTTTATATAGGAAAGGAGATGGAATTCTTTATTATTTAGGTTTGGGACACCTCACATTAAACAAATCAAAACCACAAACCAGCCCATGTTTTTTCCCATGGTTTTTGAAAATGGGGATTGGAAAACAATTCTATATTAGTCCAGTGGTCTAAACTCTTACATTAATTGGGTTGCTTATATGGAGGTGAGTAACACTCTTAAGGAAAAAAATTTAAAAAGAAAAAAACTTTTATAAGTCATGGAGGGTCCACTAAAGTTTTTAAAATAAATAAAACAAATCCCAAATCACATTATTTTAATGGTACAACATATATTGGGTGAATTTAATGTTTATATTATTTTATTACATCAGTATTGGGTGATTATGATGTCATAAAACACATTATATATTTAAACGGTATTTAATTTTTACCCAAAAATTTGACTGTTTCAGAAACTTATGAAAAATTCACTATTGGATAATTTTGACATCCTGATTCCAAAAATATTATTCATTTTATGTAAATAATTTTTGAAATATGTGAATTTTTAATTTTAAAATAGAAAACCGATATTTATAAAAAAATCATGGGTTTTGATAAAATTAGTTTTCAAACGTTAATAAAAATTACAATTGCATTCATAAAAATTATATGACCATTTATATTTAATAAAAATTAATTTAATAATATTTTATGAAAATATTATTTAATTCAAAAATCCATTAATTCATCAAGATATATTTTTTAGTTGAATATTAACTAAAAAATACTATTTGGGATTTAAAAACTATTTATGAGGTAATAATAATAAAATGAATGTAAATTCTCAATAAAAGAATAATGTAAATAATCATAGTACTAGGGTCTTGTTACATAACCCTATAAAACACCCATATATGACCTTTGGGTAAGGTGCACAGTGGTGACAGACTCTTGGGGCGGCTCAGATGACATTGATCGAGTGGTAATCCTTATCAACTTCCACTTCCCTTGTAGGTGGTTCCGCTCGAGCTTTACGTATTCGATCTCATCATGTGATTGTTAAAGTGAGAATACCAATAATGCCACCTCCTTTCCGAGCTCTAAAATATGGGATTCGTGTGGGGAAAGTCTACTGGATGAGGTGATCGCTTCCTTTTCCTGTGTAAATTTGATTTGTTAAAGACCTATATTTATACTAATCATGTGATCACTTTTCAACTGCTATATTAGAAAATGGACACAATTTTTAATGGTATTCTAAAATAAAAAACATAAAACCAAATAAATTCATACATTTTACATAACCATAAGAATGTATTTAAATAGACCAAGATGAATTTTCATTAATGAATCTTTGGGTCGTTACAATCTTCCCCCCTTAAGAAATTTCTCCCTCAAAATTTTCTTTTCCCACACTAAAAAAAATGTGGGTAACTCTATTTAATCACTTACTCTAATTCCAATATCTCTTATTCAAACATTTAGTTTGGCCACAAGACCTTGATGAGGGGCATTGTCTTATTTCCTAGATATTTTTCTCAATGATCAAAGATCCTCATGGGTTTTTCCACATAAGAAAGATCATCCTCTAGCTATACTACCTATGAAGAGAGTGCATGTGAAGGGTCTTGTACGTACTTCCTTAAGAGGGATGCATGAAAGAACTCATGTACTTTGGCCATGGTATTTGGAAGTGATAGTCGATAGGCCAAAACCCCGACACGATCAAGAATATCAAAGGGGCCAATGTACTAAGGAATTAACTTCCCATTATTTCCAATCCTCATACCTTCTTCCATAGAGATATGCGTAGAAATACCATGTCTCCAATTTTAAACTCAAGGTCTCGTCGACAGTTATCTATATAACTCTTTTGTCGAATTTGGGCTGCCTTGATATACTACTGAATGGTTTTTACCTTCTCCACCATTTCTTCGACCATTTCTATTCCAAGAAGCTTATGATCACTAACATCATCTCAACATGTCGTTGTTATACACCTCTTCCCATATAGGGTTTCATACGGTTCCATTCAGATGCCTGAGTGGAAATTTTTATTATAAGAGAAATCAACCAGAGGAAGATATTGATCCCACACTCCTTTGAAGTCCATTTAGAATGCTCCCAACATGTCCTCATGTGTTTGTATAGTCCGCTCGGATTGGCCATTAGTTTTAGGATGATAATTCATACTAAAGTTCATCTTAGTATCCAGAGCATGTTAAATACGCTTCCAAAACATAAAGGTGAATCTTGTAACTCAATCGGATACAATCAATAGTGGTACCCCAAGAATACTTACCACATATTTGATGTATATTTGTGCCAGTTGATCCAATGAGAAAAACTCCTGAATTGCAATGAAGTTTACAGACATTGTAAGACAATCCACAATAACCCAGATTTCATTGTTTCCTTTGGATGTCTTCAGAAATCTAGGGGAGAAGTCTACGGTGATGTTCTCTCATTTCCATGCTGGTATGGGTAATGGTTGCATCATCCCCTAAGACTTTTGTCTCTCGGCCTTCACTTGCTGACACACAAGGCACTTTGATGTAAATTCAGCGATCTCCTTCTTCATATTATCCCACCAATAATTACCTTATATATCCCAATATATCATTGTGTTTCCTTGGTGAATAGATAAATTTGAACTATGTGCATCATCCAAAAGTTCCTTCTTTAGCTCTAAACTTGATGGAACACATAGTATTTTCCAAAATCTCACAATTCCTTCTTCATTAACATTGAACTACAAGGATTTCCCTCTTCTAATAGCTTCCACTTTTTTTTGAATTCCCACATCATCCTTTTGAGCATCCTTTAACCTTTCCAAAAAAGACGGTTAAGAAATCATTTGTGAAAGGATTGATGATATTCCCTTATTTATGATTCCCATGTCTATCTTCATCAAATCTTAGAAGATTGGATTCTTTTAAATTCTCATCAATGATAGAATTGATGGGTCCTTTCTACTTAGAGAATTTTCCACCTTGTTCCCTTTCCCAGGGTGGAAATGGATTGAGAAGTCATTGTCTTTGATCAGCTCTAACCATCTTCGTTGGTGCAAGGTCAATTCTTTCTGTGTGAATATATACTTGAGACTTTTTTGGTCCCTATATAGTTCACACTTCTCCCCAAAGAGATAATACCGCCAAATGTTTAATGTGAAGATCACCATAGAAAACTC
The DNA here is from genome assembly GCA_963277665.1 of Viscum album. Taxonomy (NCBI): domain Eukaryota; kingdom Viridiplantae; phylum Streptophyta; class Magnoliopsida; order Santalales; family Viscaceae; genus Viscum; species Viscum album. The sequence goes on from OY728130.1 coordinate 506,685,100, forward strand.
CAGATCACATGTTGGATAATTCTGCCCATGAACCTTTAATTTCCCTGAAGCATAGGAAATGACTTTATCATTTTTCATCAACACACATCCTAGTCCCTTTATTGAAGCATCACTAAATACGACAAAAATTTCTCCACTTGTGAGTAAAGTGAGAACAGGCAAAGTGATAAGCCTCCTTTTCAACTCCTTGAAGCTTTCTTCACATTCATCACTCCAAGAAAACGTTACTCCCTTCTGAGTTTTCTTGGTAAGTGGGTAGGAAAATCATGAGGAATTTCTCACAAATTGTTGATAATATCCATATAATCCCAAGAAGCTATAGATATCTGTTACCGATTTTGTCCTTGGCCATCCCTCTATTACAGTTTCCTTGGAGGGATCCACAAATATTAGATTTCTTGTGATGATATGGCCCAAGAATAAGACCTCCTTCAACCAAAACTCACACTTTTTGTACTTTTCATAGAGCTTCTCTTTTCCCAAGTTCTCTAGTACATTTCTTAGATTCTCCTCCTTATCTTCCTTGGTTTTGGAGTATATTAGAATATTATCTATAAACACTATGAAAAATATCTCAAGGTAATTCCTAAAGACTCAATCCATAACGTCCATGAATATTTCTGGAGCATTAGTGAGCCCGAAAGTCATTTCTATGAATTCATAGTGCCCATACCTTGTACGAAAAGTAGTCTTGGGGATATCTTCCTTCTTAACTATTACTTCACAATATCCCAACTGCAAATCCACCTTCAAAAAGCATTGTGCTCCATGTAGTTGATCGAACAACTAATCAATTTGTGGGAAAGAATACTTGTTCTTTATCATGATTTTGTTAAGCCCACAATAATCGATGCAAAGGTGCATTGACCCATCCTTCTTCTTGATGAATAGGACTAGTGCACCCCATGGTGAAGCACTTGGGTGTATAAACCCTTTATCTAGATTCTCCTATAGTTATTTTTTCACCTCCTAAATCTCCACAACATATATTTTATATGGAGTCCTTGATATTGGAAACTCCCCAGGTATAAGGTCAATTGAGAATTCAGCATCTCTTCTAGGAGGAACTCCAGGAAATTCCTCAGGAAACACTTCAAGAAATTACCTCACAATAGGCTTGTCTTCAAGAATAGTTGCCTCCTTAGAATCAATCATCTGAGCCAGATAAGCGTGCTCATAGGGCAGTAATATCCACACTTAAGATGATGGAGCTAAAAAAGATTAATCTTCCTCATTGAACTTGTCCAGAATCGGGGGGTCGATTCTCTACATGGGGAGTGATTTCCCTCTTATGACAATTTATGTTGGCTCTTTATTGGGAAAGTCAATCCATGCCAAGAACTACATCAAATTACACCAGAGGGAGTATGGTCAGGTTCACTGAGAAGTTCAATCCGTCTATTATGATAGGGGAGGAGTTATATTCATGGGATGCATTGAGTTCCCCATTTTTCATACTCACCGACATCTTTACTTACATGATTTGTGGTGGTGTTGATATTGTTCTACTATACTTTTGGGATATAAAATAATTCTTAGAACTATGGTCAAAAACCCTACCCTTCACTTTTTGATTCTGGTTCTACTCTATCTAATATATACTTAGGGATGAGTATCGTAAATAGTTAAACACATAAATCGGCATCCAAAGAAAAAGATGGATGACTTATAAATAATTTTTATTTCCTTAACTTATGAATCTATATGCTTCAATCTATGTTATCCATGATCTAGTTTCTAACATATACTCTTGGAGTCATTTTTTTAAATTCCCTTAAGAATGGTTCATACTAAGCTTATTAATTTACCAAAGAATATCCCCTAGGAGTTTCGTAACCAAGAGTGAAGCAAGGCCTGTTGTCGTGTACCAAGATACCCCGTATCAAGCTCAAAACTCCTTGTCGGGGTTTTCACCCCTAGGTAGATATGTTCTAGAGATGCCTCTACCTTCTCGTATCGAGACAGAGATGTATTTTCTTCATAAACCACTTACTCAATACCCACCAAAACTTGGGGATGTTATTATTATACATAGTCTTGTCTCTAAGGATTCACTATAGTTTTCTAATCATAATCCTAAAAATAACTAAACTTATCCTCTGATACCAACTATTATAACCATGTTCTTTATTACACACTTAAGCATGATTTATTACATAAAATTCACATGATACAATATAGAAGTTCAAGAGTTCTAGTGTCTTTGGTGATTAGGATCATTACATAATAACTTTAAACATTAAATACAACATCTTTATTTAAATATTCATTTACATGACCACTACATTCCCTCATACTAAGCATTGGATGGGATAACCTGAGGACATGCATAAGAAAAGGGTGTGTTATAAAGCCCAGTAAGGGAATAAACAAGGAATAACATGAGGAATACAATATATATTAGACAAAAGGCATATCAATGGAGAACAAGAGAAACATGAACATAATGTAATGATAAATAATGATAATCATAACATGGAAATGTGGAAACAACACTTAACATGGAATTAGCATGAGCTAATGCTCATTGCACATTGAGCATGAGTAAACCCTCATTTCACATGAAGCATGAGTAAACCCTCATTTCACTTGAATTAGAATGGGTCAACACCCATTTCACATGATGTATAATAATACTATACTTTACCCAATGTATTATAGCACTATTAGGGCGCACCCTTCTTAAACATTTCATTTTATGCATAAGTATGCCACATGAATCATATTACATAGAATCAATAAAAATAATAAGTTATTCCACAATTAAGTAATGTAGAAGAAACACATGAATGTACCATTAAATATGTTTATGTGAATAGTGGTGAATACCGTTGATAGATATATGGGTAGGTATTCACTACACAATGATCTTGGCTTGGAAAAACGTAGTGCAATTTCGGCAACATAACAGCGTGACATAAGAATTCATGAATATGGTTGATGAAAGAGAAATGGGTGTCTCATAATATTTATATGAAATGGACAGTACAGGGGTCATATAGATACATTTCCCAAAAAAATAAATGGAATTTCAATCAATAATAAAAAATAATTACTTAGATATAAAAGAGAAGAGATAAATCCCTCATAGAATTTTGGCATGGTAATGGGTGTACATGGGAGGAATTAATGAGAGAAAAAGGGGTCTCCCATCATCCAAAAATAAATAGGTCAGTATGTGTGCGGTGTGAAATCATACCCCAACATTTGTAATTGAAAACAAAAGGGTTTAACAACTTAAAGAAAATTGTAAAAAAATGAGAAAGGAAGAAATCCCTTACTTGGAAGTGTGATCCCAAAAGCTTGAGAGAGGCTTGAGAGAGGCTTCTTTGGAGCATGAGGAACCATGGGAGGATTATAGAGTGAGGAGGGCAGGGGTTGTTCCAAATCCAAAGGCTTTTAGTGATGAGGAAGTGGGATCTTGGGTGGGTTTATATAGGAAAGGAGAGGGAATTCTTTATTATTTAGGTTTGGGACACCTCACATTAAACTAATCAAAACCACAAATCAGCCCTTGGTTTTTTCCCATGTTTTTTTACAAAGGGGATTGAAAAAATAATAATTTATAGGTACAATGGTCCTACTTCATGAAATAATAGGTTTTTTTATATGTAGGTGAGTCACACTCTTAAGGAAAACAATTTAAAAAGACAAAATGTTTTATAAGTCCTGGAGGGTCTACTAAAGCATTGTAAAATAAATCAAATAAATCTAAAACCACATTATTTTAATGGTAAAACATATATTGTACAAAATTATTGTGTATTGTACTGTATTACATCACTATTGGGTCATTATGATGTCCTAAAACACATTTTATATTTAAACGGTATTTAATTTTTACCCAAAAAAATCGACGGTTTCAGAAACTTATGAAAAATTAACCATTGGATAATTTCGACATCATGATTCCAAAAATAATATTAATTTTAAATTAATAATTCTCTAAATATTTGAATTTTTTCTTTTAAAATAAAAAATTGTTATTTATCGAAAATTCATGGGTTTTGATAAAATAACTTTCAAACCTTAATGAAAATTATAATTGCATTCATAACAATTATATGAACATTTATATTTAATGAAAAGTAATTTAATAATATTTTATTAAAATATAATTTAATTCAATAATCCATTAATTCATTGATATTGATTTTTTAGTTGAATATTAACTAAAAATACTATTTGGGCTTTAAAAACTATTTACGAAGTAACAATAATAAAATGAATATATATTTTGAATACAAGAATAATGTACATAATCATAGTAATAGGGTCTTGTTACAAAATACCTTGAAATACCCAAGTAATACCTTAGGGTAAGGTGTGTGATGGTGAAAAAATCTTAGGGTGGCTCAGATAACATTGCTCGAGTGGTAATCTCTGTCAACTTCCACTTCTCTCGCAGGCGGTTCTGCTCGAGCTTTACGTATTCAAGTTCTTCTTGGGATTGGTCAAGAGTGAATCCCAATGACCCCACCTCTTTTCCAAGCACTAACAAATGGGATTTTTATGGGGAATGTATACTGGATGAGGCCATTTCTTCCTTGGTCCGATTAAATTCGATTTTTTAAATCCCATTATTTATACTAATCATGTGATCATTGTTCAACGGCTATATTAGAAACGGTCACAATTCATAACGGTATTCTAAAATCCAAAACAAAAAACCAAATAAGTTCATATGTTTTACATAACCCTAAGGACACATTTAAATAGACTAAGAGAAATTTTCATTAATGAATCTTGGGGTCGTTACGTGATCACCTTGAGTTTATGTGGTATTTTAAAGGAAAAGTACCCTTCATACTAAGGGTATATAGATATGAGAATTGTGGTTGGTGGTACACATTTTATTGTTGATCTCTTTAATGGATACATTCTAACAGTTAATTTTAATCATAAAATATTCAAATTATTCATTTTTTCTATTCTATAGGGTTTGAACATTGTAATTTTATGATTTCAAATCCCTTTCAAAATGCGTCTTTACTTATGTTTTCTTAAAGGAGGCCCTTGAAAATACTCCCAAACATTCTCCTATAACATGACCATATTGGTAAAGACACTATAATTCCACCATTAGTATTTTATCTTCCCCTACTATAGTCAACTCATCTTGTGTCTAAAACCATAAAAATATAAAATTTACAAATTATTTTTTTAATAAATTTTGTGAAACTAAATTTATGCTATTTAAAACAAAAATATAAATTCTATATTTTTTGTTTAATAATTAAATAATTTTTCTTTTATACATTTCTCTCATTAAATATGACATGAAATTTAATAGTGAAACCCATAAAGTCATATTGATTAATCTATTTATAAACATATATATAATATATAGTTTTTTTCATGAAAGACATTAAATTATTTTTATAAATTCTAAGTAAATACTATTTTTTCGTAATTTTAGTATACCTAATCCATGATTTTTAATAAGGGTAATTTTTTTGTGATGTACATTTTAAATACTCAAAAATCCATTTCTATTTTAAAATTTTCTACTTATGAATTTGGATACATTTAATTTTTCATTTTAAAAATAAATTGAATTCAATTAAAAACTAAATTAATCTCTCCACCTCATATAAAACAATAAATGAATAATAAATACATTGGGTTATGATTCATTGATATATATAACTAGTGTTTGAGTATTAACATTCATACAGTTATCTATTGAAATTACGTGTATACCCAACGGGGGAGAATTTTAGTACATTATTTATTGGAATTTGTTTCTTACCATGAAGATTTTATATAGAAACGAGTTATCTGCAATTTGAAGAAATAATCTTGAAGATTATATCCATATAAAATGAAACAATATTTTCAAATAAGATCAACCAAATCATTAACAATAGAATATTAATGACCGTGAATTTTGAGAGAGATAACTCGTATCAAAAATACCATATATTCTAGATGAAATTGATTGATAAATTAAACCATGATATAATTTATGGTAATATTATATGGTTTTTAAGAATAATGATTAAAGTTATATATTTTTTTATTTATTAGCATGGGATATTCAAAAAGATAATTTTAGGCCATGAATAAATTTAAAAAACATTCTTACATTATTCTTTCTATGTTAGGGAGCTAAAAGGAAAACTACCCAATTTGAAAAAAAAATAAGATAATTATTTAGAAGATCATGTTGTTTTCAGTAAAAAGAATTTCATGGTGAATCCAATATGGTTTAAATTTAAAAAGAAACAAATATGAAAAATCTAGAAAATATTATGTATTAAAGACATAGATTTTAATTTCTAAATTTGACCAATAACTCCACACCATTGTAGATCAAGGTCACACTATATTTTGTATGATGGTAGTGAAATTTTAATGTTCTTATCTCAATAATTGTTTTAAAAAATAATGATAATCTTCATAGACATAATTTAATATTTATTGAAAAATTTTACTACCCTTTAAGTAGTATAACACATAGAACCAAGATTCAGAATATTATATATTCGTATAAGATTTTAGTTATTTTTTCTTGGTTAATAATAATTAATGATAAAAATTCATGTATTTTATAAAAATAAAAAGTGATTAGAGATATATAAATATAATTAAAAACATATATACATGTGTGATAAAACATTACTAGTGATATTTAATTAAAAATCATGTTAGAACTATGGATGTTTGTTCATGGAGATAGTTGTAACATTGAGAGAATGATATAAGTGTCTTGTTGCGTTTATTATGAATCAATGATGCATATTGATTGTTTGTAATATTGTTTTCTTAATATAAGTTTAATATATGTTTAGAGAAATATAGATAAAGTTTGAGAGTGGATCTAGTTTAGGATGATTAGACCCCTTCATAGATGGGTTTCCTTTTTCATGGTGGAGCTTACTAAGGGGAGGTAATAATGCATGGATAAATTTTATAAAGATGTTGTGATGTAAAAAAAAACTTTTCCTGATGGGATAATTATTTATGTCATAGTGGAGGAAATTTTAATGAAACATAAATGAGGTGTAAACACTTTTTATTGGGAAACATGATTATGGTCTTAATGGTTGAGAAACATAGGATGATAGTCTTTGAGGTGACTTCTATTAATTCCATTGTATGATTATAAATTCCATTATATATATATTTTTGAATTATTGGATAATTGGTTTCATCAATGTTCTTCAGAAATGATCAACCCGTGTAGGGACAATAAGGGGGATATATCATGGTGTAGTCAGTTTAGAATATCAGGTTTTGATGGGATGAATTAAAAATGAGAAATATGTCACCAAAAATGCCATAGGGAAATGATTATTAAATATATATTTTTAATTCCATATCCATGATGAATTTATTTAATGTTGATTTATGATATGATCAACTTTGAAATTTAAAATAGTTGATATGGTCATGATATAGAGTTGCTAGAATCCGTGATATCTATTGGTTAAGTGTTGAGGGGGGCCTCACCATGCATCAGTTGATAAGTATTATATTATGGTACAAACATTTATGGAAAAATAAATTATTTATGATTATCTTGATTTTGTAAACTAAATTGAATTAATTTATGACTTTAATTAATTAAAAAATATTAAAGAATAATTAATTTCTAACATGTAGAATTTTGTGGTGGATATATTTAAGAGTTAAATTGAGATTTATTTGTTTGAAAATAAGGGGGTTAATATATATATATATAGGAATAAACTTATTAATTCAAATCTCTGGAAAATGGGAAACTTTTGTTGTAAGAAATACATTGATACCTTTGAATTAAAAGGGATTTTAGAGAAAAATAATAACACCCTTTATGTTTATTATTCATCAAATTATATGCATTCATTGTGAGTGATCATTGATGCATATATTTTCTTATAACACTTTCTTAAAGTATTATGTTAATAAAGATAAAGAGTGTGTGAACCTTGGATCCGCAATTACATTGTTAAAAATTTGTTATAGCCTTGGGGCTATAGCCATGGGTGGGATACCCATGGATATATCCAACTTATAGCCATTAGAAAAAGTTCTCATTCATAGAAGAAAGATATATCCATAAAAAACTATTAATGCGGCTATATATTATATTTTTTATGTACAAATATCATAGTAAATGTTTTTTCCATGGGAAGGGTATAAGGAAGATCTATAACTAACCAAATACCTTCCTGTGAATATAGGAATACATAACAACATCATATATCCATGGGTTTATATTATCATGGCTACAGGAGGCCTATACCAACATGCACATTTTATCATGTCTATATACCATCACATGAGGACCTTATAACCATAATAAATTATTCTTATGGTTATAGTTATCACACATGGACCATGTATCCATAGGCATAAGTTCATGGGGTTATTGGATACTTATTGGCATGGACATATATGTGTGTGTGTGTTTATAGACCTTCACCCAAGACTATTTATCCATGGGAACATTTACCTGTGGTTACATATGGAATATATTTATATTGTCTTATTTCCATAGAAATTGGTTCCCAAGAAATAGACAACATTATAACTAATTTAATTAAAAAGTATATGTTTTAAAATTATATATATATAAATATATAGATTTATATAAATTTTTTGAGTAAAGTGGTAGTGTATTTCATATTGTTGGTGCAAGATCTAGATTTAAAACCCTTTAGGTTATTATTTTTATGTTCACTCTATAACCATAGGCATGGTTCTTATGGATATAAGTTTTCTCTATAGACCATAATATTTTCATGGGAACCATACTCATTGATGTAGGGCCTAAATCGACCTAGTTATAGCCACTGGAAACACGCATGGCTATGAGTTTACTAAATAGACTATGTTTCACATAAAACCAATTATATCAATTTTCTATAGCCATTATCTATGACTGTAGATATAAATCTTGGAGGATATAGTTGTAAACTAAAAAATAATGTGTATGTGGGAAATATCCACAACCAAGGATATAGGATATAAACATTTTTTACTTATGTGGATATTTTATAAAAAAAATTAATCACATATATTAAGTACTCACATCCCCTGTAACATCAACACTTCATCGATATATTCTCCTTAGAGTATCCATTAAAGGTGAACTAAGCAAAATATTAGTGTTTCCACATTTACATTACATATTCAAATTGATTATCTATGTGTATGATCATGATAGGTTCATAATTTTCTTTTTAATGTGATAAAATATCCAAGTGAATATATAAATAAAATTCACCCCCACCCTCTTATGATGTGTTTGAGATGTTATGTTTGAAACAAATGGTATCAAAGTCACATGTTATTCAAGTTGTAAATGAAAACATAACATCAAGGATAACATATTAAATTTAAAAGTTTTCCATTATTTGATTGTTTTAAATATAATTTTTTGAGATACCATATGTGTTCACCTCTATCATTTCTAAAACATCCTATTTTCTCTTCTATTATTCATCGAATTCTAATGGGTAACTCTATAGATATATTTATGACTAAAGTGGATAAATAATTAATCAATGATGATTAAAATGTATAAATATCATTATCCAAAAAATTTTAAATTAATTATAAATTCAATTAATTATTTTTTCAGCTGATAAATAAATATTTCAAAATTTTGGAAATATATATGATGGTAAAAACAAATTGAACGAGGAAGAGTTAAAGTTTATTCATTAAAATTTTAATGATATAAGGATGATCTCAAATGATAGAATTGATAATTTATTCAACTATATCATTTAGGTTATTGGATATATTAAGGGATTCGGTGAGTAGATAGAATGTGTCTACATCATGAAGAATAGTTTTAAAATATTTCCATCACTATATAATTCAAAGGTGTCAAATTTTAAAAAATAGAAATTTTATAGAGTTATCTCTTAAAGATCAAAAAATTAAATTAGTCTCATATGAGATGTTTGTAATTATAGAAGAAAAAAAGTCACCTATCTAAGGATATGCAATTTATGTCAATTGAGAAGTTTTATATTTATGATGTTAATGAAGGACAACAAGATATAAGGTATGAATTCATATCTCTTATAGAGAGAAACACCAGGTAAGGACCATGGGATATTTAAAGGAAATATTCCATTTTGTTATTAATTTAGAGAAAATTTGTGAATATCGATGTGAGATTTAAAATGATACAAGATGATTAAGAGGGTTACTAAGATGACCCAAAAAATCAAAATGTGAGTTTTCCCCTAAATGAATCTAAAAATATAGAAAGATCAACTTGTAAGAAATTTCAACAAATGATATTCGTGATCATGGAAGAATATGATGATGAAAAAATATATAGATAATGGGAAACTAGAATAAAATTAGATTTATAAGATTCAATAATGGAAACCATTGAAATATATCAAAATTAAAATAACGAATATAATCAAATAGAGTCTATAATTGATATTAAAGTGAGACGTGACTAAAATTTGATGGAGATTAATATATAGTGGAATAATAATAAATTTATTTGTGAATTATTGAATAAATATCAAATTATGTTAATAAAAATATGTTTAAAATAATTCAGTTATATAAGGTTATAGAAGAATATAAAAATTTTCAATAGAATCTTTGAGAATATTTTGTTTTCAATTTATAAATTAAAAAACAACATAGTGTGACTAATGAATTTATTTCTTGAATCATGAATCAAGAAACAATTTTTTAATCCCTTAATAATAATGTAGTCACTATGAGAAATAAACATAAAGCTAATATAAAAACAATTAGTTCAAAAAGAAGCTATAATTTAGGAATTTTATAGATAAGGAATTAAAGTAATGTTGTAAATAATGCATGAGGTATTTTGAGATTGTGTTGAATGGTCAATGATCTTAGTATAATGGTAATATTGGAATTGGATTTAAATTGAAATAACTTCTAACTTTATGATCAATTTAAAGATAAAAAGGAAAAAATATAATAGATAAATCTCATCCATCGAGAGTTTTTAGAAACCTATATTCTTCCCAGATGTAGGAAATATGTGGTGAGAAAGAGGTGATAAAATACTTGACATGATGAAGTGGAAATTTAGGGTAACCTTGGCCACAAGACAATATATTATGGAGATGATGAGGATTACATGAATGGAAAAGTATTATTATGTCAAAAAATAATCATTAGAACATTTCCTACACATAAAATAATAAATTATTTATATGGATGTTTTCATTATAACATTATTTTTAGTTGTAAATTTATATTATAGGAAATGATAGAATGCAAATGTTTCATATAGATATCATTGGGGTGGAAAGAATAATAATAAACACAATTTTCTAAGTAAATGTATTTTTCTATTAGAATAAGATAAATATGATTGTAATTCCTATACTAAAAGAAGTAAGTAGAACCCATTATATGTATCAACTCTATATGTTATTTTTTAGTAGAAAAATATAATGCAGGATATGGTTATCCTATATAATAATTTACTAAAATAAATAAATATAATCATGTGGACTCTTTAGAGTGGGTGTTTATCCATCAAAACCAAAAACATGAATATTTTTATGGTAGTAAAGTAACCAATATATAATACTTTTTAATTTGAGAATAATGGGTAATTACAAAAATGATGTATATTGTGAGGATTTCTTGTGATGAGTTGAAAAATAAAAAATTAATTTATATGGAGGGACCTTGAGAGAATATTTTAAATATAATCCAACTATGATACTCAAGGATTTTAGTAACAGTAATCCAATAGGATTGAATAATAAAATTCATGGATGAAAAAACCAAGATAAATGGATATAGGAAAAATTAAAAAATTATATCAATAAAGAAGTAAAATGATCACTTTTTTACTCATGGTGTAAGAGAAGAATATTTTATGGAATCATAGGCTTCAATGTGTAAAATAATAAATAATGGATAATTGTAGGGTCCTGAAAAATCCGCAATGGAAGATAATAATCCCCTTCATTCGAGGGAGGATTTTTACCCAATTCCCTTCAACAAATTGCGCAAAGGAAGGAGCCAATACTCAAAATTGGCAAAGGACCAACCAGTCCGCGAACCAACCTGAGTGTTACGCGGTTAGTTCAGAGAACCGTTCCCCTCCACGGACCAGCCTTGTTCTTGAGATGTAGGCAAAGATCCTTCGTGGGCGCAATGCTGGACAAGCGCCGAACTGGTCCACCATCACAAACCGCCCCAAACGTGAACCACATCGACCGGCTCAATCTGCATCCTATATCGTTCACGGAATGGAGGTAGAACCCTCTGGGGCTGTCAAGCACTCTTCGAGCTCGTTTGGTTCACGGGGGAGATTGTTTGGTTCGCGGGGGGGGTGTGATCAATGCCCCCCGCGAGTTGCAGATTGACCGAGTCATCTGTGAATTGGGTTTTTAGTCATGGGCCTTCGAAAAAGGTGATGCATGACCATAGATACATCCTTTTCCCCACTCTATAAAAGCAGTCTGAGGGGAAGAGGGAAGAGAGTATTCATAAGAGATCGATCATATTTGGGTGGAAGGATTTCGAAGGAAGGAGCTTAGGATTTCGCAAAGAGCGAAGTTCCAGTTCGCAAACCAGAGCAGGTATGAAGCTGGAAACGAATTAATAAAGAATTGAAAATGCATAACGTCATGAACTGAAAAACAAAAATAACATAAAAAGAGAAGACCACGAACCATGGTCCCTCCGCGGATGCACTATCCACAGACCAGGGAATTTATGCCCCTTTTCTGATCTGTTTCACCGTGTAGCACCCTCCTATGCAGGCGAAGCCCCGACTAACGAATCTCCAATTGTCACCTCCCTTGGCCAACACTGCTCGTGTGGACCCCTTGGCATACCAACCTTTTACGCGGGCTGAACCCAAAGCCGCGAACCCTCCTGGTTCATGGGATGCCTCTCAGTCTGTGGACCCTCCTGGTTTGCGAACGGCCTCTCAGTTCGCGGACCCTCCTGGTTCGCAGACGGCCTCTCCACTTACGTAGAACCTCCCTACGCGAAGGGTGCCACCCCTCATACACCCGTGTGGCCTGAAAAAACATTCGGAGTTCCTATTCTGCGATCCAGATAAAATCCTTCCAATTCCAATCTAGTCGGATCCTTCGCAACCTCCTCATTGTCCCATTCATCGTCCCTAAGTCGAGGCCTCCACCAGAGCCACCGGATCCGTGTGGGGTAACCATGAGGCGCATCAGCATGCCATTTTGAGTTCTCATAACCACGGTAAACAGGGGCAAAGGGGTTTCCCCGACCCTGGAGTAGATTCCCAAAGCATTCATGGGTTCAAATTCCCACGGTAATGTGGAGTCTAAGATCGAGATCCCCCTTTCTGACCATCCGCTTGTTGGGGCTGGGTTACTTCTCCCTTCTTTAGAGGGTAGTAAAATACCCATCAGAAGGAATTCCCCATGCACTTCAATACTTCCCCCAGAAACAAGAGAGGTGACAGTCACAAGGGCACCCCTTTCCCTCTCTCGCTGCGCTTTGTCTCCATGGGCATCCATCTCGGAGTAAGCCCCGACCTTATGGGTCGCCCTCATGCGTAAGCCCCACTCTACTTCTCACGTATTCACCTTTCACGACGTGATTCTCTGGTCCCTACTGCCTCTTGTTTCTCACATCGAGCATAACTCACGTGGGCTTAGAGTAAACATCGACCATGAAATCCTCTTATGGGTTGCCTCGGAGCGTAAGTCCCCAGAAAATTAAAACTACGAGGACTTTGATTCCCTGCAATAGGGATACATAGGAAGCCTCCGTGAGGTTCAAGCCCGATCACTAGAAGACCCCCGGGTCCACCATCATGTTGGTTCTCCGACTCTCCCATTCAAACTTCATGGACTTTGATCCCTGTCTCCTAGGTAGGGTACGTAGGAAGCCTCCATGAGGTTCAAGCCCAACAACCGGTCGATCCGAATATCTTTACATCGGTTCATAGTGCCAATCCACGTGTCGTCTCAATGAGTCCCAACTCCACAGGGTCATTAATCCAATAAGGGATGGTAAACCTCAGGCCTAAATGATTCTGAACCCCTGAATCCAATTGACCATTTCCCACTAGGGTTAAATCCATGGATACTATGTTTGGGTATAAATAAAAGATTCACGGACATATAAATACATCTTAAATCTATAAGAGAGTCCCGGAATAGGAAATAATTCCCCTCAAAAAGGGGTGATGAGCCTGACTTCCCATCCTCTCGACCAATGTGAATTTTTAAGCTTTGCTGGCCAAACTATCCAGCGAACGCCTGTCTTTGGAGAGCAGGTCCACGCACTGTGGGATATGGAATCGTTGGGTGTTTCGAGGCGCAAATGGTGCACCCAGTATGAGTGATTAAGCAGAGCTCAGCATTCTTTAATCAACTGTCGGGTAGCACATGTCTCTCCCGCACGGCCCTCGGTCGTGCGCCGCACCAGAAGCGAAACAAAAAAATGGTGAACCTGACGTGAATCTTTAACCAAGCATGACAGATTTAACCTAATTCCACTCTGTTCACCCTCTTCTTTACAAGGAGGGCCTTGTAAGGTCATTAATTATGCATGGGATCATGATATGCTTCTTTGATGGGTTTGATGGTTGTATTTGTTAAAACATTTTACAGGTACCTTCAGAACTCCCTTCGATCCAATGGAATCGCAAAGGAACTCAAAAGCACGTGCTTCTAACAATGCAAGGACCAGACATCCTCACCTACGGAGGACCCCATCACCCACCCAGTATCTTCAATGCTGGGTCTCAGATGCGTTGATTTGAGAGTACCACCGGAACGGTACTCTCCCAATGGTGGAGGCGTCCATGCATGCCCTCCAATCCACCAGAAATCACCAGTCGCCTGCCTAGCTGTGGCCACAGAAGTAGATCCAGATGGCCCTTGTTTCCATCTCAAACTGTTTTGGGAGTCTGTCCCCGGAACGGGACAATGCGTACCTCCCTTATCATAGGGAGGCGGATGAGATCGGCGCTGAGGACTTAATCCCTTCTGAATGGGGGTTCCGCTCCAAGGCCCCCGCCGGAAGGCATCATTGCGGTCATGTCGTGACTCGACATCCTCACACCAAGGAGGATGTCTACCCAAGGATTCAAGCCCACGCTCTCCAAGCTCTGGCCCCTCAGACCGCCTGACGAGGGCGTAAAATGTACAACCGGGGACCGGTCATCACCCTGGTCCCTGAGGAGGAGCTCTGCTACCCAGCCACGGAGATATACCACGAACAGGCACCTACACCTGTTCACTCCTCCCGAGCCCGCCATCCAGACATGGCGGCATCATACGAGTCGGTGTGCATCCCCGCCGAGCTCCATCAGGACCGTCGCTCACAAAGGATGGCACTTACCCAACAGTCACCTCTCCCTGCGCAAGGTCGTGAAGCCCACCAGCTTGACGTGGTGGCGGCCCGGTGCCTGCAGGACCAGCTCCTAGAAGATTCTTCTGATTCCCTCCATCCTGACATGGTGGTGATCAGAAAATCCCTCCACCTAGATGTGGCGGCAATTAATAGGCGGGCACGTCTCCCTGCCGACAAAGGCCACTGACTCGATACGGTGGGAAAACAACAAATGCAAGTCCAGCTCTCTGCGGATGCAAGTAAAGTCCGCCATCCCGATGTGGTGGCAAATGGAGAGATAAACTGGTGTATCTCGGCACATGGGAAGATTCGTTCACCTTCCCTGACACAGGATAATTTTCAGTACCTACTGAAAATTGGAGGACCAGAGCAGGATATTCCCTCTCTGATACCGTAATGGGCCTACATCCCCATTCAAGCCAAAGATGTCTTTCTACATATTCTGGCAATGATGGAGGAGTAGGTATCAATCCCAGATCATATCTTGCAGACTTTCTAGAATGTAATTGCATCAGTGGAAACAACAACGTCTCGGGCCTGTGATCCCATCTCCCCAATTGAGGCGACTCATCTAAGAGACGAGATATCTGCCTCGGAGAAAATCTGCATCCCGACTTCTGCCCAGGAGGGTCGCCGATCATATTCCACGATGCAAGGGAAACCGGATCGAGAAGCTTCACTCGTTCCAACTGGGGGACACCCGTCCATCACGGTGGATGTTCCAGAGCAGGAATATATCCCTTCTAAAAGTAAAGATGTTCGTCAGCATACCCCAACAACATCACGGGACCCAATTAGACAGGGACCCAAAGGTGAAGGCTGTTGTCGACAGCAGATGGTCCCCTCTGCTCGTAAGAAATCACC
The DNA here is from genome assembly GCA_963277665.1 of Viscum album. Classification (NCBI taxonomy): domain Eukaryota; kingdom Viridiplantae; phylum Streptophyta; class Magnoliopsida; order Santalales; family Viscaceae; genus Viscum; species Viscum album. The sequence goes on from OY728130.1 coordinate 506,701,270, forward strand.
TCGAACACGCTGAAGGTAGTTGGAAAATAAAGAGCGGGTTCATGACTCTGCTCTACTGGAAGTTGGGGTTCCCAACGCCTCTTACCACACATCACAGGCTCAGAACCCTGCTGTCATGACCCCCTCCCACCAAAGATTCCCCTCCTGAGCTGGAAATGGTGAAAGGGAGATAATGACCCCCGAGTCCCGCCTCCAGTAGGCCCTGGGGTAGAGACTAGCACCAAGGGTATGAATTTTTCATAATTATGGGAGGCGTTACCCTTTTTATTATTTAAGATTGGGAAATAGGATGAGTCAAACACCAAAAGAAAAGAACAAGTAAATGTAAATAAACCCAAACCAATCCCACATGCATGTCTAGACAATTTTGAAACAAAGTACAAGTACAAGTAAGATCAAAAGTACAATACCAAAAGAAACAAGAGTATAGAAAAATGCAACAACTCCAACTGTCTCGACTAGAAGGGTCCCGCACCACCCTAGTAGTCCTCTTGAAAACCTGAAAGTAAATGTAGGGTGAGCATACAAGTATACTCAGTAGGGAAACCTAAAGCTCTCGGGCACAAGTGGGGAGACATCCTAATGTCCCGTGAGAAAAACAGAAGAAACCAAAACCTATCATGGAATTCTATCCACCCAACCTCACCATCCACGCTCACCAAAAACACAAAACAACAGGTAGTAGTATATAAAAACAAGAGTATTGGGTACCCTACACCATTTCCCACTAGTTAGCTACTCTTCCTAATGCTAAACGTCTTGACGCTACCACACTCTTCCCGCCCGCACACACCTGGGCCTCAAGAACCACATATCTCACCCGCACACACCTGGGCTTCACAACCACGCATCTCGCTCGCACACACCTCGGCCTCACAAACCATACATCACGCCCGCACACACCTGGGCCTCACAAACCACATATCCCGCCCGCACACTCCTGGACCTCATCCCGAATATTCATGGGAAAAAAAGTAAACCTTCCCAAAGATTCTTAGGCTAAAACCACCCTAATCGAAACCTACCTGAAGGGTCTTAGGTGTAAGGTCACCTCAAGACATCACAGCCTATGGAAGAAGGAGCAGGAAGGAGCTAGTAACTAAGGGGGAAACACCCTCTCCCATGAAATGAGAGTGTTCGGCACTAAGTGCTCAACATGGGTGGGGTGCAACAAAACACAAAGTTACAATATATTAATATATACTAACCACACAGCCCAACCTATGGCTTCTAAATAGAGAAACTGAGCACGTTCCTCGTCACTACTACCATGAAGCATGCATACAACAAACAACCCCAACCCCATTTAGGTTTTCACGTTTCAACAGATTTAATTTGTTAGTTCCTTAACTACTGGGAAATCATCCACAACCAACCACACCGATTGTAAAACATATCCGTGCCATCCACCAATCAAGTTAGGAAAACACAAGCCACACAAACAATTCCCTTCTCCTTAACCAACCAACCCCATTGATTATTATTCATGTTCCATTACCATGCCCCACCATTCATTAACTCTTCCAATTTTATTTATTATCCACACCCCATATTTCGTTCACATTCAAACTCATCCCTGCAGCCCTCCTGCAAACCACCACAACCACAAACACACCAAAAACCCATACATCATCATCAATTTATACCACTTATCACAGCCCCCTACCCGTCACCAACACATCATTCACACCAACCCACAACCAAGCCAACTGAAGCCCTGCTGCTCACCCAATCCATGACAACCCACAAAACATCCCCTTCACATAAAATAAACCCTAACCAGCATCCACATGTTCATTATTTCAGTTTTTTTCAATCGGGGTGATCAAAAAAGGGTTCTGGATTTTCATTTAATCAGACAACTTTACGTGATTAACCAATTTTCACATTCCACAAAGTTTCCATTCATAAACGGTCTAGAAGGATATGTCAGCATTTTATTGTGCAAGAAAAGGCTCCCAAAGACCGTGATTTTCAGTAGGCATAAGCCTATTCAATTCACAACATAATATCACAGGATATAAATAATGTAACTGCATTCACAAACTTCCCATCCTCGTTATATAAGCCATTTATTATCTTTATTAAACTATTTAAAATGTGTTTCCCGTAAACAAGAAGACACCCACCCCACATGATGCACAATTTAGAGATACGAAGGTAAAATCCCTACCTCAACAGGTTCTGATAACAATGCTCCCCCAGATCAGCTTTAGAAGACGTCTGTCGTCATCTGTCGCTTCTGTTAGAACCCAGCAAAACATCCTTGAGTGGAAGCTAGGAAGGAATGGTCAAAGGGAAGACAACAAATCAAAGTTCAGAAGTTCTTCCCCATCATTACGATCCCGTGGCCACTGACGGATTGTAAATCGGAGCTCAGACGAAGAAGTTATGGAAGAAAAGAGCATTCAAGTCTCTTGGGAGAGCTCTGCTCGAGGGAAATTGGGAGGAGAGGAGTGAGTTGAAAAGGAGGAGAGCACCCCTCCTTTTATAGTCGAGGAAAACAAAAGTACATGGTGTGTACTTTCTAGTACATGGTGTGTATTTGTCCATTTCACACAGTCACCACATGGCTTCCAACATGGCCTTCAATGCGGCATGTGGCCGTTGACTGGTCAACACACGATTTGAGGGTAACGCACACGCAGGGAGGGACTACACAGCATGTAGTATGGGATACACGGCATTTACCCATTTATTTCACATGGCAAGGACACGACATCAACATAGACACGGCCATTGACTGGTCAACACACGGTTTGAAGGTAACGTGTATGCAGGGAGGGACTACACGACGTGTAGTATGGGGTACACGGCGTGTACCCATTTATTTCATATAGCAAGGACATGGCCTTCAACATGGGGTATACCTGACGAGGGGGTACACGGAGTGCACTCACACTACAGGGCATGTACTTAAAAAATTCTAGAAAGTGAGTGAAAAGTCCATTTTACCCTCCAGAACACTTCATGAACTTCTTTTTGACAAAGGAATGGGCCAGAGAGGTCTGGGGCATTACATCAGATACCACTTAAAACATTATTGTCCCCAAGAATTCAAAACCAACCTAGAGGAACCCAACAAGATATCTCTTAGGGCTCTCGTTATAACAGGAACCCAACCATCAACCCTAATTATAGGTGTTATGAATTCCTTCTCCTACGTCGAGATATTATCCGCTTCAGGCGGCACTGACTTGTATGCATGGGTTTAATCGCATCCGCATTAATGAATCTCAATTAAGGATTCGGCCTTCCCACTCCCATATATTAGGATTTTCCAACTTACATTTCCCCCAACACCGTACAACCCACACACATCCCAAACACGTGGTTTGGGGAAATTGCTTCTCCTATGTCGAGATATTATCCGCTTTTGGCGGCACTAACTCACCCGCACAGGTTCAATCGCATCCGCATTAATGTGTCTCAATTAAGGAGCATGTTTTTCCATTTCATCACACATCCGGACATGTTACACTTCCATAGAACAAGGAAACAAAAGGTATCACAACTGATAAGCCAAGAATTCCATTTATAAAAGGTACAGATTATAACATCAAAACAAAGCTCAGAAGAACAGGGAAAACAAAATTCAAAACAACTCTGGGTATTGAGTGTGCATCTGGGCCTCCCGATCCCATGTTCTCTCCTCGAGGCCACCATACCTCCACAACACACAAACCAAGGAGATGGTTCATCCACAGAGCACCTTCTCTTTACGATCCTCGATTCTGACTGGTCGTTCCTCTAAGGTCACGTCATCTCCCATATCTAATTCTCCCTAGTCGATAATGTGAGAGTCTTCATGTAAGTACCGATGAATCTGGGAGACGTAGAAGACGTCATGAACCTTCTCCAACTGAGGTGATAGGGCCAGCTCATATGCCACCTCACCGACTCGCCTCAACACCTCGAAAGGTTCGACGAACCTAGGGGAGAGATTAATCCCCTTCCCAAACCTCCTCTGCCCCCGTTGAGGGGAAACCTTCAAGAACACATGATCTCCCACCTCTAACTCCAAGGGACTCCTCTGACGATCAGCATATGACTTCTGTCAGTCCTGAGCTGCTTTCATCCTCTCACGCACAAGCTGGACTTTCTCTGTGGTGTTCTGTACTACCTTTGGCCCAAGTGCACCTATCTCACCAACCTCTGCCCACCAAATGGGTGAACGACGTGGTCTTCCATAAAATTCCTCAAATAGTGACATGCCAATAGTAGAGTGGAAACTATTACTGTAGGAAAACTCTACTAAAGGCAAGTGTCATACCCATGATCCTCCAAAATCCAGAACGCATGCTTGCAGCATGTCCTCCAACGTCTGGATTGTCCACTCTGTCTTCCCATTAGTCTAGGGGTGGAAAGTAGTGTTATGGCGTAGCTCGGTGCCAAAAGCATGGTGTAATCCTCTCCAGACTTGTGAGGTAAACCGAGTATCCCGATCTGAGATGATAGTCTTTGGAGCTCCATGAAAACGTACCACCTCGTCTACGTACCTCTATGCTAAGGTACTCACCAGGCCCAACTCCTTAATTTCTAAGAAGTGAGCTGATTTCGTCCGTCGATCCAACACTACCCAGATAGCATCATAACCACCCTGAGCTATGGGTAGTCCTGTGACGAAGTCTATTGAGATGTCATCCCACTTCCACTCGGGGTCATCTAAAGGATGACACAAACCATTGGGAACATGGTTTTCAGCCTTTACGTGCTGACACACTAGGCACTTAGCCATAAACCCTTCCACTGCCTGTTTCACCCCTGGCCACCAAAACTGTTCCCTCAGTCCTCGGTACATTTTTGAAACTCCCGAATGTACTGCCAAGGCTGAGCTATGGAACTCATGGAGAACTCCCTCACACATCGTCTATGGAATAAACAACCTTCCATGAAAAAGCATCTGATTTCGAATGTCCTCTAACCATCCTTCTGGAGCATTTCCCTGATCGACACGATCCCGCATTACTTCCGCCTTGGAGTCCCCCCACTGAGACTCTTCCACCTACTGCAACAAGGAAGAATGCACCGTCATCTAAAACAAATAGCTTCTAACACCTTCTACCCTTGCATCCAAGTGCAAGGAATCCAACTCTCTAATCGCTTTCTAGACATTAGTGGATTACTGAACCACTTCCTTATGTGACTTCTTACTCAGGGCTTCAGCCACAACATTGCATTTACCTTCAGTGTAAGAGATCTTGAAGTAATAGTCTTGGAGAAACTGAACCCATCTCCAATGTCGTAAGTTCAGGTCACGCTGAGAGAAGATATAGCCTAAGATCTTGTGATCTGAGAAGACCACAAAGTGCTCCCCAAAGAGGTAATGTCACCACAACTTCAGTGAAAACACTACTTCTAAAAGATCTAGTTCATGGGTGATATAGTTATGCTCGTGATGGCCCAACTGCCTAGACCAATAACAGATCATGCCCTTCTTCTGCATCAGTACTCAACCCAAACCAAGGAAAGAAGCATCACAAAACACCTCATACAACAACCCTTCATATGGAAACCTAAGTACGGGAGCACTGACCAACTTCTCCTTCAGGTAGTCGAAATATTTCTGGCACTGCTCGCTCCATAGGAAGACCTGGTTCTTCCTAGTCAAAGCCGTCAATGGAGCAGCAACTTGAGAGAAGTCCGAAACGAACCTCCGATAATAACCTTCCAACCCCATGAAACTATGAACTTCTGCCACGTTCTTGGGTGCCACCCAAGAAACAACTGCCTCCTCCTTCGACGGGTCCACTGACACTCCATGCTGAGACACTACGTGCCCAAAGAAGTGTACTTCTTGTGTCAAGAACTTACACTTCGACAATTTCCTGTAAAGCTGGTGGTGCCAAAGGACATCCAAGACTGCCCTGAGATGCTCAATGTGCTCCTCCTCTAATATTGAGTAGATCAGGATGTCATCGATAAACACAACGACGAACCGGTCCAGAATCTCTCGGAAGACAATGTTCATAAGTCCCATGAACACAGCTGGTGCATTCGTAACTCCAAACGGCATCACTACAAACTCGAAGTGCCCATACCTGCACTTGAAAGCGGTCTTCGATATGTCAATGTCATTCACCCTCAGCTGATGATATCCAGATCGTACATCAATCTTAGAAAACCAAAATGCTCCCCTCAGTTGGTCAAATAGATCATTTATCCTTGGAAGGGGGTAACGGTTCTTGACTGTTACCTAGTTCAACCTTCGGTAGTATATGCATAGCCTGAGACCACTGTCTACCTTCTTCACTAAAAAAATTGGAGTACCCCATGGCAACACACTGGGTTGAACAAAACCCTTATCCATTAGATCGTCAATCTGAATCCGCAACTCCCACAACTCTGAAGGTGCCATCCAATAAGGGGCCATCGAAATCGGACAGGCACCAGGCTGTAAGTCTATCCCGAACTCAACATCATATCAAAGGGGTAGAGTCACAACCTCCTTGGGAAAAACATTGAGGAAATCCCCAAAAACCTCTGGTACATCCATCATCTCTTTATCAGTTGAGATCACTGATAACTCGCCTTACAAGGAAAGGAGAGGCTTCACATTCCGGCTTCCTACCTGAGAGCTCCTCTCACCAACAAAAGATACATGCTGCCCATCCATGTCGGATAACACGACTCTTCTTCGGAATTAGTCTATAATGGAACCAACAGAAAACAACCAGTCGATGCCTAGGATGACATCGTATAGCTGCATCTGTAGCAAAAGAAGGTCCCCACTAGATCGATGTGGTCCCAACATCAGCCTACATCCCCGAAAAACACAAGATACGCTAGTCTGGCCTCCAACTGGTGTACTCGGCACCAGTGGTACGGAAAGTCTCTCTAGGTCTAGTCCCAAAGCATGGGCTAGAACAGGTGCAAAAAAGGAGTGTGAAGCTCCTAAATCAAAAAAAGCAGAAACAAGAGTGCTGAACAAACAAATCGTACCTCGCACCACCTCTGGTCCTACCAGAGCTGCCAACTCTGCAGCATGCAACTGTCCATGCCTAGCTCCTCTACCTCTCTAATGTCGTCCACCTCCCCGACCATGCCCTGGTCAAGGTCCCTGAGGAGCACCCTAAGGTTAGCCTCCTCCCGAAATGTTTTCCCTCAGAGGAGCAGGGTCCTGCTGCTGCTGGAAGGGCCTCGCTGGAAACTGGTGCTGCTGAGGCGAGCGCTGAACCTACCCACCTCCACCATACTGATCTCGGGTCGGGAACCAACTCTGAATGTGCCTAAAACCTCCAAAAGAGAAAAACTTTGGTCCTGGGCTCATGAAGAAAGAACGAGGACCTGAAGATCTAAACTGGATGTGCTGGGGCCTGCTCCCTACTGGCCTAAATCTGGAAGGTCCCATCACAGGAGACCTCCTACTAACTGCCTTCCCCTTCGACGAACCTGGCTGGATCCCCTCACGTGGTGCACCTCCCTGCAAGTACATCCTTTCTACAACCTCTGCCTTCTTCTGTACTACCAAGTATGTCAGAATGGTGAAGGGGTGACAACATACTGGAGAAAAGGACGTAGCGCCTCCTCCAAACATCTCGCCCAAGACTTCTCATCTGGAAATAAATCCGGAGAAAATCATAAGAGATCATTGAACTTGATCCCCGACTCTCGTGCTGACATAATCCCCTACTGAAGGGAGAATAACTCCTGCCGCTTCTCCTCCTTTATCATGGAGGAAATGAATTCCTTCTCAAAGTCAGCCCACAGAACCTCTGTCTCTTTCCTCTCTCTGAGGTACAGCGTCCACCACTGACATGTCGTACCTCTCAACTGACTGACTGTTAGGGGAACCCAGTACTCCCTTGGAGCACGAATCAAAGTAAAAGCGATCCCTAGCTCCTCAATACACCCCTCTATCTCCATATCCGATGTACTACCCTCATACTTCTTGAGGGTTTGTCACTGGAAGGAACAGAGAGTCTTCTGCCACTAGCTATCTTCCTCCTCTCGGTCAGTCCTCAACTGATCGACCGCCTGAATCTGCTGGGCCTCGGCCGTCTGAGCCACCCAGGGACGACGTCCAGGTTCCATAGTTGTATGGTAAACAAAGATCACCTAAGCCCAAGTAGTAAGTAATTTTCTCATGGTTTTATTTTGTCACATTATTTCAATTTCTTTCCCATAACACCCAAATCAAGTAAAATACAATCATAATGATGCATGTACCTTCCCTAGGGTCTCTACCTTGTAATCAATGTAGTCTCACTTGGTAGTTCGGTAGGCTCAGATTCATTGCATCGGATCACAGGGGGCCCAAAAATCTCATGTCCTAGCCAGTCTTCCCTGGCCTATGTCACGCACCAAGATCACCCAACACTGTTTCCCTACCATCCCATGCAATCCTCATTGTGCCTAACTCCAAACTCCATCCTATCTCTCAGCCATCAGCCTCTGATACCATTCTGTCATGACCCTCTCCCACCAAAGATGCCCCTCTTGAGATGGAAAAGGTGAAAAGGGAGATAATGACCCCCGAGTCCTACCTCCAGTAGGCCCCAGGGTGGCGACTAGCACCAAGGGTATGAGTTTTTCCCAATTATGGGAGGCATTACCCTTTTTATTATTTAAGATCGGGAAATAAGATGAGTCAAACACCAAAAGAAAAGAACAAGTAAATGGAAATAATCCCAAACCAATCCCACATGCATGTTTAAACAATTTTGAAACAGAGTACAAGCACAAGTAAGCCCAAAAGTACAATACCAAAAGAAACAAGAGTACAGAAAAATGAAACAACTCCAACTGTCCCAACTAGTAGGGTCGCACATGGCCCTAGTAGCCCTCCTGGAAACTTGAAAGTAAACATAGGGTGAGCATACAAGTATACTTAGTAGGTAAACCTAAAGCTCTCATGCACAAGTGGGGAGACATCCTAATGTCCCTTGAGAACAACAGAAGAAACCAAAACATAGCAAGGAATAATATCCCCCCAACCTCACCAACTGTGCTCACCAAAAACACAAAACAACAGGTAGTAGTATATAAGAACAAGAGTATTGGGTACCCCATACCATTTCCCACTAGTTAGATTCTCTTCCTAATGGAAAACATCCTGAAGCTACCACACTCTTCCCGCCCACACACACTTGGGCCTCAAGAACCACATATCCCGCCCGCACACACCTGGTCCTCACAACCACGCATCCCACCCACACACACATGGGCCTCACAAACCACACATCCCGCCCGCACACACCTGGGCCTCACAAACCACATATCCCGCCGGCACACACCTGGGCCTCAACCTGAAGATTCTTGGAGAAAAAGTAAACCTACCCGAAGAGTCTTTGGCTAAAACCACCTCAATCGAAACCTACCTGAAGGGTCTTAGGAGTAAGGTCTCCTCAATCTATCATAGCCTATGGAAGAAGGAGTAGGAATGAGATAGTAACTAATGGGAAAACACCCTCTCCCATGAAATGGGAGTTTTCGGCACTAACTGCTCAACATGGGTGGGGTGAGACAAAACACAAAGATACAGATATATAAATATATACTAACCACACAGCCCAACCTATTGCTTCTGAACAGAGAAACTGAGCACGTGCCTCGGTACTGCTACCACGAAGCATGCATACAACAATAAACCCCAACCCCATTTAGGTTTTCACGTTTCAACGGATTTAATTTTTTAGTTCCTTAACTACTGGTCAGTCATCCACAACCAACCACACTGATCGTTCGTAAAACATATCCCTACCATCCACAAATCATGTTAGGAAATCAAAAGCAACACAAAAAAGTCCCATCTCATTAACCAACCAACCCCATTGATTATTATTCTTGTTCCATTACCATGCCCCGCCATTCATTAACTCTTCCAATTTTATTTATTATCCATAACCCATAGTTTATTCACATTCAAACCCATCCCTGCATCCCCACTGCCAACCACCAAAACCACAAACACACCAAAACCCGTACATCATCATCCCTTTATACCACTTATCATAGCCCCCATGCCCGTCACCAACACAACATTCACACCAACCCACAACAAAGCCAACTGCAGCCCTGCTACTCACCTAATCCACAAGAACCCAAAAAACATCCCCTTCACATAAAATAAACCCTAACCAGCATCCACATGTTCATTATTTCAGTTCTGTTCAACCAGGGTGATCACACAAGGGTTCCAGATTTTCATTTAATCAGTCAACTTTATGTGGTTAACCAATTTCCACATTCCACAAAGTTTCCATTCATAAACGGTCTAGAAGGATAGGGCAGCATTTAATTGCACAAGAAAAGGCCCCCAATGACCATGATTTTCAGTTGGCATAAGCCTATTCAATTCATAACATAATATCATAGGATATAAGTAATGTAACTGCATTCAAAAACTTCCCATCCCTGTTATATAATCCATTTAATATCTTTATTAAACTAGTTCAAATGTGTTTCACGTAAACAAGAAGACACCCATCCCACATGATGCACAATTTAGAGAGATGAAGGTAAAATCCCTACCTCAACAGGTACTGATAACAACGCTCCCTCGGATCAGCTTTAGAAGACGTCTGTCGGCGTCTGTCGCTTCTGTCAAAACCAGGAAAAACCTCCTCGGATGGATGTTAGGAAGGAAAGGCTGAAGGGAAGACAATAGATCTAAGTTCAGAAGTTCTGTCTCATCATTACGATCTTGTGGCCGCTAACGGATCATAAATCGGAGCTCGGACGAAGAAGTTATGGAAGAAAAGATCCTTCAAGTCTCTTGGGAGAGATCTCCTCAAGGGAAATGGGGAGGAGAGGAGTGAGCTGAAATAGAGGAGGGGACCCCTCCTTTTATAGGTGAGAAAAAAATTACATGGCGTGTATTTCTAGTATAGGGCGTGTGCTCTACCATTTCACACGGCCACCACGCAGCTTCCAACAAGTCCTTCAATGCGGCACGTGGTCGTTGACTAGTCAACACACGGTTTGAGGGTCACGCACACGCGGGGAGGGACTAAATGGCATTTATTATGGGATACACAGCGTGTACCCATTTATTTCATGCGGCAAAGGACACAGCATCAACACGGCACATTGCCGTTGACTGGTCAACACACGGTTTGAAGGTAACGCGTACGCGGGGAGGGACTACATGGCGTGTAGTATGAGGTACACGGCATGTACCCATTTATTTCACACGGAAAGGACACAGCCTTCAAAACGGGGTATACCCGGAAAGGACACAGCCTTCAAAACGGGGTATACCCGGTGAGGGGGTACACGGCGTGCACTCACACTACACTGCGTGTACTTACAAAATTCTGGAAAGTGTGGGAAAAGTCCATTTTACCCTCCAAAACACTTCATGACCTTCTTTTTGACATAGGAAAGTCCCGAAGAGGTCCGGGCCATTACACCTCCCACCCGTTACCATATTATGGGAGTGGCAGTAGTAGTTGCGAAGGTCCTCCCTACAATGTTGCTACCAGTAGCTCTGATGGTCCTCCCCAGGGCACCCATGGTGGCCTCCCCCATGGGCATATAACAATCGATCAAAAGAGCTCCTCTTTTGATGCAAGTCACGGAAACCCTCCACGTGGCCAGAAGATTGAGCAACAAGAAGGTCCTCCACTTGCGGCAATCCACTCTGAAGGTCCTCCCCATGGTATACGATGCAAACACCCTCCATGAAGCGGGACCACATATTATGACAGTAGTCCTTGCTATAATAGTCACAACTACGGAGGCCCTCCCCACAGTGACGTCTCATTACGACAAGAAGGCCCTCTCCTAGTCTTGTCCTTCCCTGAAGGTCCTCCCTAGGGGTTATGTTGCAACAACACTCCGCACAGCCGGGCATCAGATCACGGTGGTAGTCCTTGCCACCTTGATAATGGAGGTCCTCCCCATAGATACGTCAAGCAATGATAAGGCCCTCCCCTCATTGTGGTACATTCTGGAGGCCCTCCCCAGGGTGTATCCTGCAGATATTCTCCCTACGGCAGTTGTAATGGTTTTCTTAGCCATTTCTGCGGCTGTGATGGTAGTCCTCGCCATCACGACCTCCATTGTGAAGGTCCTCCCCGCATTGGCTCCAAGAAACAAGAAGGTCCTCCCCATGTCACAGTGTGTCCTAAAGGTCCTCCCCAAGATGCACATCGAACGTCATGCCATGATGGTAATCCTCACCATGATGGCAGTTGTTGCGAAGGCCCTCCCCATAATGACGCTACAAATCCAGAAGGTCCTCCCCTTGCTGTGATACACCTTGGAGGTCCTCCCCAGGGTGTGCACTACAAAAGTATTCTATACAGTGAAGCATCAAGCAGTAATGGTAGTCCTCTCCATTACGGCCGCCATTGTGGTGGTCCTCCCCGCGATGACATGTCATATCGACGGGAAGGTCCTCCTCCTGCCAAATCAAGCACAGAAAATACCACGTATGTCGAGGCACTCAGAAGGATGGGATCAAGCATGTCAGATTCCCAGTTAGTCTCCAATGACATCCCTCTTCAATCAGGAGACAGTCCGGAGCCGCGTTCATCCTCTGAACCACCTCGGAGTCTCCCACATGACAATTCAATACATAATTGTCCCCCACCTCCAACCACACTATCTGTAAGTGACTCAATTGGGCTGACCAGGTAGAGGAATCACTAGTGGAGGAGTACGCCGATATGTTGTACCTGAGGAAATGACTGGCCAGGGATGATATACCGGTTATGTTTTGGCCCACGGCCACCTCTCAGTTCGACATACCCAGAGAGTAGTCGGAAGAATGTGTGCACGGAATCATCCATAATATATGGACAACCCTCCTCCGACTGAAATCAAGATTCCTATCCTATAATGGGTATGTAGACCACTTCAAGACAATAGGAGACATCCTGCATCACATCGACCTGGAATCCCTCTCTTCAGCACGACAACAGCGACCCGAGAGACCTAAGGGAAACATGGAGATAGACTGCCTCTGTGCACTGCACCAGCTGCGCTGCCTCATTGGTGATGTTCCGACGAGAGTCCATATCAGGGGATGGGGAGAACATGGAGCTCTGCATTTCACTCCACTCCCCGTCCAGAAGAACCTGTTCGGCATGGTGTCTTGCAACGTCATCACATCAAGATGGCAATTGGGTGGTCTCCCTGTTTAGGAAAGGCAACACACCCAATAGAGTCAGGCCATGAGTAAGTCCTAGAAGTGTCAGGCCTGATGGGAACAATCCATTCAAGAACTCTTGAATAAGGCCACCAAAATCAAACAATTGGCCTCTCACCTAAGAGAGTCCAATCATCGATCTTTGCCTGCCACCCCAGAAGGGATTGGTCCCTAGAAGAACTCTGCATCAAACCAAGTTCACCACCGAATGGGAGAACACAAGATCAAGCAGGTGGCGATAGCCGCGGCCACTACTGCAATCTAGGGCCAACCCTATCTTGCAGGTCTGGGGGCATTTTTAACAACAAATTCCCCCGTAAGACCAATAAAAATGGGAGGGGACTCAACATCCAAGGAATGGAGCCAACCCCAGCCCTCAGGGTTGGGGGAATTATTACCCCCTCAACAACAACCTCCCCCACGAGAGTCAGTATTCTTCTATCTATGGAGGATATTCAGAATAGGAGGTTCCTGTAATATCCCATCATTTGATCATCATCCCCTCCGAGAGGAAGGCGCACCATAAGGTCGCATCAAAGAACTCTCTGTGTCAACCTTCATCAAGAAGTCCAAAGGCAATCCCAGGTTATGAAAGGGATGGCCAGCAGAAGACGCGGGAGATCCTCTTCCTGTTTGGAAGATGAGATCTTCTCCGCCCTGTGATATGAATCTATCAACATTATAGAGGTTAACCCCATGGTTGACACCAGAGATGCTGCAAATCAGGATGGATCAGGAGACGATGGTTCCGGTCAGGCTGTGACTCACAACGAACCCCCAGGTGTGCACACCCGAAACCAGAGGGTCACCCTAAATATGGTCGTCCTTCCAGTCAATCCTCCTCTTCCTACCCAGTGAGATTACAATAAGTATAATAATAAAGGGTTGGATACCCTTAAACCACCTCCTTCTATCAAAAAATATGAGCCACTCACGCTCGAAGAGAGATTCACTCGACAGGAAGAGGAGATGAAAGAATTTAGGCTGCTTAACGTTGAGCTACTCAATAGGAACCTCCTTATTGAAAGTGCATCCTAGGAGGATCCACATCATACACCCCCAAAAAGTGCACCTCAAAGACTAAGGTTTGCCCTGGAAAATGAAACATGGTCAGGGATCCTGTCCAACGAGGCACTCGGCCTGTCCAACTACCTAAAAATACATTCGGATGAGTCCCAAGAATTCCCTCCACTCAGGAAGCAACTGGAGAAAGTACGCCTGAACCCTCCGAAGGTGCCACAAACGGCACACGCACCCCTGGTGCCAGCAAATCCGGATCCTCAGGCAATTCCTCCGGCTACGCCTACCCAGGACCGGGCCTAGAAGGATGTAAACCAGGGTCTCACCAACACCATTGAGGCACTAAAAGCTTGATTGGAAGCGATGGAAGGTCGAAGCGCTCCGATACAGCCAGAGCGGAAACCCTAACCAGATTGGGTGACCAACACACCACCTCCACCCAATTTTAAGATCCCTATATTCCCTATTTTCAATGGTTCAGGCGATCTGAAACAGCATTTGATGCACTATGTGTCTTATTGTGACCCTATGATTGGAACTCTTATACAACAAGAAGCAGTAAAACTCAGATTCATCATACGAAACATGCAAGGATTTTCCTTTTTCTGGTATACGAGTCTGCCAGCCCAGTCATTAAAGAGCTGGGAGGTCCTTCCGCAGCAGTTCCTATTCCACTTCAGCTCAACATTGCCTAAAACAACGGTCAGCGACCTCATGAACTGCAAGCAGAGGGATAATGAGAGGGTCTCATATTTCATCGTCAGATGGAAAGGTCTGACCTATTCCCTGAACAAGAAAATGCCTCAAGATGATATTATAGCCATATGCATCGATAATATTAGATATGAGCTTCAAACACCGCTCATACCAGTAGAGTGCACCACTGGCTTCTGCCATCTCATGGCCATTGCCCAGAGAATTGCGGTCTCCCTATAGAAGACTAATTTGAAGTCCTGAATAGCCACACAGGCTCCTATGAAAAGATCCCCTAGAGCTAAAGTGTCTATTGTCACACTCAAGTCGGCCCTTGTGCCCACTCCACTACTCAAGACTCCACCAAATCGTCAAGGGCCTCCTGCACATCAGCGGTCGCCTCCGCCTAAATGGGACGATTAGAGAGGACCAAAGAGAAACTAGTTTGAGGAACAAATATAAAAAGTATACTCATTCTGAGATGGTCAAGTCTGTGGATACTTCATTGCTTCCATGAATTGAAACTTTCTCCACCTCTTGAAGCCAAGGAAACCTAAAGAACTTGGCAGCGATGACAGGACAGATTACTTCCCCTACCATGGAATGTTGGGGCACAATATCTGATAATGATTTGTTTTAAAAGACCTCCTACAGAGGATGGTAGACTCCGGATAGGTCGATCTGGGACCACCCCCAGCACTTGCGGCATGTATCTCTACCACCGACTCCAACAAAGAGGAGGGGTGGCAGAAAGTCACCAGCAAGAAGGGGCATAAATTCGATGACTGGATGACTCAGAAGACTATCAACCAAGCCCAGGGCATACTCCGAGCTCAGCTACGTCAGCCAGTGTTTCCGCCAATAACCCCTGACGTCGCACATCCGACAGCATTGGCCTCACAATCCTCCACGAGCCGGTCATTCGGGCTTAATAGAAGAAGGAAGAAACAATCGCAAGAGGGGCAGTCCGCAATGGGGCCAAAGTTAGTCCCGACCCTGGAAGATTATAAGCCCCCGAATTTGGCGCCATGGGCACTGACCCACCAAACAGAACCATCAGGGACAACCGAAAAGGTTGACCTGTTAGAGGTTGAAGAGACAATATTTGGTTGTATTAACATAATCCATCTCATGGAATCATCCCCTGATGAAGGGTATGGTTATGAACCCTAGTTCCCTGCACGAGGTGCCGGGAGGAGGAATCGCAGAGGTAGGGGACACCAGGGGAGGTGCATCCGCGGCCGAAACCAACCCTACAGTTTGACCCCATCCCAAACCGTTAATATCGGGGAAACCTGTGGGAGAGTCATTCAATGGACTCCGCAGGAGAAAGAATGCCCCTCCACCTCCACAAGCAGCCACTTTGGCCCTGTTGTTCTACGATACCCACTAGAGGAGGAGCAATTGTCTGGCCGCCAAGTGCGCACAAATAGATCGGCTGGACCAAGTCCTCAAAATGTGGGAACGCCATCGATATCCGACACCGCGGTCGGTCCCTCCTCGTCAAATTCTCTAGCACCCAAAGCACACGCTAAGACTCTCCTGTCAACGGAGAAGCATCGGCCGCTGGAGTAGAAATACGATATCCTTAAGCAGCTGGCATCGGTACCAGCCAAGATATCAATCCTCGATGCCCTAAGTCTATCAGCAGACCTCAGGGAGGATCTTATAGAAGCTTTGATCAGCCCCAAGGAGTTTCAAGATGAGGTAGCTGTCGCCGAGATTTACCGGACGGAGACTGACCCGAATGAATGCAATGCGGTGATTTCCTTCACCGATCTGGATGAAGATGCCATCATGCAAGGACACATCAGACCACTATATGTGTCCAGCACACTGAATGGTATTGAGATCTGGAAAGTCATTATAGAAAATGGATTTGGAGTTAACCTCCTTACCCTATAGAAACTCCGTAAGTTGGGCTATAGTGAGGATGATCTAATACCCTCGGCCACAAATCTGTTGAGTTACGACAAGAGAAAGTAGAAACCAATGGGAAATATTAATCTAAAGACCCATTTTGGTGACCTGGTAGCCTACATGGAATTCCTGGTGGTCTGGAAGAGCATGACATTCAATGCCCTGCTGGGAAGGCCATGGTTCCATAAGCACATGGTCATTCCTTCATTCTACCACCAGTGTATCAAGTACTGCATCAATGGAAAAAGTGGAACATTTCACGCTGACAAGGCCCCTTTCGAGATCTCTGAGTCACATTACATTGACGTCGAGTTCTATGAGAAAAAGAAAAAGAAGACTTTGGTCGATGGTGTCAACTGGATCCCCACTCCAAATGGCCTGGAAATGGTTCCTGATGACCCCCTCAGGCATCTTGGCAGAGATTATGTTCTGCCCATCAACCATGTTGAGAGTAGGAGTTCAAGTCTGGACATGCACTCAGATGTCCTCATGACTTCAGCCATAACGGCTGAGCGTGACAATGTGGGGAATTCCACTAACACTCAATATGGGGATGAAAACTCAAGTAAGGATGCCCACGACACCTCACCTCCGGACTCCCAAGAGCCCATTTTAGGAGCTCTCTCCTCGCCGGATCAAGAAGATGAGGATTTGGGAGAAGAAGAGGGGGAAGATATCAGGGATGCACCTCCTGCATTTGAGGAAGGAATCTCCACCACTGTGGATGAGCTTAGGGAAATAAACCTGGGTACCGAGGAAGACCCGAGGCCCACTCTCATTAGTGCAGCCATGTCTCCCGAAGAGAACGGGGTATATACCGCCTTCTTAAGGAAACATCGATATGTGTTTTCCTGGAATTACACAGAAATGTCGGGACTCGATCCCGAAGTGGAAACACACCACTTAGGTCTTCCAGAAGACCACTGAGGCTAAAAACAGGCCACCAGAAGGACACACCCCTTACATGCTTCCAAAATAAAGGTTAAAGTCAATAAGCTCATTAAATCATGCTTCATTTGGGAGGTCCAATAACCTATCTTGTTAGCCAATATCGTCCCTGTCATGAAAAAGAATGGAAAAATCCATGTCTGTATTGATTTCAGAGATCTCAATCGGCATTTTCCAAAAGATGATTTCCTGGTCTCGGTCACCGAGTTATTAATCGATGCAATGGCCGGGTATGAGGCTCTATCCTTCATGGATGGATATTCCGGGTATAACCTAATCAAGATGGCCCGAGAAGACGAAGAATCCACTTCATTTAGGGCCCCTCAAGGGGTATTTTGTTACAGGGTCATGCCCTTTGGTCTCAAGAACACCGGCTCCACATATCAGTGTGCCATGCATCAGATCTTTAAACCATTCCTGGGAAAATTCGTTGAATGTTACGTGGATGACCTGGTGGTCAAGTCTAGACAGTGCTCGGATCACCTCTCAGACCTTGGGACCATCTTCAACAAACTTTGATAGCATAGATTGAAGATGAACACCTTGAAATGCGCCTTCAGGGTTACCTCAGGGAAATTCCTTTTCTTCATCATATGCCATCGCAGCATCGAAGTCAACCCTGAGAAGACAAAGGCTATCCTTGGCCTGCCACCTCCCCACAAACTCACTGAGTTGAGAGCATTCCAAGGGCACCTAGCCTATATCAGGCGATTCATAGCCAACCTGGCAGGAAAATGATTTCCCTTCACCAGGTTAATGAAGAATGGAGTCACGTACCAATGGACAGATGACTGCCAAGAGGCGTTTGACAGCCTAAAGAGGTACCTCTTAAGCCCACTGGTTCTCATGCCCCCGATTGAATGTAGAACTCTCCTCTTATACATGACGGCCATAGAACGGTCACTAGGAGCCTTTCTCACACAAAAGAACGACATCGAAAGTGAAAACAGTCTCTATTACCTCAGTCGAACCATGATTGATGCTGAGACTCGATACTCAAATATCGAGAAGAGTTGTTTGGCCTTGGTATTCATAGTTCAAAAGCTATGACATTATCTGCAGCATCATGAAGTCCATTTTATCTCGTGGAGTAACCCGCTCAAGTACATCCTCAGCCTCCCGATGGTAACCGGACTCCTATCCTGATGGGCATTCATCCTGCAACAGTTTGACATCCGGTTTGTGCCTCAAAAATCCATCAAGGGCTAGGAATTTGTAGACTTTCTGGTAGAGCACCCTTCGACCAAGACCACTGCACCAGACTCTGAGATACCTGATGAAGACATCTTCTTGTTTTGAGAGGAGTTCCTAGCATAGGAAATGTACTTTGACGGCGCATCCCAAAGCCCAACCAGGAAGAGGATAGAGGATCCCATATTCAATAAAGTGGGTTTGGGAATAATACTCATGTCCCCAGAAAAAGCAGACTTACCATATTCCTTCCTCCTGTCAGAGGGATTTACAAACAATGAAGCGTAATATCAAGCTCTCATTGCAGGCCTAGAACTCACACTCCAGGCACAAGTACAGCACCTTAAGGTAAAAGGTGACTCAGATCTGGTCATTAGGCAAGTCAATGGTGACTATGCTATTAAAAAGGAGGAGATGATCCCCCTGTTTGACCATGTCTGAGGGTTAATGGTGGAATTATCCACAGAACCAACATTGACCTATATTCCCTAGTCTCAGAATGCTCAGGCTGATGCATTATCCAACGCGGCCATAGCCCTAGCTAACCCAGGCCAGGATGAAACGGTTATCAGTATTTCTCACCATTGAATGGTATTTCCATTTGTTCAAGCTAAGACGGAAGAAATCCACAAAGTCAGTCCTGTCCTCGAGCCATATGATCCTTCCACCAGCTGGATGACCCCCATTGAAAACTACCTTCAACGAGGATAAATTCCATCAGACAGGGATAAACAAGAGGAAATATATAGAAGGGAAATCAACTTTGTCTTATATAGTGGTGTGTGTCAGCAAGAGGTCATATATAAAGGAGGCCTCGATGGAGTGCTCCTCAGATGCATTGACGGAGAAGAAACTGCTACCGTAATGAATGAAGTACATTCCGGAGCATGTGGAGAACATCAACCGGGGACCAAGCTTTCCCATCTGGTTCGAAGGATTGGGTACTACTGGCCCACAGTGGCACGAGACTATGAGCATTTTACCGCAAAATGCAACTAATGTCAGACTCATACGAACTTCATACACCAACCCTCAGAGTTTCTTCATCAAGACAAGTACTCCTGGCCATTTTCCATCTGGGGGATGGATGTCGTGGGACCATATCCTCCTGCCACGACCAAACAGCTAATGTATATCCTCACAGCAACCGACTTCTTTTCCTAATGGGCAGAAGCCATACCCCTCAAGGAATTCGGGGCAAGAAACATTGTCATCTTGGTGAAGACCAATATCATCATCATATTTGGTGTCCCTCATACCATACTGACGGACAACGACACCAACTTCTGCTCTGTGGAATTGGAGAAACTATACCATGAGTATGATATCAAGGCTAACAACTCATCCCGCTACTATGTAGAGGACAACGGATAGATAGAGGCTTTCAACAAGACCCTGTCCAAAATTCTCCAGAAAATGGTGGACAAAGACAAGAAGTCATGGCCAGATAAACTCCTTCACGCATTGTGGGCTTGTCAAACCACAATCTGCACTGCTACTCGGGCTACTCCGTACTCACTAGTATACGGAATAGAAGAGGTCTTTCCCATTGAGCTCCAATTACCCTTTCTCCACATTGCCATTTGTGATCAATTATCCAACGATGAGAAATCAAAAAAGTGGCTAGGTGAATTGGAACGGCTAGGCGAGAAGCAGTTGCACACTTTACACCATCTGGAGGTCTACCAGAACCGGATCGCACGAGCCTTCAACAAAAAGGTTCGACTTCGGTCTTTCTTGGAAGGAGAATTGGTATTGGTCCTCCGAACCCCAATGATACCCGGAAAGAAGCCTCCAAAGCTGGAGACCAAGTGGGAGGGACCATACGTTGTACACAAGGTCTACTCCAATGAAGCATATACCCTGATCTCCATGGACGAGCAATTCACCACGACTCTTACCAATGCGAGATTCCAGAAGAAGTATTTCGCATAGAGACCAATTGTATTCTTTGTCCTTACCGCATGATGTTAAATTGAATGTATAATAAGAGTTAATAATTCTCCCTCCTCCCATGTATGGACCAAACCTGCATGGTGTGTACTCCTCGTCCTCACCTCATGACGTTAAACTGCACAGATTTCAGAGATCTACGTATGGCTTGATTCCAACCCTCGTAGGATATGTAGCGATGCCGGGATCCCCTATCCTGGCCCATCCACTCCCAAATAAAAGTTAAAAATTCCTTCTACCCCTACGTATAGACCAGACCTATGCGGGGTGTATCCCTCATCCTACCTACACAACTATAAACTGCACGGGTAAGAAGAAAAAAAGACCGCCCGAGCTGCATGACGTTAAACTGATAATCACCCAACAGTCCGAACTCTATGACCTTAAACTAAAGGTATTTCATCCTTAACACATGACATTAAACTACAAAGATAATAAGAGTTAAGAATGCTCCCTCCCCCAGTGTATGGACCAGACCTGCACAGGGTGTACTCCTCATCCTCACCGTATGATGTTAAACTGCACGGATTTTAGAAAACTACATACGGCTTGATTCCTGCCCTCGCAGGATACGTAGTGACGCCAGGATCCCCTATATTGGCCCAGCCACTCCCAAATAAAAGTTAAAAATGCCTTCTACCCCCTGTGCACGGACCAGACCTGTTTGGGGTGTATCCCTCGTCCTACTCGCACAACGATAAACTGCACGGGTAAGAAACAAAGAGGATCGTCCGGGCTGCATGATGTTAAACTGCTAAGCACCCAACGGTCAGAACCCTATGACCTTAAACTAAGAGTATTTCATCCTCACTGCACGACGTTAAACTTCACGGACAATATGTTTTAAAAATTCCCTCTTCCTCCCGTGTATGGACCAGACCTGCATTGGGTGTATTCTTCATCCTCATCACATGACGTTAAACTGCATGGATTTCAGAGAACTACGTGCGGCTTGATTCCTTCCCTCGTAGGATAAGTTTCGACGTCAGGATCCCCTATCCTGGCCCAGCCACTCCCAAATGAAAATAATGTTAAAAATTACCCTTCCCCCATGTATGGACCAGACTTGCATGGGGTGTATTCTTTATCCTTACAGCATGACGTTAAACTGCATGGATAAGAAAAAAACAAAAATTCCCTTTCCCCCATGTATGGGATAGACCTACACAAGGTGTATTTTTAATTCCTCTCCGCACAACGTTAAACTGCATGGATAATGAAAGATAAAAGTGACCCTTTCCCCAGTGTATGGACCAGACCTGCACTGGGTGTATTTATCGTCCTCACCGCACGACATTAAACTGCACGGACGGTGTCCTCACCTCATGATGCTAAACTGCACGGAGTTCATCGCGAACCACATAAGATATATAGAGAAATGATGTGGAAATACTCTTTGCGCATTTGGATACATCCTCCCCATACCTCAGACTCCATGGCCCAGATAATTATGGATCTTCGTAACCATTCACAACCATCGGAAGTGGAAAGTCATCGACCCGTGGACACCTTTGCATGACTATTCATACCATACCCTCAGCGGATCTCCATATTGATAGCCCCTGGCCCATATACCAAAGGAAAATTTTCCACAGGCGATACTCTTCCTAGCTCTGTATGCTTACCGGCCTCAGAGCCCCCATACCATACCTCATGATCCGGAAGTTTATAGTGCATTGGTTTACAAGTTCGTCTCCTTTTCACATCCAAAATCGCCAGGGTATCCCTACATGGTTAGCCTATGTATCCAATTGTGGTTCACATGACGACCTGCTTCTACGAACATCAAGCCAGGACTAGGATATTGTGACTCAACAGACAGCTACAGTGAAGATTTTTCTTGTATGCTCAGACACCATTATCCCCACATGTCGAACTCTGTACTATGAGAAATCTTAGATTTTCATAATCATTCATGTCCATCAGAAGTGGAAAGTTATCAACCTGAGGACACCTTTGTATGACTATGCATACCATGCCCTCAGCAGCTATGTATAATGATAGCATGTGGCTCATCCATCAAAGGAAAGATTTCCTTGGGCAGTACTCTCCCTTGCTCCGTACGCTTACCGACCTCATAGCCCCCATACCACACCTCCTAATCCGGTAAACCTCAAATTTACAGTTTACAACCATTATCCCCACCCTGTTTAGAGTATATCAAAGCATGGTAACTCAGTTATCCTTCGAGTGACTGCATCAATAGTCACCCAATGGTCTGATCTCTATAACCGCTAAACTAGGAGTACTTTGTCCTTACTGCACGATGTTAAACTGCATGAAGTGAAGGTACACCCCTACGCACAAAATAAACTAGCACAGAGACCTCTCTAAGATTTAATAGCAACCAGGATCGAGTATGACCGATGTGTCCAGAAATTTCCTTCCCAAATGACAGACTTCGTGGCCCGAATAATTGCGGATCCTAATAACCACTCACGGCCATCAGAAGAGGAAAGTTATCGACCTGTGGACACCTTTGCATGACTATGCATACTATGCCCTTAGCGGATTTTCATATTGATATCCCTTGGCCCATCTACCAAAGGCAAGATTTCCACAGACAATACTCTTACTAGTTTCGTACGCTTACCTGCCTCAGGAGCCCCATATCATTTCTCCTAATTCAAGAAGCCTCAGAGACACGATTTATATCAATAAACCCCTCTCCACGTCTGGGCATGCTGAGATGTTCGATCCCAGTTGCATTCTAATGAAGAGAGGCCTTTTACACTATGTCCTTACCACATGACGTTAAACTGCACAGAACATCTTGGCCGCTTGGCATAAAACTATAGAGACCAAGCATTAACCGTCATGGGAAATTCCTTCAATTACAATCATTTTCACTAGTTTAAAAATGCCCATTTCCTCGCTGCATGACGTAAAACTGTACAACATCCTTTAAAATTCTCCCCGTCTTTACCACACGATGTTAAACTGCACGGAAGTCGTCCTCACCGCATGACGTTAAACTACGGAGACCCCTCCCCCCCACCATTCCTTTTATGTCGGGTCACCTCCGTCCTCACCGTATGACGTTAAACTGCATGGAGATCATCCTTACCGCATGATGTTAAACTGCACAGGCTTCGTCGAGACCTACCCAAGATATACGGAGAAAGGGGAAAGGAATACTCCTGGCGCATTTGGATGCATCCTCTTCATACACCAGACTCCACGACCCAGATAATTGTGGATCTCCATAACCACTCATGGCCATTAGAGGTGGAAGGCCCTCGACCCATGGACACCTTTGTAAGACTATTCATACCATGCCCTCAGCGGCTCTGCATAATGATATCCCCTGGCTCGTCCATCAAAGGAAAGATTTCCCCAGGTGATAATCTTCTTATCTCTGTATTCTCACCAGCCCCAGTGCCCCCATGTCATATCTCCCGATCCAAAAATTTATAGAGTAGTGGTTTGAAAGTTCATTCCTCACCTGCATCCAAGTGTTGCCAGGGAACCACTACCCGGTGAGCTTATGTATCCACCTGTGGTTCACATGACAATTTCCATCTACAAGCATCAAGCTAGAACTGGGCTACTCTGACTCAGTGGGAAACTACCGTGAAGATGTCTCTTTTGTGCTCGGGACACCATTATCCCAATGTGCTGAACTCTGTGCTATGAGGAACCCCGGATTTTTATAATCATTCATGGCCATTAGTAGTATAAATTTATCGACCCGTGGACACCTTTGTACAATTATGCATACCATGCCCTCAGTGGATCTTCATAATGATAGCCCCTAACTCGTCCATCAAATGCATGATTTCCTCAGGTGATACTCTTCCTAGCCCCGTACACTTACCGGCCTCAGATCCCCCATATCATCTCTCCTGATCCGGGAAACCCCAGAGCTACAGTTTACACCTTCATTCCAACACACCTGTTTATAGCATGCCAGAGCATCCTAACTCAATTTCCCTCCGAGTGATTGTAGAAACAGTTGCCCAATGGTCTGAGCTCTATGACTGTTAAACTGGGAGTACTTTTTTCTTATCGCATGACGTTAAAATGCACGGAATCTGTCTTTATCACATGATGTCAAACTGCACTGTCAAACTCTTCATGAGTCCATCCAGGGATAGGGGTTCCCCCCCTCCTCAGTGTAAGGGCCAGACCTGCACAAACTACCTCCTCACATCATCATGGGGAGGGATGACTTTACCCTATCCCGGAAATTTAGCTGAGACGTTTCTCCCGTGTCCAGGCATACTCTTTTCATAAACCATACTCTGCACCCAGAAGGAGCCGAACCCTTATAAGCCACCCTTGGTGGTCCCAAATCTCAACTTTCCTAAAGTTGCTCGGCTATTAGAAGAATAAAATCATTGACCTAAGGACACCTTTGAATGACTATGCATACCATGCCCTCAGCGGCTTTGCATATTGATCGCCCCTGGCCTGTCTACCAAAGGAAGGACTTCCTTAGGAAATGCTTCTCTTTGTACGCCTCTTGGCCTCTAAGCCCCTTTGTCTATCCTGAGATTCATAAACCCTCTGAGCTATAGTTTACCAACCTCTTTCACAACCCTAACTGAATATGGTGGAACGTCTCTGATAAGATTACCGAGGATTAGGAGAAGCCATTCCATTCTAGATGATGTCCCAGCTGCATCACATTAAACTTTTCCAAGCTTAAACCATCCCTTATGATAACTAAATGCATAGGAAAGTGGTCCCCCTTCTACACTCCAGATTGATATAGATGTTCTCAAAACCTTTCAGACATCACATACCCTTTCCAAGCCACCCTCGCTGGTTTTCATAATTCTCCAACCCACCCATGGTGGTTTCTATAAGCCGGACTTTCATGAAGTCCTATGGCCATCAGAAATGGAGAGTCATTGACTTAAGGACACCTTTGCATGACTATGCATACCATGCCCTCAGCGGCTCTGCATATTGATCGTCCTTGTCCTATCTACCAAAGGAAATATTTCCTTAGGCGATGCTCCTCCCACCTCTGCACGCCGATATGGATCCCACTCCTTGAGATATGCCATGCCTGTCGTTCAAATTCAAACATGGCCCCCCACATGCATCTAAAGAGTATTGGGACATCTTTTAATTAGCTAAACCCCATTAGGGCCCTTGCCCCACTATATATGGTCAAAGATGTTCGACCTAAAACATCAGTAATGATATTATTGACGGCGGGACTTTAAAATGCTCGTGAAAGAGGCACAAATCCTGTTAGGCCGAAAACTCGAAAAGGGCGACCTAAGAAAAATTCAGGCCATACCCGCTGGGTCCACACTAAATGGGCCCAAGAAAAAATTAGGGCATTAAAAGAAAAGACAAAAAGTTTGTAGGGTTTTTCTAAAAAACACTAGCAATAGTCAAACTATGCTCGCTGGATACCATGATCCAAGAAAAAGTTAGAGCTCGTTTATTATTTCTTGTCCCAAACTCTGATTATTCTGAGATCGGTGAATTAACATACATAGCAATCGCGTCAAATGATTCCTATCACAGGGGAAGACAAGAAGAGCGCTAAGAAAAACATTTCTTTGTTCCATAATAAGGTTATAAAGAAGGGCATCCACAACCCGGAGCCTCCTCTGGTGTGAAAGTTTATTACAGGAGATTTTTTGCAGATTCACGAAGTTGTATTAGGTGCTAGTGATAATCTTCGATTACTTGGTAGAGATTCTACAATAAGGATGTATCAGCTTCTGCACCAGCCCGCAGTGCTTCTACCTCTTGTGTTGCCTTTAAGCTCGCACTCATCTCCTCCTCCACCCACTGTTCCCCATTTTCAATTATGGCTACGACATTGGCCTCCTCCCACTGCAGCCGTTGTATGTCACTTTTCAACACCTCCAGTTGAGAGTGCTGCTTATGGATTTACTTCTAGAGTCTTGAGACTACTCTAGCATGATCATGAGCTTCTATTAGGAGGAGTTGGCGGGTTGCGGAAAGGTAAACTTCAGATTGGGCAGCAGAAAGGCGAGACTCAAAGCCGCCAAGCCTCTCCCAGTCGGCAACCACCTGCTTGACCAGATCATAAATGCCATGGTAGTCAAAGCCATCAAACCCCAGCAGCATGAACAGATCGTGCAGCTTCGGTAATCTGGCTAGCATCTCGGCCAAGGGCATTTGGGAAATCACCTTCCAGATTTTCTCCCATGCCCTTTGGTGAGCAGGATGGAGACTAGAAAGGATCAGTTGATCGGGCTCGGAGTCACTCCCGGATGAAGACACATATTCTGGGATAAACGTCACCAGGGAGGGACCCGATATGGCTTCAACCGTGGGCTCTAGCGCTACATTAACTCCACCCCCTATGATTGTAGTCGTGGGTGCAATTTGATCCAAAGTCAAGATCACCAGTGCAGAAAGTTGTGGCCCTAAGAGCCCAAAAGATGGTAATACAGATGATTATCCCTAATCAGAAAAGGGAAAAGAATGGATTTAGTGGAAATATATTGAGAAACATCCATCCATTAATCAAGTCATTGGTGTTCTCAAGATCTACATTTCTGCCACTGCTGGAGGAAGACGCTACATCCTCAATGGGAAGTGGAGTCCTAGGAGCCCCCAGAGGTGCCTAGGGCCTAAGGCCGCACCCAAGGCTAGCAGCTCCCAAAGATGCCTCTAAGAAGTTGTCTATGGAGATCATTCTCGGGGAAATCACTCCCCCGGTGAATGAAATAATGGCCCGCTCTGGGTTTTCAATGATTGGTCTGGGGACAGACTCTTCCTCCATAGCCATGAGACCAATTGGGTCTGAGGCAGCTGGCCTCATTGGACCTTGAGACCCCTCGGCAATTACAGGTGCCCCATTCTCCCCCATAATTGAAGGGTTTGTCTGATAAATAGTAGTTTCGAACTCCAATTGTTCCTCCCCTGATATATCTCTGGTTGATGAAGGCAGGAGTAAAAAATCCATATCACTGGACCCTCCAGCAGGGCATACCATTTCGTCACACTCAGGCGTGACTGTAGGTGATCCCTCAGGTGATAAGGAGACAGAAGGTATTACCATGTGGGTAACCACATCCAGATCCCCGAGTGTCCATGTACCATGTTCCAACACAATTAATAACTGGCAGAATCAGAATATACGAGTTGGCAATTGAAGAATCGGGATGTCATAATTACCCGACGTCCCCTGTCTGAGTCGTTCCGATAAACGGGACTCCTGTTGTCGTCTCTGGATCTGCCCAGGGGGCAGTTCTTTTCTCAGGGCACTGGGAGGATCTGGAGGAGGAAAGACCCTAGCTAGGTCCGCAATGGTCATTTCCATGAGCTCAGCTGCACCGTGAGATCCCTCCCCGACGATCCCCGTAACCGAAATCGCGTGTTTGTCTATTGTAGTACCATGGGGGGTATACTCTAGGGAAGGAAATTCCCCCTAAGATTCCTCATCACCCTACATAAAGGGAAAAACTTTACAACCTTCTCATTAAAGGAGGGAAATCCGAAATGGACGAACAGAATGACCTCTTCTTCGGGATCGGACGATTCAGGATGTCTTATCATCATGGACACCCGGGCAGACCCATAAAGCCGATTCCAAAGCGAGTGAACATAGGTGTCCATCTCCTCCAAAGTGGTGACTATTTCATCTAGGTCCTCCTCCAACAGTAATTGGGGCAGGGAGAAGATATTCCCAATGCCCGGAAGCTCGAGAGAGCTCGGCTAGAGCAACGTCCAAACTTCTTCATCTGAGCCGCTGACCCTCAGATCATCCCAAATCATCCATGCATCTGGGAATGCGGCTTTAATAGGAACAGCTAGCTGGGGAGGATCGGCCAGGGAGGGATGAGCAGTGGCAGAAGTTGAAGAAGGTGCCAATGGCCGAAATGGGGGGTTTAGGCCTCATCGTCATCTTAGAACTCTCGAGCGCTACCTGTGGACGGAATCTCACAGGCAGGGGATGGAATTCCATTTCCTTAACCACGGTAGGGGGACCATCAGGGTCGTTTCCCCCTAATAAGTGATCGCTCCCCTTTTCCTCATCATCAGTCACCGACCGCAGCAGGGCTTGGACCTGGTAAGTCAACACCGCATGACCCCGGTGAGCATAAATATTGGCCTCGAGGTCCCGGAGATAACGATAAACCCTCTCTAGGTCCACATCATAAATGATGTCAGTGGGAGCTGATAGGTAGCCCAGTCCATCAAAAGCCACTTCTAATTCCTATAGATATCGCCACAAAGAACCAAGGCATTGGTTGAAAAAGGCTGATCGGCCTTTAAAGACGTCCCATTGGTCCAAGGCCATCGGGAAGGCAGCGTCAGTAGGAATGGTCGACTCTCTTCGGGCAGGTTCGAGAGCATGTGAGGAGACACCTTTGTCCGTTAATACCTTCCTCGGATGTGCGAGGCTAGAAGGGTTGCGAAGGACCTTTCCCAGCCTGGTTGGGGTACTGCCTCCCTTCCGCTTCCTTTTTCCGTTCGATGGCTTAGGGCTTGAGATAGTGGGCACCCACAGCCCCAGCTGACCATTCAGGTATGACTGCACCCAAGAATCGGCATATTGTTTGGATAAGAAAGTCATGGGATCTGTAAGCGCGGGGGTCATAACCTCACAACCAGTGTCCTCTAAGGTAAACATCAGCCACAATTGCCTAGCCACCAGCAGATGGTTGTTCCCGTGAGCGCTATTAAGAGAGGGAGGACATAGTGCCTGGACGCAGCCAAACTGACGCATGAATCAGCAAGGTGCGTACCCCTCATAGATCATCTCCCCACTGATACGAGCTACCAAAATACCCTCTCGAAGGTAGAATAGGTAGCCCATCTTGGTAAATTCCTCTGATGAAGTGTTTGTGTTTGTGCCGGTTGGGGAGGGGTATGGGTGGAAATTAAAGTGAACATAGTTCGAGATCCGACTTGACAGTAGATGCCTATTATGTACCATATGTTTCCCTTCCTTCTCTTGGGCCACCCACTCCTCGGGCATGACCATGCTGGTCAACTGCAAATATAGTCGGAATATGGTACCCAGAATCTAAAGGGGTTGATGAAAGTATAGAAGTTCTTAACATGTGCTCCCAACCATCCCCAGAGGACTTGAAAAGGGCCAGCTACACGGAATGTCCAACACCCCTCGGTGATATTGCTAAGAAACTGGTATATCCTAGCCAGCACTGGGAAGGCGAGGTTGATAACATTGTCAGTGGCCAACTAGGACATTATAATGAAAGTGGAAACCCGCACTCCATCAGCCTCGCGTACGGCCAATAGCCAGCCACATAGGAACATGGCTAGAAACGCTGCCAGGTGAAGCTGTCATTCAACGTCTGACACAAGATACCAGCCCCAGCTGTTGAATTGGCCTTCCTCCAGGATCATCCAGTAGCTACCACTCTACCATCAGGATTCTATTGAAGGACATTTTGTGGGCCTGAATGGAAGAGCCATGTGCTCTCTATCTCTGGAGAAAGTTCTGATCCAGTCATAATAAGGGAGAAGCTGTTTTGAAGAGATATCATGTTTCGTAAATTTATCTAGTTCCAAAGACGCATCCATCAAACACTCCCAGGCCTGGTTGATGAGCTTCCTTAACAAAGGGGGGGGGGTCCTTTCGTCGTCATCCCACACAGAAGGTGGAGTCAAGAATTCATCATACATACCTCCGATAATTAGGACCCCTGAAATCTGGAAGACGTCCCAGAGGCTGATTCACACCTCCCCATGAACCAGGTGGAATGTGTTGGTGTCCGGACTCCAACGGCTCATGGGATGCCTAGCGAGGGCATGGGGCCGATGGGTATAGGTCTGGGAAACCCAGGCATCTTCATATAGGCCCACGGCCCACAACTCCGCCTCAAACTCTACACAGCTCTGGTGAACCCAGAAGTGCCACCCCCAATCCAACGACTTGAATTCCCCTCCGGACCAAAGGTCCCGGCTAGCTGACCAACCACATTTTCCGTTTACCATGGACTTGCGAGTAATACTTTGGTAACAGGGAATCACCCATTCTTGCTGACATTTTTCCCCTATCAGGGACACAGGAAGGTGATTCAGCACGAATCAGGTAGCTGTCTCTCTCAGGGCAAGCCCCCTGGTGTTTATCACAGCTCGGGGGATAGTGGTGGTAAAAATCCATACCGCAGGGTTGTTTTCACGAGAGGGCACCAGAATCGGTGTATCGGATAATAGACTGAACTAGTAAGCGGGAAGGCTTTTGGAAAGAGGATACTCCTGCTATGACTCCGAGAGTAAAAGTGCAAGAGGGGGGTACATTGGGGTTTGGCGGAATCTATCCCGAATGGATCTGGCCACATCCTTTGAACATTGATCACCAATTGGGAGAGGCCCATCAGCGGGCCTAGTCGCAGGATGAGGAGGAACCATATTTATCTTCTCCCTGCGCCAAAGAAATCATGCAAATGGTTAGTCCAAAATAATAATACTTGGACAAAATACCAAGTATTTGAAAAGGATTCCATCTAAGCCTCATAATGAAATCTGTAAGGTGGCTTCATAGGATGGTTCGTGATGACAGCATCCTGCGAACCAGCCTTACGTGGAATGCATCCGCGAAACCCTAGCATGTGAAGTGTTGTCCAGAAAACCACAAACCACGCTGCCTCGCGGAGCCTAAACTCCAAGCGTTAAGCGTTTAAGATTCGGACTTAAAGTATTTTTCAAAGTTTGGATCATTCTGTTCCATGGACCATTTTAAACCATGAAGAGAGTTCCTACGCGGCCCGTCGTGACTCACTTTTTAATTAATTAAAGGTGTTCGTTCGTGGCTGGTATGTTGGTCCACGGATAATGAACATCGCAAATGGGAAAGGGTTCTCGAAAGTAGTAGTCGGTTCACGGACGAAGCATTTCGTGAAGGAATAGGCATGCTAAGGAAGAAAAGTAAAGGAGCGCTGGTATTCACGAAGAATCCGATAGAAGGAAAATGAAGGGCCCTCTGTATTTATAGGCATGGTCCCCTACCTGGTCCACCTCTCTACCATGAACTACCCGAGTTTCAGGACCACTCTACATCGGAATAGCCTCCTATTTGTTCTGATCGGACCCCGTTCAATGGGGGGAATCTGTAGGGTCCTGAAAGATCCTCAAAGGAAGATAATAATCCCCTTCATTCTAGGGAGGATTTTTAACCAATTCCCATCAACAAATTGGGAAAAGGAAGGAGGCCAATACTCATAATTGGAAAAGGACCAACCGGTCCGCGAACCGGCCTGAGTGTTATGCGAATTGTTCAACGAACTATTCCCCTCCGTGGACCAGCCTCGTTCGTGAGATAGAGGTGGAGATCCTCCGCGGGCACAAAGCCAGACAAGCGCCGAACCGGTCCACCGTCACGAACCACCCTTGCCGCGAACCGCATCGATCGGCTCAAGTCGCATCCACTGTCTTTCGCGGAATGGATTCGGAACCCTCCGCGGCCGCGAAGCACTCTTCGAGCTCGTTCGGTTCACGAGGGAGATCGTTTGGTTCGTGGGGGAGGTGCGCTCAATGCCCCCCGCAAGTTGCGGATTGAGAGAGTCATCCATGGATCTGGTTTTCAGTCATGGGCCTCCAAAAAAGGTTCTGCATGACCATAGATACATCCTTTTCCTCTCCCTATAAAAGGATACCGAGGGGAAGAGGGAAGAGAGGATTCCGAAGAGATCGATCAGATTCAGATGGAAGGATTTTAAAGGAAGGAGCTTAGGATTTTGCAAAGGGCGAAGTTCTAGTTCACGAACCAGATCAGGTATAAAGCTGGAAATGAATTAATAAGGAATAGAAAATGCATAACTTGGTGAACCGTGAACCAAAAATAACATAAAAAAGAGAAGTACGCGAACCATGTCCCCTCTGCAGATGCACTACCCTTGAACCAGGGAGTTTATGGCCCTTTTCTAATCCATCGCACCGCGTAACACCCTCCTCCACGGGCGAAGCCCCAACCAACGAATCTCCAACCGACACTGCCCTTGGCCACCACTGCTCACGTGGACCCCTCCGCGTACCAACCTTGTATGTGGGACGAACCTGAATTCGTGAACCCTCCTGGTTCGCGGGATTCCTCTCAGTCTGTGAACCCCCCTGGTTTACAGACGGCCTCTCAGTCCGCAGACCATCCTGGTTTGTGGACAGACTCTCCATCTGCTTAGCCCCTCCCTATGTGAAGGGAGAAATTCATCATACACCCATGTGGCCAGCAAAAACCTTCGGAGTTCCTATTCTGCGAGCCAGATAAATTCCTTCCAATTCCAATCTGTCCGGATCCTTTGAAACCTCTTCATTGGCCCATTCATCGGCCCTGAGTCGAGGCCTCCACCAGAGCCACCATATCCATGTGGTGTAACCCTCATACGCATCAGCGCACCATTTTGAGTTCATATACCCATGTTAAACAGGGGTGAAGGGGTTTCCCCGACCCTTGAGCAGATTCTCGAAGCATTCCTGGGTTCACATTCCCACGGTAATGTGGTGTCTGAGCTCGGGATCCCCCTTTCTGACCCTCCACTTGTTGGGTTTGGGGTACATATCCCTTCTTCTGAGGGTAGTAAAATACCCATATGAAGGAAGTCCCCATGCACTTCGGTACTTCCCCCGTGAATAAGAGAGGTGACGGACACTGGAGCACCCCTTTCTTTCTCCTACTGCGCTTTGTCGACATGGGTGTCCATCTCGGAGTATGCCCCAACCTTATGGGTTGACCTCATGCATAAGCCCCACTCCACTTCTCATGGACGCACCATTCGCGACGTGATTCTCTAGTCCCTGCTGCCTCTTGTTTCTCACACCGAGCAGGACTCACGTGGGCTTAAAGTAGGCATCAACCATGACATCCTCTTATGGGCTGCCTCAGAGCGTAAGTCCCAAGACAATGAGAACTACAAGGACTTTGATTCCCTACCATGGGGATATGTAGGAAGCCTATATGAGGTTCAAGACCGATCACCAGCGGACCCCCGGGTCCACCTTCACGTTGGTTCTCTGATGCTCCCATTTGAACTACGTGGACTTTGATCCCTGTCTCCTAGGAAGGGTATGTAGGAAGCCCCCATGAGGTTCAAGCCCAATAACCGGTCGATTTGACTATCTTCATGTCGGTTCACCCTGCCAATCCCAACACTGTCTCAATGATTCCCGACTCCATGGGGTCATTAATCCAACAAGGGATGGTAAAACTCAGGCCTAAATGATTCTAAACCCCTACATCTAGTTGACCATTTCCCACCAGGGTTAAATCCATGGATACTATGTTTGGGTTTAAACCAAATATTCTTGAACATATGAATACGTCTTAAATCTATAAGAGAGTCCCAGAACAGGCAATAATTCCCCTAAAAAGGGTGTGATGAGCCCGACTTCCCATCCTCTCAACCAATGTGAGTTCTTAAGCTTCGCTGGCCAAACCATCCAGCGAACACCTGCCTTTGGAAAGCAGGTCTATGCACTGTGGTATATGGAACTATTGGGTGTTTTGAGGTGAAAACGTTGCACCTGGTATGAGTGATTAAGCAGAGCTTAGCCTTCTTTAATCAACCATCGGGTAGTGCACGTCTCTTCCGCACGACCCCCGGTCGTGCGCCGCACCGGAAGTGAAACAGTAATATAAAAAACTTGAATCCAATTATAGATATCCCAAATCTAAAGTGTGAAAAAAAGAATAATTGTGATGCATGTTTGAGAATAATGGTTTCTAAAAATTCATGTAGTTAAAACTAAAAGGGGGTATCTAATTTTTTATACAAAATATATACCTTTGTGTGTGATCCTATGAAACATTATATAACATGTGGTGAAAGATACATTACCTTTTTATTGAAGATTATAGTAGTATATATTTCATCATGTTTGTATATTCTATGATATAAGTGATATGGTGCATCAAGTATTTCTATAGAAAATATGATAATGAAACTAGAAGTTCTATTAAAATAATGTGATTAAATAATGGAATGAAAAACACTTCCATTAATTTGGGGAATTACCTTGAAAATTATAATATAAAAAATGAATTATCATCAGTG
This sequence comes from Viscum album, assembly GCA_963277665.1. Lineage (NCBI taxonomy): Eukaryota > Viridiplantae > Streptophyta > Magnoliopsida > Santalales > Viscaceae > Viscum > Viscum album. The sequence continues at coordinate 506,736,049 of OY728130.1, forward strand.
AGGAAACCATAATAAAATGGTTTCATGGAAATAATTAATTAGATGGTAAATAGAATGAAAAAACTCTTCTAATTGAGAGATTCATCTCAATGAACTATTGTCAGGAATCAGTTCAAGTGGTCATGTACAAAAAAACTACAGTTTTCTAAATCATGGAGATGGGAAATGATAATATGAAATGTATCATTGAAGAAAAAATATATTATAACACTTTTAAATTTTTCACATTAAATGATAAATCCAAAATAAAGAAGGATATAAAGGAATATACAATGATGTTGCTAAATAAGGAATCTTCTTAAGCTACTCTAATATGAGCAAACTCTGTCAATGTTTAAATAATAATTAAATAAAATGTAAGGAAAAGTTTTAAATGATATTAAATAGAAATATATAAATAATTCTTCACGCCTAGATTTGAGTGAAATTTTTTATGAATAATATTATTTGGGAAAAAATAATGGGAAAATACAAAAATCATTGTATTATTATGATTGAGAAGTTGAATTACTGGAAAAAATCTATTAATGATAGATAACCACGAACTCAAAGAATAAACAGACTACTTAAATTTAATGTGTCAAATATCATTAGAGATAAAACTTCTCTAACATAAACCCAGAGGATGGGAAGTGTAGAGGAAACTATTTTATTATATCAAGTAGAGATATCATCATTTAAATATGAAGTGGGATATAATTCATGGGACAATACTATGAACAAAGAGATGGAACAAATAAAGAAAAGTAAGATTTTTTATTTCATAAAAATTAAAAATATATAATAACTTCATTATAAAAAAATAGGATTTCAAAATTAAACATTATTATTAGAGAAAAGTGATTCATAAAATGGAAATATTTTTTAAAGGGATACAAAAATATTTATGTCATAGATATGGAAGATTAATTCATGACATTAGAGATGTATCAGTCAATTAGACTTTCCATTATAGTGAAAATCTGTTAAGGCTTTAGGGTATGTAAAATATATGTAAATATATAATTTACGAATTTATTTCTCGTAGTGGAGGTTTATATTTAACAAATAATAAATTTAAAAATTATAAAGGATGAAGCAATGGTTTAATGATTGATGAAGGACTTGTATGGAATAAAACAATCACCTCTCATTTGGTATAATCTATAGGAAACACACATAAATGATATAGAATTTATGGGAGGTGGTATTGATAAATATATATATATATATTATCAAAAAATAAATAGAATCTTTTGATACTCATAAATATTTATGATTTCATATTCATTAGAGGAAATTATAATTCAATGGAAGGATTTTTCATCTTTTATGATATAGGACTTCAATGTACCGATGGTTAAAGAGTTTAAAAATTATTATCAAGAAAAAACTAAATCAAAGGAAGGAATAAACCATAATATATTAGGTAAAATAAATAAGGTATTTTTCATATAAATATGAGATTACTCAGTGAAATTTAATATCAACACAAATTTTTATTGGAACCAAACTCATAAACCATGAAGATAAATGATATATTGATTCAGCATTGTATTTTTAAAATTATTAGGGGTTATTTTTACATGATAGTAAAATTTAAAAACATTTCCTAAGAATGTTTTATGGAATCTTGTTTTCATAGAAAACCAAATGTGGAACACATAAATATGGTAAAATGTATCATAAGGTACATTGAAGTAACTCTCAATTATTTTTTGGTTTTCAATACAGGGATAGATTTTGATTTAATTTCTTATTTAGATGTGGGTTTTTCAAGACCTGTTGTGAATAAAAATTCCACAAGTTTATGAAATTTATTTATTAATATGAATTTAATTTGAGGGATTAGAAATAAATTAGATATTATTTATAGTAGCCTAGATAATGTAGAGTATATTTAGAATAAAAATACATGTACACAATTTCAATATATGGTGAAATTATTAATGGACCTCGGTGAATATGTGAAGATGAATATGATGGTTCATTATGGTAATAATAAAAATTTTGAGTGGAACAAATTATAAAAAAACATTCGTGCATGAAACATATCAATATCAAGTACCAATTTCAAAAATAAATAATGCAGCATATAATTATTAAGATGGGATATATTAGCATAAATCAATAAGTCGTAGACATTCTCATAAAAACATTCAATATAATAGTTCTTGAGAGGCATTAGTTAAACATTGGGGTTACACAATATTCATTATCTTAAGGAGATTTCAAAAATTCTCTTAAAACCATAAGAATTCCATTTTTAACATGACTTCTCAATGTTTTTCTCATCACACATTTTTTTGGGTTTACGGTCAAATAGGGAGAATTTGAGAGAGTTTCTTAAATCAGAAGTAATGGGAAATGTATCAAATAAATAAAGAGGATAAATTTACTATTATTTTGGATTTTTTGATATATAACCATGGGAGATATGATCATTTGGAATGATATAGAATTAAATTCATATAAATGAATTCATGGTTTGTTATTTCAATGATTTTGAACATGTGGTTCTTACAGATAAAGTGAAAAAGGGATAAATAGTTGGTATAAAATTCTCCCTTGATCTCTTGATTTTGAGATAGATAATTTATTATGTAGAATTATATTTATGTAAGAGTGAGTATTTTTTTTATTTTCTAGATTTTATAGTAATTAATTTCAATAGTGATATATTTTATTGCAAATAACCCCAAGGTGAACAATATTGGAAATAATAATGTCTTCATGTATATTTTTAGAAAAATGGAAGAATGTTGGAAGTGAAATTCTATAATTTTTTCAATTAAAGATGAAAATTATTTTTCTAATGTTATTTTTATTGATACAAGTCTTATGTAATTTTAGAGAAAAAAATTTAGGTTCAAAAAGAGAATCTAGTGAAGGACAATTCAACTACACCATTGAAATGTTATATTATATTAGTAGACCATACTCTAGGGAGGTGATCATAGGTGAGACATTTTTTGTACATGTAGTGTGAAGTATAAATTACCATATATAATGTGATAATGGTCCACATTATAATAGACTCATTTGTATAGAAAAAAGGTTTAAAAGCTATTTTTATCGTGGATCTATGATGGTGGATATAGTGGATATAGAAAAATAATATGATAACCATTGAGGTTATTTTTATAATGGTTGTGGTGTGATTAGAAAATAACTATATTAAACTAGGTTTTTCATTATAGGCACAAAATAATTCATGTTTTTCTTTCTATAGGAATAACCAAAATATAGAACATACAGAGCATATTTCATACTGTACGTGATTGAATATGTTAGGTTTTGAAGGAATCAACTTAAAATAGTTAATATATAATATAACATGACATAATGATCATTATTTTACTTAGATATTGTTCATACAATTACTATTAGATATTTTTATTGAGTTGAGTTGTGATATAGACAAATTTAAAATTCAAAATAGCTAAAAAAATTAGGATATAGAGAAGTTATAAGCCATGTTATCTAATGGTTTATTGTTGTGGTGGATGTAAATTTGTCAATGGTGAGTAGAGTTTTTAAAATGGTAGGATATTTTCTATAGAACAAAAATATTTGGTCTCATTTTGAAATTATATTTATTTAATAAATTTGGGAATTAAAATATATATAATGTATAAAGAGATGGAAACTAATACATCTAGAAATATTGAAAAGGGAAAATATTTTGGTAAATAATGCAATGAATATTTTTATTTAAAATTGGGATTAATGAAAAGGATAATAGATTTTTATTTTGTGTTAATCATCTTATGGTGATTGTTTTTTAGAAACTGTAGAGCCATATATTTTCTTATAACTATACCTTTAATTAATTAATGAACAGATATAAATAGTGAGTGGCAATTATATTGATATTTATTCTTTGTAAAATACTTTAATTATATATAATAAATATTATTATCATTTAATACATAGATACTTTATTGATGTTCTTATCTTATTGTTTCCCTTTATGGTGAACCAAGTAAGTTCACTATGCTATTATATTTACATACAATATTAAAATTATTTGCCTATGTGGATGATATTAAAAGGTTAATAACATTATTAAAAATGAAATTAGAATATCTAGTTAAAGATATAGTGAATTATAACACCCTAATTAACTCCCCTCTAATGGTGTGTTTGGCATACTTCGGTTACAAAAAATTAGAAAACATAAGAAGATAACCATTTTTTTATGATTAAATTGAGTTAATTACAGTGGCATATTTATCTTGGATTGATTTATAATTTTTTATTATTATTGTATGGGTTTTAAGAAAAATAAATTTATTAAATTTTATCTTAATGAAATGATTGAAGAGAGAAGAAAAGGGCGTGTATTTTTGTTGTTTTAGTTCATCAATAAAAACATTTTAATAAATAAAAATTTGTTAGTTATATTTGGGAAATTGTAACATTTTCAAGTGTATGGTTCTTAAGAATACCTAATTTGGAAAACCATGTGAAATAATTATATTAATGTAATTTATCCCTCAGTATATGATTATTATGCTCACTTTCTTTTCATGAAATATTCACAGTTCCTTTTAAAATATGGACTTGATCTAGTTGAATAATTTAAATGAAAATAATATTCCTATTAATTAACCCCATATATAGTTACGTAGGACCTTGGTCACATTATATATATATTATTTAGTATAATGGGTCATTTGGAATTCTTTATGACTCATTATTGGATACTATAATGTAAAAATTATCCCTTAGTTCTTATAAGAAAAATTAATTCTTAAAAAATCAAAACATTATGTATTATAGTGATTAAATTAAAATATAAGAAATAAATAAAATAAAAATGTTACTATAATATCTTTCTAAATGAACACCTTTATTGGGGGAACAATAGTAAGAATATAATAAAAGTTACTTGAAAAAAGAATTATTATAGTAATTATAATATAAAAAATGAATAAATATTTTTCAATTCAATATCTTATCTAATTTTATTCACTTTAACCTCAAATTTATTACTCATACTCAATACATTGATGAACATTGATAAAACTATTATATGATGGTTCACTTTATTTTAGTTTTTATGAAAACTAATATCATTGGCACATCTTTATGATCACTATTATACTAATACACATGGTGGGAACCCTTTATATGTTTTACAATATATATAATTATGTTAATGTATATGATGTTCATATTAATCATATCATAAATTAATAAAACACACAATACCTCTATAACATCAAACATGTTTATATAATATTTTTTTTTATATAATGGTTAATGGGTTTTCCTCTTATTGATCATAAAAATATCATCTATATTGTATCCTTTAACATATAACACATTATCCCCATTATAACTTCCATTAATTTGTATTTATATCCTAAATAATGTATTACCCTAAAAAAATTATTACATGATATATACTTGTTTTTCTTTTTAAAATAATAATGGAATAATTCATGTTTGGATGATCTAGTTTATAAAATATTTTTATTTCACGTTATTCCATTATAAAGGGATATTCTTTATATATATCATTAATTAATTTAACATTCAAAAATATTAATTTTTTAGCTATAATGAGACTATAATTATCAACATGTTTTCAAAAAATAGGCACCAAAATTTTTTTGTATCCAACAACAAAAAAATTTGAATCACATCAATGTAAAACAGATTTTCATAAATAGAATTTATTTTCCTTTAAAATAGATACATGTGTATTTATAAAAAAAAAGTGAAACTCCCCTACTATTTACTTCATTGAATTTATCATATTATTTTTTTAAAAACTTATAATAATTAACTATATACCTATCATATGATAATACATATATAATTGTTCTTTTGTCTAACCATCACACTCTCTCAAAAATTGATTTTAGATTACAGATAATTATTTAAAAAATTTGAATCTAAAAAACCATATAAAGTATTGATTATGTGTTTTTGGTATCCATCATTGATCCCTTATTGGATTAACATTCCTAAAAATGTTCTTTGGAAGTTACATGTAAAAATTATCCGCCACTCTATTTTGAATATATATATATATATATATATATATATATTAAGGTTACAATTACATTAAACTCCTACACCAGACACAAAGGCTGGAATGTTAGACCATATCCCCCCCAAAGGTGATATCCCACCCATAAAGCATTATTTATTCAATACATGGATCCTAGTACAAGTGGGAATGAAATCCCATTACATGGCCATGAAGGCCCAAATTTGTTACCCAAAGGACCTGTAATGGCCCAGACCCACCAGGTCCATTACTTTTCCAAAACACAGCTCCACCAAAACTGTGGCACCAGTCACGGGGGCACTGGTTACGGTGGCACTATGATGGTTTCACACCATTCATGGTGGCATCGGTTATGGTGGCATCGTGACGGTCGCACACCGGTCACTGTGGCACCGTGTCGGTCGCACGCCGGTCACTGTGGTACAGTGATGGTGGCATCAGTCACAGTGGAACCGTGACATTGGCACTGTGAGGGTGATGTCGTGACAGTGGCACGGTGAGGGTGACACCGTGACGGTGGAACCATGACGATGGCACCGTGACGGTGGCACCGTGACTTCACCGAGGGTCTTCATTCTTCTTCCAACTTTCAACTTTTTCTGCTCCTGCAACATATCTTTTAACCTAAAGATGATTTAATGCCCCTTTCAATGAAATTTAAAGCTCATAAATTATATCTAAAATCTCCCAAGATTCGAGAAACCCTAAACTTACCAAAACATGTGGTTTTTACTCGGTGTCACGCCCTTCCCCATACCTTTCAGTTCCACCCCTGTTAAGTGTTTCCTTTTTATTAAAGAAAATAGTTTAACACATAGCCGTTATAAACACCCATCCGAGGAGAATTGTAAATGAAAATTAATTCCATCATACGTAATTGCCCAACTGCATGTAGAACTATAATATGACATTAAAGCGGTTCAAAATTTCTTATCCTAGAACAATAGAATCTCATCTTTATATCATGATAGAGTTTCATCCATACCCTTCTTGGCTGGATATATTTCTTCTCCCTGGTGCGCTTGGAGTCCCTCCTTCCCGGGGCTTGTGGTGCACCTGTGCTAGAGTTTTTCTTCTTGTCCTTAGTGTCCCCAGAGTTCCTCCCCTACAAGTCATGCATCCTCAGTTCTCGGCGTATTGAGAAAGACATCGATCCTTGATCAACCAAGTAGGGATTTTCCTTCATCTCTCTTTACTGTGTATCATGAGGGGTGGGTACGCTACTGTTTCTATGGGAATGGATGAAACCAAACCTTAATAAAGATAATAAATAGACTATTAAAGAATGATGGGGTGTGTTTGACAATTCTACTGTACTCTTTTATAATTTCTATATGTTGTGAACTGTATGGGCTATGCTCACTGAAAATCATGGTCATTGGTGTTCATTCCTTGCGTACTAATGAACCCTTGTCTTCAATGATAATTGAATGGCTCCAACATGGGAATTTGGTTAATTACGTAAACTTGGCCGATTAAATGAATGTCTAGTGAACAAAAAACCTTGTGTGATCACCCCAGTTAACCAAATAGAAAGAAGAAAACATATTAAATGATGTACTTGAGTCTGGAAACTTCCTTGTTCTATCTTGGGGGCATGTCTGTTTGTTCTACTCGATGCTTATGGGGTGACATGGATAAGTATGGGATCCTCTGTTGTGGCACGGTCGTTGGTTGGGAATCTAAAGCTGTGTGGGGCTGTATCTCGATGCTTGGATTGGTTCCAGTACTTTGAAGGATCTCACTGATCCCTTTGTTGTTGTGACTTCACAAGAGAACCGGGTGTGAAAGCTTAAATTGTTGTTTGGGAGTTTCTCATTCTCTAGCTTGTGGTTATGCCTGTTAGTTTCCTAGTAGTGTAGAATTAACCTAAATGGGATCACTTGAACATGAAAACAAGAATGGGTTAAATGAGTGATTTGGTTTTGGGAATGAGTTGTGACTTGGCCGTGAGTGTTGTGCTTTTCTTTTATGAATGAATAGTAACGAGGGTGTTTGTGCTTAGGTTGTATTTGGAAACCATATGTTGGGATGAGAGCTTGTTACCTGTATATATAATTTTAATTTTATATTTTTTATTCATGCACTACCCAAGTTGATCACTTAGTGTCGAACACCCCCATTTCATGGGGGAGGGTGTTTTTTCCAACACTCCTATGAGTGGCTGGTTATTAACTCCTTTTCTGATCCCTTTACCAAATAGCCCAAGACTCTTCGGGTAGGCTATGACATCCTGAGGTCCATTATAGCCCAAGATTCTTCAGGCATGGTAGTTGTGGTGGTTGGTCCAGGTGTGTGTGGGCAGCTTGTTTCCCAAGAATCTTCGGGATAAGGCCCAAGTGTCTTCGGGCATGTCAGTATTTGTTCAGGCCAAGGTGTTTATGGGCATGGTTACGTATGGTGAGTGTGGCCCAGGTGTTTACGGGAGGGATGGTGATTGTGTCCTAGGTGTTTGCGGGTGGGATGTTTGGTTATGTCCCAGGTGTGTGTGGGCGGGGTGTGGTAGTGGGACTGCAGTGAGAATGGCGTGATTGGTTCGATGCATAGGATGTCTTCAATAACCAGTGGGAAAGTGGCGCGGGGTACCCAAACATCGATGTGTTATTACTATAAATTACTTGACTTGTGTTATTCTGGGAGTGTTCCTTAGTGAGGCTTGGGTGGATTATTTTCCTTGCCTAGGTGCTTTGGTTATCTCTTTTCTCACATGGCATTAGAATGCTTCCCCACTTGTTCACGAGAGTCTTTGGTTTTCCATACTGAGTATACTTGTATGCTCACCCTATGTATATAAAACTACTTTCAGGTTTCCAGGAGGACTACAGGGATCGTGCAGGGCAGTACTAGATCAGACGTTGGGACAGTTGCAGTTTCTTTTTTTATTTTATTTGGTACTTTACCTTCGTGGTCCCCTTGTACTTTGTGGCATTTACTTTTGTAACATTCATAGGGGAATTGTTTTCTTTGGCTTTAATTTTACCCCCCAGTTTTGTTGTTGTTAGGATTTACTATCTTATCTCCTGATCCTAATAAAGAAAATGGGTAATGCTTTTCATCTTGTATGTGATTCTATACCCTTGGTGCTAGTCGCCACTCCGGGGCCTATTGAAGGCGGGTCTTGGGGGGTCATTATCTCTACTTCAACTTGAAGAAGGAAGGGTCTGGAAATCTATTGTCCCTTCCCTCATCTTGGTGATGGTGGGTCATGATAGAATGGTATCAAAGGAAGAGGTTGAGAGATAGGATGGATTCTGGAGTTAGGCATAGTGAAGATTGCATGGGATGGTAGGGAAACAATGTTGGGTTATCTTCGTGTGTGAAATAGGCCAGGGAAGACCAGCTAGAAACTGGAATTTTAGGGGGCCCGTGATCCGATGGAAGGACTTTGGGCCCACCGGACAACCAAGTAAGGCTACACTGATTATAGGGTAGAGACCCTAGGGAATGTACATGCATTATAATGACTTCTGTTCTTATTTTTTATGGGTATTTTGGGGGTTTAAAATAAATAAGAAGTCTAAGGAAATATAAGAACAAATATTCCACACTACTCGGGATTAGGCATTCCATGTTTACCTAGCAGCTATGGAACCTAGGAGACGACCATGAGTAGTGTGGGAGATCGAGGCCCATGAGTTTGACTTGGATGATCGGCATAGGGCTGACCGATAGGAGGATGACGATCAGTGGCAGAGGACACTTCATGCCTTTTAGCAGCAGACCCTCGGGATGTACGAGGTTAGAATCTCGGACATGGAGACAGAGAACTGTCTAGAGGAGCTGGTGATACCTTTCAGCTTGATCCAGGATTTGACGGAGTACTGGGTTCCTCTAGCTGTAAGCCATGTGCGTGGAGTAGCGCATCAGTGGTGGATGCTTTATCTTGTGGAGAAGAGGGAGGCTGAGGTTACATGGGCAGACTTTGAGAAGGAGTTCCGGGCAGAATTCCTCTCTTCCGTAATGATGGATGAGAAGAGGTAAGAACTACTCTCCCACTAGCAGGGGAGTATCTCAGTGAGAGAGTTGGGGATCAAGTTCAAGGATCTCCTTCGCTTTGCTCCCAACCTCTTTCCAGAGGAGGGGTCTCGGGAAAGACATTTGGAAGAGTCACTTCGAGCTTCTCTCCATTATGTTGTAACTCCCTTCACCCTACCAATGTACTTGGAGGTCCAGAAGAAGGAACAAGTGGTGGAAAGGATGCACACACTGGGAGGTGTATCTTGAGAGGGAATCCAGTTGGGCTCATCAATGGGGAAATCCATCTGTAGCAGGCCTCCAGTATTAGGGCCCTCTTGGTTTCGACCAATAGGAAGCAGACCCCAGCAGTTCCAGTTCCGATATCCTAGCCCTCGCCCTTTCCTTTCAAGCCCAGGACCAAGATGCTTCATCTGTGGAAGCCATGGGCACCTTTGGAATTAGTTCTCGGATAGAGTATAGTATAGAGAGGGTGGGCAGGTTCAGTGCCCACCTTAGTAGCAATAGTTTCTAGCTAGGCTCTTTTAGCAGCAGCAACAGGTGCAGCAATCTCCTGCTCCTCCCAGGGAAGGCGTTGCAGGAGGAATTCGACCTTAGGGACCTCGACCAGGGCATGGTCGGGGAGGCAGCCGACAACCGAGGGGTCGAGGAGCTGTGTGTTGACAATTACACGCCGTAGAGGGAGCAGATCCAATAGGGCCAGAAGTCATCCGAGGTACGATCAGCTTGTTTTGTACTCTAGCCTATGCCTTGTTCGATACAGGAGCTTCGCACTCCTTATTTGCTCCCAGTATGGCCCGTTCTCTGGGTTTAGACGCAGAGAGACTTCCAGTGCCCACGGTGCTAAGCACACTAGTCATAGGTCAGACTGCGTTTTTTTATGTTTGTCGAGGGTGTACAGTGATGATAGGGCCACATCAGTCTATCTGGGATCTTATGATGTTGCAGATACACCCATACGATGTCATTCTAGGCATTGAATAGATTTTCTCTATATGTGTCATCATTTACTGCTTTTGAGGAAGGGTCATGTTTTTAGATTCGGGTGGCTGACATGTAAATTACATTAGCGAGCAAGGTTTCCTGAAATGCAACAGGCAAGAGGAGACCCTCCTTTCCTTGTTAGCTAAGAAATCAGTGGAGTCGGTGGATGAAGAAATGGTGGAAGTAACAGGGATTGTCAGTGAGTTTATGAATGTCTTCCTTGAGGAGGTGGCGACTCTACCCCCTTGGCGTGATGTTGAGTTTAAGATGGACTTACAACCTGGTGCTCATCTGAATTCAATGGAACCCTACCAGATGGCACCTTCTGAGTTGCGGGAGTTTTGGATTCAGATTAAAGATCTGATGAAGGTGGGTTTTGTTCGACCAATTGCGTCACCATGGGGTGCTCCAGTCTTGTTCTCAAAGAAGGAAGATGGTGGTCTCAAGATGTGCTTAAACTACAGGAGACTGAACCAAGTATAGACTGAGAATCTTTACCCCCTCCCGAGGATAGACGATCTCTTTGACTAGATTATGGGAGAAGTTTGGTTCTCTAAGATTGACATGCGGCTGGGATATCACCAGTTGAGGGTGAAGAATGGTGACATCTTGGAGACTGCCTTTAGGTGTAGGTATAGTGACATTGAGTTTTTATTCATGTCATTCGGCATTATGAATGCTCTAGCTGTGTTCATGGGGCTCATGAACTCCATCTTCCTGGAATACCAGGATCAGTTCATAGTCGTGTTTATTGACGACATCCTGATCTAATTAAGATCAGGGGTGGATTACATTGAGCACCTGAGAATGGTTTTAGAGGTCCTCCGACAACATTAAATCTATGGGAAGGTTTCCAAGTGAAAGTTCTGGACATGAGAAGTGCACTTCCTTGGGCATGTGGTGTCTAAGCAGGGAATAGTGGTGGACCCATTGAAGTTTGAGGCAGTTGTTTCTAGGGAAGCACCCAAGAACGTGGCAGAGGTTCGCAGTTTCATTGGACTGGCAGGTTACTACCGGAGGTTTATTCCCAACTTCTCCCGAGTTACAGCACCCTTGAAAACTTTTACCAAGAAGTACTAGGCTTTTGTATGGGAGGGGAAGTGTGAGGTATCCTTTAGTTATCTGAAGGAGAAGTTGGTAAGTTCCCCAGTGCTGAGGTTTCCAGAAGAAGGGGCGACGTATGAAGTATTCTGTGATGCTTCAGTACAGGGACTCGGGTGTGTACTGATGCAACGACAAGGGGTGATCTTTTACAGATCTAGACAGTTATGTCCCCATGAGAGTAATTATGCCACCCACGATCTAGAGCTTGTGGCATTCGTGTTCTCACTAAAGTTTTGGTGGCATTAACTCATCGGGGAGCTCTTTGTGGTCTTCATGGATCACAAAATCTTGAAGTACATATTCTCCCAGCGGGACCTGAACTTATGGTAGTGAAGGTGGATGGAGTTCCTTTTGGGCTACGACTTTGAGATTTCCTACACCACAGGAAAAGGGAATGTGGTGGCTAATTACTTGAGCAGGAAGTCGCATAAGGATGCGGTTTGAGAGTCGGAAGATTCTTGGAAGGCAATGGAGGAGTTGGTTTCCCTGCACCTGGATGCGAGGATGGATGGTGGTAGAGGTTTCCTGTATCAGATGATAGTGTAGTCGTCTCTACTATGGCAGGTGGAGGAGTCTCAGTGGGGAGATATAGAGAGTGAAGTGATGTGTGACCTGGTTAAATAAGGCGATGCTCCGGAAGGGTGGACGGAGGATAGTGAGAATTAGATTCTTTTCTGAGGGAAGTTGTTTGTTCCAGAGGTGATGAGCGAGAGGGTTCTTGTTGAGTTCCACAACTCACCCATAGCAGTGCACCCGGGAGTTTCCAAGATATACCAGGGTCTGAGGAGTCAGTTTTGGTGGCTCAGGGTAAAGAGGGCGGTGGAAGAGTTCGTGGCCAGGTGCCTAGTGTGTTAGTAGGTGAAGGATGAACACCGTGTTCCAAGTGGTCTATTACAACATTTAGATGTCACTGAGTGCAAGTGGGATTACATCTCGATGGATTTTTGTCATAGGGCTACCCAAGGTTCAAGGAGGTTGTGACACTATTTGGGTAGTGGTGGAATGGTTGACTAAATCAGCTCACTTTCTAGCGATCAAGGAGTCGGGTTCAGTGGAGGACTTAGCACAGAGGAATATGGTTGAAGTGGTGCAATTTCATGGAGTTAAGAGGTCCATAGTCTCAGATAGGGATGCATGGATTACCTCACGAGTCTAGAGGGGATTGCAGCATGCTTTTGGCACCCAGCTACATCTTAGCACTACTTTCTATCCCCAGACATATGGACATACAGAGCACACCATCCAGATGTTGTAGGATATGCTACGAGCATGTATTCTAGATTTTGGGGGATCATGGCTACAACACTAGCCCATGGTAAAGTTTTCTTACAATAATATTGATCACTCTACCATTGGCATGACTCCGTTCGAAGACTTGTATGGAAGGCCATGTCACTCACCCGTGTGCTGGACCGAGGTTGGGGAAACATGTGTTCTTGGCCTGAAAGTGGTTCAGAGCATGACGGAAAAGGTTCAGCTTATACGACATAGGATGAAGGTGGATCAGGACCGGCAGAAGTCATATGCCGATAATAGGAGGAGGCCCTTGGAGTTTGAGGTCGGGGACCACGTATTCTTCAAGGTCTCCCCTCAGTGTGGACAATAGAGGTTTGGAAGGGGGATTTAGCTTTCTCCATGGTTCATCATACCCTTTTAAGTGTTGTGGCAGGTTAGAGATGTGTCTTATCAGCTAGCGCTACCATAGCCGCTACTGAAAATACATGATGTCTTCCATGTGTCACAACTCTGACGGTATCTACACGAATGTTTCCGACTCTTTCCACCGAGGCGCGCGCATCCGTCTATGGAGGAGGACGCGCTGCTTTGTTGCCCCGCATTCCCACTTTCCAATGGCGGGTGGCATCCGCTCCTTATTCAGGGAAGTCTGCTCCTTGATCGAAATGGGATGATGGGATGTCGGTTCTTCCTTCCGTGGATTCCTCCTTGGAACTCATCACCTAGTCTGGGTCTCCCTCATAGATTTAATACGTAGTTCGTGAAAATCTTCCCAGTGCCATGTTTCCATGGACGCCGGTTAATTACACTACTTCTGTCGGGACATTCCAAAGGGTCCAGTCAGGGCAGCAACCTTCGGTCAGGGGAGTAGTCACGTTGAGGCATCAGTAGCGTGTCTGGATGATGGGGTACCTGGCATGTCTGTCTGTTATCCTTGGTAACAAGGCTTCTCGAGGCTGTGGAGGCCCGAGGCATCCCACATCGAGTGCGGGGAATTATATGTTGTAGACACATATCTGTGGTTTTCCTCAGCTTATCGTGCTCAACACAGGGTATGCCGCGAGTTTAACGTCTATCGAAGACGGATCAACCCAACCAGAGAATTATCTAGGATAGATCGGATTGAGGGATCCTCCTTGAAGGGATGTCGATACCGGGGCCATCCCATGGATGGCTGTGAAGAAGAGCGTACCGACATGGTTTCACCGGGATAAGACAGTCCGGGCGAGAATCGGGACGGGGGATAGGTTGATGAATGGAGTTGAGGGAGAGTGAAATGGGTCCATCACAAGGGTGACGGTGAAGTTGGGCTTGAGCCTTGACGAGGCTTCCTACGTATCCCCGTGGCAGGGAATCAAAGTCCGCGTAGTTCGGGATGAGGTCGGTAAACCGACGTGAAGCTGGACCTTGGCCCGATGAGCATCGTCAGCGTACCGACGTGAAGGTGGACCTTGGTCCGATGGGCATCGTCAGCGCACCGACGTGAAAGTAGACTCGTGGGTCCACTAATGGTGGGCTTGAACCTTGGGAAGGTTTCCTATGTACCATGTCTTGACATGGATCAAAGTCCTCATAGTTCAGGTGGGAATGGGTGTGCAGTTTAATGTCATGCAGGACAAGGGGGCATACAGTTTAACGTCATGCTGGACGAGGGAGAAACTCGACGTGAATGAACGACCGAGCAATGTGGCTTGAACCTCATGGAGGCTTCCTATGTACCATCCCTTGAAATGGATCAAAGACCTCGTAGTTCATATGGTAATGGGTCACAGCGGCTTACCACTAGACCAGAATGCAGTTTAACGTCATGCTGGACCGGGGTGAGACCCGATGTGAAATGACGGGTGGGATTGAACCTCATGGAGGCTTCCTACGTACCATGCCTTGACACGGATCAAAGACCTCGTAGTTATCTAGGATTCGCCGGTGAACCGACGTGAAAGTAGACCCGTGGGTCCACTAGTGGTGGGATTGAACCTCGTGAAGGCTTCCTACGTACCATGCCTTGACATGGATCAAAGTCCTCGTAGTTCGGATGGAATGTGCAGTTTAACGTCATGCTGGATAGGAACGAGACCCGACATGGAAGAACGACGGGTGGGCTTGAACCTCATGGAGGCTTCCTACGTACCATGCCTTGACATGGATCAAAGGCCTCGTAGTTCAAAAGGGTGAGGGGTCAGGGTCGGTGCTCACTCTAAGCCCACGTGAGTCATGCTCGGTGTGAGAAACAAGAGGTTGCAAGGACCTGACGATCACGTCGCGAGGGGTGCGTCCGTGAGAAGCGAAAAGGGGCTTACGCGTTGGGCGGCCCATGGTGTTGGGACTTACTCCAGGATGGAGGCCCAGGGGGGTTGCCTCGTTCCCTATCACGCCCTCCACTGACCTGGGTAGTGGGGAAGTACGGAGATGCATGGGTGCAATCATCCGTACGAAAGGTTAGGGGCTTACACTCTGAGGCATCCCTTCCCCTACGAACATACGCCACTCCGCAAGGAGGATCTCATTCCATGTGCGGAAGAGTTCCATTCCCGTGGAGACGAGTGGTGTAAAGAATGTTCGAGCTGGGGGGACCCTTCGTGAGGGAGACGAGTTTGGGTCACAGTTTAACGTCATGTGTTGAGGATGTGGTGCTTGGCAGTTTAACGTCCTGCAGCTCGGATGAGGTGGGTTCACTCCACACCCCTAGAACATACATAACTGGTACCCTCTGGTCCTTGGGGAAGGGAAGGTACCAGTAAGGCCATGGTTAAGGGGGGTCTTGGAACGAACCATCGAGGGGTCCATGTTAGCGTGGCTATGCGAAGAAGCAATAGTTTTTAGCGTGCCTATGCGAAGAAGCATTAGGCGAAGCAACGCTACGGGTGGTATTGTCCATGAGACTTTGAAATCACATCGTACAAACCTGGAGGGTCGCACGGGAAGAGGAATCGCTAAGCAGAGGAGTGTGCTTTGCGAAGTGGAGTGCCTTGGCCTTATCATGGGGCATAGGTGTGAGTGGAAGGTGCTTCGCGAAGTGGAAAAGTGTTCGCGGAGCACTGCCTCGCGAATAAGGGGTGCCTCGCGAAGCAGGGTCCTGCGGAGCAGTGTGCTTCGCGATGTGTAGCGATCCTGCCTTAGCATCGGGATCGCAAGCATGGGTTGGGGGTTTCGCGAAGCATAAATGCTCCGCGGCTGCCCGGGTTCCCTTGGGAATCCCCTTCCTTCGCGAACGCCCTTGAGCTTCGCGAAGGGCATCCCTCTCGGAAGAGGGGCTCAAAACGAGACAAAACAGAGGCGTCTCTCGAAGTAGAAATACCTCGCGGAGCTCATGATTCCTGGGGCAAAGAGTGCTTCGCGATTCGGGAGAGGAGAAGCCGAAAGGTCGGATTTTCCGTCCTCGGGACTCAGGGGGAGTCCAGTATTTATAGGGAAGGGGCACCACGATGCAGGACTCGCGCGCCGCCTTCGGTGCTTCGCGGCGGCTCGCGAACGTCAAATGGGTTCGCGGAGGATTACCGCTTCTGGTGCTTCGCGGAGGCTCGCGAACATCAAATGGGTTTGCGGAGGATTACCGCCTCTGGAGCTTCGCGGCGGCTCGCGAACGTCAAATGGGTTCACGGAGCATTACCGCCTCTGGAGCTTCGCGGCGGCTCGCGAACGTCAAATGGGTTCGCGGAGCATTACCGCCTCTGGAGCTTCACGGCGCCGCCATGGTCGGGGTGCTTCGCGGCGGAGCTTCGCGAGGCAGCGCGCCGGCCTTCTTTTTCGTTCCTTTCTTTCGGGCCACATTTTTGGCGCCAACAAATGCCCCCCCCCCCCTTAGACTTGGAGCCGCGGAGGGCGAAGGGTCGAAGTCTGAGGGAAAATCGCCAAAATTGTTGGTGGTTCGCGAAGCGGCTTCACGAAGGGGGCCGTGGTGCTGACCGGGGCCACAGATCTGGACGCGCCGCAATGCTCCGCGCGGGTGATGATGCGGGACCTTCAGAACCCGCGCCTATAGTTGCGTCCAGTTCCGCGTCTGGTGGGACCAGGGCGTCCGAGGTGGCTCCTCCGGAATCTCCAGACCTTCCAACAGTATACGGGGGGCCTCGTCTCGGGGTCCCGTCAGTACCGGCTCAGGAGCAGCGCTCGGAGGTCGATCTCCATGAGTCTCCTCCACCGGTCTCCTCGTTGTCACATGTAGACCATGCCAACTAACGTTTATGTCCCTCTTTGTCGTACAGTTCTTCGACTGGCGTGGGCGGCTGCGGCAAGCCTAGTCGGGATGTCTGGTGGCGTCCCTCCTAGGGGCATGTCGGTGATGGTGGCGATAGTCCCGCCATCTCCTCAAGCAACGACGCACATCATTACTGGCGGGACCACCAGCAGGGCCGTACCCGAAATCATTGAGGTGGACTCCGAGGAAGAGGATCAACCGGTCGGTCCCAGTTTTGTCGCGCCTGCTTCGGCGCCAGGTGTCGCACTGGATTCAACACCGGATGTTGATCCTGCCGAGGATTTCCTGCGGGCGTATCCCGTGTACGAGCCTGCCAATCGCGCAGACTGGGACGAAACGGCCTCCGACGAGGAAGACAGATGCATAGTCCGCCGCCGGTCGTGGAAGCTGATCGCGCGCTTTATCAAGGACACTCCCCAAGCACAATGGCTGGCTGAAATGGATAGGCTTCGCTCGCGGTTGCGTGAACTGTGCACTGGGGGAGTGGATGCCCAACGTCCTCATGCACTCATCCGAGATATTATGGCTGAGAAGATCCGGGAGCATGATCGTGGGCTCAGCGTGGGCTTGCAGCGGAGGAAGGCGACAAGCATTAAGAAGCTCCAGGAGGCTGAAGGCGAGGTTCAACGGATGCAGACCCGAGCAGGCGAGCTTTCAGCCTCTCTTGATGCGCAATCTGAGCTGGTCTCACGGTTGAAGGCCCAGCTGGCAGAGGCAGAAGAGCACATGAGGCAGACCTCTGAAAAGATGGCTGACGTTCAAGCTGATGTAGAGAGGTCCAAAGCCAGAATTGACGAACTGTGCCCCGCTACTGCTGAGGAGGAGCGAGAGCTGATTCAGCGGCAACAAGCCTTGGATGTCGCAAGTCAACGGGTGGCGGGGCTGCAATGCTCTTTTGACAGGGTCAACCCATACATGGGGGAAGTCAACCCTCGAGTATTGTAACAAACCCAAAACCCTTTTATTGGTACTTTTGTGCTTCCAAATTTTACCTTTGTTTTGAATGCCGTAGCACGCACGATTTCCACTGTTGAAATGCCTTGTTACATACCTAAAATGTTTGTGGGACGTTTGACGACAATTCCCCAAGACAATATAGATTCCCGAAAGATGGGGAAGGCTTGATCGGAGGAGGAACTTCCAGGATATCCGAATTACCATTTCTTCAACGTGCTCTTATGCACGAACGGGGCAACGCCAGGGGCGCTGAAATCGGTCCAAACTGATGAAAATGGGAAGTGTGAATCATGATACCCCAGATTCGGAACACGGTAGGGACGGCGTGACAATAAGGGACAACCGTTAACCTTGGAGGAGAAACGGTACCCTTACTGCGTTAGCCTGAAATGGGGACAACAAATGAGCATTGACCGCTGACCGTATTCGCAACGCGGGATTTTATCAATTTGTTGTCGATCAATACTTCGGGACGTTGGCCCAGGATAGTAGGCGGACCATAGGTCGAACATCCATACTATTAGGGGGTCCTTCCAAACATGACCAGTCTTCTGGAACGTTGGCCCAAGACGGTAGGTGAGCCGATGCAGCATGAGACCAGGCCGTTAGGGGGTTCCTTTAGACACGAAAGAGGACGAGGGTCCGAATAAGGGGCACGCAAAGCGTGGAATATGGAGTGATGGTCTGTCTGAACAAAATCCAACACTTAGGTAGTTACACCACCGTGGTGGGAGTACGTCCGATGGGCATATCGTTTTGATCATGGATCATTCCTTCTTTGGGACAGGGCTTCTCTGGCAAGGGGATCTGTCACTTCCCAGTGGGATCTTGGGGCATCCTGAACTTGTTCAGGGCAGAACCGCAGTTTATTGTCACGCGTTGAGGACACATAGACTCTTGTAGTTTAACATCATACGATAGGACGCGAAATAAAAGGGAAGCGTGTGGCGCGGTAGATATAAAGCCGACGTGAATGTGGACTTGGAGTCCAAATCACACCACATACCCCCGGAGGAAACTCCTCAGGTCGAGGGACCAAGAGTGAGGATTGGGCTGGGCCTGAAGCAAAGTGGTCGGGCATTCCTACGTACCCCATGAGAATGGAAATCAAGCCATACATAGTTCTGAAAGAGCATTTTAATGTCATGTGGGACGATGAGCAGCCCGAACGTGTTGGTACACATCCTGCCAAAACTACTAAGCCCACGTGAGTCGTGCTCGGTGTGGGAAACAAGCAGTAGTGGTGGGAATTTCCCGACACAGAGAGGGACAGGTTAGGGAAAAGGGACGCTCGGTGAATCCTGACCCAGTGACACTAACACGATCTTGTGGTGCACCTAGATGCGTGAAGAGAAAGAGCCGAGTATGATGGAATTCCACTTGAACATGGGGAAGTGGAAATGTGTGAATCATGGTGCTCGAGATTCAGATCACAATGATGGCGGCGTGACGATGGAGGGTAACTGCTGACCGTATTTGAAACGCAGTATCCTGTCGCGTTAGCCTAGAATGGGGACAGACAAATGAGCATCGACCGCTGACCATATTCACAACGCGGGATTTTATCGATTTGTTGTCCAATATCCATGGGGACGTTGGCCCGAAACGATTGAAGGGCCCTTAGGTCCAGCATTCATGGAGAGACCTTAAGCTTAGTATCCACATCGTCCGAGGGTCCTTTTGGATGTGGAAGAGGATGAGGATCCAAATAGCGGGCTCACAAAGCTTGGTCATGGGACGAGGGGAATGTCCCTGTGAAAATCCCACACTTCGGGCTCTTTGTCAAAACACATCTGATTACAGCAATGAAACGTATTAGAGAGAGGGAGCAGATTAATTTCCCTTGGGGAGATCTTAGTTTAGGGTCGTAGAATTCGGACCATGGGTGAGAGGAAACATAAGAGGCACATGGTGGAGTAACTCAAACACCTGGCGTGAATGGGAATAGGAGGTGTGTACGGCACGGTGAACAACCCGACGTGAATGAGGGAACAACCCCATATCACACCACGCAACCTCCTTGGGAGAGGTTTTTGGTCAAGGGACCGAAAGCGAAAATTAGGCTGGGCCCGCGTGGAAGTGCTCGGGCGCTCCTACGTATCTCATAAGGATGAGAATCAAGCCATACGTAGTTCTGGAAATGACATGGTAGGATACCAGTGCCAGGGGAAAAGGGGAGTGCGGGCGTGGCCCTTGCACTAAAAGAAGCGGAATTTGATGTATCTTGTTTTTTCTTTAAGGTGAATGGTTTTTTTGTGAAGCGACAGGCCTAGAATAGTAGGTCGTGATGTCACCACAAGAATCAAGCCGTGATGGGCGTTGACAAATGGCATGGCACGTGACCAATACCCAACGTGATATCCTCTACAACGAGGTCACCACAATGCAGTGCCGTTTTTCGTCGTGCGGCCAGGACGATAATGTCACAGTTTAGGGTCGTATGATAGGACCAAGCATGCATTTTATCGTCATGCAGCGCAGACGTAGCAGAGACGATGCTAGGCGGGAAATGTGCGCAGTGTTATAAAACACAATTGATAGATACATGATCCCACATCAAATTGTACGCCATCCGGAGAGGGAAACCTTAGGCCGAGGGGCCTATACAAAGGTGAAACAGGAAGAGAGACTGGCTTCCTGAATGGGTTGTACCCGGAGACAGGGCGTCTGGGCGGTCCTACGTATCCCATGAGGATGGGAATCAAGTTGAACATAGTCCCGAATGGATCTTAGTTTATGGTCTTATAGCTCGGACCATGGGAGCCCCAAAGGACGCCAGATTGCAGCTTTGTCCCCCTAGCATGCAAAGGTGCACTGAGGGATAGCGCCAAAAGTGTCGAGATTCCACCTGGACATGATGGGGTGGAAAATGATGTGAATCGTGCAACCAACATTCAATGACTGAAGGGGCTGGCGTGACGACAGAGGATTACTGCTGAACATGTTCGCAACACAGCATCCTGTTGCGTTAGCCTGAGATGAGGACTAACAAATGAGCATCGACCGCTGACCATATTCGCAACGCGGGATTTTATCGGTTTGTTGTCCAAAACCCTCGGAGGCGTTGACCCGTATCGGTAGGAGAGCCCTTGGGCATTGTATCCAGGCCGTTCTTGGGGGTCCCTCTGGGTGTGAAAGGCGATGGAAGTCCAAATGGAGGGGAACACGAAGCTTGACAAGTGGAAGGAACTTGATCAAGATGAATCTGACACTCTTGGTCCTTGACTAGAGTGCTCTTAATACATGGTTGAACCACTGCAAGGAGTCAAGGGACTCAACTTTGAGGGTGATCGAGAGATGGAAGGTTCCCGGGGGAAGGGGGCACGGTGCCCAAAACCTTGTATCATACCTACACATCCCCCTTCTGGAGAGGGATAGGCCAAGTGGCCTAGGTGACCAGGAGATCAGGAGATCACTAAGAGGTGGGGCTGGACCCGAATCTTAGACATTCAGGTGGTCCTACGTATCCCATGAGGATGGGAATCAAGCCACACATAGTTATGAAGGGTGACTTTTAATGTCATGCAGGACAAGGAATAGGAGGGCCAACTCTCAGAACGGGGTGCGCGTGGTGCAGCTGTTGCAAACCTGACGTGAATGAGGACGTAATCCTACGCTACGCCACGCGGTCCGGTGGTCGAGGTCCCAATGGTAGGACCCGAGAGGTGAACTTGCTGAACTCAAGCTGGACCCAAAGACAATGGGTCTTGAACGTAGTTCCAGATGAGAGTCTTAGTTTATGGTCTTAGAGCTCGGACCGTGGATGGTGACAACTCCCGAGTAAGCACAAATTTCAACCCAATTCCTAAGCCCACGTGAGATAAACTCGGTGTGGGAAACAATGGGAGAAGATCCTCATCGCAATAATTGGGGCGCCCATCAAAGGGGAGTCAACAGAGAGTTCCGAAGGACACTTTTGATGTAGCTTGTTCCCCCAACGCGCAGACATGCACGGGGGAAAAGTACCAAGAGTCCCGAGACTCTACTTGGACATGATGAAGTGATGAAGGGTGTGAATTGTGTACCCGGCATTTGGGCTTAATGGGTTGGCATGGAGATAGAGGAAGAATGTTAACCATGGTGGAAACACAGCGTCCATATCGCGTTAGCCTGAGGTGGGAACAACAAACGAGCATCGACCGCTGACCATATTCGCAACGCGGGATTTTATCGATTTGTTGTCCAAAACCCTCAGAGCATTGGCCCGTAATGGTAGGAGAGCCCTTGGGCGTAGTATCCAGGCCGTTGTTGGGGGTCCCTCCGGGTGTGAGAGATGATGAAATCCCTGATGCAGGGATACGCAAAGCCTGGAAAGCGGGTGCGGACGTGTCCAAGTAAAGATTGGCATTCCAGGTAATAAACCAGAGTACTCTTAAGCACATTGGTGAACCGCCAAAAAAGGGATCAACGAAAAAGCTCAGTAGGGGGGGAACATGGCGTGGTCATTACGAGACCATCGTGAATGAGGATATAATCCCACACCACACCATATGATCCTCGCATGGAGGAAGGAGAGGCCAAAGGGCCAAGATGGGATGAGGATTCCCGAGAGATGGGGCTGGACCCGAATCTTGGACATCCAGGTGGTCCTACGTATCCCATTAGGATGGGAATCAAGCCACACGTAGTTCTCTATATGTAGTTTAATGTCATACTGGACCAAAAGGGGAACAATATACCCCTAAACAAGGGAGGTGTGCGGTATGGCGAAGAAGCCGACGTGAATGAGGACGTAGTCCCACACCACACCGTACACTCCTATAAGAGGGGACCTGGGTCGTGGCCCGGAAAGGCCAAGGGGCCTAATGGTTAGGCATTGGTCAGGAAGGCCTGACCGGTTTTCAGTTTAACGTCTTACATGAGGACGAGGGTCGGGGACCCGAGGAGGCCAAGGGGCCTGAGGCTGGGCCTCGTAAGGGGAGTCGTACGGCATGGTACATGATCCCGACGTGAATGAGGACATAGTCCCACATCACACCGTACACTCCGGGTAAGAAGTGTCCTGGGTTGTGGCTCGGAAAGGCCAAGGGGCCTAAGGTCAGGCATCAGTCAGTAAGTCCTGACTGGTTTGCAGTTTAACGTCTTACATGAGGACGAGGGTCGGGGAGCCGAGAAGGCCAAGGGGCCTGAGGCTGGGCCTCGTAAAGGGAGGGCGTACCGCATGGTACGTGATCCCGACGTGAATGAGGACATAGTCCTGCATCACACCGTACACCCCTATGAGGAATCCTGGGCCGTGGCCCGATTGCTAGCACCACCTGGGGGAAGTTTGTCACCTCAGGATGGGGCAGAATGAATCACTACACTCGATGTCTGCGACATCTCGGGGTGGACCCGAAGATCCAGGACATTGTTGACCATGTTCGAAACACAGCGTTCCTATGGTGACCCGTTGTGGTAGCAGCAAATGAGTGTCGACCGCTGACCAAATTCGCAACGCGGGACTTGTATCGATTTGTTGCTTGAAAACCCTCGGGGGCGTTGGCCCGTATCGGTAGGAGAGCCCTTGGGCATTGTATCCAGGCTGTTCTTGGGGGTCCCTCTGGGTGTGAAAAAAATGATGGAATCCCAGTCAAGGAGTGGGTGAAGCATAGTTTTATCCATCCACGAAAGGGGAAAACACCTCCAGGGGGAATGTGCAGCTAGGTCGAGGCTTTCTCGATGTGAGTTGGGGCAAAAGTGTGCACCCTGCCATGTCTTGACCCGAGGGGAAGATTTAGTCTTTTGGGCTGGGCCAACAGACGAAATGTCCGGGCATTCCTATGTATCTCATGAGGATGAGAATCAAGCCATACGTAGTTCTTGAAGGCCATGCAGTTTAGCGTCATGCGGTGAGGACGTGGGAGGATAGAAGAATGGGAGTGGGCACATGATGCAACCCTTACAATCCTTGTGCGAGCGGGGTTGCATGAGCGGGGCCAAGAAAGCCTACTCCCTGCTACACAAAGATCCTCCAAGGAAACTATTCCCAGGGGGAATAGCGGAAGAGAAAAGCTTGGGGCTGGGCTCAAGACGAGGCATCCGAGCGTTCCTACGTATCCCATGAAGATGGGAATCAAGCCACATGTAGTTCTAGAAATGCAGTTTAACGTCATGCGGGACGATGAGAAGCACCTCATTTGGGGGTATGTACGGTACGACAAGTAATCCGACGTGAATGAGGACGTAGTCCTACACCATGCCGTGCAATCCCGCAAGAGGGTAAGTCGGGGAAAAACCAAGGGGGGCCTGGGGCCAAACCGCAGGGAAGATGGGGACCAAGGGCCCAAGGAGGCCAAGGGGCCTGAGGCTGAGCCTCGGTCAGGAAGGCCTGACCGGCTTGCAGTTTAACATCTTGCGGTACGAAGATGCCGTTTATGGTCATGCAGGACTTTACAGTTTAGAGTAATGTTGGACCATAGTGTCCAGTTTAAGGTCATGCGGGACCGTTTCACAGTTTATCGTCTTGCAGGACGAAGATGCAGTTTAAGGTCGTGCGGGACCATTTCACAGTTTATTTTCTTGCAGGACGAAGATTCAGTTTAAGGTCATGCGGGACCATTTCACAGTTTATCGTCTTGCAGGACGAAGATGCTGTTTAAGGTCGTGCGGGACCATTTCACAGTTTATCGTCTTGCAGGATGAAGATGTATTTTAAGGTCGTGCGGGACCATTTCACAGTTTATCGTCTTGTAGGACGAAGATGCAGTTTAAGGTTGTGCGGGACCATTTTGCATTTTAGGGTCGTACAGGACCTTCACGCAGTTTAGGGTCGTGCTGGACCTTTTTTTCCCTAGGCAAAGTACCTCTTGAGGAACTTGTCATTGGTGGGAGGGGTTATACGCTCTCCATCCGTGGTCACCAAGGAGTATGCTCCATTGGGGTAAACCTTATGGATGATATAAGGCCCTTCCCATTTGGGTTCCAACTTGGGCAGTTTCCTACCGGGAATCATTGGCGCTCGAAGGGCCAGTACCAGGTCACCCTGTAGAAAAGAGCGGAGACGAACCTTCTTGTCAAAGGCTCTCGCTATCTTGTCCTGATGCCTTTCCATATTGTGCAGGGCACGAAGCCGGTTCTCGTCCAGTGCCTCTAATTCAGCTAGACGGATCTCGGCTACCTCATCTGATGTCTGGTGATCATAAACTGCAGTGCGTAGCGATGGCAGCTGAATCTCAATGGGTAGGACGGCCTGAGCTCCATACACCAGGGAATATGGCGTCACCTGGGTAGAGTTGCGAGTCATCGTCCGGTAAGCCCAGAGGGCATTGAGGAGCTTGTCCGGCCAACTTTTCTTGTTCTGACCAACCATCTTCTGCAGAATGTTAGAGAGGGTCTTGTTGAACGCCTCGATCTATCCATTCGCCTGCGCGTGGTAGCGGGAGGTATGGTTCGACCGGATGTCGTACTTAGCGTACAATTTCTTCAATTCAGCTGCTCGGAAGTTGGTGTCGTTATCGGTGAGGACGGCGTGAGGGACTCCAAATCGGTGGATAATATTAGAGCTCACAAAGTCAACGATGGAACGGGCCTTGACCTCTTTGAGCGGAACTGCTTCTGCCCACTTGGAGAAGAAATCTGTAGCAGTCAGGATGAACCTACACTGGCGGGCTGTTGCCAGTGGATACGGTCCCACTACATCAAGTCCCCATACCGCAAACGGCCAAGAGTACTTGGTGGGGTGGAGGGGCTCCGGCGGCCGATGCATGAAGTTGGCGTGTACTTGGCACGCGGGGCATCTCTTGGCATATCCAATACAATCGTGGATCATAGAGGGCCAAAAGTACCCTAACCTCCGGATTTGATGGGACAGTTTCGGCCCAGCTTGATGGGCGCTATAGGAACCGGCGTGAACCTCTTGCATAACTTGAGGTATCTCCCCTCCTTGGATGCAACGGAGGAGGACACCATCGAAACTCCTCTTATAAAGGATTTGTTCAAGACTGGGGCCGCTCCGGAGGGTAAATTGCAGCGCGCGGCGTCGGATTCGCTCGCGTTCGGCCCGGTCGTCCGGGAGCTGACCATTTTGGAGATACTCGACAAAAGGTGTTCTCCAGTCGGGGGTGGTCCCAACCACTACGTCTGACGAACCCGGGACTCCCGATATGGAGGGTCCGACGGTGAGATGACTTACCCGCAGGCTATCACGGTCCTCTTGGGTGACGGGGGCAATGACTCTCTGGTGGGCCACGTGTATGACCAAATCATCTTGCTCGGGTTCTGTGAGCGACGCGGCTAAGCCAGCCAGGGCGTCCGCTTGGCCGTTCTGCGACCGTGGAACATGGGTAACCTCTGGTCGAGAAGAGAACTGGGCCATTAGGAGGAGGGTGTACTCCAACAACGGTGCAAGCTCTGGCTTCCTAACGACGTAGTCGCCATTAACCTGTTTGATTACCAGCTCGGAATCTCCCTTCACATGTAGGTGGGGAACATGGATCTCAAGGGCCAACTCATGGCCGGTGATGAGAGCCTGGTACTCTTCCTCGTTGTTCGTACAACCTTCTCACAACAGGAACGAGTATGGCAGGACGGCCTGCGCCGGGGCAATGAAGACAATACCCAGGCCCACTCTGTTGAGCTTGGGATCGTTGAGCCTCCTACCGGTGGGGCTCCGGGAGGCACCGTCGAAATTCATTTGCCAACACGGGACAGCATGATCGACTGAGAGGATCGTCTCATTGGGGAAATCCATGTCCAAGGATTGATCCGCAGAGGTTGGATGGGCAGCTAAAAAGCCTGCCAATGCCTGTCCCTTAATGGCCTTCTGAGGTACAAACCTGATATCAAACTGCTGGAGAATCACTTCCCACCGTGCTAGTCGGCCAGTCAGCATGGGACGGTTCAGGATGTACTTCAGTGGGACTACCTGGGAGACCAATTTCAC
Source organism: Viscum album (assembly GCA_963277665.1). NCBI lineage: Eukaryota > Viridiplantae > Streptophyta > Magnoliopsida > Santalales > Viscaceae > Viscum > Viscum album. The sequence goes on from OY728130.1 coordinate 506,763,370, forward strand.
CTCATGGTGCTGCAGGTAATGTCGCAACTTCTGCACGGTGAAGACGAGCGCAAGACAGCTCTTTTCGATAGGGTAGTATCGAATCTCCGTATCGAGAAGCATGTGGCTGAGATAGTAGAGACTATTCTCAGTACCCTCATTGTTCTTCTGGGCGAGCAGTGCACCGAGGGATCTCTCCAGGGCGGTCACGTAAAGGACCAGCGGCTTTCCGGAGACGGGTGGGATCAGGACCGGAGGTTGGAGCAGATACTGCTTGATTTCCTCGAAGGCGGTCCGACACTCCTCATCCCATTCGTAGGCAGCGCCCTTCTTCATGAGCCGGGAAAAGGGCTTACACTTGCCGGCCAGATTCGCAATGAATCGGCGTATATAGGCTAAGTGGACTTGAAGGCCTCGAAGCTCCCGAATGTTGCTCGGGGGAGGCATTTGGCTGATGGCCTTGATCTTCTCCGGGTCGATCTCGATACCTCAGTATCTGACAACAAAGCCCAGAAACTTCCCGGAGGTGACCCCGAAGGCACACTTTAGCGGGTTCATCTTCAGGTGACGGGAACGGAGGAAACCGAACACTTTCTCAAGGTCTTTGAGATGGTCCTGGAACTGGCATGAATTGACTACGAGGTCATCCACGTAGCATTCCACCAATGTCCCGAGAATCGGTTTGAATATGCGATGCATGGCCCTCTGATAAGTGGCACCTACATTTTTTAAACCGAATGGCATTACCTGGTAGCAAAAGGTACCATGGGGAGCCCTGACGGCAGTGGACTCCTCATCTTCGGGGGCCATCCGGATCTGGTTATACCCGGAATACCCATCCATGAAAGAGAGGGCTTGGAACCCGGCCGTGGCGTCAATCAACAGCTCTGTCACCGGGAGTGGGAAGTCATCCTTTGGGCAGTGGCGATTAAGATCGCGGAAGTCGATGCAGACTCTGATCTGCCCATTCTTCTTCCTGACTGGCACAATGTTGGCAAGCCACTTGGGGTAATGGACCTCCTTAACGAAGTTGGATTTGATTAGCTTATCAACTACGGCCTCAACCATGGCACCATGAGAAGGGTGCATCTTCCTGGGAGGCTGCTTAAACCCATGATGTTTCGTTGGGAGGCCCAGACGGTGGACGGCCACTTGGGGATCCAGCCCTGGCATCTCATCATAACTCCAAGAAAACACATCACGGTGTTGTTTGAGGAAGTCTACATACTGCTGCCGCTCCTCGGGGGACATGGCTGCACTGATCAATGTGGGTCTCGGATCTGCCTCGCTATGAAGGTTCACCTGTACCAGTTCATCAACCGTGGTAGAGACGCCTTCTTCAAATGTGGGGGGAGCATCCTCCAGGTCTTCCTCCCCAACCGTGGGGGGACTTCCCGCGACGGAAGATACTTCTGGGCTATCAAGATCCATGGGGCAGCTGGTGCTGGCTCGGGCAGCAGCGGTCATCACATCAGGAGACTCACTTGCCATCGAGATCGTAGCAATGAAAGCAGTCGACCCTATCCCATCTGGCCTTCGTCCTAAAGGGCCACGTTTGATGATATCAAAGCAGTGGTGACGTGTCGGCCTGAGTCGGTTAATTCCAGCCCGGCGGAAGAGACACGTATGGCGCACCGCCATTGTCATCAGCTTGACGTCCCGGTACCGTATAGGGGTAGGAGATTCCTGGATCACCTGAGCCTGGTTGATGTAGGAGTACGAGGTGATTTTCCACTGTCGCTTGGACACGGGAACATTCCTTCCTTGCATACACGAAACAACAAAACATTGCCCCATGTCGGGGGTCGTGGCCTCCAACCGGTGGATCGGGAGGATGTAGGTGTCATCCATGCTTGCCCAGGGGTCACTTGTGACCGGGGCGGGTTCATCCTCGCATACCAGGATTTTCTTATCCTTACTTTTGTAATAACCCGCATCCAGATAGCAGGCCTCACAAGAAGCGAAAGGGGACGCGTCTCCTTGGAGCACGCCTACTCGACCATTGAGCGAGTACTTGAGGCACTGCTGATACGAAGAAGGGACCGCTGCATGCAGATGGAGCCATGTCCTACCCATCAATGCGTTGTAAGCGGTGTCCTGAGAAACAACCATGAACTCGGTGCTGGCAATTAAGCCACCGAACTGAGTCTTCAGGCGGATCTTGCCGACTGGGGTTTGCTCTGTCCTGTCGTACCCCTGGATCCTGAGGTCAGAGGGGGTTAAATCACCTTCAGACAGACCCATCTTTCGTAACGTCCGGGTCGGAATTAGATTGATTCCAGAACCTGTGTCAACGAGGCAGCGGCAGACTTCCACACCGTTGAAGTAGCCAGTGATATACAGCGGGTGAATGTGCCCCTGTATGGGAGGGTCCTCATCTTCACCGGAGAACGAGATAACCGCCTGACATTCGGCGTTTTCAATCGTCTCGGTATGGAAGGCTTCTGCAGCTGCTACCTCCGTCTCGAACTGGAGGGGGCTCCTTAGGGCCTCGGAATGTGCTTCGCGCATTTCAGATGACAGGCGAAGGGCCTCAAGGATGGAGAGCCTCACCGGAATGTCGGCCAGGTGCTTCAGAACATCGTACTTTCGTGCCAAACGCGAACCTCTGCTCACAGGGGGTCGTTCGGCATTCGGAGGCACAGCAGGTCCGGCTGGATGAACCGGCGATTGACTAGTACTGGGTACATCTTGCTGCCTACCAGTAGAAGCCTGAAGAGTAGTCGCCGGACTAGGATCGGACAGCGGAGGCTGGTCTGTAGCCGAGCAGGACTGACTGTGATACGGACGAGGCGGCTGCCCCCGATCCAGTAGCACGGACGGCGGTGGAGGTAGAGCCGAGGCTGTTGGATGGGTTTGCGCGTGCTGAGATCTGCGCTGAGCCTGCTTCCTGGTCTCGGTAGAGTGCATGGCTTGGCCACAAATGCCTTCTGACGTGCCTCGATGACCGGCGCGATTGCGATTCCGCTGACGTTGACGTCGACTGGAAACGTTGGGGAGGTCTGCCTGGCATTCCCCCTCGTAGGGGGTCATATAGGGCCTTACCATCTCCACGGTGTTAACCGAAGCGTACCCCTGGCTGTCACTCGAGGAATCATCCGCCGCTGGGCGGATTCTAGGAGGAATCCCCATTTCGGGGGGCATAAAGTCGCCGAGAGTGAGGGATGACGACGGCACTGGCGGTGCACGTTGCTTCTTCTTCCGTCGTCGCTGCTTGCCCTTTTGGGCAGAGGTCGACTGTGAAGACGATAGGGAGGCACCGACTACTTCTTCTGAAGGTTCCAACTGCTTCAGGCGCGCTCGGATGATACCCTGGGCACAGACGACGGTTTTTCGAGCCAACCATTCATCATATTTCTGGGATCCGCGGCTAGGGACCTGCTTCCACTCACCTTCACTGTCGCTGCCGATCTCTGATCCTGCAAAGATACCTGCCACTTGCGCTGGTGCTGGACCCAACTTAACTATGTTGTTGTTGACCTGGTCTTGAAGCCAGTCCTTAAACACATAGCATTGCTTGAGGGTGTGCCCAAGGATCCGATGATAAGGGCAATAGTTGGGGTGATCGGTGAGATGCGCCTCCACCGGCCTTTTGCACTCAGGCAGGCGCACAATCCCTTGCTCTAGAGCACTTCGGAAGTAGCCAGGGACCTGATTTTCGTTGAACGAATAGGTCTGGTACCTTCTTTCCGGATAGGGGGCCCTGGGGGCCGGGCCCTGATGAGGGGCCGGAGGGGCCTGCCGAGGAAGCGGTGCCTGATTGTCTCGCCTAGGTGGCGGTGGCACGTTGCGCGGGGGAACCTGTCGGCTCTGAGGCGGTCGCTGCTGGGCAGGAGCCTGTGCTTGAGGTGGAGGACCTCTGCGGGGTTGTGGGGGTGGTGCCGCCAGCAGCAACTCAAGCTGCCTCGGGGCTTCTATTTGATCCACCGCGGCGGGTTCAGCCCTGGCGGTTCTCCTGGCTGGGATCATAGGGGGAAACAAACGTGCCTGACTAGCCTATTGCAGGGCTTCCTCGAGGAGTTGGGCCTTATCCGAGAAATCTATGAACCCTCCAGGGTAGTTCTAGGTAATTAGGGAGGGTACCAGCTCTGTCTTGACATTCCCCACACACATCGTTATTAATTGCTCCTGAGTCAGTGGCATATCGAGGGAATACGTAAGTCCTTTCCTCCGGGCGATGAAATCTGCAACCCGCTCATCAGGCCTATGTTTGCACTTGAAGAGGTCTGCAATGCTAGTCTTTCACGTGGTGGAGATGAACTGGTATAAGAACTGCCGGCGAAGATCCTCCCAACCGGTCACCGATCTGATAGGGAGCTGGTTGTACCAGACGAATGCCGGACCTTCCAATGTCTGTACAAAACATCGGAGTTTGGCGGCTTCTTGCTGAGCCGGGGTCCCCAGCATGGGGCCACACCTAGAAAGGAAATGAGCCAAGTGCTGGGGCGGGTCCCCTGTCCCGTTAAAAGGCGAGAAAGTGTGGTTCCCAAAACCTGGAGGTGCAGGCATATCATCCACCCACGCGGGATAAGGCTTGCCATCCGGTGGGACCGCCACCTGCCGCGTTTCCAACACCTCGAGGCGGGCTGTGAGTGCCGCAATAAGGTCCTCCAGGTGGGGGTCCCTGTCTTGACGGGGATCCCTAACCACAAGTGCATTTCCAGGTTCTTCAACACGGTAGACGGCTTCGGCCGCTCGTGGGTCAACAGGCTGGACGACCTGCGGGGCGACTGGGGGAACCCGGGTTGGATTCTTCAGATTGCCCCGTCGCTCGGGGGGGTTTGGCGAGACGTATTGCACCCTCTTGCCGTATGTTCCGGCTTCCGCCCTGTCTGCGGCAGTAGCATGATCAGGGTTGCCCGGAGGTATCTCACCGGGGGGAATTGTTCCTGCCCCTGCTGCCCCGGCTTGGGATTACCATAGTCGGGTCGCTGCTCTGCGGCGTGCTCGGCCAAGAGTTCGTCAACCAGCCTCTTCTGCTCAGCAAGCTGCTGGCGTAACGCGGCCTTCTCAGGATCCTCTTCCGTCTTCTGCGTAGAGACAGACGGGTCGGAGTGCTTGACAGTTCCGACGTGCTTCTTACCCTTTCCGGTGTTTCTACCGAGTACCTGCGATTCGGTGGGTACGGGAAGGCCTAGCAGGTTTCTCTACTGACAGGTAACTCTCCCTAATGGGTCGACCAGCGGCGGTACGCCCTCGGGTGGTAAGTCTCCATCAAGGAATTCAAGTTCATCTTCCTTATCCACAACGTCGGCCATGTGGACTGCGACCCCTCTTGAAGGCATGTCCTCGATGTCACATAGCGAATCAGGCTGCCATCGGATAGGGTCGAAGAGGAGAGCGGCATAGTGTCCCCAACCACGGACTTGCACATTGGGGGTGGCTTCCCTGACGATTCTGCGGAGTGCTTTAAGACTCTGAACGCATTTTCGTTGAAGGGCGCTCTGGTGGCCTGGCGACTCAGGGTGCTAGGCCACAAGGAGTGCGGCTGCATCAATCAGGCAGCACTGCTCGCCGATTTCTTCAAAGTGCTCTTGACTTCTGGGGTACACCACCCGTTCAGAACGGAGGCGGAAGTGTGTCGCCCATAGGGTTCGACAAAAACACCCCACTTCTTCATGTGTAAGAGACTCCGGTACGCAAAAATTCGGTGCTGCCTTCGGCCAGAACTTCTACGGGAAGTAATCCGCTGCAAGAATACTCCAGAAGCTCCTGGGCTCGGACTCAGGGTCTGGCCCTGTGTTGCCCCACTCGTCGTCTGGGGGCGGCTGAGGAACCGGTAGCGGTACCGAGGCGTACCTCTGGGATAATAAGCTTGGCGGTGGAGAATACAGCAAACGAGGTGACTGGCCGCCGAGTTCCAGGCCATCCTCCGAAGAGTGAGGTGACCTGGTCACGATGTCACGATACGACGGGCTGATAACCACAGCTTCTGGAACAGGAGCCGCGGCTACCGGCAACAGGTCGTGTCGTCTCTCTACCGTCGTTGGCCCCCAAAATAACTCTACGTGATCTCTGGTAGAGGTAGAGGGCTCTTCTGGTGACAGAGGCGGTGATTGCGTGGTCGAGACCTGCGGAATTCCCAGGATTTCTTCCTCCTGGATGTACCTGCGAAGAGAGACAGGAATCCGGTGGACCTCAAATTCTGGGAGAATGAGGCTAACACGTCTGGTTCCTACCCCAGTCCTTGATACGGAGGAGCGGGGAGAAGGTTCCATCACTGAATCACATTCCGCTTCCGAGTCGGAGAAGCGGACAGGTTTGATCTCCACCCGGGCCTTCCCAGGATTCTTCTTGTGGCAGCGACGACCCGCTCTTCTGCCCCGGGGCGGCTCTTCGGGACAGGGTTGATCCTCATTAGGCAGCCTCGGGGCGGCGCTGGCGCCGTGGAGGAGAGGGCCCCCACTCGAGATAGCCAGGGTGCGAGGGGCACCGGGGCAAATGTCGAAGGGTACATGGGGAGGACCTCCATGAACAGTACCCATGTGGGCGGGGCCTCTGTTGGAATTGGCAGGAGCATGGGGAGGAACTCCATGGTCGCTGCGGGTGGAGCGAGGCTGACCTTCACTCCTCGAGTTGCTGGGGTGAGGAGGACCTTCGCCGGTTGCAGAGAGGACGTAGGGAGGGCCCCCACGTTGGAGAGGGACCGGATGGACGGTGACTTCAGGTTGGCGGCCGGGGGTAGGAGGATGGACTCCATACCCTGTATAGTGGGCGCGGGAAATGTTTCCGCGCGGAGCGTCACTGCCGCGGGGCAGGTCTTCCTACAGGATGGGGGTAGCACGAGGCATGCCTCCATGACAAACCTCGGAGCGGGGAAGGCCCACGCTTTGTGGAGTAGTAGTATGGGGAGGACCTCCGTACGGGGTGACATTACCGCGAGTTAGCTCGCGGCGATCACCACTTGGGCCTGCAACCCGGAGAGTCAACCCAGCCTGCTCGTGGGGCGGTTGGGGTCTCAATCCTGGTTGGGTGAAGGAGTGCCCCTGCTCAGTGTATGCAGGGGCTTCACGATGCACGTCAGTGGTGGCTCAGGCCACTGTAGCTGTCGACGTTGACGCGCCTAGGCGAGCGTCCTCAGCCCGTGCCCGGCGCTGACGTCGGGTCAGGCGAGCTGGTGCAGGTGGTGCAGGGACGTAGCCTGCCTTCTCTTCCTGTGGGGCCGGACGGCGGCGCTGACGCGGCCGGGCGGGAGCCCCCGCCTGGGGCCCTCGGGTCGGGGCCCTGAGCGGACTGAGCCGGACAGCGCCCGCCTCTTCAGCGTAAAGCGAGGAGTCGTCAAGGCGTTCCGGAGACAAGCTCCCGAAACGGTTGAATGTTGGGGTGGGGAGCAGAGGCTCCCTGCACGGCCTGTTAGGGCGGCGTTGACGGCGGGGCCTAGAGGCCTCCAGGTCCAGGCGGGCTTTATCCCGGGTTGGGATGACCCTTTCTTCCTCATACCTGCGCACGAGGTTATTGATCCCCCTTCGCTGGATGACCTCTGATGGGGAGAGGGGTCGTGGGCGCCCCGTATTCCGTGATATGGCGGCCGTCGTGGCGGTAGCGGTGCTACGTGGGGTGGTCGTCGTGGTGTTGCCCCTGCCCCTGCGTGGGCGAGGAGCGGATGGTGACCGCATCTCTGTAACAGCAACCTGGTTCCTGGCAAACGAAGGGATCAACTCGTCAGTACTGAGAGGAAAAAGGATTGACAGCCAGTGCCCCAGCGTCATTCCATTCTCCACGTCTGTAAGAAGGATCCACGCCAACATGCTGCAGAGCGGAGTGCCCCACGTTCTACTGCCCCGACATCCGGTGAGTTTCACGACAGGCCCACTATTTGCATGGCAGGACCAGGCACCGTATATCTGGATCCGGTGACACGTCAATCTACTGGTGTCTCGAACTCTACTAATCTCCATATTGAGGAGAAGACTTTCACGTCGGGTTCACCATTTCTGTTTCCGACGCTTTCCGCCGGGGCGCGCGCATCCGTCTGTGGAGGAGGACACGCTGCTTTGTTGCCCTGCATTCCCGCTTTCCAAAGGCGGGTGGCATCCGCTCCTTATTCAGGGACGTCTACTCCTTGATCGAAACGGGATGATGGGATGTCGGTTCTTCCTTCCGTGGATTCCTCCTCGGAACTCATCACCTAGTCCGGGTCTCCCTCATAGATTTAATACGTAGTTCGTGAAACTCTTCCCAGTGCCATGTTTCCATGGACGCCGGTTAATTACACTGCTTCTGTCGGGACATTCCAAAGGGTCCAGTCAGGGCAGCAACCTTCAGTCAGGGGAGTAGTCACGTTGAGGCATCAGTAGCGTGTCTGGATGCTGGGGTACCTGGCATGTCTGTCTGTTATCCTTGGTAACAAGGATTCTCGAGGGCGTGGAGGCCCGAGGCATCCCACATCGAGCGCGGGGAATTATATGTCGTAGACACATATCTGAGGTTTTCCTCAGCTTCCCGTGCACAACACAGGGTATGCCGCGAGTTTAACATCTAGCGAAGACGGATCAACCCAACCAGAGCATTAGCTAGGATAGATCGGATTGAGGGATCCTCCTTGAAGGGATGTCGATACCGGGGCCAGCCCATGGATGGCTGTGAAGAAGAGCGTACCGACATGGTTTCACCGGGATAAGACGGTCCGAGCGAGAATCGGGATGGGGGATAGGTTGATGAATGGAGTGGAGGGAGAGTGAAATGGGACCATCGCAAGGGTGACAGTGAAGTTGGGCTTGAGCCTTGACGAGGCTTCCTACGTATCCCCGTGGCAGGGAATCAAAGTCCACGTAGTTCGGGATGAGTTCGGTATACCGACGTGAAGCTGGACCTTGGCCCGATGAGCATCTTCAGCGTACCGACGGGAAGGTGGACCTTGGTCCGATGGGCATAGTCAGCGTACCGACATGAAAGTAGACCCGTGGGTCCACTAATGGTGGGATTGAACCTTGGGAAGGTTTCCTACGTACCATGTCTTGACATAGATCAAAGTCCTCGTAGTTCAGGTGGGAATGGGTGTGCAGTTTAATTTCATGCAGGACAAGGGGGCATACAGTTTAACGTCATGCTGGACGAGGGCGAAACTCGACATGAATGAACGACCGAGCAATATGGCTTGAACCTCGTGGAGGCTTCCTACGTACCATGCCTTGACATGGATCAAAGACCTCTTAGTTCATATGGTAATGGGTCACAGCGGCTTACCACTGGACCAGAATGCATTTTAACGTCATGCTGGACCGGGGTGAGACCCGACATGAAATGACGGGTGGGCTTGAACCTCATGGAGGCTTCCTACATACCATGCCTTGACATGGATCAAATACCTCGTAGTTATATAGGATTCTCCGGTGAACCGACATGAAAGTAGACCCGTGGGTCCACTAGTGGTGGGCTTGAACCTCGTGAAGGCTTCCTACGTACCATGCCTTGACATGGATCAAAGTCCTCGTAGTTCGGATGGAATGCACATTTTAACGTCATGCTGGAAGGGAACGAGACCCGACGTGGAAGAACGACGGGTGGGCTTGAACCTCATGGAGGCTTCCTACGTACCATGACTTGACATGGATCAAAGACCTCATAGTTCAAAAAGGTGAGGGGTCAGGGTCGGTGCTCACTCTAAGCCCACGTGAGTCATGCTCGGTGTGAGAAACAAGAGGTTGCAAGGACCTGACGATCACGTCGCGAGGGGTGCGTCCGTGAGAAGTGAAAAAAGGCTTACGCATTGGGCGGCCCATGGTGTTGGGACTTACTCTAGGATGGAGGCCCAGGGGGGGTGCCTCATTCCCTATCACGCCCTCCACTGACCTTGGTAGTGGGGAAGTACGGAGATGCACAGGTGCAATCATCCGTACGAAAGGTTAGGGGCTTACGCTCTGAGGCAGCCCTTCCCCTACGAACATACGCCACTCCGACAAGGAGGATCTCATTCCATGTGTGGAAGAGTTAAATTCCCGTGGAGACGAGTGGTGTAAAGAATGTTCGAGATGGGGGGACCCTTCATGAGGGAGATGAGGTTGGGTCACAGTTTAACATCATGTGTTGAGGACGTGGTGCTTGGCAGTTTAACGTCCTGCAGCTCGGACGAGGTGGGTTCACTCCACACCCCTAGGACTTACATAACTGGTACCCTCTGGTCCTTGGGGAAGGGAAGGTACCAGTAAGGCCATGGTTAAGGGGGGTCGTGGAATGAACCATCGAGGGGTCCACGTTAGCATGGCTATGCGAAGAAGCAATAGCTGTTAGCGTGCCTATGCGAAGAAGCATTAGGCGAAGCAACGCTACGGGTGGTATTGTCCACGGGACATTGAAATCACATCGTGCAAACCTGGAGGGTCGCACGGGAAGAGGAATCGCTAAGCAGAGGAGTGTGCTTTGCGAAGTGGAGTGCCTTGGCCTTAGAATGGGGCATAGGTGTGAGTGGAAGGTGCTTCGTGAAGTGGAACAGTGTTCGCGGAGCACTGCCTCGCGAAGAAGGGGTGCCTCGCGAAGCAGGGTCCTGCGGAGCAGTGTGCTTCGCGATGTGTAGTGATCCTGCCTTAGCATCGGTATCGCAAGCATGGGTTGGGGGTTTCGCAAAGCAAAAACGCTCTGCGGCTGCCCGGGTTCCCTTGGGAATCCCCTTCCTTCGCGAACGCCCTTGAGCTTCGCGAAGGGTATCCCTCTCGGAAGAGGGGCTCAAAACGAGACAAAACAGAGGCGTCTCGCGAAGTAGAAATACCTCACGGAGCTCATGATTCCCGGGGCAAAGAGTGCTTCGCGATTCAGGAGAGGAGAATCCGAAAGGTCGGATCGTCCATCCTCGGGACTCAGGGGGAGTCCAGTATTTATAGGGAAGGGGCGCCGCGATGTAGGACTCGTGCGCTGCCTTCGGTGCTTCGCGGCGGCTCGCGAACATCAAATGGGTTCACGGAGGATTATCGCCTATAGTGCTTCGCGGCGGCTCGTGAACGTCAAATGGGTTTGTGGAGGATTGCTGCCTCTGGAGCTTCGCGGTGGCTCGCGAACATCAAATGGGTTCGCGGAGCATTACCGCCTCTGGAGCTTCGTGGCGGCTCGCGAACGTCAAATGGGTTCGCGGAGCATTACCGCCTCTGGAGCTTCGCGGCGCCACCATGGTCAGGGCGCTTCGTGGCGGAGCTTCGCGAGGCAACGCGCCGGCCTTCTTTTTCGTTCCTTTCTTTCGGGCCACATTTTTGGCGCCAACAACGACGTTTCACACTTCCTCGGCTGGGGAAAGCTGGATATCGAGGACGACGTGACTTTTTTGGAAAGACTAGTGAGGATCAAGGATCGTGAAGATAAGGTGCTCCGTGGATGGACCATTCCTTTGGTTCGTGTGTTGTGGAGGCATGGAGGGCTCGAGGAAAGTACCTGGGAATGGGAGACACAGATTCGCGCCTAGTACCCATAGCTGTTTTGAGTTTTGTTCTTTTTTGTTTGTACTTAATGTGATGGAACGCTTTACTTTGTTAACTATGGAACATGCGTTTTTCCTTATTCTGTGGATGTGTGTGAAGAGTCCTAACTATGGGGAGGGGAGGACCTGATCCCTAATCAAGACGCATTAAGGTGGATGCGATTAAACCTACGCGGGTGAGTCAGTGCCACCCAAAGCAGATAGTATCTTGACATGGAGTAAGAAACTCTCTAACCCATATGACTGGATAGTTTTACCATTTAATGTTTCCTGGTTACTTGAGAAAGAGGTACTCATATATTTCCATGAGGTTTACTTCTGAGAGGTATCTTTTGAGGTGTTTTTTTGAAACCCCTCTTTTCTTTGGGTCATGTTTTGATTCTCGAGGGAGAGAATAGTTTGAGAGGTATCTGATGTAATGGTCTGGACCCACTTGGTCCATTACTTTTCCAAAACACATCTCCATCGAAACGGTGGCACCGGTCACGGGGGAACTGGTTACGATGGCATTGTGATGGTCATACACCGGTCACGGTGGTACCGTGATGGTGGCACTAGTCACGGTTGCACCGTGAGGGTGACGTCGTGATGGTGGCATTGTGGGGGTGGCATCATGATGGTGGCACTGTGACAGTGGCACCGTGTCCTCGCCGAGGGTCTTCGTTCTTTTTCCAACTTTCAACTTTTTCCGCTCCCGCAACATATTTTTTAACATAAAGATGATTTATTTCCCCTTTCAAAGCCATTTAAATCCCATAAATAATATCTAAAATACCCCAAGAGTCAGGAAACCCTTAACTTACCAAAACATGTAGTTTTTCCTCGGTGTCACGCCCTTCCCCATACCATTTAGTTCCACCCCTGTTACGCATTTTCTTTTTATTAAAGAAAACTGTTTAACGCATAGCTATTATGACCACCCCTCTAAGGAGAATTGTTAAATGATAATTAATTACATCGTGCGTAACTACCCAACCACATGGAGAACCATGATCCGACTTTAAAGCGGTTCAAAATTCCTTATCTCGTAACAATATAATCTCATCTTTATATCATGCTAGAGTTTCTTCCTTCCCCTTCTTGGCTGGATTTCTTTCTTCTCCCTGGTGCGCTTGGATTCCCTCCTTCTCGAGGATTGTGGAGAGCCTGTGCTGGAGTTTTTCTACTCGTCCTTGGAGTCCCAGAGTTCCTCCCCTACAAGTCGTGAATCCTCAGTTCTCAGCGCGTGGAGAAATAATTCGATCCTTGATCAACTAAGTAGGTATTTTCCTTCATCTCTCCTTACTGTGTATCATGCGGAGTGGGTATGCTACTGTTTCTATGGGAATGGATGAAACCAAACCTTAACAATGATAATAAACATACTATTAAAGAATTATGGTATGCATTTGACAATTCTACTTTACTCTTTTATAATTTCAATATATTGTGAACTGTATGGGCTATGATCACTAAAAATCATGGTCGTTGGTGGTCTTTCCTTGAACACTAATGAACCCTTGTCTTCTATGATAATTGAATGGATCCAACATGGGAATTTGGTTAATTACGTAAACTCGTCCAATTAAATGAATGTCCAGTGAACAAAAAACCTTGTGTGACCACCCTGGTTAACCAAACAGAAAGAAGAAAACTTAGTGAATGATGTACTTGGGTATGGAAACTTCCTTGTTCTGTCTTGGTGGCATGTATGTTTGTTCTGCTCGATACTTATGGGGTGATGTCGATGAGGATGTGATTCTTTTGTTATGGCATGGTCATTGGTTGGGAATCTAATGCTGTGTGGGGCTGTATCTCGAGGCTTCGTTTGGTTCTAGTACTTTGAGGGATGTCACTGATCCCTTTGTTGTTGTGACTTCCCAAGAGAACCGGGTGTGAATGCTTAAATTGTTGTTTGGGTGTTTCTCTTTCTCTGGCTTGTGGTTATGCCTGTTAGTTCCCTAGTAGTTTATAATTCACCTAAATTGGATCACATGAACATGAAAACAAGAATGGGTTAAATGGGGAATTGGTTTTGGGATTGAGTTGTGACTTGGTCATGAGTGTTGTGCTTTTCTTTTATGAATGAACAGTAACGAGGGTGTTTGTTCTTAGGTTAGATTTGGAAACCCTAGGTTGGGATGAGTGCATGTTACCTATACATATAATTTTAGTTTTATGTTTCTTATTCGCGCCCCACCCAAGTTGAGCACTTAGTGATGAACACCCCCATTTCAGGGGGAGGGTGTTTTTTCCAACACTCTTATGAGTGGCTGGTTATTAGCTCCTTTTTTTCTCCTTCTCCCGAATATCCCAAGACTCTTCGAGCAGGCTGTGATGGCCTGAGGTCCATTATAGCACAAGATTCTTCAGGCAGGGTAGTTGTGGTGCTTGGGCCAGGTGTGTGCAAGAATGTTGTTTCCCAAGAATCTTCAGGATGAGGCCTAGGTGTCTTTGGGCATGGAAGTAGTTGTTCTGGACTAGGTGTTTGCGTGTGTGGTTATGTATGGTGAGTGTGGCCTAGGTGTTTGTAGACGGGATGGTGATTGTGGCCCAGGTGTTTGTGGGCGAGATGTGTGGTTGTGGCCCATGTGTGTGCAGGCAGGGTGTGGTAGTGGGACTGCGGTGAGAATGGCGGGATTAGTTCGATGCATTGGATTTCTTCAATACCCAGTGGGAAAGTGGCGCGGGGTACCCAAACATTGATGTTCTATTACTATAAATTACTTGACTTGAATTACTTGGGGAGTGTACTTTGGTGAGGCTTGGGTGGATAGTTTTCCTTGCCTAGGTTCTTTGGTTATCTATTTTCTCATAGGGCATTAGAATGCCTCCCCACTTGTGTGCGAGATTATTTGGTTTTCCCTACTGAGTATACTTCTATGCTCACCCTACGTATATAAAATTTCTTTCAGGTTTCTAGGAGGACTTCTGGGATCATCCAGGGTCGTACTAGCTCAGACGTTGGGACATTTTCAGTTTCTATTTTTCTTTTCTTTGGTACTTTACCATTGTGGTCCCCTTGTACTTTGTGGCATTTACTTTTGTAACATGCATATGGTAATGGTTTTCTTTGGCTTTACTTTTACCCCCCAGTTTTTTTGTTGTTGGGATTTACTATCTTATCTCCTGATCGTAATAAAGAAAAGGGGTAATGCCTTCCATCTTGTGTGTGATTCTATACCCTTGGTGCTAGTCACCACTCCAGGTCCTATTGAAGGCGGGTCTTGGGGGTCATTATCTATCCTTCAACTTAAATAAGGAAGGGTATGGAAATCTTTTGTCGCTTCCCTCATCTTGGTGAAGGCGGGTCGTGACAGGCCCTATAGGGAATAGTGATTCTACAGTACTTGGACTGATACAGTGCCTCTATTCAACAGTTACACCACTAATTGAATATGTTATTATACTGCTACAGTAACCTACGCTCGATAGGTTTTGAATCACTAGTTTTTATGTAGTATTAGAGGGTGATTACCACTAATCCAAGCCACAAATAACTATTTTGAAAAAGATACAGGTGATATTTCGTTTAATTTGTGATGTGTATCAGGAGAACCTCTCAATAAAAAAACAATGTCAACCATGTTGCACTTAGTGTTACAATATTTTGGGATACTAATTCTTTAAATATTTAGTTATTTAATACAAATTTAAACTAATTACGTTACAATATATCATTCAATTATAAAACCTTCAAGTTATCTTTATATTTTGACCCACTCTTTAAGTATATCTATATAGTATTACATGGGTAATATCCTTCTCTAATGTATTGGACCAAAAATTTAAATATTTTCACAAAATATACCACCAAGTGAACCATGAAATAAAATAATAGTGGTGGGTAGAACATCTCTAGTAAACCTAATATTATAAAAATTTATATTTTCATATATGTTAACTTTTTAGAAAATTAATTTTATTAAATATTGATTTCACAAAGAAGAAATACTTATAGATTTTTTCTTAAAATTTTGATATAAAAATACCGTGAATAGTCATATGTCATATATGTTTCATCAAAACATGAAATGCATATGATTTTAAATAATTTTATAGAAATTCATTTATGGATACAATATTATTAATATTTTATGAGTCCCCCTTAAGGAATTTTATAGCATAAAAAATGTTTCAAATCCATAATATTTCATATTTTTAATGTGTGGACACTATTAGAATGACAAAATAACATTTTTTATACTTTTTTAGTGCCAAATATTCCCATATATCTATGAAAATAATCTATTGCCTATTTTTGGTTAAATATTTGGTCTTTTTTGTGCATTTAGTAATAAGTTAATGATATTACCATATAAATTTTTATTTATATGTATTAAATCTATAATAAAACTTATATGCAAAATTTCAAGTTATGTAATTCAAAGAAAATTGATATTTTTTTCAAACCAATAATTATATTATTTTTTGGGAGATGTTTACAATAATTATTTACAATATATTTTAGCTTCCCAAATTTATCATCACTTATTAATATTGATAGTGGCACAAATTCATCTATGTTTTAAATGAATGTTTTATCCAGTGTCGTTGTGGAATTTGTTAGGGTAAAGAAGCTATAAAATCTATTAAAATAATCTTAATATAATGTTTTATTCTAATAGTACACTATTGAAAAAAGGGCTTATGCCAATTATTTTTGGGAAAACAATGGGTATAGACACACCTATACCCACGGTTTTCATAAACCATGGGTATAAGTGACATTTTATAAGCTATACCCATGGTTGTTGCTAAACTGTAAGTATAGGGTACCCGCGTAAGTACAGGAAGACAAACAATTACGTAGGAATGCCATGGGAAAACCTATACCCATAGTTTACCATGAATTGTGGGTATATGTGGCATCTATACCCATCTTTTTCATGAACTGTGGTTATATCCTTTGATATAGTGAAAAATATAGACACGTTTTTCAAAAACCATGGGTATAGCCTTCGGTATATAAGCCTATACCCACTGTTTATGAAAACTGTGGGTATAGATGCCACCTATACCCACAGTTCTACTGAACCGTGGGTATAGGGTCCCATATTTCTTTAGTGAAAATATATATATATATAAGATAATATATGAGTATGTTATCATAATTATAATTATTGTAATTGTAAAGTGCTTCAACCTTGGATCAGAGACCCATCTTCAAAACTCCCAAACGACATTTTATTTATACCAGGTTTATAATATATATATATATATATATATATAATTCTATGTTAATTTAAATTTAATTAGTGTAGTGGTAGTGTATTTTATCAGGTGCACAACGGCGTGGGTTTGAAACTCATAGCTGATTGTTTTCTATACATGCGGTTTTAATTAATAAAATATTATAGATATAGTTATGTTTAATCAAAAGTCACGTAGCTTGGTTGGTTAGACCATCAATTATAGAGGAATAAGTTGCGGTATCGTTCCTCAACTGACAGTTTTTTTATATGAATTGTATATATTAATATATATTTGGATATGTACATATATTTATAAGAAAGTGCAAGGGCTTAGTTAGTTAGGCGCTCCATTTTTGATCTGCAGGTCGTGTAATCAATTATTCATGGGCCCAATTAGTAGGTTTTTTTCATTTTTTTCTGATATTCTATGTCCACAGTTATAGAACTGTGGGTGTAGGTGATTCATTGATATGTATACCTATGATTTGAAATACCATGGGTATAGGTCGTGAAGCTTTCGTGAAGCCTCGGTTTCCCATGGTTCCCAAAACCTTGGGTATTGATCGTTTTCCCAGTAGTAGTATAATGACCACACAATTTAAGACCATTAAATTTATTTTAATTACTGTTATTTACTACATTAATAGATAAATTTAGAGTTTAATATAGTTTAAGTGAATATTGAAAAGAAATGGGGGAAGAATTAGATTCTTGGTTTAGGAGTGGCACAAAATACCTGATGAATTAAGTAAATATACCAAGTGGTATTAAATATGATTTTTGAGCCTACCAGTTCTAATAACGGTAACCTCATGGCCATATAATAGGTAAAAAATGGTCAAATAGGCGGTCGGTGGTGCATCATGGAGTACCCTATAAGTGATAATGTGGTTTTTAAATTAAGGTTAATATTATATTTTAACCTAAATCATAAAATACATTTATGATTGTTCCTTATTTATTTTAGAATTTCAAAAATGAGGGCCCTCCTCCAATTCTCAACCCACATTCTATTCCTCACCTAAGTGAGTCCCCCTTGGATCTTGATTTAGATCACTCACTAAGGTAATATAGAACTCTTTCTTCAGTATGGTTATGAAAGGTATACACTATTTTCATATAATTTCTCTTATACCTTATGGAAAAAATATTGAATCCCTTAATCCATATTACCTTAGTTTCATATATCTACTACGTGGAGGAATATTCTCTCCTTTTTTATTCCATTTTAATTTTTATTAAGTCATTTTATACGCTACTCTACCTCCCTCAAATACTATTACGATGGTTATGACAGTACCAAAATGTGGTAGATTATGGAATAAATAAAAAATGTTTTATTCAAATATTATTTCTTAAAGTATGTAATTTTAAAACTAAATTTGGATAAACTTATATTCATCAATGTAATTATGGATATTATGAATTGATATGTTTCCTTAGTTCATTTCATTCCATTTATTATAATTTGTCATTGTATCTAAAAGTTTTGATATATGATATTTTCATTATAAATAATAGTTATTTGAGGTACATGTCTTTTGGAGGCTACTCAAGCTATGAACATGCTATGTTGACACACTCACACACATCATATATGAAGAAGGACATTATTTTAGGATGTATATGTGTTTATAGTCATATACACATTCCTTCCTATGATTATAAGGCATCCTTATAAATAGTGTGTGTGTGTGTGTGTTTATATAGAAGTGATCAATAATCTACCCCTCTTTGATGATAAAAAATCATTTCATTTAAAACCATATATAAAATCATTAACAGATAAATAAAATATACTGATGAATATTCTTCTAAAAATTTCTACCCTATATGTGATGAAAGTAGTTATCCATTCAAGAAATACAAGTATTCATATGTGATATTCTATATCTTTATTCATATGTAATTTTATTCAATTACTCTCCCTTTTTGCATTATTAAAAAATTTAAAGACAATATAAAACAAAATGAAAGAGAGACAAATGAATAAAATATAGTTTTTTCATTTTATATTAATGAGAAAAGGGGTTTCAAAAGGGATTACAAGTAAAAAACAAAAAAAAATGAATAAAAATATAATCAGACTCTAATGAATCCTATAAAACTCAACTAGAAATATGATCCACTATATCCTTTCCCTTTCCAGAAACTAGAGGTACTAGATGAGGAGAAAGAGGTTTATGAGGAAAAACACAATGGTAGATTCCACTGGCCAACCTACCACACTAATTCCATAGAAGTAAGTCCAAAATGACTAATAATAATAGTTTTATTCTATAAAGGGTAATATATTTGTGTAGATATAGATCCAGTCAAGGGTATATAAGGTAGTTCTATAAATTTTATCAATGTGGTAAACAAAAATGTTTTCATCAGTTCCACAATCTTTGTAATCACTCTACCAATAACATCCATAGATTTAAAGAAATTATCATTCTCTTCCAAGAAGCGTATAAGCATAGGGGCCAAGATCTTCATTTGATTCACTTGATCTTTGAAGGCCTAGGTTTGAGGAGGAATCCATAAATTCGAATACATGTATTTGAAATGGTAATTGAGATCATGCATCATATAAACACTTCAGAGGTCATATTTTATAGCTTTAGTTATAGTCTCTATATCACATGTAGACTCATTTAAGAATAAAATTACCAAGTTTTAAATATGATCACCATGTGACTTAATCTAGGGAAGCTTATCCATGTGATATGAAGAAAGAACATACATGATTTTAGGAATATCCTATTGGAATATAGAATAGATCAAATTAGTATCCACTAAAGCATGAGTAGGAGGAGGTGGTGGGTGTCTGGTTATATATGATGTTGGTGTCGATAAATTTTCTAGCCTCTAAAAATTATAGATTTACCTCCAAGCCAAATTTTCAACCATATCTTACATAGTACTCTAGATAGAATCCATCTATTTTACTAGCCTCTTATTATCAATCTCAATTTATTCCATCTTAAAGAACATCTTATACTGAACATGAGAAATGACCATGCTGACTATCATCTTGGTGTCCACTTCACTGAGATTTGTCTCATAAACTGAAGAAGACCAAAGCATACCACTGAGGTCTAAAATAACACGCTCTTTAAAGGAAACCAAATCATCCTTAGTCACATAACTGGAAGGAGAAGAAGAAGAAGGTGGAGAAGGAGGATTCATGTCCTATATGGGAATATCAGTACCCTCTGGAATGGTATATATAAATTTAGTTAAAGGAAAATCCTCCAACAACTCTTCCTCATCAATCATATCCACTAGAGATCTATTAGGATCCCTCTGGTCAAATGAAATTGAAATCCTACCATGCTCTATTGGGATACCTTGATCATCAAATTCATCACCATCCTCTGACTCTGAATACTCCAAAATAAGATGAGAAGATCCTGGGTATTTCTCCCCCTTAACCGATGATTGATTCTTATATATATCTTAGGGAGATGACATAACATAACTTCTTAAAGCCTGATCCTCTGAATCATATCTATCCATGGAGTCCTAGATAGAATAAGGGGAAAGTGATATACCCTTACACTCACCACATTAAGATCTATTAGACTTAGTCATAGTTTGGTAAGGTTGTAACTACTCATCCTCATCACCTCCATCATCATCATACTTCAAGTCATCTAAAAGTGCCACCACTTCCTCATAAGTATTAAAAGAATATTTTTTCTATGTAATCACTATTAGTGACATCAGCATCTTATGATTCATCATCTTCCCTTAGTATTCCTTCTTTAGTTTGAATTTGAAGAGGTTGGATAATTGAACTATAAGATATAATAAGGATCTTAACCACACCAAGGTCACATATATATTCCACTAAAATAGTCACAGAGGCGTATTCTTTATCTATAGTTACATCTTCAGCCTTAGGTTTGTCTTCTTCATTAGAGTAATATACCACAACCTAATCTAGCTCTATTCTAGGGTCAACCATGTATCTAGGTCTAGTAGGATTTTGCATTGGGATAAAATTATGATAAATTTTATCTTTATTAGTCACCTACTTCTATAACCAAGGGTTACAATTAATCCTAATTTTCTTACAATTCATATGAACAATGAAGAAACAATAACACTTGGTATCTCTTTCTTCACCATCCTACAAAGAACCTCCATCTTCTAATATGGTTGAAATCAACTTGGGGTAGGCTATAAATTTACCAAGAGTAGGTATTTCTAAACTCTATCATATAAACCATTAGATATCTACACATATTTATCTTTTGACCTATTTTAATAATAAATAATAAAAATACAACATGATACTAAATTATGATAAAGTATACCTTTCTGGGACAATGAATATGTTGTATCAATTTGAATAGATAAATTCATTTTCCATCAAGATATACTACCACAGTTGTTAAAATAGTAGCATTTCCAGTTCATCCCATCAAGGAAACATGAAGTATAAACTTATCTTGATTAATAGGGATAGAGTCCTGACATTCCTCATAAATTTATTTTTGTGGTGTTTTAATGCATCATTCTCACTCCATCAAAGAAATGGTGGGTTCTTTTCTGTAAGATCGAATATTTTTTCTGGTATGTATCTCTAAAAGTTTTTCATTAGACGTATTTCATTACATTTTTTCCTTGTATTAAAACCCAAATGGTTGTTTTTTCATTATGAATATATGTTGTTTAAATCAATATAGTCTTGGGTTATGAGGAAACATTATAAAAATGGATAGGATCCATGTGGAGTTCCCTTTTTGGGAAAAATGACTTAAAATCCAAATATGTATTTTTTTTTCTAAATTAATGGAGTCCGAGTATGAATGGGTTAAGTGTTATCAAGGGTTCTTGGTATATTGAGAAGATTAAAAGGGGTTCGGGTTGGTTAATAAGGAAATGGTTTGAAACTCTGAAGAACATTTACACACCATGTTAATGGATTACACATCATGTAATGTTTGGTTGTTTTAATATTTAACTGAGGTGATAGGTTTTTTGGCATATACCGTTAAAAATATTTACATGACATGTAACTTCATTACAGTCCATATAATTCCCCGACCATCAATATTAATATATGATTTTCTATTGATTTTTACATTTATCTCCCTATATCTCTTATTCTATTATCCTCGTGAAACCCTCTGGGAGATTTCGGAGTACCAACCTCCCTTTAGTACATCCCAATTATGCATTCAATCCCTGGTAAGTTATTTTGTTTAGTTTTTTTCCTTCTCTAACTTAGATATCCAACCATTATGGTGTAATCCCTTGACCATGAGCATTGTTGGTTTTGATCTTGATCAGTTTTGATCTTGGAACCTTTGGGAAATCATCTACTCCTTCTTCCTCTTTGGATTTTTCTGTTGGAAGCATTTCATTCCTCACAAGCTAAGGTAGGGGTATAAATCTTAACCCTATAGTTTGATATTTTAAATTTATATGGAACATTGAGATTGAGCCAACATAATGTTCATACGAATTAATTAAATAATAAATGAGATTATTCCTTGGAGTCTATTGGATTAAATTGGTTGTCGAACTTAATTATGATTAGCCATTTTGTGAACGAACCTTGAATTTAATTGATTTGGATAATGGATTAATGTTTTTTTAGCTTCAAATGGAACCTTAGGTGATTTATTACTATAGAATATCTATGTTATGGCTTACTACTTTTGATTTTACTATTGATCCATTGTGATGTAAATGAAAGAGGTCATTGAAAGGAAAATGGTCATTTACATAATTGACCATTGAGTCTTATGATATGATATTATGATATAAAAGATTTCATGACATGTTTTTGATAACTTCTAAAATGATTATATATTAGGCATAGACCTAGAACATGCACTCTTATATGTTGTAATGTTTATATTGAGTGGGATCATCTCATTCCCTTTCTGTAATGATTATAGTGAGAAGTAATGTCCTAGATCCTTGTTTTAATGATTATAGGGATTTGACATTGTTTGTGGATAATTTACCATGGTTATATAGTTGTGGTTGGAATGGTTATGAGATATACTAAGATACATTTTGATATGGTGCTGAATTATGTTAATTTACCATGGTTATATAGTTTTTGTTCTCATGGTTATGAGACACGCTCAAGGACATTCTGGCATGATTCCAAATCAAGATATTATACCATGGTTATATGGTTGTGGTTGGCATGGTTTTGAGACATGCTCAAAGACATTCTGGTAAGACACCAAAGAAGGTTATTTCACCATGGTTATATGTTTTTAGTTATCATATTAGTGAGGAAAAATTAGAGATAATATTGCATGGATTCGAAGATTATTGTTGTGGTATATTATTAATTTTTGAATTGATTAATAAACATTTTTATCACTTTATTGCATACACTTCTTATCAGAAATAATTTTTTAGACATGGTGGTGTCGACCTGCTGAGTTATACTCACACCTTATTTAGACAACTATTTGGTACCCTAGGAGATTACATGGATGCAGTTTTGGACAATATAAAATGGCGTTGTTGTTGATTTTTCCATGCTCTATGGGTTAGAGTTTGGAGGTGGGACCAACATGGGGTTTGGGATTGGGGACTTTTGAGTTTTATTTGAGTCTATTATCCTTTTTCTTGTCTGACTTATAACATGAAATTTAGTTACATTCTAGAATGTCATTACATAATTCCTTTATTACTATTGAATTATTTAGTTGTCTTTTATTATTGTATTCCTACTATTCTGTATAGTTATTTTATTTTCCACTATGTTGATTACACTGATTTCTTCTTTTATATGGATTATTTCTTATACTAAAACACTTCATACCATGGGGTATAGTCTCCCCACAATACATTTCACACCATTTCTTCTATTTAGCAGCCTTAAGCATATGGGGAGGTTCTCTTGAGGTCTCATAACCTACCCTTTTTGGCCATGTGAGAGAGTGTCATATCATGGGACATTACAAAGTGCTCTTAAGATAATTGGTTTTATTTCCAATTATTTTTATTTAATATTTGTTAAAGGTAGAAAGTACTAGGATGTGTTGGGACTTGGTAATGAGCTTGTTCATGGGAGTAGCTAGCCCATACATGAGTGAAAATCCAAGTGATTTAGGATGGGATTGGGGTTTTTACTTTGAGCTTATTATAGTTGATGTCATTTAAACTTGGGTGATTCACATATTGTGTGAAGTTATTGTTTTATAATTTTGTTAGTTCTTAAGATGTGTACTTGTGGCCCAGTATGGAATTAGATGTTATGAAAGCATCATGATAGGCACATAGAGATATATTAAAATTCATTATTCATGATAGAGACATATTTATTTACTTTTGATATATACTTTCTTGTGTTGACTATGATAAGAGATATCTGTTACACCTCATAAATGAAATTAATTGACATGTCATGAAAACACACTTATCAGTCATGTTTAGAGAGAGAAAGATTCATTGGTTCCCAATTGTAGTCACCTGTTTAGGGTGACCTTGTTGTATACCAATATTCTATGTTGTTCATTTGTCTTGTAGAGAAAATTACTTCTCATCATCTTAATTTTGAGAATTAGGAAAGTATAAATCAACACACTCATAACATAGTTCAACCAAAGATTATTTTCACTCCTAAGGATCAGAGGGGTGTTTTTCTTCATGATAGATTTATAAGGGTCATCTGATCCCTGGAAAGAGATGTTGTTCATACCATGTCATTGATGTATGAGATAAAAAGATAGTTTCAGATATAGAATCATCCTGTTTTTACTAAGGAAGGTGGACCCTAAGTGACCAAGTTCTGGATCAAGATAGTACAAACAATCTTTAAGCATCTTAAGACACCTACAGATAAAAAGGTGAAGCTTTCTCTATATATTCTTAATAGATCATCCAATTATTGGTGGTATGTTCTAGGGGATGATGGGAAATGGGATGATATATCTTGGAAGGAATTCGAGACAATGTTCTTGAGCTCTTTTTTCCCAGAGATGTTGAGGGATAAAAAACCCAGGATTTCATGCATCTGACATAGGATGACATGCCAGTGCTAGACTATGTTGGACGTTTCATTGAACTACAGTTCCTTGAACCATATTTTGAAGTTAATGATATATCTTGGGTGAGATATTTTCAGGATGGTCATCATTTTGAGTTCAGGTCACAGGTTAGTATTTTTTGTCTAATCGGTGTTGAGGATGTGATGAGCCACACACTCATCACAGAAGAGAATCTAATAGATTCCTCGATCAGCGGCCAGGATGTTTCAGTAAGGATAACTTTGAGTTATTATTTGGGTACTAAGAAGCATCAATATGACAATTTTCCAAGGAAGCAGTGTTCATAGTAGTCAAGGTAGAGGAAAGAAATCTCAGGATTGTGTTCCATTGTAGTGTTATCAGTGTGGAAAGTTTGTCCATAACCACCTGTAGTTTCCTTTCCCACAGCCGAGTATCATATATTTGAAGGTCTAGGACATATTTAGTGGTTATTCATGAACTATAAACACTAATATATTTTTAGGGTAATCATATAGGTACCTAATTCTGTAAGGGGCTCAGATACCCATCAGCAAGCTGGTAGATAGAGTTCCACTGGATATTCAAGACGAGGCAGGCGATGAGGCGCCCTAGTGTAGGACCAGTAGTACCAAGAAGGGGAAATAGCTTAGGTTAGTTATACTAGATCCTAGGGTAGAGGGAAAATTCAGTTTCATGTTCTGAAAACTACTAGAACTATTGTGGATGTAGAACTGTCTACCTTCACGGGTACGATTCTTGTATCATCTACCATAGCTTGTGTTTTTTATTATAACATATCATCTCATTATTTATTATATTATATTTTTTAAATAAAAATTCTCATTAATATGGAAATATTGGATGGTTCATTGACCATTGATATTCCATTGTGAGTGAGATTATAAAATATTAGACATTTCAAGTAGTGTTCTATAGATATTGGTGGTTATCATTTCTCTTGGGAACCATTCATCCTATAAATGATAGGCTTTGACTTGATTCTTGGTATGTATTTATTATTTTGATACCAGACTCACATCGACTATCATAAGAGGATATTTTTCTTTCTGTCTCTAGTGGGATGTAGTTATTCTCAACAAGGTTACTGGGATCTTCAGACAGATCATGCGGGGATAATTCTATTCATATTGGATTGTATCACAGCTTAGAGAGATGGTATTTATCTAGATGATGGTGGAATGGAGTAGGATTATTTTCCTCTAGTGGTAGATTGATTTCAGTATGTTGTCCGTGATAAGTTCAATGTATTATCTCCCATGTGAGAGATCAAGATCATGATCAAGTTGGTGTTGGGTGAAGATCCAGTTTCTATCTCGCCTTACAGAATGGATCTGGTAGAACATCCTCTATTGAACATTTAGTTGAAATATATATAATCTAAAGGCTACATATATCCTAGTACATCTCCTTTGGTTTCTGTAGTTCTATTTTCCTAGAAGTTTGATGGGTATTTATGCTTATGTGTGAACTATTTAAGGTTAAACTAGATGATGGTTAAGAAATTCACTACTACAAATATGGCTTTTATCAGCGCTAAAAATGGCCATTAACAGCGCTAAAAAAAAGCGCTATTAATGTCGTCGAAGATAAAGGGGGGTCCCCTTTATCAGCGCTAAAATGAAGCGATGATAAAAGGGTCTTTTATCAGCGCTTTCATTTTAGCACTGATAAAAGAAAACTTTTATCAGCGCTTTTTTTTAGCACTGATAAAATTAAAAAAAAATTAAAAAAAATAAAAAAATAAAAAAAATGCCAATCACAGGGGGGCTTTTTACAGCTCTTGGCCCCCCCTTTATCAGCGTTTTCTCGCACCTCTAGCACCCGCCCACACCGCCTACACCCTTTATCAGCGCTATCCCTTTAAATCAACCTTGCGCGTGCACCCGTGCCTCCACCCAGATTTGATCTCGAGACCTCCCCCCCTGCGCACCTAAAGCCTTTGTCACTACCCTATATTGATTTGTTCTCTTATTCATGATATATCTATTTATTTATATATATATATATAGTTATATTTTTTCGTATAGTAATATATATTTATATTAATATATATAGTTATATTAATATATATATATAGTTATATTAATATATATATATTGTTATATTAATATATATATATATAGTTATATTAATATATACATATAGTTATATTAATATATATATAGTTATATTAATATATGTATAGTTATATTAATATATAGTAGTTATATAAATATTCATATATTGGTACATTAAATAAAATGGATATTAGTTATTATTTAGATAAAGCTATTATATTTTATATGTAAATATGCTTAATCATTTATTTAAAA
Source organism: Viscum album (assembly GCA_963277665.1). Taxonomy (NCBI): domain Eukaryota; kingdom Viridiplantae; phylum Streptophyta; class Magnoliopsida; order Santalales; family Viscaceae; genus Viscum; species Viscum album. The sequence continues at coordinate 506,790,236 of OY728130.1, forward strand.
AGTTTAATTTTTAGGTGTGAATATATAAAAAATATGTACATATAGTTATATATTTGATTATAAATAGCAGTGCATTCTAAAAAAGGGTGAAATTTCAAAGATATAATATCAATATGAATGTATTACTTTGGAATACATTCAGTCCCCACCAAAAAAAGCCAATAATACCCCTTTATACGAGGCTGAAAATCCACAAAATGATAAAAAAATATGGGTACCCCGACTAAAAACTCAATTTTGGAGGCCTTCTAGGCCTCTTTTGGATTCAAAAAACGCTTGACCGGGGTTTCCCCCAATTATTGCGACGTAGAGATCTTCGCAGGATTCGGTTTGATATGTAGTAGAGCTCATATGGACACCTGGATCGAAAGTTATGGCTGTTTGAAGTTCGAGTTGTGTTTTCAACATATTTTGGATCTTTTTTTATTTTTTAAATTTTTTTAGTTTTCAAATTGTTATTAAATGACTACTAATCCATAATAATTAGAAAATTATTAATTAATAATATTTTTTATATTTTTCAAGAATCCATTTTCACTAAATATCTTATATATTAATTATAATAAGTGTAAATGTACATTTATACTTATCTAAAATATATTTAAAAATTATATATTATATTTAAATCAATCTAACTATATTTGTATATTAATTTTTTTTGAATTCGACCCTTTATCAGCGCTTTTAAGAAAAGCACTGATAAAGGCCCCCCCTTTATCAGCGCTACTAAACAAGCGCTGATAAAGGGGGGCCTTTATCAGCGCTTTTTTAGTGCTGATAAAGGCACACTTTATGCGTGCTTTTTTGAGCGCTGATAAAGCCCCCCCTATCAGTTCTTTTTCGTTAGCACTGATAAAGGGGGGGTGCAGTCCTTGCCCAGTTTTGTAGAATTGATGGTATCAACTTCCACTAATTGATGATATTTTTGATCTATTGAGAGATTATATGCTCTTATCAAAGATAGATTTGAGTTCATTCTACCATCGGTTAAGGGTGAGAACAATGGACGTACCTTGTACTTATTTTATGAGAAGGTATGGCTTGTATAAATTTTTAGTGATTCTATTTGGGTTGAATAATGAACATGCAGTGTTCATGGCCTTGGTGAATAGGATCTTTAATCCTTTTTGGATAAGTTAGGGGTGGGTATTTTTATGACAACTTAGTGTATTCATAGTCAGCTGATGATCATGTCAAACATCATTATATCATCCTGACTATGTTGAGATAAAATTGTCTTTACACCAAGATAACCACATGAAATTTCTAGATTAATAAAGTTCACTTCTTAGTCCATGTCATCTTAGATGTTGGATTGTCATTTGACCCATAGAAATTTTCTGCCATGGTATCTTGGGAACAACCCAATAAAAACTTTGATATTCAAATATTTCTATGTTTAGTAGGTTTTTATCAGTGCTTTATCTAAGATTTCTCCCATTTGTCAACACTGATCTCTGGGAATACCAGGAAAGGGGTGAATTTTGTATGGTCAGAATCTTGTGAGATGGATTTTCAGAAGCTGAAAAGAAGGACCTATCCTCATATTATTTATTTTGGCTAAACCATATATTTTAACAACCCAAAATTTTAAATAATATTTTGTTTTCTGAAAATGTATGAATTAAGTATATTTTAATGTGACCATCATGTTTCCACTGTTATATGACCATTGGTTAATATGACTATTGGAAACAAAAATAATTTTTAACATCATAATTATTGTTTATAAATAGAATTTATAATGGATAATAAATGCAGAAAGAAGAGATGATGGCCTCATCCAGTAGATTCTTGTCCGATTAATCCCATTTATCATTGCTTGGGAAGGAGGTAGCATCATTGGTCTTTTCTCTTGGCCATGCCCAAGCTGAGCTTCAACATGTTAAACTTAAACAGAATCACCTACGAGATAAGTTCAAGTTAGTAGAGATTACCAGTCTGGCGATGTTATCTGATTCACCACAAGAGTCCATCACCATTGCACGCCTTACCCTTATGTTGTATTCAGGTGTTATAAGGGGTTATGTGTCAAGGTCTTAGTCACTTAATGTGTAATCCCTTTGTTTAAATAAAATTATTTTTCCATCATTTTTTTAAGAACATTTTTCTTAAATATTGAGATGGAATTTGATAAATTGATTTTTCAGGTAAAAAGTGTAATTTTTAGAAATATATAATTATTTATAAAAATAAGGATTTATAATAATGTTTATTATAATGAAATAGTTTTATAAAACACACTTTTTTAATTTCAAATGATGAAATAATTTTATTTTTTTCAAGTGTAGAAAATTTTACTATGCATGTCACTATGCATTTTTGGTCCACTATAATTGTTAATAATTAAGTTTTTTTAAAGTTAAAAGTTAAATTTATCATATGTATATATTTATTAATATAAAATAAATTTCTTTTTTTAATTCATAATTTCTTTATTATTTTATGGTGAATTGATGATATTTTTATAAAATGTTTTGTTTTTCGGTGAATTGTAAAAAAATAGTTTTGAGTTTTCGGTATGTTTAATAACATCATTAATGATGTAATCATGATGTAATAATTTTGTTAAAACCTTTAGGAATAAAATATGACATGAATTTTACCAAATGGAAAATACCATGGTAAAATACCATGGGAAATCCAATGGTTTTTCAAATACCACTAATGATGTGTCCTATGAAATTAATAAAAAACACTCCCTCACTTTTGCTATAAATATCCACCCATTACTTCAATTTTTTCATTCCAAAATCATCCTCCATTAATTTATTCTAGTTATACCTCCCATGGAGTCCTCCCAATGTAAGACCCCAATCTTCCACAATATGTTTCTCTTTGAATAATGCAATAGCTTGCATTGTACGCAACTTCGAGTTCTAGCACACCACAACCAATAAAACTAACCATTATGATTAGTAATTCCCACTTTTTGAAATTTTATAAATTTTATTTTTTAAAATGGACTTCATTTTTGGAATTGTAATATCAAAATTATCTTAGGGTAAATTTTTTGGTATTTTCTGAAAACTTTCATTTTTTGATTAATAGTGAAAAACATTGCTTTATTGTTTAAAACCAACTTTTTATTTAAATAATTATTTATTTTATTTAAATTTATTTTAAGTCAAAATATATACATAATAACTATACTAGTTCAAAGTAATTCATTGGAGTCAGTTTATAATAAAATTAGATGTATAAAATTTTATTGAACTTTTTAACGTCTTTTACCCACATTCTAGGCATGTTAGAAAATTTGCATAAAATGTAATTTTACCACTTAAATGAATTGAATTTTAAAAATATGAGAGGCATGTTTGAAATCAGTAAGTAAAATTTTGTTCAATATAATGAAAATAATTTTTTTGAATAGTAACTTGTGAATTTTATTTACCCCGGTTAAAAGTAAATAGGGTAATTAAAGGTAAAAATATATCATAATTACCATAAAACATGTCCTAATTCTATTGGATAATTGTATTTCAACAAAATTCAACCTTATGAATAAAATATTATCCTTTTGGTCCACTTGGATTAGATTAGGACATTTATTATTATATTATTTAAAGAAGATTTAAAATTGTTAAATTCAATGTTTAATAACTAAACCATTTTTAATATAGGATTATAAATAAGATATATTCAACAATAAATATTCATTAGAAATATAAAAATATTTCCTACATAATGGTATTTTATTTATAATTTTTTGACATTAAATAATTAAATTTATTTATGACACAATGATGATGCAGTAATTACCTTATTATTAAAATATTAAAATAACTGATATTATAAATATAATTATAATTTTAAATTGAGAATTTTTATGTATTAAACGAATTTTATAGGTTAATATTTTTTTTAGGGTTGATTAAATAAATTTTGTTTTAAGTGATAAAGTTTTTATGACTTTCACAAAAACAGAAAACCAAATAGTGTCAAAATTGACATAAATGAGTTTTTAAAAAAAATACTATATTATTAAATGATATAATATTCCTAAAAATATAAGTTTCAGTCAAAGGACTTAGATAATGTTATATATATCTATAATGAACCACTTGGGGTTCTCTTGAATTTTTATAGTGTGTTTATTAACCATTTATTATAATAATACAAAAATACATAGTAAAAATTGAACTATTTAACTAAGAGATAAATCTAAAAGATAAGGTTAATATAGTGACCTAAACCTCTATGAAACCTATTTTTTAGCTTTTTTTGACCCTGAACCCCCTTATACTCATAATAAATCCTTTTTAACCATTATAAACCGAATATGATTGTATAATAAAATAATATTTCAAGATTTTCTTAAAGTAACCCACACCTCTCTTATAAAATGGTACTTCCCCTTCTCTCAAAATCGCACCTCCAAATACATTTTTCTCGGACAAACCCTACTCAAATATCCTCAAAACTACCCTCACATCATCCTAGAGGCATTACTTTGATCAGAAATCCAACCTAAAGGAAACACCTGAAGAATAATAATAATTTCATCACCTTTTTCAAAGTTCTTTTATTATTCCACTTCCTCTTTCTTTGTTGTTTCTATACCAAAATAATAACTTGAGTACCTTATAAATACTATGATGTTATTATTAAAATTATAAACCCATATTCATTATTCTATCCATCCAATGAATGGCAAAGTCACTGTACGTGCGTACGCTTACCGTCTCCATGTCGTGGTGTAGTTTGTTATTAAAAACTTCATTATTTGTATAGGTATAATAATGTGCATAATTGATGTAAATAATAAATATAATATGTTAATTATTCTTTATATATGATATACCATACAATTAAATATGATTTAACCACCAATATAATGATATTTTCGCTCGTGCGTACATACGGATTATCGTCTCCACGAACGCGATAAGATTCATTCCCCATGGTAAAAATCCAAGAATAATCTTAATTTTATGATTAAAAATAATTTTTAAGAACTTAATATAATTATGGATATAAATCAAATACAACCTATCCATAAGAAAAATGGCTTATATAACAAATCATATAAAGTAAAAATAATTAGCTAACACCTGAAACAATGATACTACTAAAATATTATTAACAAAGCATTATTAGAAGATCATATATTATGTCATATTATGTATGTGGTTCTTATATAATTTAATAACAATGATTTAACTATTATACAAGAGTTTAATGTACCCTCAATCAATAAAAAGTACTAGGTAAGGGTTAATTCTACAATCTCTTTGTTATCCGAGGTTTTTTATACATGAGAATATATTGGAACCTCTTTATCATCTAGTTCAGTGTTTCTTAAAAATTTATTTCAAAACATTTTTACTATTTACTAGACTTTGGGTTAAATTAATATATACCCGTGTTTTAATTTTTATAAATTTCTATAAAATAATCTTTCTATCATTTTTCCAAACATGGTCCTTTACGACCTTTTCGTCAAAATTAAGGAAAGAATGTTTTTTTAACTTAAACGGAGAGTGCGGCTATTTTTTGTCGTTATAACACCTTAAAATATTCCCTTAAAATATTATAAGAATATTTTCAAAATAAATGTTTTCTTTTATAATTATGTGACTTTTAAATGATTTCAATATATAAAGAGTTATTTCTCTCAAATAGTTTTGATTTCATCTATGTCGACATCCTTTGATGGATTTTACACTTATTTGAAGTTGATTTTTGATGACACAATCTTCCATATTTTATTGAAGGTTTTGTGATATTATTTTATTGTGGATGTTTTATTTTTATATAATACATGTTTTATGGTTAAAGTATTAACATTTCATACACCGGTTTTAATAAGAATGTTTATGTTATGTTTCAACCTTTTCATATGAGGAATAAATTAGACTTAGTAAGTGAAGGGTGGAGCCCATTATAGCTCCTCGATGCATCAAAAGGTATCATGTGACAAACTAATGTCTTGGCACAAGGCCTTGGAAAAATCTTATTTGTAGTCTGGGCATGAGGCCTTGACTATGTGGTTATGATGTTTGGCATTATGCATTCCATAATTATGAAATTAGTTATTTATATTACATGTGATTATTCTACTAGTAGAATATACATGTGAATAAGTAAAAGGAATTATTTTATTTATCTTTGCCATATTATGCTGAATATTAATTTTAAAAGTCATGTCTCTTAGTCTTATACATTGCCTTCAATTTTTATGCTTATTTATGAAAGTTTCTTATATATTGTTATCCTTACTGAGCATCTGAGCTCACCCCTTTCTTATATTTTAAAAATTCCTAGGATGTGAAGAAGTATATTATGAGGGACCTATAGGGATAGCATATGGGATATGAGTGTTTTCAAATGGGACACAATGTAGTTTTTTCCATTTTATAATGTAATCTAAAACTTATGTATGTATCCAGTACTTCCAAGGTTAATAAACTGATCAGTCTTTCAGGACATGATTTCATGTATCATGCCAATGTTATGTAATAATGCACTAACTCTAGGTAACTGGGGTCAGGGAATTACACCTAAGTTTTCCTCAATCCCCAAAGGTCCCGATCATAGAGTTTTAGAAGTTACTCTTCAAGGTAAGGGAATTCTCAACTTCTCTTTTCCTTTCAAGTTCTCTTTTATGTGGTATGTCTTTCAAATTTCTATAAAATATTCTAATTTTTAATTTAATATGTCCCTATATGTATTATGAGTCTTTTATTAAGGTTTTACTCTTTTATAATATCTTTTTAATGTTTTATAAAACCCTATTTCATACTCATTATGCTGTATAATTTTTGCCTCAAAATCCCCATCTTATTCTCAAAGAAATTATTTTATTTTATTTATTTCAATACCCAAACCTATTTAATTTCTAGGGTTATTCATCAATACATAAAAAGGATTTTATATTCTATATTTTACATACATAAAACCCTATTTCCCTTTTTGTGGGTTATAAATGACATAATGATCATGTTTTTAAGCACTTTTTAAAACGCCATTATTTTGATATGAAATCCACTTCTTTTATTCTCTAAAGGTTATTTATGAAATATTTTATTATCATCTATGGGGATCAAATTAAAATTAATAAATATTAATTTTTATCCCTGATAGTGCTCCAATTCATTGGGTAATGAAATTAATCTCTAGAGATGATAAGTTTTATGATTCTTTGGTAAATAACCTTGGTAATTTTTATGACACCTTGAGGATGGACCATGGTGATATGATTATAAATGTCTAAATTAAATGTTGTAGAGAAATTTTTATGTTATTATTAAATTTACTATTATTATGATATTCCCTTTTTTCCATTTCTCATGCCTTTATGTATTTCCACAAATTCTAATTGATGTCTCTCAAGTTCACATGTAAATTGTTTCCCTTGTTTTCCATTACTGGGCCTTCTGCTCACCCTTTCCCTTCATGTATGTCCCAATGTTATGAGATGTAATAACTATACTTAGGATGAACCTATGATTAAGCCTTACAGGTGTATTAGAATAATTTTTTATGTTTTCATGTATTATGTACCTTTTTACAAGACACTAAACTTTATAAGATCCTCAGTTTTGTAAAATGTAATGAAAAGTTATGAAATAAAAAGGCGGGATGAAATAGTTGGTATGAAAGGATAGTTTAGTTATTTGTGGAAATTATGATTTGAAAACTTTAAGAAGAACCAAAAGTAAAATTTTAAATACAGGAAAACATCCATGTATTTTGGAGGAATATTAAGTAAGTGGTTTCTGAAAAAATAAATCCATGTCTAGATATAAACAAGTGGATGTGGCTCTGGCATAGATGTATCTTGGGGTAAAACCCAAAAACACTACTTTGAGATAGACTCGAACAGGGAAAAGTGAAAGACAATGATCCTTTCTACACTCTTGGTATAGAGACCCTAGCCTTTTACACATATCATCACATCATTTTAAGCATAATAAAGCATCATATTACAATCTAAGGATCATAAAGTATAGTGTCTTAAAACACTAGGTACATAAAACTTCAAATATGGGACTAAATAAAACATTTTGTTATTTATTCTTCATAAAGAGATCCTAAAATACATTATTATCATAAATATTTATAGGATAACCTGGGGATAACATGAAAAAATGGATGAGCTAAAATCCCAGTAACAAAATAAATATGTGAAAAAAAACATTAGCACATGGGTTAGAAGGCATTACATAATGATATAAAAAGGCACAGAACATATGGAATCATAACATATAAACATGTTATCATATAAGAATGGAGTCCTAGTAATGTAGAGGCTATATAAAACATGACTTTATCACAATTTAAGGCTCTTTGAACATGGTGGATCACAAGTTAAGGTTAGTCACCACAACCGTTGCACATGGTAGCACAAGTCAAGGCTAATCGCGAAGACAGTTGCACATAACGTCTCATGAGACACAACTTTACCGAATGAATTGGAGTTCAATTTGGGATCACCCATCATAACATGTTAATGAATATTATTTTCACATAAAAATCATTTATAATGAACCATACATAAACATAAGGGTACTCATGGTAAGAAATGGGTATCATAATCATGTGGTAAAGAATACAAAATGGGTGTATCATACAAGTGTCCATGAAATAAAGGAATAAAAAAATACCTGGAAATTCATAAGGTAAAATAGGAATATATCGTGGTAATTTATTTCAAATATAAGTTATAACATTTAAAAATAGTATTTAATAAATTTTAGCATTAAAACAATTTTGTGTAGTTTCAAGGAAAGTTCTAAAGAGGATTTAAAATACCAAAGGGAATAATATTTTATATAAAACCAGATTTTAACCAGTATGGTTTTCATAATAAAAATAATGATTTTATAAAAACAATGGTATCTTAAATAATATTATAGAGTGCACTTTATATTGGGTAAGAATTCGGGAAGTTCCCTTAAAATGGGCTTTCTTATCAAGAATAATTGAGGTGGGAATCCTTTAAAAACATGTATATCTAAGAAAGTGAATGAAGAATGGATATTGATATTAGATTTTGGAGAATATGAACAGAATTTAGAATATTTTCATAAAAATAATAGATAAATCCATCTTGGTAAAAAGAAATACATAACAACTTTAAGAAATAATGGAGGTTCGGGTAGAATCCCTACCTTAAATCTGATGGTGTCCTTCACTTCATCTTAATGTCCCTGATAAAAAAATTCCGTTCATTAATTAATATATATAGAACCTATAATTCATTTAATTGATTTATTATAACCTTATAAAGTTCATTCATAGACTTTTTTATGGTTTAAGAGGTTCAATTTCATTGTTTAAGAGTGTTTTTTTCTTGGTTTTCATGACTGGTTTATTTATATATATAAGGATAAACACTTAAGATGATAATGGTTTTCTAGAATTGAATTAGTATGTTATTAGTGAACATACAGTATATTACATGGTTATGAAATTCATTTTTTTTCATTCTGAGTGAAGATGAATCATTATATAAAACATTAATGATAATTGTTTTGGTTAATTGGTCGTTTTTATCACATCGAACACATTTTTCATTATAAATTAATATCATGTGTACAAAAGACTAAAAACCCCTAAATTAGATATAATAAATATATTATAGTATTTTGTAACCATCAAAATGGTTTCATGGCCTGAATTAAATTTGGTAATAGAAATTGAAAACTCATCATCCTTGGATGTGATAAATTAACACATCTTGGATGGTGTTTTCATTTCTAGTAAAAAAAATAATGGGAAATGAGAGATTATGATGAATTATCCAATTATCATAAAAAAATTACAATAAAAGTAAGATACTATAGTTATCATAAAATTTGGATGAAAGGAGGTGAGTAAAGAAAAGGAATGAAAGGAACTTGAAAGAAAATAAAAGAAATGAAAAGAGGAATTTACCTATGGAATATAACTTCCTTGAGAACCTCTTTAGGAAATAGGATTTGGTTTTCTAAAGAGACAGAGGGATTATAGATGTGAGAGATGGGATTAGGGAGATATTTTAATAGAATTTGTTCTAGGTACATGGCTTGAGAGGATTGAGGAGAGGAGGTAAATAGGGGTGGTATTTATATTGGAGGAGAGAAGGGGTTTCCCATTATTTTAATCATTAGTTTAATATATTTTCTCAAGACTATGAATATTACTGATTATTGTGACCAAAAATAGTAAAGAGAGCATTTTGTTTGAAACAATTTCCATTTACATCATTCATGACTCAAGCATAACATGAAAATTCATTTATATAGCATTTATCGTAAATTGTCATATTTTACTATTCACCTAAAATTCAAGTATTTTCGAAAAAAAACCCAAAAATTATCCCCAACCATTTTTTGACGTGTAGAATTCCAAAATGAACAAAATTTTAGGAAAATAATTTTCTAGCTATGATAAATTTAATTTTCACTTAAAATCATAATTTACATGAAAAATACTAATTTTAATTTTAAAACTACTTTTCTAACACATTGAAAAATTAATTAAGGCCTATTAAAATTAAATTATAATCATAAGTCATAAAAATACTTATTTATGAATAAATTTTATAAAAAAAATTAAATTATTAAATTAATCAAAAAAATTGTAATTAAATATACATGGCTTAAAAAAATACCAACACTTAATTATTAATTTTTAAAATATTTAAATACTATTACCATGATATATTTATATCATATTGTCACTTATAATATAGATAAATTTTATTTCTACATTCATTAGTGAGGTTACTATTTAATTGGCTGGTTTACTATTCATAAGGGTCACAGTACTATTCCAAAGGTCAAGTTACTATTTCAACAGTATTCATTCCTTAACTTTTAGAGATACCTTTTATTTTACCCATTATTAATTTATATTATTTTATTGTTATATATGTAATATTATATGATTATAATATAATACATTATTATAATAAGGTAATTACATTGATAAAACATTGGATCGTTACATTCTCCACCACTTATGAAATTTTTCCCTTGAAATTTCATTTTATATTCTAAGACATAAATAGATGTTGGTACTTTTCCTTTATTTCCTCATCTAGTTCTCATGTTTCCTCTTTATACTTATGGTTTTTTCATAGTACTTTGACCAGTTAAGTCATCTTTTGTGTAGAACTTTATCTCTATAATCGAAGTTCTTCATTGGATGCACCTTGTAAGAAAGATCATTCTCCAAATGTACCACCTCTGAAGAGAGTACATGTGAAGGATTTGGTATATACTTCCCTAAGATAGATATGTGGAATACATCAGGTACTTTAGACAAGGTACGTGGAAGTGCTAGTCAATAGACCAGAACTTTGACATGATTAAGGATCATGAAGTGGCTGATGTACCTAGGACATAGCTTTCCTTTCATCCTAAACCACATGAACTTCTTCCATGGAGATATGTGGAGGAATACAATGTCTCTAATTTTAAACCTAAGGACTCATTGATGATTGTGTGCATGTCTCTTTTGTTGACTATGGCCTACCTTGGTAGGTTGTTGAGTGGATTTCACCTTCTCCACAATTTCTTCATCCATTTCAAGTCCTGGAAGCTTATGCTCACCGAATTCATCCCAACAAGATGGTGTTTTTCACTTTTTCCAATAAAGGTCTTTATATGGTTCTATTTGTATATTAGATTATTAACTATTGTTATAAGAGAATCAAACCAATGGAATATGTTGGTTTCATCCCCCTTTCAATTCCATATAACATGCTCTCAACATTTCCTCTAGTCTATGAATATTTTGCTCAAATTGGACATCATTTTGAGGATGATAGGTTGTGCTAAAGTTCAACTCATTACTTAGAGAATGTTGGAGAATTTTATAGAACTTCAAGGTGAATCTCGGATCTCTATCAGATTCAATATATAGTGGTACTCCATGCATCTTTTCCACCTCTTTGATATATATCTATGAAATTTTATCCAATTAAAAGTCCTCTCGAATTTTGATAAAGTGAGATTTCTTTGAAAGATTATCCATAATGAACCATATAGCAATTTTCCTCAGGATTTCCTTATAATTCTATTCAATAAGTCAATAATGATGTTCTCCCACTTCCATGTTGGTATGGATAGTGGTTGTATCATCCCCTTAAACTTTTGTCTTTTATCATTTTCTTGTTGAAATACCCAGAACTTTGATGTATATTTAGAAATATCCTTCTTCATATTTACCCACCAAAAGATCTCTTAGAGACCTCAAAACATCTTTGTTCTCCTTGGGTGAATGGATAAGGTTGAGCTATGTGCATCATTCAAAATCTCCATCTTTATCTCTGGACTGGATGGTACACATAATTGTGACCTAAATCTTTCAACTCATTCCACATCAATATTGAACTCATAAGACTTCATATTTCTAATAGCTTCCACCCTTTTCATAATTTCCACATTTTTTCTTTGAGCATCCTTTATTTTCTCCATGAGGGATGGTTGAGAAATAATTTTATAAATGATGGAATATGTTCCTCCCTTAATGATTCCCATATCAATATTTTACAAATCTATGACGATTGGATCCTTTTGAAATCCCATCATTGATAAAGATGTAGGATCCTTTCTACTTAGAGAATCATCTACCTTATTTACCTTACCAAAATGGTAGTAGATTGAGAAGTCATAAACCTTGATGAGCTCTAACCATCTTAGTTGGTGAATATTAATCTATTTCTATTTGAATATATACTTGTGACTCTTATTATCAGTATATATCCCACACTTCTCCTCATATAAATAATGCCTCTATATTTTCAACGCAAATATCATAGTTTCCAACTCCAAATCATGCATGGGATAGTTTTTCTCATTGATGATTTTTTACCTTGAGGCATAGGTTACCATTTTATCATTTTTCATCAGCATACAGCCTAATCCCTTCTTTGAAGCATCACTTTACACCATAAATATTTCTGCACTTGTTGGGTGAGTGATTATTGGTGCATTGATAAGCCTCTTTTGGAGATCCTTGATGCCTTCCTCACATTCTTGAGTACTGAAAACCTTCCCACCCTTTCGTGTTAGTTTAGTCATTGGGATTCAAAATCATGATAACTTCTTCACAAATTGTTGATAATACCTAGCTAGATCCAAAAAGTTGTGGATCTTCATTACAGATGTTGGCATATTCCACTCTTCAATTGCCTTTATCTTGGAAAGGTCTACAGATATCCTTTGTTGGTGATAACATGCCTTAAGACTGATATTTCCCCTATCTAGAAGTCACGTTTACTATACTTTCCATAAATTTTTTCCCTTCACAAAGTCATCAGCACAATATTCAAATGGTCCTCATGTTCCTCCTTACTCTTGAAGTAAATCATAATATAATTGATAAAGACTAACACAAATTTGTCAAGGTAAACTCTAAAGACTCAATTCATTAAATCCATGAATATTTTTGGTTCCTTAGTGAGTCCTAAGGTAATCACTGTGAACTAAACATTTATATACCTCATTAGAAGGGTAGTTTTGGGAATATCATCCCTCGTCACCTTTAATTAGTGATATCCCAACTGAAGGTCCACCTCAGGGAAATAATTGGCCCCACCTAGCTGATCAATAAAGTTATTTATCCGACGTAGGGGATACTTATTACTTATCATGATTTTATTGAGCTCATGATAATTAATGCAGAGCCTCGTTGATCAATCCGTATTCTTAACAAAGAGGACCGGTGCACCCCATGGTGAATAACTCATGCATATAAAACCCTTCTAAAAATTCTCTTGTAACTACTTATTCTGATCTTCCATCTCAATGGTGGCTATTCTGAAAGGTTTCTTTGATATAGGTAGGGATCAAGGAATAAGTTCAATTGATAACTCAAACTCTCAATCAGAAGCCCAAAAAATTCATTAGGTAATACATCAATGTAATAACTAACGATGGAAATATCTTCAAGAAGAATCATCTCCTTTTCCTCAATAATTTGTGGAAAATATGCTTTCTCCAAAGGAAATATTATCCACACTTGAGAAAATTATTTTGAAGAACATTCATCTTCCTCTTTACACTTTTATAGGATTTTAAGATACTCTGGTATTTGAATAATGATCACCCTTTCCCAACATTTAATTTTTGGATTTGTAAAAAGATAGTCAATCCATGCCCAAAATAGAATAGAACTCCGCCAGAGGAAGTATGAAAATGTTATATGGAAGGTTCAATCCAAAAAACGTTTCTAGGGAGGATTTATAAACATTGGACACAATAATATCCCCATTAGTTGTTCTCACAAATGACTTAACCTCCAATTTTGGAGGTGGTGTTTGAATAGTTCTACTAAACTTGCAAGATATGAAAGAATGAGTAGAACCAGAATCATATAGTACATTCTCTATTCTGGAATGAATAAATAGTGTACCTGTCACCACATTATTTTTTGGCTCCACCTCATCAGTGGTGATAGCATAAGCCCTTTCTTGTTTCATTAGAGTTTGTTGTTGATTTCCTCTAAAAACCCTTGTCTTAGGGATATTCTTCTCACAATGTCAATGTTTCTTGTAGTTTTAACACTGAACTATAGGCTGAGTTTTGATCTGAACCTTTATTTATTCTTCTACAATAGTTTGATTCTTCATATCCCTTCGGTAATTTTTTTCCTGATGTCCCATTCATCCACAATTGAAGCAATTCATAGTTCCCTTTAGACAGTTATTTGGATGCTTCATCCAACAATTTCATCATATAGGATGTTCGATATTCTTTCCATCATGGGATTTAATTTCCATATAAACTATATTAGACTCCATTTTATTATTTTTATCACTGGTCCCATGAGACCATTGAGTGTCTCAGATCCTCATTTCACCCTTGAGGGCACAACGAACAATCTCCTCATAACTATCGAAGTCTCGAATTTCCAAAACATTTCATAGATTTGGCTTTAGTCTGCTAAATAAGTGATCCAACTTACTTTCATTTTTCATGAAAAATCCAAAGGCATATCTTGAAATTCATGTGCAGTTTTCTTCATATTCCCTGATAGACTCATATTCCTTCTGGTTAAGTCTGAGTAACTCTATTTCTATCTTGAGATGGTGGGTTTGGGGAAAATATTTATTGAAAACATTTTATTGAATTCCTCCTAATCCATGGAATCAATTTCTTCCTAGGAATCTGTATTCTTGATCAGTTTCCACCTCTAATCATTTTCCCCAACAAAATGATTGACCACTACACTACTGGAAAAGTGACATATACCCACAGTTCCAAACCCTAGGTATATCCCCCAAAATAGTGTGTATAGGCTATACCCATAGTTTTTGGAACTGTGGGGAACCGTGGTGTCGATATAGATCCACAACCTATACTTACGGTTTTCCAAACTGTGGGTATAGGTTTTTTCCACCGAGTCATAGCCTTATACCCATGGTTTTAAATCCATGGGTATCGGTTTTAAAAAAAATGTTGGATGCAGGTTTTGATCCTACAACATTCTCTTCAAATGTTGAGTGCCCCACTACTCTACATACTAGAATTATGTGTATATATGTCCAAATTTACCTAAATATATTAATCTAAATGGTGGTTATGGGAAGAAAACCATCGGTATAGGGTTTTCCTACCATAATGTTTTGTTCCCAATGAATTTGTTTTCGTACGTTCACGTGGGAACCCTATACCCATGGTTCTCTCAAATCATGTGTATAGGGATTTTAACCAGAACCTATACCCATAGTTTTCCTATACATCCATCAGTATATATTCTTAATTAATACATATGCCTATGGTTTCTATAAAACTGTGGGTATGGGTTTGGAATAGACCCTTATACCCAGGTTTTTGGGAGAATTATGGGTATAGGTGGACCTATACCCATGGTTTTCCCAAAACCATGGGCATAGGTTCAAACATACCCATATACCCATGGTTTGGGGAAAATCATGGGTATATAGGGTTTTTTTAGTAGTTCTATTATGAATTTCTCTTCTTTGGATCATTGGAGGATAGATAATATCATTTCAATGGAGTTAATCCACTATTCTGCGAGGAGGGGATCTAAAGATCAACTAAACAAGGGATGCCTTTTCCGAATAAAAGATTAAATGGAAACATTCTCTTTCCATAGAGGGTGAGTTCATTCCACATGACTCGTGTTATTATTAATAACATGAGCTAGCTTAACAAGTACATTCATGTTGTTTTGAGCACTAGTTCCCATCATATTTAGAATATCATTTGGGAACTCTTCAAATTCCCTATCACATTGATTTTTGGAACATGTTATTATATTTCCCACAATTAAATAAGAAAAATAACATACAATTATCAGGATTTAATACTTATCTAATAAGCATAGTGGAAACTTTGAACATAAAAGTATAAACTTGTAAAGGAAAAGTATATACTAACTTGTGATTCCCTAGGTTTAAATCAAGGTTATCCTTGATATATTTATTAAATTATATTCTTATAGTCTCTTTTTTATTCCCTTAATATTGGTTTGTACTAAGCTTATGAATTTACCAATTTATATCCCCCGAAAGTGTCAAACCAAGAGTACAGTAAGGCTAGTTGTCATGCACCAGTTCTCATTCACATTTATCTCAATGTGGTGTTTTCCGGTTTTACCCCAAGATACATATTTTCTAGATCCACATCTAATTTTTTGTATCTAGATATAGATTTATTTTATTAATAAAATGCTTACTCTATACATACCAAAATTTAGGGATGTTTTCTTATACTTAGTCTCATCCTTAAGGTTCTTACTAAAGTTTTCTCTTCCCAAACACCAAAAATAATTAAACCATCCTATACTAAAAACTTTAGATACCCTATCCTTTTATATGTATCATTATATGATATTAAGCATAATAAATCATCATATTAAAAGCCAAAGATCATAAAGTCTAGTGTCTTGGAAGACTAGGTACATAAAACTTGAAACATTGGGCTAAATAAAACATATATTTATTTAGTCATCATAAATAGATCATAACTTCCAATTTACTCATAAATATTTATAGGATATCCTAGGGAAAACATGAACAAATGGAAGAACTAAAATCCTTGTAAGGGAATAAACATAAGAATAACGATTTAGCACATGGGTTAGAAGGAATGACTTAATTATATAAAAAGGCATGGAACATATGGAATAATAAAATATAAATATATGATCATATAAAAATGCAGCCATATTAAAGTTGAAGAAATATAAATCATGAATTTAGAATTAGTCAAGGCTCATTGCACATATAGGACCACAAGTGAAGGTTAACCACCAAGACCGTTTCACGTGGTAGCATGAGTCAAGGCTAACCGCCAAGACCATTGCATATAACATCTCATCCGACTCAAATTTACCCACTATATTGAAGAGATATCTGGGAAAACCCATCATATCATGGTCATGTATATTCTTTTCACATAAATAATCGTAAATAATCAATCATACAAAAACATAAGCGTACCATGGAATGAAATGGGTATCCTAATCATGTCCTAATGGATAATAAATGGGTTTATCAAACATGTGTCCGTGAAAAAAAAATCAAAACATACATGGAAATTCATAAGTGATAATAGGAATATATCATGTTAATTGATTTCAAATAGAATTTATAACATGTAAAAATATTATTGAAGAAATTTTAGCAAGAAAACAATTTAGTGTGATTTGAAAGAAAATACTAAAGAGAATTTAAAATAGAAAAGGTCATAATATTATATATATATAACCAGAAGTGAACCAAGAGGGTTTTCATAAAAAAATTACTTATTTTATAAAAATATAGTGTTGTTTTAAATCAGATGATAGTGTGCACTTGAAATTGGGTAAGAATTTAGGAATTTCCCTTAAAATGGGCTTGCTTATCGGGAATAATTTAGAAGGGAATCAATTAAAAACATGTATATATCAGAAAGTGAAATATGAATGGATATTTATAAATGGTTTTGGAGAATATATACATAATTTATAATATATGCATAAAAATAAGAGATAAATTCATTAGGGTAAAAAGGAAGATTGAACAACTCAAAGGAATAATGGACGTTCAGGTAGAATCCCTTACCTTAAATTTGATGGTGTCATTCACTTGATCTTAATGTCCTAAATAACCAAAATATATTGATTAATTAATATTTACATATCCTATACATAATTTAATTGATTTATTATAACATTATTAAGTTCATTAATGACCTTTTTGTTGGGTTAAGAGGTACAATTTCATTGTTTGTGAGTGTTTGTTTCCTTGTTTTTCATGATTGGATTACTTTCATATATGTAAGGGTAAACATGTAATATGAGAATAGTTGTCCATAATTGAAGTTGTATTTTATTATTTATCATCAAGTAGATTACATGGTTATGAAATTCATTTTTTTATTTTGAGTGAAGATGAATCATTATATAAAACATTAATGATAACAGTTTTGGTTAATTGGTGGTTTTTGATCACGTTGAACACATTTTGATTTATAAATTATTATCATGGTTAAAAAACATAAAAACCATAAATTAGACATAATAAGTTTTTTATAGTCTGGTTCATCCATAAAAATGGTTTCATGATCATAATTGAAGATGGTAATAAAAATTGAAAACTTGTCATCCTTGAATGGGATAAATTAACACATCTCGGATGGTCTTTTCATTTCTAGTAAAAATGGATGGTAAAGGAGAGATTATAATGAATTGTTCCAATATCATAAAAAAATTACAATACATGTAAGGTACTGGAGTTATCATAACATTTGTACGAAAGGAGGTGAGTAAGGAAAAAGAAATAAAGAAACTTGAATGTAAATAAAATAAATAAAAAGTGGAATTTACCTCTTGAATATAACTTCCTTTAGAACCTATTTATGGAAGAGGAATTGGTATTTTGAAGATAATAAGGGTTATGGAAGTGGTATAAATGATTAGGGAGATATATGAGTAGAATTAGGACTATGAACAAGGCTTGAGAGGATTGAGGGAAGGAGGTAAAGAGGGGTGGTATTTATAGGGGAGGAGAGGCGGGGTTTCTCATTATTTTAATCATTAGTTTTATATTTGTTTTCTCAAGACTATGAATAATAATGATTCTTCTGACCAAAAATAGTAAATATAGTATGTTATTTTGAACCAATTTCAATATACATCATTCAAGACTCAAGTATGATGTAGAAATTCATTTATATAGTATTTATTGTAAATTATAATATTTTACTCTTCACCAAAAATTCAAGTATTTTAGAAAAATAAAAATAATTCCCACAAAAATTTATAAATATATAGAATTAAAATATTAATTCCATTTTTTGAAAATATTTTTCTAAATATGATAAATTTAATTTTTAAATAAAATCATAATTTTCTTGAAAAATACTAATTTTAAAATTAAAACATCTTTTCTAAAACATTGAAAAAGTAATTAAGGTCTCTTAAAATTATCTTATAGACATAAGTCATCCAAATACTTATTAATGAATACATTTTATAAAAAAATATTTAGAATTATTAAATTAATCATAAATTTTTAATTAAAAAAACATGACTTTCAAAAATACAAACACTTAATTAATACTTTTTAAAATATCTACTTACTTGTACTATGATATATTTATATCATATTGTAAATTATAATATTGGTAAATTTTATTTATACCTTCATTAGTGAGGTTACTATTCAATTGCTCGGTTTACAATTCAATTGGTCAGTTTACTATTCATAAGGGTCACATTGCTATTCTAAAGGTCAAGTTACTATTTCATCGGTAGTATTTCCTTAACTGCTATATATTCCTTTTATTTTACGCATTCATCATTTATATGGTTTGTATTGTGTTATATTTTTAATATTATATGAATATATTATAATACATAATTATAAGAAGGGAATTTCATTGATAAAACATTGGGTCATTACACTTGGTTTGACACTCTCAGAGGATATGTTTGGTTAATCACAAGTTTTTTAAGAACCATTAAAAAGGATTTATACAAAATTTAAATGTTGATAATGAATAATTTTTTAAGAATGATGTTTTAAGATATAAAAACCCTTTATAGTTATAAGATTCCTAAATGAAATTGGTTTCTCGCTTATGTTTTATTCTTTTAGAAAATGGAAGGAAATAGGAGGAACCATGCAAATGATTAGCACAATAGACTAGACAATGATGGCCTTCTGATGGAGGCTGAAATGGAATCATTTTTTAGAATGATGAATCAACTAACTCAAGTTATGGGAAATAATTTAGATCAGGCTAAGAGACATATTTCACCATGAGGGTAATAAATTTCTGTTTAATTATTTATGTGTCAAAAACCACCAACATTTAGTGGATCTACCGACCCATTTATTTTGGAACAGTGGATAAGAACTATAGAAAATATCTTTTCTATACTTCATTGTTCAGAACAATTGAAATTCACCCTAGCTGTTTACCACGTAGAATGAGAATCTGATTAATTGTGTTTATTGATTAAAAACACAAGGCCAATATGAGATATTGAAGGTATGAGTTGGAAATAGTTAAGGGGAATATTCTTATTAAGTATTTCCCTCATTTGATGATAATTAAAATAGATAAGTAATTCCTATAACTTTAGTATAAAAAGAATGAATCTGTTGAAAACTATGAGATGAGCATCAACAAACTTTCTTATTATACCTCTAGATTTTTCATGGATCATAATGGGAATGTTTATAGATTCTTTGGTGGACTAATACCTCATCTACTGAAGAATTTATCCAACTAAGACTATGATATTTATGAGGAAATTGTATGGGGTTTTATAAAGGTCAAATTGGGTTTTGGGGAGACATAGTGGTCTCACAAATTGAATGAGAAGAAGAGATATCTAGATCCAAAATTTGTGTGGATCTTTGATCAGTGAAGAGGAGGAAAGCAATTGCAACTTCCCACATGTAATAAATGTGGGAAGAAGAATTTAAGGAATTGCCTTCTTGGGAGAAGGAAGTGTAAAAATTTTGTAAGAGATGTCCATATCACTCGTAATTTTTGTAGTGAGGTGAAACCTCGAATTACTAATACTAATGACAATGGTATGATGGTGCAGAACCAACAAGAAGTCCAATTCTTCATGTGGGGATAGCTTGGGAATTTTTCTAATCACTAACCAAATCCAAGAGTAGTGGAGGGGAATCACCATCAGCCACAGCATAGGCCAAGAGAGCAAGGTTATGCTTTTCCTATCATGATGGAAGAATTTGAATCTTCAAATGGTGTGGTGGTAGGTACTCTTGTGGTCTCTCAAAGTTAGAAAGTACTTTTTTTATTCTGATTCTATACATTTCATTATTTCCTCCATGATTGCAAAGAATTTTCAATCAACCCCTTAATTGATAAAATTATAGTTATCAATCAAGACCCATGTTGGGATTATCTAAGCATTATCAATGTTTATAAACTCTAGTATTTACTTAATTGATCACAATCTTATCGCAAATCTAGTAGTCATTCACATGTTGGAATTCGATATTATACTATGGATGGACTGGCTCTCAAAGTATAATGCTATGATAAAATTTTGTTGTAATGAAATATCAGTAGTCTTGAATGGAAAACCTACAACAATCTTTAAAGTGGAAATATCTCGACTGAAGTATTTTATAGAAATACCACTTGTAGCCTTATTTATGTAGTTGATCAGTGAATATAAAGAGAGAAATTACAATATATGAATAGATATTGTCCCCATCATTCAGGAATACATTGACATATTTCTTGAGGAGTTTCCTGGACCTCCCCTAGATAGAGAGATAGAGTTCTCCATTGAACTCATTCCTAGATATCATTTGATAACAAATACCCTATATAGAATAGAAAATGTGGAGTTGGAGGTATTAAATAAACAATTCAAAGATATTTTGGAGAAGGGGTATATTCGGTCAAGTGTGTCTCCTTGGGGAGCACCTATTCTTTTTGTGAAGAATAAGGATAGATTGATGTGGTTATACATCTATTGTATAGAACAAAATAGGATAACAGGGAAGTAAAAGTGCCAACTTCTAAGAATTAATGATTTATTTGACTAGCTTCATGGGGCTCAATTCTTCTTCAATATTCATCTCCGATCTAGTTATAATTAATTGAGGGTGAAGAAAAAATATATTCCAAATACCACCTTCCAATCAAGCTATGGGCATTATGAGTTTTTTTTTATTTACATCGGCTTGACTAATGTGCATGTTATTTTTAGGAATTTTTTGAATAGTGTTTTTAAGGACTACCTTGATAACATTGTGGTAGTTTTTGTTGATGATATTCTAATATATTCCAAAATTTTGGAGGATCGTGAAGATCATATAAGGGTTATATTACAAACTCCGGGGAATGATAGGTTATTTGGAAAGTTTAATAAGTGTGAGTTTTGGTTATAGAAACTTCCATTCTTGGGGAAAATGATAACTAGTGATGGAATCCATATTGGCCCTACAATGACAAAGGTTGTGGGCGAGTGGCCTCATCTTACAATAGTAAATGTAATTCAATGTTTCCTTTGATTATAAGGATATTATAAGAGGTTTTTGAAAAACGTTTCACAACGTTATAATTCATTAACCATGTAAACTTGAAAAGAGGTCAAGTTCATCTAGGAAAATGAGTGTGAGGAAAGTTACCAAGATCTAAAGAAGAGATCGGTTACTTCACTTGTGTAAACTCTACCCTCAATCGAAAAAGTATTCATTATTTTTAGTTATGCATATCTAAAGGGGATTGGGTGCATCCTCATACAAAATAACCATGTGATTGCTTATGCATATCAACAGCTAAAGCCTTAAGAGAAGAATTATCCTATGCATGATCTAGAGTTGGATGGGGTTGTTTTTGATCTAAAGATATAGAGGCACTATCATTATGGGGATAAGTGTGATATATACACAAACCATAAATGTAAAAATTATATTTTCACACAAAAGGAATTGAACATGAGAAATAAGAGATTGTTAGAACCTCTTAAAGACTATGATTGTTCAATTAATTATCACCTAGGAAGAGAAAACCAAGTTTTTGATGCATTACGTAGGAAAGAACCTATTGTTCTGGAAATGATGAGGATTCATGGAGATACCTTGATCAAAGACCTAGTAAAATTTAACATGGGAACTGTAAGGGAATGGACCTCATTAACCCTATCCCAAATGATTTCTCAACCTTTATTACTAGATATTATCAAGAAAGATCAAAAAGAATATCCTTTTTTACAAAAAGAAGTTTGAGGCTATGAAGGGTGGGAAGTTTTTTGAGTTCAATATTGATCATGAATCTATATTGAAATTTTGTACAATACATTTTGTTTCATATATTCTAGAAAATAGAAAAAGATAATGGATGGATCTCATAGCTCTATATTCTCTATACATCCTAGAAGCACGAAAATGTATAGGGACTTTCATGATCAGTATTTGTGGGATAACCTGAAATGGGAGATTGTAAACTAGACTACAAGGTTCATGGTGTGTCAGTAAGTCAAAGTAGAGATAAATATTCCTAAAGATGTATTAAAAACACTACCCATACTGTCATGGAAATGGGAAAATATCACTATGGACATTGTCACTGGTCTCCCAAGAACATCCAAATAAATTAATGTGATATGGGTTATAGTGGACCATCTCACCAAGACTTCTCATTTTATCTCTATTCAGGAAGATTTCTCTCCTAATCAACTTGATAGGATTTACGTAAGGGGAGTGATAAGGCTATATGGAATACCATTCTCCATTGTATCTGATCATGAACCAAGGTTGACATCAAAATTATGAAGAAGTATTTGACATTCTCTAGGTACCAAATTGAATTTTAGTATGACCTATTATACCAAAACTAATGTCCAATATTAAAGTATTATTTAGACACTTGAGGACATACTAAGAACATGATCAATGGAATTTAAAGGTGGATGGGATCAACATCTCCCATTAGTTGAGTTCTCTTACAATAATAGCTTCCATTTTAGCATTCAAATCCCACTCTATGAAGCTCTATATGGAAATTTATGTAGAAATCCTTCTTTTTTTGATGAAACTGGTGTGAGAAAGATTATTGGGCTCTATCTTGTGCAAGATACGATAGAAAAGGTTCATTCCATCCAACAACACATAAATTATTCTTAGAGTTAGCAGAAGAGTTATGTTGATAACCATATAAGGGACATGGAACTTGTGGTTAGTGACAAAGTCTTCATTTTAATTTCACCTTGGAAGAGAGTCATGAGGTTTGGGAAGAAAGGTAATCTCATCCCTAGGTACATTGTTCCCTATGAAATCTTTAATCGTGTAGGAGAAGTGGCCTGTCAGCTTGCACTTCCTCTAAATCTAGCACAAGTTCATGATTTTTTCCAATTATCTCTTTTGAGTAAGTAAATACTTGACACTTCACATGCACTGAATCTGTAAGGGGTACAACTAGAAAATGACCTGTCTTATGAGAGGCAGCCGGTGGAGATCATGGATTGTAGAGACAAGGTTCTACGCAATAAGAAAACACACCTTGTTGAAGTATTTTAGAGGAACCATAAATATGATGAAGCCACTTGGGAACTAGAGGAGACTATGAGGTAGAAGTACCCACACCTTTTCTCTTCTGAGGGTATGAGTTGAAATTTTGGGGATGATATTTCTTAAGGGGGGAAGAATATAACGAACCTAACTTTTGAATAATAGTCTGTTTTCTAAAAATATATGAAGTAAGTATTTTTTTAATGTGACCATCTGGTTTAGACTATTATATGACCATTGGTTAATATGAATATAGTAAATAATAATAGTTTTTAAAGTTATAATTATTGTTTATAAATATAATTTATAATAAATAATTATTACAGAAAGAAGAGTTTATGGCCTTATCCAGTAAACTCTTGTCATATGAAACCCATTTATAAGAGCTTGGGAAAGAGGTAGTATCACTAGGTTTCACTCTTGACCAAGACCAAGATGAGCTTCAACATGTTAATCTTGAACGGAATCACCTATGGGAGAAGTTCAAGTTAGTGGAGATTACCACTCAGGAGATGTTATCTAAGCCACCCCAATAGTCCATTAACATCGTACACCTTACCCTTAGGCCATATGAGGATATTATAAGGGGTTATTTTTCAAGGAATTCATCACTTAATGTGTAATACCTTTGTTCAAACAAAATTTTTATTCAATCATTTAGGTTTTAAGAATATTTTTTCTTAAAAAATGAGATGGAATTTGATAAATTGATTTTTTAGGTAACATTTTAATTTTTATAAAGATAGAAATTGTAATATTAAAATAAAGATTTATTAATAATGTTAATTATAATTAAATAGTGTTATAAAAACACTAATTTTTAATTATAAATGATTAAATAATTTTATTTTTTTCAAGTGTCGAAATTTTTATTATGCATATCGTTATGCATTTTCTGTCAGATATTATTTTTAAGAATTATGTATGTTTATAGTCAAAAGGTAAATTTCTCATATGTAGAGATTTATTAAGATAAAATAAATTTCATATTTTAATTCATAACATCTATATTAGGTTATTATGAATTTATGATATTTTTATAAAATGTTCTGTTTTTTAGTGAATAGTAAAAATACATTTTTAATTTTTCAGCATGTTTGATGAACTCATTAATGATGTAATCGTGATGTAATAATTCTGGTAGACTCCTAAGGAATAAAATATTATATGAGGTATCCCATGTGGTCAATACCATGTGAAAATACCATGGTAAAGCCCATGGTTTTTCAAATACCACTAATGGGGTGTTCTCAGAAATTAAAAAAACTCCCTCATTTTGCTATAAATATCCACCCATTACTTTGTTTTTAATAATTCAAAATTCATAATCCACGAATTTATGCTATTTATACCTTCTAATTAGTCATACCAAGGGGTCCTCATGCCCCCAAGGTCCCAATAATAGAGTTTTAGAAGTTACTCTTCAAGGTAAGGGAATTCTCAACTTCTCTTTTCCTTTCAAGTTCTCTTTTATGTAGTATGTCTTTTAAATTTCCATAACATTTTATTATTTCTGTTTTATTATATTAATTTATGTATTATGAGTCTTTTATTAATGTGTGACTCCTTTCCATTTTCTTTTTAATGTTTTATAAAACCATGTTTCATACTCGTTATGCTGTATAATTTTAATCTCAAAATCTATATCTTTTTCTCAACAAATTATTTTAGTTTTGTTATGTGAATAAAAAAACCTATTTCATTTCTAGGGGTTTTCATCAAGAAATAAAAATTATTTATTTGATTCTATATTTGACATATTTGAAACCCAAATTCCCCTTACATGGGTTATAAATGACATAATGATAATTTTTTAAGCACTTTTTAAAACACGATGATTTTGATAAGAAACCCAAATATTTTATTATATATGGGTTATTTATGTTATGTTTAATTGTGATTTATTTGGATAACATGAAAATTAATACATATTAATTTTTCACCCTAATGGTTCTCTAATGCATTGTGTAAATAAATTAATCTCTAGAGATGACAAGTTCTATAATACCTTGGTAAATAACCTTGTTAATTTTTATGATACATTATGGATGGACCATGGTGATATGATTATGAATGTTTAAATTAAATGTTTTGGGTACATTTTAAATTTATTATTCAATTTATTATTATTATTATATTCCCATTTTACCATTTTTCATGCCTTTATGTATTTCTTAAAGTTCTTATTGATGTCTATCAAGTTCACTTGTAAATTGTTTCCCTTGTTTTCATTACTAGGACATTTTCTAATGATTTACTTTCATGTATGTCCCAAGGTTGTGATATACAGTAATTGTACTTAGGATGAACCTATGATGAATTCTTACAAGTGTATTAGAATAATTTTTTGTGTTTTCATTTATTATGTACCCTTTTTCAAGACATTGAACTTTAAAAGATCCTCTGTTTTGTAAACTGTAATGAAAATTTATGTAATAAAAAGAAGTGATGATATATATCATGTACTATGACACATCTGGAGTTCGAATCAGAGAAGTTCTAATATAAAAGGATTTCATAGTTTCTTATGAATCTAGATAGCTGATACTGCATGAGAGTAATTACCCTACTCATGATCTAGAGTAAACAACAGTCGTATATTCCATAAGATGTTGGAGAAATTATCTCATGGGTGAGGGGTTTGTGGTATTCATAGATCACAATAGCCTCAGGTACATATTTTCTCAGTTCAACCTAAACCTTTTTCATAGGAGGTGGATGAAGTATCTTCAATGTTTCCACTTTTAGTTTGCTAGTAAACAGGGAAATTTCAACGTTATTTTTGATGCATTGAGCAGAAAGACATATAAATAGGCAGTAAAAAGTCTTGTGATGAGTGGATGATAATGGATCTCTTTACTCACATGCATATAAATTTCCATGAGTATTTGGGTTGAGTAACTCTAATCTTTACATGTGTTATACCAATTCTTTTGGACCTGATCAAGACCAAGTAAGTTAACTAATTCAGAGAGCTCAGTTTTTAGAGACAAATTATATTGTGGGGATACACCATCACGATGGTATCTTGGTAGTGAAAATTATCTTCTTTTTCGTGGCCGAGTATGGGTTCCTATGATCTAATGTGAGGATCCAATGAGGGAGTTTCATGCTTCTAGATGGGCGGTTCATCCTGATTGGAAAAATATGTGTTGTGAACTCTATAGAAAATAAAAGTGTTCAGGAATGAAGAAGGTGGTAGCAGGATTCATGGATATATTGTTCACTCATCAGTAGGTGAATGTCGAGCATTAGATAACAGCTTGGATTTTTTGACTTTTCCCCATACTTGAGTGCAAATTTGATGACATCAATATGGATTTTTAAATAGTATTTCCCAGAATAACATATATGAATTATACTATATGGGGTATTCTGGATCAACTAGTGAAGGTATCTCACCTCTAACCTATCAGGGAGACCTTCTTAGTTGATTATCTAGACAGTTTTTATGTGTGTGAGGTATTTCATCTTTACAATGTTCCAAGCAGTATCATTTTTAATTGATATCCTCATATCACATAATGCTTCAAGAAGGGTATTAAAAAGTCTCTAGGATCGTAGGTCCTTTTGATCATAACTTATAATCCTCGGATTGATAGATAATCAGAGTGAACTATTGGGGTTATAGAGGACATGTTGTGAGATTGTGTTTTGGATTTTGGTGGTTTATAGGAGTAATATATAGAAATTGTAGAGTTTTCATATAATAATAGCTTCTGATAATGGATCCAAATTGAACCTTTTAAAAAAATTCTAGAAGGTAATGTTGTTCGTCTCTTTGTTGGCTAGAGGCAAGTGAGTTAGAACTTGTTGGACCTAGTATCATGCAGGATAAGCCAATGAAAGTTCATTTGATAAGGCAGCGGTTGGTGACCACATATTTTAGGAAGAAATCATATGTTGAACATTGAATATGGCCTCTATAATTTGAATTTGGTAATGGTTTTTCTATTGGGTGTCAACTATATTATGGAAACATTATATCAGGTGATTCGAAAATCTAGTGGCTAGGGTTCTCGATTTGTTTGAGATAGTGGAAAGGGTTAGTCCAGTGTCGTACTGTTTATCCCTTCCATACTGTTATAATTCCATGGATGATGTATTCCATGTGTCCCAGCATCTAAGATATCATCCAAACACTTCCTATGTGATAAAAATAGTATACATTGAGCATTGTGTTGATGTTTCCTTTAAGGAGCATCCAATGCAGGTTGTGGATCATAGTAAGAAATACCCTTGGTGCAGGACAATATTGTTGGTTCGAGTGCAATGGCACCATGGGAGAGTTTCAAAGGAGGACAGGGAGAGTGAGTTTGATATGAAAACATAGTGGATATACATATTCTCCAAAACCACGTAGTGATACTTAGGGAATCTTGAGGATGATCTTTTATATGGTGGAGTGTTTGTAAGATACCTTATTTTTTCAGATTTTTGTCTCTCTGAGTTTTTTGTTAAGCATCCCTCATATGAGTTTTTCCTCATATTAAAACCTCAGTTTTTTTCATTGAGAATGTCTATAGTTTGAATAAACACAATCTTGGGTATTGAGGAAACTTGAGAAAACTAGAGAGGATCCACATAGAGAGCCTTTTCTAAAGAAAATAACATAAAATCTATATATTTATGTTTGATTGAATTAATGGAGTCTAGGTATGAATGAGAAAAGTGTTATCATGGTTTCTTGTTATTTTGATATGATTCAAAGGGGTTTTGGGTCGTTTAATAAGGAACTAGTCTAAAAACCCATCTCCAGAACATTTACGTGCCATGTAAATGGATTACGCATAGTGTAATGTTCAGTTGTTTTAATATTCATCCGAGATAATGGGTTATTCAGCATATCCCATTTTAAATATATAAACAACATGTAACTACATTATATATTTGGAAATTCCTTGACCTAGCATTTTAAATTATGTTTTCCAAATGACTTTTTCATTCATCTCACTATAGATCTAATACTCTCGACATAGTGCAACCCTCCAGGCGATTTTTGAGTTCCCAGTGCCCTTCTGGATGTCCCGATAACCCATTCAATCCCTAGTAAGTGGTTTTTTTATGTTTTTCCAATACCTAACTTGTTTATCTTACTGTTTGAATTTAATATATTGACCGTGTGCATTTTTTATTAATCGTGACAAGTTTTTACCTTGGAACCTCTTATCAGTCATCTGCACCTTCTTCCTCATTAGAGTTTTCCATTGGAATAGTTTCATTCTTTACCGATTATGGTAGGGGCCTAAATATTAAGCCCATTGGTTTTATATTTTCCAAGTATATGCAATATTGGGATTTAAGAAACATAACATGCGTATGAATTAATTAAATAATGAATGATATTAATCCTTAGAATTTGTAAGATTAAATTGGCTATCAACATAGCTTATGGACACCCATTTAGTGATTGAAACTTGAATATAACGAATTTGGATAATGGATTAAATTGTTTTTATCATGACATGAAACCTTAAATGATTTATTAATAATGAATCACTAAGTTATGTCTTACTTCTTATTGATTTTAATAGTGATCAATTCTGATATAAATGAAAGAGGTAATTGATAGAAAAATGGTAAATCTCATAATTAACCATTGAGTATTAAGATATAATATTGTCATATCCATGTTGTTGTGACATGTTTTTTTATCCTTATAAAAATTATTATATATTGGGTAAGTTTAACACCCCAACATTTCATAGTATGTTATCTTATTAAAGTAATTCAATAGCTTGCTCTACACGCAACACTGAGTTCGAGCGCACCACAACTTACTAAACTAACTGTTAAAAAAGTGGTTATTAATAGTATTAACTATATTTTGAATCTTATATACTCTATATAATTTTAACATCCATATTACGTGTTTATAAGACATAATATAAGAACAAATTCATTTTTTCGGATAAAATAAGTATTTTCCAAAAAATGAAACTTTACCACCTTTTAATGGAGAACCCTTTTTGAAACCAATATTTTACACTTTTATATATTAAATTTAATTAAAAAAAAATTTCTTTAGAAGCAGGACATAAAAATTTATTTTAGATAAATTGTTGGCACTTTTATGATAACTTTCATATTTTGATGAATAGTTAAAAATACTATGTTTTAATTGATAACAAATTTTTTAATATAAATAATTTATAGTGATAAATTATGAATTTGAATGGTTTAGATTTATAATTAGATTATATTTTTATCATTTAATACAATTTAGGTCATTATAAGTAATTTCACTATTAAATTTGACAAAAACACATGTCAATCTTTCGATTGTTTTTACATTTTACAAACCAGCTTTTTGGTTTTGACAACGAGAAATAATTTTAAATGGATAAATGAAACTTATATGTTTTTAATTTGGTAAAATATACTTCATTTTTTAATTTAGAATATCAAAATTATCTTTGGGTGAATTATTGGTATTTTTCTGAAAACATTCAATTTTTAATGAATAGTGAAAAACACTACGCTATTATTTAAAACCAACTTTTTATTTATATAATTATTTAATATATTTTAATTTATTTTTAGTAAAAATAGATATATAATACCTATATAAGTTTAATGAAATTAATTTGATTCATTTTATAATAAAATTTTATTGATCTTTTTAACCTGTTTTACCCACCTTCTAAGAGCATTTGCAAATTTGCATAAAACTTAATTTTACTGCTTCTTTGAGTTGAATTTAAAAAATCCAAGAGGTATGGTTGATATTAGTAAGTAAAATTTGGTTCAATAAGATGAAAAGAAATTGGTGAATAGTAACTTTTGACTTTTATTTACCACGGTTAAAAATAAATAGGGTAATTAAGGGTAAAAATGATACTGTAATTATTATAACAGAAGTACTAATTCTATTGGATAAGTGAATTTCAACCAAAACCAACCTGTGGAATAAAATATGATCCTTTAGGTCCACTTGGATTAGATTAAGGCATTTATTATTATTTTATTTAAAGAAGAGTTTAAAGTGTTAAATTCAAAGTTTAATAACTAACTCATTTTTAATATATGGTTACAAAAAATATAAATTCAACGATAAATATTCATTAGAAATCTAAAAAAAATTCCTACATAATGTTATTTTATTTATAATATTTAGACATTAAATAATTTAATTTATTTAAAACACAATGATGATGCAGTAATACCTTATTAATGAAAGAATCAAACAAATGATATTATAAATATTAAAATAAATATAATTTCAATGTTTTTATGTCATCCAATAATTTTATAGGTGAATATGACATGTTAGGGTAGATTCAATGTATCTTGATCGAAGTAACCAAGTTGTGATAACTTTCACAAAAAACCAAATACCAAATAGTGTCAAAATTAACATAAATTAATTTTTAAAACAAATACTATATTATTGGATGATATAATATATATAAAAATATAAGGTTTGTCCAAAAGGATTATATAATATTATATATGTATTTAATGAACCACTATAGGTTCACCTGGAAGTTTAGTGTAAGTCTATTAAACATATAGTGTAAGAATACAAGAAGACGCGTTAAAAGTTAAAATATTTAACTAAGAGTTAAATCTAAAAGATATGGTAAATATGGTAACCTAAACCCATATAAAACATATTTTTAGGGAGGTTCTAGAGATATCCCTACCTTATCCTTTAAATAATTCATTTTGGAGCCATTAGAAACTGAAAAGTATTTTATTATAAAACAATATTTCAAGTTATTCCTAAAGTGACCCTCGCCTCTCTTATAAAAGAGAACTTCCCATTATCATAATTTTACACTTCCAAAGCCATTTGGCTCAGCCAAACCCTACCCAAATATCCTCCCAACCATCCTCCCTTCATCCTACAGTCCTTACTTTGGTTAGAAATCCATCCTAAGGATCCCTTTTGATCCAATCAAAAGGAAGAACCCGAAGAAGAGGTAAATATTTCATCGCCTCTTTCAAATTATTTTCTTCTTCCACTACCTCTTTATTTGTTTTTTCCATTATAAAATAATAACTCTAGTATATTATATGTACTTTGATATAATTATAAAAATTGTACAACCATATTCATTCTAATATCCATCCTATAAATGAAAAAGTCACCATACGTGCGTACGTATGGATTACCATCTCCACGTCGTGGTGTAGTTTGTCATTCAATCACTTCATTATTTGGATGGGTATAATAATGACTAGAACTGATGTAAATAATAAATATGACATTTTAATGATTATATATATATGATATACCATCCAATTACATACTATTTCACCATCAATATAATGATATTGTTGCTCGTGTGTACGTATGAATTACCGTCTCTACGATGTGATGAGATTCATTATCACATTCACCGTTCAACTATGATTATAAAACTATATATTATTAATAAGTATGTAATATATGAAATAATAATTCCACTGTAGATATATATATATATATGTACTTACATATATCTTATTCACTTACTTTCATTCAACACGATATGAAAAAGGAAACAGCGTTTATGCGTACGTACGGCCTACCGTCACTACTAAAAATACCCCTTTTATCCATGCTAAAAATGGCATTTAATAGAGATAGAAAATAAATGTTAAAGTCGGCGAAGATAAGGGGGGGGGTCCCCTTTATCAGTGCTCTAAAAAGCGCTGATAAAGACCCCTTTTATCAGCACTAAAAAAAGTGCTGATAAAAGCGGTATTTTATCTGTGCTAAAAAGAAGCACTGATAAAAGGTTCCTTTATTAGCACTTTCTTTTTAGCACTGATAAAAGAATCCTTTTATCAGCACTTTTTTAGCGCTGATAAAAGTAAAAAAAATTAAAAAAATTTAAAAAAATTAAAACAATCCTACCAATCGGGGGGGCTTTTATAGCGCTTTAGCCCCCCTTTTAATAGCGCTTCACAGCCCCTCCAATGCCCGCACACACACCCCCTCCACCCTATATTAGCGCTACACCCACCCCCTTTATCAACGCTAGCCCCCCAAATCCACCCCCATGTGCGCACCCTTGCCTCCACCAAGATTTGATCTCGAGACCTCCCCCTTGCGCGTCTAAAGCCTTTATCACTCTGCCATAATGATCTTTTCTCCAGTTAATGGCATATCTATTTATTTATATATATATTTAGTTATATTTATTCATATAGTAATATATAGTTATATTAATATATATATATATAGTTATATTAATATATATATAGTTATATTAATATATATATATAGTTATATTAATATATATATATTTATAGTGATATTAATCTATATATTTATAGTTATATCAATATATATATATATATGTAGTTATGTTAATATATATATATAGTTAGATTAATATATAGGTATATAAATATTTATATATTTGTATTTTAAATAAAATGGATATTTGTTATTATTTAGATAACGCTAATATATTTTATATGTAAATATATATTATTATTTATATTTATAATAAAATTTTTATGTGTGAATATATAAAAAATATGTATATATTGTTATATATTTGATTATAAATAGCAGTGCATTATAAAAAAAGATAAAATTTTAAAGACATAATATCAATATGAATGTAATACCTTAGAATAAATTTAGTCCCCACCAAAAAAAGTCCAATAATACCCCCTTAAATGAGTCTGAAAATCCACAAAATGTTAAAAATCAGGATATCCCGATTAAAAACTCTGTTTTGGAGGCCTTATGTGCCTTTTGTTCCTTGATAAAACCTTGATCGGGCTTCCCCAATCATATAAGTGTATAGCTCCTCATAGGCTTCTATTTGATATGTGGTAGAGCTCAAACGGACACCAGGATCAAAAGTGATGGTCGTTTGAAGTTAGAGTTGCGTTTTCAACATATTTTGGATCTTTTTTTAATTTTTTCATTTTTTAATCTTTAAATTTTTATTAAATGACTATTACTCCATAATAATTAGAAAATTATTAATTAAAAATATTTTTTTAATTTTTTTATAAGTCATTTTCACTAAATATTTTATATATTAAGTGTAACTGTATATTTATACTTATCTAAAATATATTTAAAAATATATTTAAAATATATATATTATATTTATATCAATATAACTATATCTATATATTTAAATATTAATATATATTTTTAATTATTTTTTATGGAAGTATACCCATTATTAGCGCTTTTAAAAAAAGTGCTGATAAAGACCTCCATTTATCAGCCCTACTAAAAAAATGCTAATAAATGGGTCCCCTTTAACAGCGCTAAAAAAAGCGTAGTTAAAGGGGGTACCTTTATCAGTGCTAAAAAAACCATTGATAAAGGGGTACTTTTATCAGCACATTTTTATCACTGATAAAGGTACCCCCCCTATCATCGCTTTTTTGTTAGCGCTTATAAAGGGTAGCGCTGGCTTTGCCCCGTTTTGTGGTAGTGCATCCCCATAAACGGTGCCTTCCATTTCATATATCTCTCTATTATAAATATTTATATTCTAAAAATATATGATATATAAATCAAGGATTATATTCTGGAAGTATTTAAATCATGATCTAAATGATACGATCAAGAATAACAAGTTAAGACACGTACAATAAAGAAAGCGATTATTTCCCAAAATGTTAATTTAACATGGAAATACTTATTAAATGGGTAGTATAAAGTCATAAAAAAATCAAGTATGATATAATAAATATTAATATGGTTCTGGTATAATTTAATAACATACAATGGTCATTATACAAGAGGTTAAACATACCCTTAACCAAAGGAAAGTGGAAGGTAAGGGTTAATTTCACAATCTTTTTATTATCTGAGGTTGTTTTTACATAAGTATCTAATGGGAAATATTTATTATCCATGTACATGTTTCATAAAAGAGTTTTCAAAGGTATTATTTTTAAGGGACATTTTTACTAAAACATCATTTTAAATGTTTTAAATATTTATTCTTCTAAACCTTTCTCATTATTGTCCATGTTTTCAAAATGGTTTAAAGTATTTATTTATATGGACATGAATGTTTTAAAATGTTAATTATTTCAAAATTTTCAAAGTGGTATGGGACACTTTGATTCAAAAATATCTTTTAAATGACTTCCTTTATAAATTTTGTGACTTTAAAATGATTTCATGAAAAAGGGATATTTCTCTCAAAGAGTTTTACTGATCATTTTCAACTATGTCAACATCCATTACTGGATATTATTCTTGATCGAAGTTGATTTATTATGATAAAAATCTTCCACATTGTATTGAAGTTTTTGTGATATTTTTTACTGTGGATGTGTTATTTTTAGAACATTCATGGTTTATGGATAAAGTGTTGACATTTTGTATGCTAGTTTTAATACTAATGTTTATGTTATGTTTAAAATTTTTTATATGAGGAATGCATTGGACTTAGTAAGTGACAGGTGGAGCTCATTATAGCTCCTCAGTGCATTGGTAGGTCTCATAAGACAAATTAGTGTCTTGGCACAAGGGCAAGAAAAAAACTTATTTGTAGTCTTGGCACAAGGCCTTAACTATGTGGTTATGAAGTCTGGCACTATGCATTCCATCATTTTGAAATTAGCTATTGATATTACATGTGATTATTCAATTAGTAGAATATCCATGTGAATAATTAAATGGAATTATTTGATTTATCTCTTCCATATTATGTTTAAGTTTATGTTTAAAAGGCATTTTTTTAGTTTTATACATTGCCTTAAATATTTATGTTTATTTCTGAAAGTTTTTTCTATATTATTATCATTAGTAAGTATCTAAGATCACCCCTTTCTATGTTTTATTTTTTGAAGGATGAAAATAAGTATATTATGACTAACCTACAGGGATAGTCTAAGGGATGTGAATGTGGTCAATTGAGACAATGTTGTTGTTGTTTTTAATTTTATAATGTAATGTAATGTTAATTTATGTAATCTATTTTCCAAGACTGCTAAATTGATCAGTCCTTCGGGACATGATTCCTTATAATCATGACAATGTATTAAAATAGTGCACCGACTCTGGGTAACTGGGGCCAGGCCATTACAGTTGTTATCAGAGGGAGGTTTAGAAATATCCTTTGAAAATAGATTTATAAAAACTCTGATTATAGAACACTACCCTAAGATAAACTTTGAGGATTACTATAGAAGAACTTTCTATAATTTTGGTATTGTATATATTTTGTGATTTCTCTAAAGAATACATCCCTAACTGGATACGAGCAGATAGAGGTGGCTCTATCACATATGTACCTAGGGGTAAAACTCGAAAACACCTCTTTGAGATATACTCGAATGGGAAGTGGTGCACAACAATGGGCCTTACTACAATCCTGGTTACGACACTCCTGAGTGATATTCTTAGGATAATTCTTGTTTTTTTAAAACCACTATGAAGGGTTTATGAGTATATACTTCCACAAAGAAAACATATTTATGATTATGGATTATATCTCCAAGCTGTTCAATTTATGTTAACTATTTTACAAGTTTGGAATTATGCATTATGATTCATAAACTAACCTAGTGTATTCCATTGTTTAGAAATAGCACCCCGTAGATGGAATGAGACCTCCAGCAATACGCATGATCCAAACGGTAAGAAGGATCATATCTTTCAGGGTATTAAGACAACAATTATAAAGGAAATAGTCTCCCATATATTGTCATTATATAAAGAAATAGTATCATGTGTTAATAAGATAAGTAAATAATTCTCTGAGTCCTATGGATTTTAAGGGAAGCAAGAGAAGAAAAGGATAGAAGAGAGAAAGATGGATAAAGGGTAGAGGGGAAAGAAGGATTTTCCCATATGTGATAATTGTGGAAATAATCACCTTGGTAAATTCTTGAAGGGAATGAGAGTTTGTTATAAGTTTGGAGAAAAAACACACCAATTACATGATTGAAAAGGTAAGAAAAAGGTGTCAAAGGTACAATGCTTCATCTGTAAGGAGTTGGGACACTACGTGAATCAGTATCCAAATAATCAGAGTATACCCCAAATGTTTCTATTATATAATAATTAAGTTATGATAAAACCAAAGATGAAGAGGAATGATTAAGAGTTATTATGTTGTTATTAAAGTATTATTTCATCTGATTATTGTATTAATGATGTACATGTTATAAGAATTATAGAGTATATAAGGATTGTACAATAGTACTATTTCATTAAGGATTTGAGATTGTGTGGAACCAAGAAAAGTGACTCAATGGAAAGTTAAACTTTTTGGAAAATACATGGTTGAAGGAAAGAAAAAACATTAATATGGTCCTAATACTGAGGTATGGATTTTGTAATAAGAGATGATTGATTTAGATAAATTATATTGGATATTATTGAAATCCTTGGAACTGGTTAACGGTTTTTTATTTCATCATTGTTGGAGTTTACAACATTTTTGGATATAAGGAGTATATCCATTATTCTATAAGGAATAAGAGATCATGAATGTAACCAATACTGTTATATGATAATTCAGGGTGTTACCATGTTTTAAAAGAATAAATGATGAAGGTATTCACATGTTATTACTTGGAAAAAAAGATCTTCATTGTGTAGACCTTCCTTATAAATTTTGGACTGTGAGTTTGGACAGAAGTATTTTGGATATTTCTAAAGGTTGGAATCGATTAAGTTTGACATTGGATTCTATTGTTAAGGTTAAATTATTTTTTCAGATTATTTTTGGATTGTCATAAAAAGGACAACCGAGAGGTCGTGCAACAACCCATTGCGCCCGGAAAGGCCGCGAGACTTGAACCCACAACTAAAGGGCAAAAAGGGTGCATCACCTACCACTAGCCTATGAGATGTCCAGGTTTGTATAATATAGTAATTTTAAATGGTCTGAAATATTAATTATAAATTCATTTTTTTGAACCCTATACGATTAGGATAAATAGAATAATTTTGTATTATATTTTCTATTGGAGTGAAAGATGAGTTTGTTGTAGAAATTAGTTGAAGGATGAAACTCTAATTATCAAGTATATTATTTTCCTCTTATTCTATGAATAAATTAATTCTTAAACTTTAGGGAATGAATCTTAAAACAAAAAATGTGTTATCCTAATACCTTAAGTTTTGTTGAACCGATGATATTTTACATCATCTTAGATTGATGGCTTTGAGGCCCTCAATTTTACACTTATTTGTGATTGATGACCGCAATCTCTCCCTATAAATATTTACGTTTTTTCACCAGTTATGTGTCTCTAATTTCCAACAATGTTCTCCTAATCGAGATCATAATTTGGCGGTGACTTTTTCATTTCCCTTTCCCTCTTATTAAGAGTAAATTTTATTAAACAAATTTCTAATGTGAGTTTTCCACAAAGGTATTTTTCTATTTTTAATCTTTTCGAAGAAAAATTTCAAATTTCATGGAAGCAATTTATTTAAGGAGGGCATAATGTAACACCCCAAGATTTCATAGTATGTTATCTCATTAAAGTAATTCAATAGCTTTCACTACAAGCAACACTAAGTTCAAGCACACCACAACTTACTACACTAACTATTCAAAAAGGGGTTATGAATAGTATCAACTGCATTTTGAATATTATATACTCTATATAATTTTAACATCCATATTATGTGTTTCTAAGACATTATATGAGAACAAATTCATTTTTTTCGGATAAAATAAGTATTTTTTGAAAAATGCAATTTTATAGCCTTTTAATGGTGAACCCTTTTTAAAACCAATATTTGACACTTTTATATATTCAATTTAATGAAATTAAATTTTTATTTAGAATCGGGACATAATAATTTAGTTTAGATAAATTTTTGGTCCTTTTCTGATAACTTTCATATTTTGATGAATAGTAAAAAATACAATGTTTTAATTGAAAAAAACTTTTTTAATCGAAATAATTTATAGTGATAAATTATGAATTTGAATGGTTTGGAAGTATAATTAGATTATATTTTTATCATTTAATACAATTTAGGTGATTATAAGTTATTTCACATTTAAATTAGACATAAACACATGTTAATCTTTTGATAGTTTTTACTTTTTAAAAACCTGCTATTTGGTTTTGACAATGGTAATTAATTTTAAATTGATAAATGCAACTTCTAGGTTTTGAATTTTTTAAACTAGACTTCATTTTTGAATTCAAAATATCAAAATTGGATTTGGGTGAATTGTTTTGTATTTTTCTGAAAACTTTCAATTTTTGATGAACAGTGAAAACCATTGCTTTATTATTTAAAACCAAATTTTTATATAAATAATTTTTTATTTTATATAAATTTATTTTAAGTAAAAATAGATATATAATACTTATATTATTTCAATTAAATTCATTCAAGTCATTTTATAATATAATTAGATGTATAAAATTTTATTGAATGTTTTAACCTCTTTTACCCACCTTCTAGGAGCATTTGAAAATTTGCATAAAACATAATTTTACTGCTTCTGTGAGTTGAATTTCAAAAATCCGAGAGACACATTTGATATCATTAAGTAAAATGTGGTTCAATAAGATGAAAAAAAATTGGTGAGTAGTAACTTTTGACTTTTATTTACCATGTTTAAAAATAAATAGGGTGATGAAAGGTAAAAATGATATTATAATTACCCTAATGTGTGTCCTAATTCTATTGGATAAGTTTATTTTTACCAAAAAAAAACCTTATTAATAAAATATCATCATTTATTTCCACTTGGATTAGATTAGGACATTTATTATTATTTTATTTAAATAAGAGTTAAAAGTGTTAAATTCCAAGTTTAATAACTAAACCATTTTTAATATAGGGTTTCACACAATATAAATTCAACTATAAATATTCATTAGAAATATAGAAATATTTCTACATAATTTTATTTTATTTATAATTTCTAGACATTAAAATTTTTTATTTATTTATGACACAATCATGATGCAGTAATTACCATATTAATGAAAGAATCAAATAAATGGTATTATAAATATTAAAATAAATTTAATTTCAATGTTTTTATGAAATCCAAGAATTTTTTAGGTGAATATGACATGTTAGGGTAGATTAAATGTATCTTTTTCAAATTAATCAAGTTGTGATGACTTTCACAAAAACCAAATAACAAATAGTGTCAAAATTGACATAAATTAATTTTTAAAATAAATACTATATTATTGGTTGGTATAATATTCCTAAAAATATAAGGTTAATCCAAAAGGCTTAAATAATATTTTATATGCCTTTAATGAACCACTTGAGGTTCTAAAAGAAGTTTAGAGTAAGTATATTAACCATATAGTGTAAGAATACAAGAAGACACGGTAAAAGTTGAAATACATAATTAAGAGTTAAATATAAAAGATAAGGTAAATATAGTGACCTAAACCTGTCTAAAACCTATTAAATAAGCGTTTTTTATCCCTACCCACATTATCCAATAAAAAATTCATTTTTTATCCATTAGAAACCGAAAATTATTTTATTATAAAATAATATTTCAAGCTTTTCTTAAAGTGACCATCACCTCTCTTAAAAAAGGGCACTTCCCCTTATTTTAATTTCACAACTACAAATCCTTTTGGCTCGGCCAAACCCTATCCAAATATCCTCCCAACCATCCTCACTTCATCCTATAGTCCTTACTTGGGTCAGAAAGCCAACCTATGGATCCCTTTTGATCAAATCAAAAGAAAGAACTCGAAGAAGAGGTAAATATTTCCTCACCTATTTCAAGTTCATTTCTTCTTCCACTTCTGCTTTCCTTGTTGTTTCAATTAAAAAATAGTAAATCCAGTATATTCTATATATTTTGATGTTATTCTAAAAATGTTACAACCATATTCATTATTCTATCCATCCTATAAATGACAAAGTCACCATACGTGCGTACGTATGGATTACCGTCTCCACGTCGTGGTGTAGTTTGTTATTCAAACACTTCATTATTTGGATGGGTATAATAATGAGTATAACTGATGTAAATAATAAATATAACATGCTAATTATTCTTTTTATATGATATACCATCCAATTACATATGATTTCACCATCAATATAATGATATTGTTGCTCGTACGTACGTACGGATTACTGTCTCCATGAAGCGATGAGATTCATTCCCACGTTCACCATTCAACTATGATTATAAAAATATATATTATTAATAATTATGTAATATATAAAATTATAATGATACTGGAGATATATATATATGTATTTACTTACATATATCTTATTCGCTTACTTCCATTTAATACGATATGAAAATGGAAACAACATTTATGTGTACGTATGGCCTACCGTCTCCATAAATGGTGCCTTCTATTTCATATATATATCAATTATAAATATTTATATTCTAAATATATAAAATATATAAATCAAGGTTTATATTCTGGAAGT
Source organism: Viscum album (assembly GCA_963277665.1). Classification (NCBI taxonomy): domain Eukaryota; kingdom Viridiplantae; phylum Streptophyta; class Magnoliopsida; order Santalales; family Viscaceae; genus Viscum; species Viscum album. Next base: position 506,832,019 of record OY728130.1, read on the forward strand.
ATTTAAATCATGATCTAAATGATACGATCAAGAATAACAAGTTAAAACACCTTCGATAAAAAAAGCGATTATTACCCAAAATGTTAATTTAACATAGAAGTAATTATTAAATGGGTAGTATGAAGTCATAAATGAATAAAGTATGATATAATAAATAATAATATGGTTCTGGTATAATTTAATAACATACTATGGTCATTATAAACAAGGTTAAACCTACCCTCGACCAAAGTAAAGTGCAAGGTAACAGATAATTTCACAATCTCTTTATTATCCAAGGTGGTTTTTACGTAGGTATCTACTGGAACATATTTATTATCCATGTCCTTATTTCATAAAAGTTTTTTCAAAGGTATTATTTTAAGTTACTTTTTTACTAAAACATCATTTTAAATGTTTTAAAGATTTATTCTTCTAAGCATGTCTCATTAATGTCCATGTTTTCAAAATGGTTTAAAGGATTTTTTTATATGGACATGAATGTTTTAAAATTTTAATTACTTTCAAAAGTTTCAAAGTGGTATGGGAAAATTTTATTCAAAAATATATTTTAAATGACTTACTTTATAAATTTTGTGGCTTTTAAACTTATTTCATATAAAAATAAATATTTCTCTCAAAGAGTTTTACTGATCATTTTCAACTATGTCAACATCCATTACTGGATATTATTCTTGATCAAGGTTGATTTATTATGATAAAAATCTTCCATATTGTATTGAAGGTTTTGTGATATGTTTGACTATGGATGTGTTATTTTCATACCCTTCATGGTTTATGGATAAAGTATTGACATTTTGTATTCTAGTTTTAATACAAATGTTTATGTTATGTTTAAACCTTTTAATATGAGGAATTCATTGGACTTAGTAAGTGACTGGTGGATCTCGCTATAGCTCCTCAGTGCATTGGTAGGTCACATGAGACAAATTATTTTCTTGGCATAAGGCCTTGACAAAAATATTATTTTTAGTCTTGGAAGAAGGCCTTTACTATGTGGGTATGAGGTCTGGCATTATGCATTCCATCATTATGAAATAAGAAAATTGATATTACATGTGATTATTCGACTAGTAGTATATCCATGTGAATAAGTAAATGGAATTATTTGATTTATCTTTTCAATATTATGTTGAACTTTAAGTTTAAAAGGTGTTTGCTTTAGTTTTATACGTTGCCTTAAATATTTATTCTCATTTCTAAAAGTTTTCTCTATATTGTTATCCTTACGGAGCATCTGAGCTCACCCCTTTCTAGGTTTCATTTTTCCCAGGATGTGAAGAATTATATTATGACTGACCTGAAGTGATATTCTAAGGGATATGAATGTGATCAATATAGACAATGTTGTTGTTGTTTGTCTTTTTATAATGTAATGTAATGTTCATGTATGTAATCTATTTTCTAAGAGTGGTAAACTGATCGGTCCTCCGGGACTTGATTCCTTGTAATCCTACCAATTTGTTAAAATAATGCACCGACTCTGGGTAATTGGGGTCGAGGAATTACATTATGGATTTGGAAGATGTACATTTATATTTTATAATTCCAATATTGAGAGGGCTAAGCCCAGTCATGTATGTAATGATTATATTGAGTGGGAATATCCTAGACCCAAGTTGTAATGATTATAGGGATTTGACGTAGATTCTATAATACTAATTAGGATTTCACCCAGTTTTTTGGTACTTTACAATGGTTATATGGTTTTTGTTTTCATGGTTAAGAGACATTCTTAAAGAAATTTTAAAAAAAATTCAAATCAATTAATTTTACCATGGTTATAGAGTTGTTGTTGACATGGTTTTGAGACATGCCATGATAAATTCTATAATAACACTAAAGAAGGTTATTTTACCATGGTTGTATGGATGTGGTTTTCATTATTGTGATACATACTTAGAGACATCCCATCATGACGGTGAATCTTGTTATTTTACCATGGTTATATGTTTGTGTTTGGAATGGTTGTGAGACATTCTCAAAGATATTCTAGCATAGATATGAAGTATTTTATTATGTTATTTTATTAATTGTTGTACTGGTTAATGCACTTATTTATTTCTTTATTACATACAATTTTTATCAGACTAGTTTGTCTAGAAATGGTGGTGTCAATCTACTAAGTTATACTCACACCCTATTTGGACTGTAGTTTGGTACCTAATAAGATTATGTGGATAAAGGTTTGGATAAGGTAAAAGGACCTTTCTATTCTAAATTCCATTTTGGATGGTCTTCAGTATGGAGTCAGGACCGATGTGGGGTTCGAAATTAGGGACTACTTAGTTTTCATTGAGTATGATATTATTTTCTTATTTTACTTCTAGCATGATATTTAGTTTGATTCTAGCATGTAATTACACTATTCCATTATTATTATTGGATTTTTTTAGTTGGATTTTTTAGTTGGATTTTTTAGTTGGATTTTATTGGATTTTATTGTTTTATTTCCACAAAATCAAGATGCTATTATTTTAGCCTTATACTTACATGATGATATTCAGTTCCTATGAAATCAATACTTAAATCATATTTTAAAAAAATTATCTCAAAAAGTTATGTATTATATCAATATCTTTTTTTCTTGAATGATACGTATAGTTTTTGGAAATTTTAATGGAACTTGTATTATCAAAATTTATAAAAAAAATCAAAATTGATAACCATACAATAATAAATTGTGTTTCATACAAATAATATTTTCACAAAAACTTCATGCCCCTATATAATCATTTTTTTAGTGGATAATTAAATAGATTTCTATTTCTTACAACACTATAAACCTAGATACTTTTTCAAAACATAGCATGTTCTAGAGGTTATTTTTCTTTCTAAATTACAACCACCAAATTTTTTATCTAAGTAACTAAATAAATAAAATTATTTTACAATAGATTAGAACATTACTAAATTGATTTTAATTTTAAATTATTTCAAAATTATTTTAACAGTATGTAATTGTGACTCTTTTGGATTTACATGAATATGGGAAACCATAGACACACTAAACATTATATCATACTGGTTAGCAGTTATGTCTAGTAAATATCCAATCATACCTCTATAAATGGTTTGATCAATTAGTTTCCCAGTTTCATTAAGATATATCTTATAGCTAGTACTCATGGGAGTATCACTAACTTTAGTACTATCCATGCCAAAAATAATAATAAGATATTTAGTGCACCAAATTTGATCTAAAATAATAGCATCTTAATTTTGTAAAAACTGAAATCCACCATTTAAACTCATTTCAAATTCAATTTTCCTAATTTTTTAAAATTCATTACAAAAATAATTTATTTAAGATCCAAAAATAATATCATCAAAATAAATTTTTAAAACTAAAACATATTTTAAAATTATTTTAATAAATAATATACAGTCATGTATTCCTTTGGTAAAAATTTTTAAAATCAAAAATTACTTAATCTTGTTTTAAACGATATAAATATTTCTTATTTTAAAAAAATTATTTGGAATGTGAGGGTTTTGAAAACTTAGTGGTTTTTCCCCAAAAAGTCCTCAACTATATAACCATTCATGAATTCACTCTTGATATTTATTTGGTATTCTATGAAATTCACATGTTTTTTATAGGAAAGAAATATTATGATCGCTTCAAGTATATATATAGGAGAAAAGGTTTTTCATATTCAATAAATTCTTCATGAATATATTCTTGTGAAACTAGTCCCTATTTATTCATAAATTTTGTTCCTAATACATAAAACTTGTTTCTAAACACCCATTTATTATAAATAGTTACGTAGTCCTTGGGTCTTTTAATTGGATCCAATATCCTATTCATTTTAAACAAATATAACTCTTATTTCATTTTAATTAACCATAATTTATTATTAATTTCTACATTGATGTTCTCAAGTTCAAGATGTGACAATAAGTATTCATGTTCAACTTTATTTTTATGGGTATCTTTAGTTTGAGTTACATTTTCTTGGTCAACTACAATAACACCTAAGAGACGAAATCTATGACTCCTAACATCTTTGGGAATATAAATGGTCCACACTTCATTTTCATCCACTTGATTAGGTTCAAGTAGTGTATAAAAAAATAGATTTTTCCATAAGAGTTCGGGACGAAAAGTCACCAAGCATAGAACTAGAAACTAGATGGGAAAAATAATCCTCAAGATTTTTTAAAGGGTTCTTAATATCATGTGGATCAGTTTCCCCAAAATTAGTATGTACATATTATTCCTAAATATTATTTATTTTATTAAATACCCAATATGTTTTACTGGTTTTAGAATATCCAATGATAATTCCATCATCACCTTTGGAAGCTAACTATTCTAAATTCCATTTTGTGTTGAGTATAATGACATTACAACCAAAAACTCTAAAGTAATTAACCTTTTGTTATCTACTATTCCATAATTCATAAGGGTTCTCCTTTAAAATTAGTTTAAATATTATTCTATTAATTATATAAAATATATATATATTTCTAGAATTTTCCCAAACATAAACAAGAAAATAATATTCATTTTTCATGGTTTTGGGAATCTCTTGATGGGTTATATTTATCCTTTATACTACACTATTCTGCAGTGGAGTCCTTAGAGAAGAAAATTTGTATTTATATACATGTTTTGAACATTACAATTTAACCTATTTATTTTCAAACTCACAAACATGTTTACTTATCAAGGTATTTATTATATGTCCACTAATATTTTATACGGATTTTTTATATTTTAAAAACATGAAAGTGATTCACTTTTATGAGTAAGAAAAATTACCCATCTACATATTGAATAATAATCCCCTATAACTTAGGCATAATTTTTTCCAACTAAAATAGAATATTTTTAAGGTATAAATAAATACTTGTGGATGAATTTTAAATATTTAGAAGTTGAAACATATTTCTTTGGTTTGAAAAATATTTTATGATGCTTTCCCTTTTAAAAGGGATTACACACTCTATATAATGGAAATTTGAGTTTGGTCAGATCCTTTACTAAACCTTTCCTAGTTATATTTTTAATATAGATTATATTTTAATGACATATTCTTTAATGTTGAAGAAAATATATTTTTTAAAATGTACTTAAACATGAAACATTCTACAAAAATAAAGAATTCAAGTCAATAGTATAAACATTATTGTTCTTCATAGAAGTAAAAACTAAAGCATGATTGAAATCAAATACTTTTACAGAATTATTTTCAGACGTAATATTGTAATCATCCTCGCAAAATTGTTAAATTCTAAGGAAAATATATTTTAATCTATCTATAAATAATAATTTATAAACTATAAAAGTAATAGAGTTACCATTTTGGTCATGTCCAATTATTTTTACTTTAGCATTGTCAAAAAATTGATATCCCCACCATAAATATTGATTAATTTTTTATGATTCAGTAGTCCTCGGTCATATTTATAGAAAATAACCTCTCTAGATACTATAATTTCTTACTGTAACTTTTCAATAAGGTTTTCTAAAAAATATATTTAAACTAAAAAATGATTTTTCTTCCCATATTTTCTTAGGTTTAGAGATGTTAGTAATAAGTTATTTAGGAAACCATAACTATTTTACTATTTTCCTTAAATTGGACTATAAAATTTAATAAATAATTAATTTTTTAGGTCTTCTATAATAAGAAATGTTAGCAGAACTAGTATAAATAAAAATTATGACAAATTTTCTTTTATACATTTTCATCTGTCTGAGTTGGTAAACTATTCTTGTAGTATATTGTGGAGTTTTTTTATCAAGCATCTGGTTTAGAGTTTTTTTCCATTATTTAACCTCTATATATCTTTCTTTAGTTCCACATTTGGAAAATTCATCTCATTATTTTCTTTTAATATTTGATCAATTTTATCCTTTCCTATTATAATATTAGTTTTAAAGTGGGGGTTAATAGTATGTTTTTCACAACCCCCTTCTGCCAGAGATAAAGCAATGAAGGGAGAGAAATAATTTCCCCTGAGTCCCACCTCCAGTAGGGTCCGGTTTTGATACTCGCACCAAGGGAGTATAAATTTCACATTATGGGATGAATTACCATTTATAAGAAAAGAATATTGGGAGATAGAATTAATCAACAACAAAAAACTCCATGACATAAAATAAAATAAATCCAAAAACATATCATAATTAATGAATAAATAAAAATGTTACATATAAAATTTCACAATAGTAAATATCCAAAATAATGATAATTTGGGAAAAAGTAATCATCCTGAGGTAAGATCTTGTAACACCCATCACAGTCCAAAAAAATCTTCCAAGAAACCTGAAAAAAACTATATACATAGGGCGAGAATACATAAATAATCAATAGGAAAACCAATGTCTCTCATGCACAAGCGGAAGGATAATACTAATAGACCCATGAGAAAACAGCAGAAAAAAATAGCACCTAATAGATACACAAAACATAACCCCAACCTCACCAAGGATCTCTCACAAAATAATTTATCAAAGTGATATAATATAATATAAATAATATCGACGATAGGTTACCCTACACCACTTTCCCACTGATTAGCCGCTATCACACCCCAATATAAAACATCATTCTTCTCCCACCTCTTCTAAATATATCATATCACATCCCACCCACTCACAATTGGGATAAAAATCACATCACATCACATTTCTCCAAGACACACTTGGTCCACACATCACATCTCGTCCTAAAGACACCCAGAATAGCACATCACAACTCATCCTGATGACACCTAGGACCACACATCACAACTCATCCCAAATACCCTTGGGACCACACATCACAACTCACCAAAGAAACCTTGTCCATTATTTTCTAGAAGGAAAACCAGGGAATATTTGGTGGACATCCATCCATCCTCCCATCAGGATGTTGGGAAGGACACCACCCACATGACTATGTAGGTGTCGGCATATAGTGATCGATATGGGTGGGGCACATATAGAAATCACAAGGAAAATAAAATATATACATAAATATATAAAAATACTCAAAATCCCAACCTATGGGTTTACAATAATATTACCAAATAACTCAAAAGGTCCCCCGTGTCTACTTCCATAACTAAATGCACAACCCTGTACAAGCAGAAAGAGAGATACAGTTTGTTTTCAGTCTTTAGTTAATAGTAAACCATTTCCCATATTCTATATTACCAACCCATTACATTAAAACATGTACATCATTTTATATTCCAAGCTCATTATTATCACCATCCATACAAACCAGTAACCTAAAACAAAACAAAACATAGAAACAAACATATTGAAATAGCCCAAAAACGACATCCAGTAACACATTTCATCGGAACCCCACTGCTCAACCATATCATGCCCACTTCCCCTAGACACATTATATCTAATTCCAAAACACAGCATATTTTTAGATTTATCAAACAAAATAATATTCAATTTCACTTCATTGGTTTAGGGTGTTATTACACAAGACATTAGATCTAGGGGCTTTAATTCATTGACCGACTATAAGTTATTAGTCAATTAAATAATATGTGATTATCAGTAACCAAAAAACATGCATTCTAGAGTTCAAAAGATAGAAGTGAAATCAAGGAACACCAATAGAAATTATTTTTAGTGGTTAATTTACTCCATATAAAATCATAACACCAATAAATAAAAATAAATCTGTATGATCACACATCACATTCCCCTTCCCCTTTATATTTAATTTAAACCAATTAATTTATCTTTCTTAGTCTGGATTAAACCATATCCACATGGATGAATATTATAAACTGATCCCTCATGATACACATGAAAATAATTTAAGGAAATCCTACCTAGAGGTAAGAAGACTTTTACCAACATAATAAACCAAAAACAAGGGGTGTGTATATAAAGAAATTGTTTTAGGGGGGCTCAAATCAACTATAGAACAACATTATTGAACTCAAAGGAAGAAGGATTTAAAACCTCACATATTAAGATAAATAAAAAGGAATGAATGAAGGTAAGATCTATGCCTTAGAAATAATAGATCCAAAACTAATAGGATTTGAAAAGGTTTAGTTGACCATTAAAAGAATATATCATTAAAACCAAGAATTTTAAATGTTTTAAAGGAATATGATCTCTTTTTGAAACTCAATATATGTTTGATCTATTTTTAAATAGATTTAAAAATAATTAATTATGTTATTAAACTAATTTTTCTTCTAGAATACATCAAAATAGAGATTCTATAATAATTTTTGAAAAACTAGAAAATATTGGAAAAATGGAAAACTATCAGAATGATTCAAAACCAGGACGAGGAACCACGATGATGAGTCGCCACCAGTATGAGCCACTATAAGGATGATCTTCAGTCAGGATGTTCCACTACCAGGATTCTCCACTACCAGGATGATCCACTACCAGGGTGAGCCACCACCAGGATAAGCCACTTCCAGGATGCACTACCTCAAGGATGAGCCACCACCATGATGAGTTTCTTTCTGGATGATCCACGTCCAGAATGAGTCACCGCCAGAATGAATCACCATTGGAATATTGGAAATTTTGAAAATTGTTGGAATGACACACCATTGAAAAGAATCACCATTGCAAAACTAGAAATTTGGAAAATTGTTTGAATGATGCACCAATAGAATGACACACCCGGAGAAAACTGTAAATTTTGAAAACTGTTGGAATGAAATACCATTAGAATGACTCATCATTTGAAAACTAGAAAATTGGAAAAAATTTGGAATGACACCCCATTGGAATTACTCACCATTGGAAAATTGGAAATTTGGAAAAATATTGGAATAACACACTATTGGAATGATTTACATGTACAAAAAATACCCTTGATTCCCCCAAACACCTATACTATCAAATTATTGGTAAATTAATGATCCATAAGGTTCAGGACATTACAAAAACTACCTCTCAAACTATTCTCACCATTTAAAATTTAAAACCAGCACGGAAGGAGGGAGAGAAAAGTCCAAAAAACCATCTCTTGAGGTACCTCTCAAGGATCTCATTACACCTAAAACATTGACACAAAGCAAGCATTTTTTCCCAAACAACCACAAAAATAAACAAAAAATACTACCTGGACATAGGAATAAGGGAATTATATCCTCCATGTCAAGATATTATCCTCTTTATGTTTCACTTACTCATCCTTATAGGTTTAATCGCATCACAGTAAAATGTGTCTTGATTAGGAATCAAGTCTTCCCTATTCACATGTAGGAAATTCATCACACGTCACACTACACAAGGGAATGGTATATCTCACGCTCCCAAGTACTCTCCTTCAGAAAATCATGCCTCCATAGCACACAAACCAAGGGAATGGAATATCTTCTCAACACCTTTTCTCAATGGTCTTGTATATCTAATGTTTTTTCAATGAAATTTACATCATCTTCAGTACTCATCTCTCCCCAGTCAAAGACATGGGAGCCATCGTGAAAATATCAATTGAGCTAAGAGGTGTGGAAGTCATCGTGGACCCTTACCATCTTCGGTGGAAACTCCAAATAATATACCACCTTGAAAACTCACCCCAACATCTCAAAAGGCTCAAAAACAAAGGTGAGAGCTTACTCCGCTTACTGAATTTTAATTTCCCGCATTGAGGGGAAACCTTCAATAACACATGGTCTTTAACCTCAAACTCTAGGGTCCTACTCCTACAATCATCATAATAGTTACTCTATACTTGTGATGATTTTATTCTTTCTCAAACCAATTCATACTTCTTGTTGTTATCTAGACCACCTTAGGACCAAGAACTATTTCATCCCCAACCTTCATCCATCACAAGGGATAATGACATGGCCTTCCGTACAAATCCTCAAACACATCCATTCTAATGGAAGAGTGATAGATATTATTAAGTGAACTCAGCCAAGGGTAGGTGTTATGACCATGATCTACTGAAGTCCAAGAAACGTGCTTTCCACATATCCTCCAATGTCTGGATGGTTCCTTCCATCTATCCATTTGTCTAATAGTGGAATGTAGTTTTTTAGAACAACAAATTTCCAAAATCATACTACAATCCCCTCCATACTCAGGAGGTAAAACATGCATCTCGATTCAAGAAAATAGACCTCATAACTCCATGTAGCTGCACCACTTCTTCCACATACCTATTAGCCAAAGTATATAATGCACATGAATCCTTTATCACTAAGAAGTGAGAATATTTCATCAACTGATCCATGACCACCCAGATGGAATCATAACCTCCCTCAGTTTTGGGTAACCCTTTAACAAAATCCTTTGATATGTCATCTGATTCCCACATCAGATCATCCAAGGGATAAAACAAACCACTAGGAACATGATGCATGACCTTTATGTTCTGGAAAACCAAGCCCTTTTCTACAAACTCTCTCTTTACCTATTTCATCCCAGGCCACGAAAATTGCATCCTCAAGCCATGGTACATTTTAGAAACTCATGGGTGTACCAAAAAAGGTAATCTATGAACTCATGAAATACTCCCTCATGCATCACTACTAGAATAAACATCCTCCCATGAAACAATATATGTTTCTAACCATCCTCTTACCACCCCTCGGGAGAATCATTATAGCCAACACACTCACATAACACCTCTGACTCTAAGTCTCCCCACTAAGACTCCACCACCTTCTGCATCAGAGAAGGCTAAAGTGAAATTTAAAACAAACATCCTTTACCACCATCCACCCTTGAATCTAATTGTAGGGTGTCCAAATCTTCTATCACTATCTAAGAAACGACAAACTCCTTAAAAACATCCCCTTGTGAATTTATTCTCAAATAATTGGCCAAAACATTCCCCTTTCTTATTCTATAACAAATATCAAAGTCAGAGTTATGAAGAAAATCCATCCACCTTCATTACCATAGATTCAAATCACGCTTATAAAATACAAACCTCAAACTATTTTGATCAATGAAGAGATTAAATTAAAACCCAATGAGGTAATGTTTCCACAACACTTGCACAAAAACAATTGTCACTAGCTCTAGATCATGCGTGGAATAGTTACGTTCATGAGAGAATAACTTCCTAGACTCATAAGATATCATTATCTTCTGCTAAATCTAGATGCACCCTAATCCTATATGGGATTCATTATAGAAAACCTCAAAAAAACACCCTCCTCTAGTAGCTTAAGCAATGGATCACTCACCAACCTCCCCTTTAGCAAACCAAAATCTTCCTCATACTGATATGTCTACACAAAATCATGGTATTTCTGATTCAATGTTATTAATGAAGATGTTTTTCAAAATAAATTGGTCACACACCTTCAATAATAGCTTACGAGACCAAGAAAGATATGAACCTATACCACATTCTTGAGTTCTACCCAATAAACAACAACCTCAACCTTTGTTGGGTCAACTACCAAACCCTTTTGAGACATCACATGTTTGAGGAATTGGACCTATCATTTCCAAAACATACACTTAGTCAAATTTCTATGGAGTTGGTGGCATCAAAGAAGCTACAAGATAGCTCAGAAATGTTCAATATACTCCTCTTCTAAATTTTATTAAAACAAGATATCATCGATGAATACGATGATGAAATGGTTCAGGAACACTCAAAACATGGAGTTCATGAGCCCCGTGAACATGGATGTTGTGTTTGTAACACCGAAATGCATGACTACATATTCGAAGTGCCCATAATTACATCAAAAGGTAGTCTTCGGGATATCATGCTCTGTCACCCTTAATTGGTTATATCCAAACCATAGTTCGATCTTATAAAACCAACACACCACTAAAACTGGTTGAAATAGTCCTTGATCCTCAAAATTTGGTAATAGTTCTTTATTGTAAATAGATTCAATCTTTGATAGTCTATACACAACCTCAAACTATCATAGACCTTCTTGATTTTAAACAGATTCAATATTTGGTAGTCTATACACAACAGCAGGGTACTATAGTAGTAATGTAGTGGGCCTGTAGTAGTGGTGGTACTATTGATCAGCGGGCACTATAGCGGTGGCAGGGCACTATAGCAGTGGTGGTACTATGCAGTACTGTATCATCTAGGTTACTATTCACAGAATGAGAATTGGGCCAAAAATTTGGGCCTACGGGCTTTGTAATAGGCTACAAGCCCACTGGGCCTTCAGGCTATGTAATGGGTCTCCGTCTACCTAGTTAAAAGAGTTCTTTGATTTTCATTATTATTAAAAATGAGGCTTCAAGCCCAACCTTTAAAAAAAGGAGGTAGTGTTACAACCTCATTGGGGAAAACATCTACGAATTAATTGAAAACCCTAGGTTCCCCCTTTATCCCTTTTTATACTAATTCTATATAAAAATCATCCAGCAATGAAATAAGGGGATCCATGTATCTTTTTTCCAACTGATAGATCTAATCAAAAATGAAAACTACCCACTCGCCATCCACATCTGAGAACACAATTCTACTCCAAAAGTAGTCAATAAAATCTTGCATAGAATACAACAAGTTGATGTCGAGTATGAAATAGTATAGTTGTATCTCAATTATGATAATTTCCACACATGACTTTTGTTGTCCCATCATTAGTACACATCCCTAACGCACATCAAGAAACATGGTGTGACCTCTAATTTGCGTAGTCAACACTAGGGGCATGGAAAGCCTCTCTATGTCTAGACCTAGAGAATGGACTAGAGAGGGGGGAAATAGAGTGTGAATCTATAGAAAAAAAAAGAAAAAAATTAGATGATAAACTAATCATACCTCTAACGATATATGGACCATCTGGTGTGGATCGCTCAATTTCATGCAACTGACCATGCCCATCTCCACTACCTTTCTACTGATGGTCTCCTATATGAACATACTTTGGTCGAGGTTCTTGAGCTTGAGGAATATCCTGAGTACAGCCTCTACCATCCTCATCTGACCTAGCTGGACTATAAGACTTCTACCCCTGCTATATAAATGGCCTTGATGGTAACTACAGTTGAGCCTAACATTGATATTGTCTATCACAGCCAAATTGAGATCAAGAAGCCACTGGGAACTAGTATTTAAGTTGGTCATGAACCCCATAGAAGAAACACATCATCCCCAAGTCCACAAGAAATGCTCAAAAACTTGAAGGCCCAAAGGGAAGGTGTCGAGGTTGACTCCGGACAGGTCGAAACCTAGAGGGCCCTAGCACCTAAGGACTTCTACTGGAAACTCTTATTCTTATGGAACCCTATTGGTTCCTCTCTTTCAGAAAACAACATTGTGAGTGCATCTTCTCAATAACCTATACCTTATTCTAAACCTCCAGATATGTTGTCAATGTAAAAGGTGTAATTGCATACTGGATCAAAGGATAGAGCGCCTCCTCAAGACGCCTTGACCTAGACTCCTCATCTGGAAAAAGATCTATGAAAAAGAAAAAAAATGTCCTTGAACTTAATCCCAAGATCCCACACACACATACTCCCCTTCTAAATGGATAGTAGCTCCTACATCTTATTAGAAATCATGTTCAATGAGAGTAACTCTACATGAAATTCCATCTGGAAGTCGACCCATGAAACAACATCCCCCATATACTCACCAAGGTATAACATCCACCACTAACGTGCATCTCCTCACATCTGACTAACCACCAAAGGTACCATGTAATTATTTAGGGATTAGATCAAAGAGAAAGAAATATCCATCTCCTTTATCTAACTCTTTGTTTCCATATTAAAAATGATCCCCCCATACTTTTCCAAGATCTTCCACTGAAAAGCACGCAACATCCTCATCCACTGATCATCATCTTCAACAAGATCAACTCTCTATCAATCAAATGAGTTAACCTGATTAACCTACAATGCCTAATCCACATGTGGATGATGACTATGATCCATAGAATTAATAAAAACAAAGATTACCTAAACCTGGTAGTATGGAAATTCATTATGATATGTTTTAATTAAATTTACTCTATTTAATTAATTTTATCCATTTTGAATTTCCTCAAACAACCCTACTCAAACAAGAACAAAATTAATTATAATTCATGTACCACTCCTAGGTCTCTACCCTATAAGTAGTATCATCTCACTAGGTCGTTCAATATGCTCAGAGTCTTTGAACTAGATCATGGGGGCCCTAAAATGCCTTGTCATAGCCGGTCTCCCAGGCCTATGTCATGTGCCAAGGTCAACTGACACTATTTCCATACCAACTCATGCATTCCTCGCAATGACTAACTACTAACTCCACCATATCTCTCAACCATCAAACTTTAATACTACTCTATCATGGATTCCTCCTGCCAAAGATATAGTAATAAGGGGAGAGAGATAATGAACCCTGAGCCCTACCTCTAGTAGTCCCTAGGTTGGAGACTAGCACCAGGGGTGTAAAAATCTCACAATATGGGAGGAATTAACCTTTGTAAGGAATTAATATCAGGAGATATAATGAATAAAATGAAAACAACTCCAAGATAAAAAATAATTGAAAAAAAACATACATCCCAAAATGCATGAATAAATAAAATGGTTATAGATAAAATTTTACAGGAGTAAATACCCAAAATAAAGCTAACTAGAGAAATAATAACTATCCCACGGTCTTAGCTAGTAAAACCTAGATTGGTCTACATAATCTTACTAGAAACCCGAAAATATTTTTTATATATATAGGGTGAGCATACGGGTATAATCAATAAGAAAACCAATGTCTCTCATGCACAAGTGGAAGGATCATACTAATGCACCCATGAGAAAATAGAAAACCCAAATAGCACAGAAAGGCAAACAAAAAAACCCAAACCTCACCAAGGCATTATCACCAAATAATGCATCCAAGTAATATAAAATAATATAAATAACATCGATGATAGGGTACCTTACACCACTTTCCTATTGATTATTCGCTCTCACTCCCCAACAAAAAAATACCTATCTCTCCCACCTCTACTAAATATATCACATCACAACTCGCCCACACACACATGGGCCACACATCACATCACATAAAATCACATCCCACCCACACACACCTTACCAACATATCACATCTCATATTGAAGACACCTAGAATAGCACATCACAACTCATCCCAAAGATAACTGGGACCAGACATCATTACTCGTCCAAAGAAACTCAGTCTATTGTTGCCTAGAAGAGGGAGCATAGAAGAGAGGGTGGTATGCCATCCATCGTCCCATCTAGATGTTGGGAAATACACCCCTACATGATTATGCGAGTGTCGAAACATAGTGATTTATGTGGATGGATTGCATATGGAAATCATAATTAAAATACAATGTATAAATACATATCTATAAATCCACACAATCCCCACATTTGGGTTTTCAAGAAGATTGGAAACCAACTCAAAAGGTCTCTCATGTTCACTTCCATGACTAAATACACAACCCCACACAAGTAGAAAGCAAGACACAATTCATTTTTAGTCTTTATTTAATAATAGATCATTTTACAAATTCTTTGTTACCAACCCATTCTATTAAAACATGTACACCAATTTATATTTGAAGTTCATTATTATCATCATCCATACCAACTGGTCACCTAAAAAAAATCAACACATAGCGAGCATCATATTGAAATATCCTAACAACCACATCCATCGACACAATTCATCACAACCCCACTACTAAACCATATCATTCCCACTACCACAACACACATCATATATCATTCTACAACAAAAAATATTTTTATATTTATAAAAGGATCTCTTAATAATTTTCACATTATTAATTTAGGGGGTTATCATACCAGCCATTAGATCTTTGTTAATTTAATTCATTGACTGACTATGTGTGGTTATCCAATTAGATATTACATGTTTTTTAGCAACAACACAACATGCATTCTATAATTATCTAGATATAATCATAAGAAAGGACCACCAATAGCCATGAATTTCAGTGGGTAACTTAACATATACAATTTATAACATGAACATTAAAATGGAATCATAAGATTACACATCACATTCCCCTACCCCTTTGTATTTAATTCAAACCAAATGCTTAATATTTCATAGTCTGTAGTGAAAACTTATCCTCAAGGAAAAAAATTATAAACCAACCATTAGAGCTTTGGTAATTTAATTCATTGAATGACTATGTGTGGTTATCCAATTAGATATTACATGTTTTTCAGCAACAACACAACATGCATTCTATAATTCACAAGATATAATCACAAGAAAGGACCACCAATAGACATGAATTTTAGTGGGTAACTTAGCCAATACAATTTATAACATGAAAATTAAAATGGAATCGTAAGATTACACATCACATTCCCCTACCCCTTTGTATTTAATTCAAACCAAATGCTTAATATTTCATAGTCTGTATTGAAAACATATCCTCAAGGAAAAAAATTATAAACCAATCCCGAATGATACACCTAAAAATAAATGAATAAAAATACAACCATAAAAGAATATGACTTTCAACAAATTACTACAGAAAAGTAGGGGGTGCATACAGGAGGAAAGTGCTTCAGGGGGGACTCGAACCAACTATAGCACCACATTATAAAACTCCAAGAAAGAATGATTTGGAACCTCGCGTATCAAGATAAATAAAAATGAATGAATGGATGGATGATCTCCTCCCAGTAAAGAATATATATAAAACTAATAGGATTTGAAATGGTTTATTTGACCATTAAAGGTAGATCTAATTAAAACCACATATTTTAATCATTTTAAAGGAATCCAAAATCTTTTAAAAACTCAAGATATGATTGATCTATTTTGAAACAGCTTTAAAAATCATTAATTAAGTTATTAAAATAATTTTTATTTATAAAAGACGTAAAAATAGATTTTCTATAAAAAATTTGAAAATTTTGAATATTATGGAAAAATAGAAAACTATCAAGATGAGTCACTTCCAGAATGAGCCACCTCTAGGTTGAGCCACCGCCAGGATGGGACACCACCAGGATGAGCCAAATCCATGATGTGGGACTTCCAGAATGAGCCACCACTAGAATGAGCCATATCCAGAATGATCCATCGCCAGAATGACTAACCATTAGAAAATTATAAATTTAGAAAAATTTTGGAATGAAAGACCATTGCAATGACTCTCCATTAGAAAACATGAAATATGGCACAACCAGAATGAGCAACCGCTAGGATGATTCATAGCCTAGATGAGCCACCACGAAAATGAGTCACAACAAGGATAATCCACAATAATGATGAGGCATATCTAGGATGAGCCACCATAAGAATGATTCATCGCCTGAATCACTAACCATTGGAAAACTAGAAATTTTGAAAATTATTGGAATGACACACTGTTGGAATGACTCACCATTAGAAAGCTTGAAAAATGGAAATTTGGGAAACTAGAAAACTGGAAAACTAGAAATCTAGAAATCCAGAAAACTATTCAAATGACACACCATTGGAATGACTCACTATTGGAATGACTAACCATTGGAAAACTGGAAATTTGGAAAACTATTGGAATAACACGCCATTAAAAAATTGGAAATTTGGTGAACTGTTAGAATGAAGCACCACTAGAATGACTCACCATTAGAAAACATTAAATTTGAAAAACTTTTGGAATGACACACCGTTGGAATGAATCAATGTTAGAAAACTAGAAATTTGGAAAACTGTTGAAATGACACACCGTTGGAATGAATCGCCATTGGAAAACTAGAAATTTGGAAAATATTAGGAATGACACACCTTTGGATTGAATCATCATTAGAAAACATGAAATTTGGTAAACTATTGGAATGAATCACCATTGGAAAATGGAAATTTGAAAAATGTTGGAATGAAACACAATTGGAATGACTCACAAGGTCCAAAAACACACCATACTCCCCTTGGGAACCTCAATTATCATATTTTAGGTAAATTAAAGGTTAAAAAGGTTCAATCTATTACATTGTTGCTTCTTTAAACTTTTATATTTTTTCCCTGAGTTTATTAACTATTTATTTTATCATAATAAAATATTAAAATAATTTATTATTGGACTTATTTTCGTCATTGTTTTCAATTTTAAATGGAATAAAAATATGTAAATGAGATTCATGAAGAAAATTTAATACCTAAAATATGTTTTTCATGAAACATGTATTAAATTTATCATTTCTCTCTTATCTTATGGGTATAATTCACTAGAACTATCCTAATAGGAACTCTTGATGGCTATCATATCATTTTATATTGTTATATTATCCTCGTATTTTTTATTATATTTCAAGTTAGGATAGTCTTCTGTGATATTCCCTTTTATGTTATACTCATATCAAGACACTACATTGGTAGAATCATCCTTATTCCATTATTTTCCCCAATTTCCTTTATTTGTATACATACCTCCACAGTTTTATTTCCTGAAGAACTTCTTCTTCCTATGAAACTTCTTGAAATTTCTGTCTAAACAAGACATTTCTTTATCTCTATCAGATGGTGATTCTTCAACACTTGAACATTTATCTTTGATCATCTCTTTTTTCATTTATTTATACCTTCCATGGATAATTACATCATCTTTAATTCTAAAAACTTCCTCTTTTTCTCTTTCGATTCTTCGTTATAGATCATGAGATTTATAATTTTCTGATTAAATGGAAGCTTACTTATATCACATGACTCCCTTATAGAAATAGAGTTTCCTCTCTATATATCTAGTAGACATGCCATAATTATCATTAATTAATCCTTATTAGTAATTTTATTTCTATGTGTTTGCATCATGTTGACAATTCCATTATACCTATGACACATGTCCAAATTAAATTCATCAGGTTTCATCTTAAAATTATCATACTTAATATTATAGGTATAAAAATTCATTTATTTAACCTTAGATATACTTTCATGATAAATATCCAGTGTATAAAATAATTCAAAAGTGGTTCAAAAGGAATATATTATGTTAGATTCATACTCACATAAAGCATAATACAAAGAATTTATAGCTTTATAGTTACATTCATAGGCTACCTTAGTGGAATCACACCAATATTTTCTATGGGCTATAGGAATTTCTATTTTTCATCAATAAATACCCAGATATCAAACCACATACCCTCTTTATAAATTTTTATTTTAATCTTCCATTAACAATAGATGGTTCTATTAAAATAGGGATATAGATTGGTGGCAGTTTCTTGAAGTTTAGTGTTACCCATAATGATATAAATTTTATGAAAAAAATGTATTTTGATAAAACTAGACCATAGTGAAAATTATTTTTTAAACTATTATGATACAAAATTTTGGTAATTCATTTCCAATAAAATTTCTTTTTAATGAAAATTTCAAAACTAAAGTCCCCCAATTTTATATAAATTCTGGGTTAATTAAAATAATAAAAATATAAAATTTGATCTTTTAAAAAGCTTTTTAAGAGATCGATCGTAGCTCAGATTAAATGATTTTTAAAATACATCAACATTTGAAAATAATTTTATCCTATCAACCATAGTATATAAAACAATATTTTAATTTATCTATTTGATTATAGTATTCTTTAATAAAATAGAAATTAGAAAAATAGTTTTATTTAAATATATGAAAATAAAACAAAAACAAATTGGAATTTTAAACAAGGGGTTCAATTTCAAGTCAAGTATTAATCCCCATAACATGGAAATCACATTCTTCCAAGTATATTTTTATAAGATAAACTAATCCAACTTTTATCTAGTTCTTCAGATAATAGCTCATAATATTGTCTAGGAAAAATCTCTTCCATAGTTATATGTGGGAAAAAATAAGAATAAGTAACACACAAAATCATCCATAACTATTCATGGGAATAAAAATGAATTAATTTGAGAGAGTATCATATATTCTCTAGTTAATCTTTAGAGATTGTTCTTTATAGATAAACAGATTAAAAAAGTATATCTCAAATTTAAAGGAATAAACAGAAAGAGGAAAGTGTTAGGGGTGAGAAAAATTACTGTTTCTCCATCCAAAAAGGTTAGGTTCTTCTAATTCCTTTAGTTTTTCAATTTAAGGAGCTCAAATAGGATTCATTAAAAATGAATAAAAACATCATGTCATAAAATTATTTAAAATAATTCTTTTCTCAGCCTATACAATGTCTAGGTTCTTCCCATCACACATGTGCCTATTATTCATTTTGTTCCATCATGTGAGTATGTGATTATATGTCCATGTATGTTCCATCATTCATATACATGTGTGAGGGATATTTACTAAATTTATAGTTATCCAAGTCTAATTATTCCTTTAAGGATAATAATATAATAAACCTCATACTGAGAAACAAATTTGGGTGTCTTTTATTTCACTGTAAGGAACCCGTGGAGTTTTTTTAATAATAATAATTCTTAAATCCATGTTCTTCTATTCAATATTAAATTCTTAAACTAAATATTAGATAATTAATTTTTAAAATAATTATTGATTTTATTGTATCTTACATGTGGTATTACTTTTGAATTGTAGCTTTATCTAGTGGAAGCACCAATAAATGGATAGTATCATCGCCAAATGGTACCATATATTGGCGGTAGGAGTGTTTGAAAGTATCACCCTCTAAAACTAATAGTATCATAGACTGGTGGTATATTTTTTCTATGGTATATTGGTCTAGAGGTATTATCATACAATAGTAGAAGCTACTAGTGGTATCTCCACTCAGTGGTATCTCTCCTTGGTTAGGATGGTAGATTAACTTTATGGAAGACTAACTAGATGGTAGATCATGGTGGTATTAGATTTGAATAAGTGATAGAATATTCCAACTAATGATATATAATTATAACTTTTGGTAAACCTTATTAACTTGTATTAGATCAATAGTTATCCAATTTTCATAGATTATCAGGAAAATATCTTACTATCATAAAAAATTGATTGAATTAGAAACATAATAAACATGATCCATGATCATTAAAATAAGTAGGTTCTCAATAAATAATAAGGTGGATGCTACCAGAAAGAGGATAAACAACATCTAATATGGGAGAAAATGAAACATAATGGACTATTTTAAGCAATCCATGAGTTTTAGTATTGATGGAATCAAGATAAAGCTTCAAAGATTAAAATCAATCAATGAAGAGAATAAAATTATTATTCTTGTGGAAGACGTATTTGAGAATAATAAATAGGTTAGATTTATTAAAAAATATTGAAAAGAGGAATACCCAAGTATTCTTGAGAATTTGTGTGAATGATTTAGTGTTCTTTGCACCAATAAAAAGACTACATGATCATACAATCTACCCAGTTAAACAAATGAATAAGATGACACTAGTACTAGAGAATACATGTTCTTGGTTGGAAAATGTGAATACGGAAGTCCCATAAAAATAAGAATATGGGAAACATAAGGTTACTATACTTCCCAAAGAGATTACTACCATGATAAATAAATAAGAAAGTATGTATATTTATCCCATTCATAGAGTTGAAAATAAAGGAGTTGTTTGGTTCAGAAGAAACAATCAACCTTGTTTTTCTCAAGAAGGAGCATATGAGTACCCACCTTAATCCCCATAAATGTTGGGTTTGTTAATATGTTTAATAAATTATAAGTTATTTATATAGCGGGTGATCTATAATGATTAATTATAGTATTTTTTATAGTATTATAGAGGATCCATAATTGAATGAACTAGATTCAGTTTCAACAGTTCATAAATATAGGTTTTGGTAAAAAATGTACTTTATCATTATTTAAAAAAGTGAAAAACCATGATGAATAGAATATAGATTATACCCTTTAAGGGGTAGAAAACATGAGAAATTTATCTAAAATAATTATTTTAAATGAATGTTGATATTCAAGAAAATGATTATGTTTTTAATCATTAATATATTTCTATCAAATTTTCCCATAATTATTTAAAAATGATAATTCTAATGTTAAGTGGGAGAAGATGGAATATTCAATAACATGATATATGTGAAGTTTTTGACAAGTAAAAGGATAAAAAGTGGGATATGTGATGTTAATTTGTACTCTTATTTCCAAAATTAAAAATTTATTAACTATAATTAGTGTTGATTAATTGATGGATCACATTTGGTATCAATATTTTTATTTACATTAAATGGGAATGGGGGAATTGAAAATGGTTTAAAATTTATTGAAATATATTTTAATTATTTATATTTAAAAAAAAAATCCAAAGGGGTAGATTATTTGTTCCTTGGAGTTGTTAATAAGAAATGATTTTAATATGTCTTGAGTTTAGGATATGGGATAAATATAAGTATCCAATGGATTAAGATAGATGAGATATAACTATAAATTATTTTTTATCTATATATTCCATTTTGAAGAGAATAAATATTGATATTATACTATATATTCTGTTTTTTATGTACATACATATGTTGAAGATTCTAAATAAAATGTTATCAAAAGGGGGAAACAATGTTTCTATTATTATTCATATGGTAAAGAAGATTAATTTTTTTCGCTGTTGTTTGTATTAAACTACTTACATTAATAACTTAATATAATAAGTTGTAATATAATGAGATGATTGGGGATTGAATTTATACTTGAAGAGTTATATATATAAGTTATTCATGAGGTTAAAGAACAATATTAGATGAAGTGATAAAACACTGAACTCATAAAGGAGGATATGATAAGTAAAGGAGATTTATGGTGTATTTATATTTTTAAATGTGATATATCTATGAAGATGAGGATCTTGGTGTGAATTTTGGAGAATAAATATAGTTTTGATTTTTGATGAAGATTAATTCTTTTGTTATCATAAATTGAGTTTTCTATAATTTTTGGGTGATAAACTTAAATTATGACTAGTGAATGAGATGATTATGATCTTAGGTGGTAAAGGTTTCATATTGATTGATACCTGATAAAAGATCCATTGTCAAAGCATTGTTGAGTTTGAAAAATATATGAAGTATTTAAGGTATTGGAAGATCATTAAAGTTAGCATAGTAGATAATATGTGTTATAAGCTATTTGGATATCATTATGATATTGTTGGGGATGATATAAATATTACTTGAAGTTATTTGTGATGAATTAGAGTAGATTGAAATGTTTTGAAAAATTTCTTAGTTGATTTCAAGAAGTATGAAGTCATCTAGAATTCAAATGTAATTTTCTAGAGATAATAAAAAATTGGAAAAGGCTTATGTTAGAACTATAATAAATAGAATTAGAAAATTATAGAAATATATAAGAGTAACTATTAGTTTACATGGTGGAAAAAAAATAACTTATAGAAAAAAATTAATTCAATGATATGAAATATTAACTCAAATTTTTCATAACTTATATAAGAATAATTTTGAGGATATAAAAGACTGATTTTGATATTCCAAATAATATGGAATATGAAAATTGTCTCACTTAAGGTTAACCTTTACTATTGGAAAACTGTGATTTAGCTGCAGTTTTCATATGGTGGTTTTCAAAAATGCCGCTAAATGTTTTTCGGGAGAAAATTTAGCGACGGTTTTTAGCATCATTTTTAAAAACCACCGCTATATTTTTCTAAAATAACTTCATAATTCTAAAAAAATAAAAAAAAATTACATTTATTTTTAGAAGTGGTTTTTCTAAAACCAGTGTGAAATAGCTGTGAATACTTCAAAATCACCACAAAATTGATGAAAAAAAATTAATAGAAATATTTATTTATTTTTTATTTTTTATTTTTTATTTTTTATTTTTTATTTTTTATTTTTTATTTTTTATTTTTTATTATTTATTACTTATTATTTATTATTTATTATTTATTATTTATTATTTATTATTTATTATTTACTATTTACTATCTACTATCATATATATTTTATTATTTTTAATTTTAATTAATTATAATGTTTCAATTAATAAATATTTATAATTATTAGTTAATAAAAATTTTAAAGTGAAAACAAACCTTCAATAAGTTGAAAATCAGACTCCAGCATCAAATGACCATAACTTTTGATCTGAGAGTTGGTTTTAGATCCACAACCAGTCAAATCAAAGCTTATGAAATGAACTAAAACCAAATTATATTTAAATTTATTAAAAATAAAAAAAAATTATTAGAGTTTCAAGAAAAGTTAGAAATCAAACTTGAACATCAAACGACCATAATTTTTTATACGAGTGTCTATTTGGGCTCTACCATATATAAAATCGGAGCATGTGATCTGTTATCTACCCTTAGTGATAGAGGTAAAAATCTGTCACATTTCTCAAAGCATAAAAAGGCTCATAAGTCCTCCAAAATAGTGTTTTTAGTTAGGGTACCCAAAGTTTTTAACATTCAATGGATTTTAAGCCTCGTTTAAGGGGGTATTTTTTCCCTTTAACAATGGGGATGGAATTTATTCCTAGAGATTATATTCATATTTATAATATGGTTGTTAAATTTTATTACTTTTAATAATATTGTTTTACTTATAATTAAATACATATGCATATTTTTTTATATTTACTCATCATAAATCACTTGTATAAATACATATTTACATAGAAATGTATTTTTAAACATATAAAAAATATGGGAATAAATATTTATTATTAATTTCATTTAAAATATATAATTTTTGACTTCATTTACCTTATAAAAATGCATTAATATGTATATATATACCTATACATGTAATGTTTATATATAAATATGTGTGGCATAATAAAAAAAATATTTATGTGTATATTCTAATGTATGTAAATATGTGTGTGTGTGTGTATAAATATTTATGCGTATAAATAATATATAAATGTATGTTTATATAAATATATCATTATCATTAAATATATTATATAAATGAATTTATAGTAAAACTTCATGAATATATATACACATAATGTTTATATATACATATGAATGTGTATTGATAAATAGATATACATTTATATTTATATTCTAATATATGTAAATGAATATTAATATATAATATATTTAAATAAATTTAAGTATATATATATCATACAAATTCGATGAGATTTCATCGTCTTTTAAGAGTGTCTTCATGTGCTTTTTATGTATTTTATGGTTTTATTCAATTGATTTACATTCTTATTTATTTGATGGTGTAGCAATTATTGTGATTTCTTCTTTATTGGTAATTTATTTTTAATTATATATAACTTTTTATATAAATTTATGAATATTTGTGTAAATATTTATACATATTTAAGTTTATATATTTTTATATCATATATGAGTAAATATATATATAGATAAATTTATATTTACTTTTGTGTATATATATGTGTGTGTGTGTGTGTATTTATATTAATATACAATTATAAATCTGAGTGTGTTTATATATATTTATGAACCATAAATGTTTCTTTATGTATATCTATGTAAATTTTATTATATGTATATATATTTATAAATATTTGTATCTATTTATTATTTATTATTTATTATTTATTATTTATTATTAATTATTAATTATTAATTATTAATTATTTACAATTTACTATTTATTATTTACTATTTATTATTTAATATTTAATATTTTTTATTTTTTATTTGTTATTTTTTATTTGTTATTTGTTATTTGATATTTGTTATTTGTTATTTCTTATTTCTTATTTCTTATTTTTTTTTGTATTGTTTGTTATTTATTTTTATTTTTTATTATTTATCATTTATTATTTTTTTTTATTATGTATTATTTATCTTTTATTTATTTATTATTCATTATTAGTTTACTATTTTATTATTTATATATTATTATTTATTATTTATTATTTATTATTTATTATTTATTATTGATAATTAATTATTTATTATTTATTATTTATCTATCATTCTTTTATTTTTCATTATTTGTATATTATTTTGTTATTTTATTATTTTATTATTTAAATATTATTTATTTTTTTATAAATCATTTATTTATTATTTATTATTTATTATCTATTTATAATTTATAATTTATTTCGACTTTATTTGTTTATTATATATTTATTAATTTTTTTTGTTGCTTATAAATTAATTTTTTTATTTTTTAAAAAAAAAATTATATTTATATTATTAATTATTATTAACGTATTATTAATTACTTATTTATTATATATTCATTATATATTTACTATAGAATGTACTGTAGCAGACATTGTTCGGTATTATAGCAGGCACTGTAGCAGCCGGAACAATTCACCTAATTTGGGCCTACGGGCCACCAGTTTTGGGCCCACGGGTCTCAGGGCCTTCGGTTCATCAAAGGTCTTCGGGCCTTAGGGCCTTTGGGCCATAGAGGAGACCATGGAGTATCCCAGTTCACACAAACCAGGCCCCAGAAGAGGATCATAGAAAAAAGAGTGGCAGTCACCAGAAGT
Source organism: Viscum album (assembly GCA_963277665.1). NCBI lineage: Eukaryota > Viridiplantae > Streptophyta > Magnoliopsida > Santalales > Viscaceae > Viscum > Viscum album. Next base: position 506,858,269 of record OY728130.1, read on the forward strand.
AGAGCCAACCGGATTGGAAGAATGAGAGGGTATGAAAACCGCCATTAGGACCAAGCACTGTGTAGATTTGTATGGGACAATGCTAGCCAATCAACAAATACAAAGGGGGTGATAGGAGATCAATGATGTATAATGTTGGGGAGGGCAGTTCTTAAGGGTTGGGCCTACGGGTCATGTAATTTGGCATATATTGGCCTTCAGGTTGTGTTGGGCCTTATGCCTTGGGCCTACAGGCCTTGTAAGGGTTCCCCTTCAACCCTTAAAAGGGGTATTATCCATATTAAAATAAAAAGAAGGCCTTTAGGCCATTCTGGCTACCAAATTATATATATATTTATTTATTATTCATTTATATTCTATTTATTAATTAGTAATTTGTAATTAGTAATTATTAAATATTAATAATTACTTATTAATTATGAATTATTTATTATTTATTATTTATTATTTATTATTTATTATTTATTAATCTTTATTGATTAATACTTTTTTAATTTGTATCTATTTGTTATGTATTATTTTTTTCAATTAATATATATATATATATATATCTGTATAAGTATATTAAATTATATTTATTCACAACATGAAGAGTATGTTGGATTGGTATTGTCTTTGGAGAATAAGCAAGAGGTTAGGGGCTCAAATCTCAACCAACACATAATTTCTATATATGGCATTGGAATATGCATGGACATGGTCTTGTGCATGACCATGGTAATAATGACATTAACAGAAATAAAGAAAGAAATAATTAAAGAAATAATTAAATAAATAATTAAAGAAATAAAGAAAGACATAAATAAAGAAATAAATAAATGAATAAATAAACAAACAAATTAAAAAGAAATAAATGAAGAAATAAATGATTTTTACTAGGAGAAATTTATAATTGAATGTGACAATAATGTGTTGTTCTTAACTGAATAAATATCATGATGATAAGTGTTAGTATGTGATTCAATATGAAATTAGGGATGATATTTTAATATGAAGTTAACACAATGAGATGAATCCTTAAACCAAAATATTATTATTTCATGTGAACATTAATTTTTTGACAATAAGAACTAGTATTTTTTAAATCTAAAAGGAAATAAAGAACCTCATATTTATAGACATTAAAACATAATATCATAATGGAACATTAAATGTTATTTTTGACCAGTTTGAATGAGAATTAAGAATCCAATATTTCAGAGACATGATAATATCCTTAAATGATATTGGAGGAGGTATGGATAATAATATATGATTCCATGTATTAGAGGATAGATATTGTGGAATTTTTGGGGAATTTATAACAACAAAAAATGGTAGAATTTAAATATAGAAATCATGATAATAAATTCAAAGGAGTTTCTATATTTGAATTATTAAACATTATCCTTGTGGAATTAATGAGTCTAAATGAAGAATATGAGTCTAAGTGTAGATGAGTTTAAGAAACTAACATACTACTTCTAAATATCTTAAGAGTCAAGGAAAAATAGAAAGATATATTAATATTAAGATGTTATAGTTTATCTTATTGAATATCATTGGTTTTGATGTTCTTTAAAAAAGGGAAAGAGAGGGGAAAATAAAATATTATTGTACTTGAGGAAGAAGATCAAATCTGATTTTTCCATGCTGATACTCAATTATATCTTGATGATCTTTTTTCAAGAGGGCCCATTGAAATATATTTTTGTGTGAAGGAAAAGGTTGGTTTCATTGTATTTGAAGAACTATAAGTGATTTTTTATGGATCCTGTTGGTATTATGCATTGAAATATAGTTGGATATAGGTATAAGGGTGTATGTTCTATCCATATCCATTGGTTATTCTTGATAATAAAATTTCATCCATGTGAATATGGGATGAGAACCACCATTCATTGAGGACTAGATCATATATTATATGTGGGCCTCACAGATATTCGGGTATTGTGTTCTTTATTGTCTTTATAAAATGCATGTATACCAAGTGTGATATAATATATTGATATCCATTCACTCTAACCAATACCTAGGTAAAAATAATAAGTTTTAATTAGTAAATATAATTCCTCATAGATTCAGCCCCCCCCCCCACTTAGTGTGGCTTCACTAATCGTTTGGAATAGAATTTCCCTCGTATAAAGGATATCCAGTTCCCACTATATTCAACTCTAAGAGTAGCACCCATAGTTTGAGGTATGTAACCTTTTTTATTACTTTTTATGTAAGTAAAGTGGTTGGGTAATGTTTGGGAGAGTTTGGGATGGTTTCAGAATGGTTTTGAGACATTTCTAAGGGAGCACAATTTGAGCACGGTTAGGGGAAACCGTGAAAGATCTTCAAGAAACCATGCAAGTGGAGGTAGTGGGATTTTCATGGTTTGTGAAATATTTTTCTAACTGTGTGAGGAAACTATGTAGGGTCTCTATTGATTCATTATAATATGTATGGTTAGATCATGATTTTCCTAACTTTTCTTGCTAACCGTGCATGACAATTAAAATTGGGTTTTTACTACGGGTCCATACGAAATTTTTCCTAAACTCCCCATATATTCTACCATACAAACCCTACTCTTTATTTTTGGTTCTCAGATGTTATATGGGAATTCCCACTCATTTTAGAAGTTATTCAAATGGTTTTCAAGGTGCAGTGATGGCCATTCTTCTCCGGTAAGTCTTCTCTCTTGGACTATTCTTGGTTTTCCTTATATCTAGTTCTCCATCTCTCAAAATTTACTATATCTACACTTATTTCATGTATATATAGGGTTTTTATTTCCTAAAATGATTATATTGAAGATTTTTGATGTTAGGAAAAAGGATCTAAGTCGGTTTTATTGGAAATTTTACCAAGATTTGTGGTGCAGTTGTGAGTTGTTTGATTTCACTGATACCCTAAGGTAGGTGGATTCTCTATTGACTCTATTTTTATAGAACTAGAATCTTGGGTTTTCATAACATAGTTTTTCTTGAAAATAATTTGTGATTTTGATCTATAAAGCATGATAGAAATCCCCTTGTGATGTTTTTTGGATTTTTGGGGAAATGGGTGATTTCGGTGCAATGTTCTTTATTGTTTTTGGATTTTAAACTATTGATTTTAAAATCAGTTTCTTGGTTTGGTTATAGAAATGCTTTGTGAAAATGGGTTTCAATAAAAAGGGTGTTTTATTGAAATATTAATTTCCATGGTTAATCGCTTACGGTATTGTTTTGTTGTGAAATAGTTGTTGCATATTATTGTGGATTTAGTAGGTGTATGTGCATGTTTATTGTCTTGATCATTATATGATTGTGTTGGAATAATGAGAATTTGGAGGAGAGTACCACTATAAAAAGGGGATGGATTTTTTATGGAAGAGCCACCATCAAGGATAAGTGGGTGGGAAGAACCACTATATTTAAAAGCTATTAAGCAGGCTTGGACATGAAGTTCTGTTGTGATTGTTACACTAGGTTGAGTGTGAAACATTATGGATATGTTTTGAATATTCATGTAGCTAAAAAAGAAGGATTTGTTGTGATAATGTGTGATGGTAAAATGGATAATGTATTTTTTGTTGGATTTCCCTCTTATTATGTGGATTTGGGTAAAAATGGATTGTAAGGGTGTGTTTGGCTTGTTGGAAATTATTGCACGATTTTTTATTTAATATAAATTGATTTTTATGAATGTGATGATCATTATTTCCTAGTGGAATGTGTAGGGAATTATTTTGGGGAAACCTACTAAGTATTTTTACTCACTCCCTGCTTTGGAACCTAAGTGCTTTTGTAGATGTCATTTTTCAGGACACAGGTAAGGGTAAAGAATCTCATTTTGGAAGTGGTTCATTGTGATGCTTAGGCAGTGTTGTGGTGATTGGAGAATGGATCTTGGTGTGGAGACATGGAGCCTTCCATGGTGTCCTTTCGGTTTTTCAATTGATTCTTCCTTTTTGTACTCTGGTTTTGGGAACATTTTTTGATGTAGTTGTATTGGTTTTTTGGAATGGTTATCGAACAGTTTAGTTGTTTGGTTGTCTTTTGGTATGGTATTTTTTGTTTGACCTTGTTTACATGCATCATGTAGTTGTGGTTGGTTTTATTCTTAGGGAAAATTATTCCCCAGTTTTTCTTGAATCCCTCAGAATTTATTTCCAGCCTTTGGTTCCTTAAGAGTGTCACCTAAGGACTAGTAGCATCTCACTGCCATCTCAAGCCAATGTGGAAGGGGTGGGAAGTTTCACCAAGCATGGATCGAAGAAGGTATAGTTTATTTTTGGTTTCGATATGTGTGCTCTTGGGAACCAATTCCAGATGTATGATAATACACTACTGGAAAACTAACCTTTACCAACGGTTTGGAACCATTGGTATAGGCCTCCAAACCGTTGGTATAGCCTATACCAACGGTTTGGAGAACCGTAGCCAAGTAAGCCGTTGGGATAGGTCTATACCAACAGTTTTCCAAAAACCATTGTTATAGACCTATACCAACGGTTTTGGAAACCGTTGGTATAGGTAATATGAAATCTATACCAACGGTAATGGAACCGTTGGTATATAAATTCCAAAAATAAAACATCCGCTGGGATTTGATCCCAGGACCCCTCGTTTATAATTTAACGACTCAACCACTAACCTAACATGACTTTTGTGATCATAATTACATAAATATATATATGTATTCTCATAAATATTTTCAATTTTGATTTATATAATGTTCTCGGTACGAAGGTCCGATAAAAAATGAAAGTACCTATACCAACGGTTGTTAAAACCGTTGGTATAGGTCTTTGGTTGTGGTTTTCATTCTATGAAGGATGTTGAATTTTGGCCCACTTCTCCCAACGGTTTGGCCAAACCATTGGGAAAAGTGGCATATTTGGGGACCTTTCCCAACGGTTTGGCCAAATCGTTGGGATAGGTCCACCTTTCCCAACGGTTTGACCAAACCGTTGGGAAAAGTGTCCAATTTGAGGGTCTTTCCCAACGGTTTGGCCAAACCGTTGGGAAAAGTGGCCAATTTGGGGGCCTTTCCCAACGGTTTGGCCAAACCATTGGGAAAGGGGACCTATACCAATGGTTTTTTCAAACCATTGGTATAGAAGCGTTGGGAAAGATCTAATTTCCAGTAGTGATAATTTCATTTTAACAATTAAATTATATGCTTTTTAATATTATACTTTTATACTTCCATATATTGTGTTGTTATGGTATACAATTTATTATTTGATAAATAAGTAGGGGTCAGGTGGTGACCTCTTATTAGGTACATTGTACTCACACACTATCAATTTACCCAAATATTCATATAGGTCATGTTTTTTATCTAAGAAATGGATATTCACTTTTAGAAGTTGGTTGATGATTCTACAAGCTAGAAGTGTGGGTTGTTTTTTGGATCTAGGTATGGACATATTTTACAGAGAAATACTTGAAATATTTTGGGATATTTTTAAATTTTATATACAAAGAGTTTAATAAATGAATTAATTATTTTTATTTACTTGTTACTTTATATTAATTTTTAGTTTAATACTTTATTCATTTTTTATTCTATGAAACTATATTGTATCTCAATTATTCATATACATTTTAATAGTTTTTTGTAGATTTTTAATAAAATTAAGGTTAGATCACTTTCTACACTACCAAACATTATCCATCTATGTTTTGGCTAACCTCTGGAAATAGGGAATCATTTATGAGGTTATGAATATATTTTGTTCAAACATTATAATCAATAATAGGTCATTAAAAAATGGTTTCGTAACCCAACAAGGATGGTTAGATTTATAATTTGTATAATATATGATCATACGAGTTATAAATATTCCTAGCCAATATAGTTATAATGGAATATTATGTTACCATGTATATTTTGGTTTGATTTCAAGTTTTATTATTCTTTTGTCATATTTTTTTAGTCTTAAATTTCATGAGTAGGAATATATAAGTTGGAACATTTTGGGAAGCATGGAATTATTTGTTAGTGTGAGTTTATTTTTTTATTATTATAAACATTTATTGGTTTGTATTAAAAGAAACTCAATAATAAATAAATATTATATTATAGCTTATTTATTATTAATGAATATTTTTAAATAAATCCTCATATGATTTGAATTACCATTATTTATAATTATATATTTATTATTATATCTATAATCTTTTTTCTAGAACTTTTTTCGTATTTTATTATTTATATAAACATGATGGATGAAATAAATGAGTTTTTGTTAGGGGTTTTATCTAAAAATGTTGTTGTTGTCCTTAAAAGTTATGGTTTTTTTAACCTTGGATAAACAATCTAATATAAATCTCTACTTAATTATATAGTATATCACATAGATAACCACCAATAGCTATTAAATAATGGAATAATGAGAATGATTTGTATGATAAACCAATAATGTTATCTCTATTTTGTTCTATAATAAATAAAGTTGGCATGAATTGAATTCTTGAATTTCATGTCAAATTAAATTTACCTCTTCTAAATTGGATTAGATTTTATTTTTAAAGTTTAGACACATATGAAGTAAAATTAAAATATAAATAAAATTTAATAACGTGGTATATTTTATAGTGGTTTAAGGATACCAAGAACTTCCCCAATTCTACTCCACTAACACCCAAAGTAGGTATGGTGATTTTTAATATGTTTTGTTCTATAGGGATCTCATGGATAAGTGAAAGAAATCTAAACATGATGTATATATGTTACAATAAGATCTATTATTGGAATATTATTATCAATTATTTTATATAAAATCGCCCACACACTCATTAAAATAAGTGTTCATTTACACCATAATAGAAAATATACAGGATTTTTAAAGTAGTTTAGAACATAGTTTTCTTAAATAAATAATAGATTATTAAATATTACCTAGAAAATATGTATTTCTACAAATTCAAAAAGGTCATTGATTATTTCATTACACTTCAGAGTGTCCACATGAACCCTGAAGGTTTATAACCCTTAAAATGTATATAACTTATTTCTCTTAATCACTCATAAATCTCACTACTCCTCTTAGAAGAAACATATTGATATTCAAAAATCAAGAATTTTATTTCACCAATGATGATGCATTAATAAATTCATAATTAATCAACATGATGAATGGCCTAGATCTTATAGAATGATATCCTACTATATATTCTTTCCTTCTATCACTTTTAATTCCATCAAAGATCTGTAATTAAAAATCTATTGAACTATGATACTCTTTCCTTTTATTATTGTTAAACATATATCATCATCCTTAAGAGAATCACTTTTTCCCCATGAATTGTTTTTTAATTCTACATGATAAGGATAGATAAATATTTCATCATTAAATATTTAATTTGGAATAAATAATCCACAATATGAGTCTCATAAAATCTCAAAAAGATAAAATGTTCAATTTAAATATTTTATTTGACTCATTGGTGTTGCAGTGTAACTAATAGAATCCTGGTTCAATGTCATTATTCATTTGAAAATAAAACATTTGGCTACTTTGAAACTTGGAATCCCCATAGCATGAACAATAACCTTTGTGGAGAAATGGAATTCACTTCCAAATATATCGAATCATGATTTTATAATTGTTTTGAAGAGAAATAATCAGAAAGTAACATTGACTAACCATAAATAGAGTAATCTTTTTTTCAAAGAATGACCTTCATATTTTATAAAGATCATTAGATTTCAACTATAAAACATAATGACACCCCAACATTATGATACCACAACATATTTTACAGTGTGATTTTCCTTCTAAATATGAATATATAAGCACATATTTTCCCAAGTAAATCCAACATAACACGAATCATTTCCTATAATACTCACCTTTATTATTATGTATTCCTATCATAGTGTGACTCATATCATTGTGGTGTGATCTATAAACATTGAATTTCCATAATATTTAATTATTCATATATACCCTTGATCTAATCTTAAGTATGTCTTGGATTATTCTGATATAGTTCCATTGTAATGTTGTCACATCCCTCATGAAATAATCTATCACTCAGATATATAATATTTAATCTAATGTGAAAACCATGGCAGTATTATCCAAAATTATATAGTTCAATCACTATCTTATATGTAGGTAATTCACAAATTATTTCAATCACCTCTAATATTTATGATACCAATCCCTCATGACTCTTTAGAACTTTCAAGGAGACTCTCCACCATATTTATCAATAAAAACAACCCAAAAATGCTCCATACAAAAGTTTTCTAATAATATACCCATTTATGTTTCTAAAAATCCATAAAAACTCTTAATATTCATCCTTTAACACCAAACATCAATTCATACTGAAAATATATTTCATATATACACTATTTCAATGATTTTCTAATCATAAACTCTAAAATCACATAAATCATTCTCAATATGATAAATAAATGTTAAATTAAAGGTTCTTCAGGAAAACACATCTTTAATAAATCTTTATCCATCACTTATAATTGAATGGAAAAAATACACCTAAATACACATCCATATGATCTAACCTTTCTTTGACTTGATATCATTGGATAACTACCACATTTTCAAAATTTTATAATAATTATATCCATTTATTAATCATATATAGATCCCCCTTTAACAAACCTAAAGAGAACATCCCTAAAATTTCACATGAGAGAAATAGAAATATAAATAATTTTTTCATGATATCCATTACACATTATTATGAAAAGTCAAATTTTTAGGGGGTGTGGGTCCCTTCTCCAAACCGTATAGTCATATGGAGATGGTTAGACAACAAGACCCAACCAATTCAATTAAAAACTATACTAGGGTAGTTTCATGGTTATGATGTCCACAAAATGATTTTTTGTAGTCATTTACTCCAAATTTACTTATCCTTATTCAATATTCTTCTTGGAAAGGTGGTTCATTATCTCAATTTTATTTTTCACAAGGGTAATTATTATGATATTTTCTATGTTTGATAGCACTAGAGGTTTCAAACATGATTCAAATTGGAGACTTCACAAAAATCCAAAATCCTCAAATTGTTTATTCATCCATAGAAATTCATTATATAATTGAGTTTTCATAAGGTACACATATTTTATTATATTCAATGAAATGTAATATTTCATCATGATTAGATAATAAATACATGTTTCTTTAAGATATAATTCACTTACTAATTTCAACTTTTGATCAACCACTGAACCAGCCTTATCCACATATGTAAATATGATTACATCTTATTATAAACTATAATTGTAAAATAGATTGTAATATATCAATCCTTTTATATAATTGTTTATTCCTTTCACTTCATTTAAGTTTATTTCATTTGGATTTCTTGCACACCATGTGACACGAAAAGTGTCAAACACAATATCAATTTATGTTATTGTTAAGTACATTATACTCCAAATGGTTTTCCTATATTATGTCACATAGATTTATTAAACAAAATAATCCCTTGATACATTCATTTAGGTAACTATTGGTGTTTTCATAGCCTTGGAATCTTCTATAAAAAAGCTTTTGATTACCTACTTAGAATATTTATATTGTGAAATAAAGGTTTTATTCCTTCAATTTATAAACTAATGAAAAAATTTAATTATAAAATAATCAACATCACAAAAACACACCTCGTGAATTCAATAAATTTATTTAATTCTGATTAATTTGATCCAATAAATATTATGACATCTGTATAAAGAATCACAATCATCGTCTAATCATTCTCTTTCTTGATATAGATATTATGATCAACTACTCACTAAAAAGTTTTCAAATAATTATCATGGTTGGAATAACATGATCTTTATAATTATCATAGGATTAATCTAAGAACCTACTTATTTTAATTATTTCAAATCATGTGTATTATGTTTCTAATAAGTTTCTAGTTTTCTAATAGTCATATATTTTCTGTACATACTCATTAAAGAAAATAAGTCATGATCTACCAGACTGTCCACCATTAGTTATTTCAACCTATATCCAGTTCAAAATATCCAATGTTAGTTCAATATATCTACCTCTAGAAAGATCTACCTTTAGAGAAATAATTCCAGTTCAAAATATCTTCCATTTTTCAATATATCTACCTCCAGAAAGATCAAAAATAAGTGATTTATCCCCATAGATCTACCACTACTATTGAATGTGCTACCGTCGAGTGGATTTATAGCCATGTTTTTTATCAACCATTAGGTTCATCTATCATCAATTAGTTCTAACTAATGTTCAAGATTCTACTTTTAAAAGGGTTACCACCATTAATGTTTTCTACCATAGTTGTTCAGAATTAAACTCAAAATTAATTCTCAAATAGTTAGATTAAATAATTCATTACATCAAATTAATGTGTATTTAATAATGATTATTCATAAAAAAATCCATGCAAGTTTTATAGTAAAATTAATATTTTCTAGATCTGCCTCCCAGTATGAGGATTTTTATTATTCTATTATGATCCTATCATATATAATTGGACTAGTTAGAAGGCTATAAATTTAGAAGAACCCCTTCATGTGCATTATTGTATATGGCATGCATGAATAAAGAGATATATACTCAAATGCACTGACACACACAAAAGACACTAGATACATTTGTCTGTATAAGAAAACTAATCAGTGGGTTTACTAAGAATAAATTTTTTTTATAGACTTTCATGACACTCTATTTTTTTACTTTATATTTGATTTTAATTGGATCCTTTCAAGAAAACTTAGTCAATTATAAACAATCAAATATATTCATATTGAGTTTCACCACAACTTCACTTATCTCATCCTTTTTCTTTCTCTTTTATATATTGTTTCAAAATGTGTTTTATATTATTTTTTTGTCCCTAAACATAGTCTCATGTACTAAAATGGAGAGTTTTTTACATTCTATTCCAATTATTTTCATATGTACTCACAAGTATAACTGTGGATAAGGTCATGTTTTACTTTAGATACCTACTCAATGTTGTTACCATTATGTATTCTTACTTAGAAGTGTAGACAAGACTATGTAAATATATATCCTTGGGTTCTAGTATATAAAACATGATCTGGGTTGTGGATTAGTTTATTTTATAATAAACTACTTAGGAGTGGTAGATTTATAAGTGGAGGAGATTAAGTCTTGGCTTGATACCGAACCCCTTCTTTTCATTCCACTCAATTTTATTTTCTTTTTTTCACTGTGTTTAAAATAAACAACTTTCTTCAATATAAAACTATAAAAAAATTACTCTAATATTTATCTTTATGTTTTGTTTTATATAATGTGTTTTTTACTAGTGGATTAGTTTCAAAATAAAAAGAGTATTCAACATTACATTAGCTGAGTTTTTATCAAAATATTGTGAACATTGTTTTATGAAAAAATTATATAAATATATATTTTTAGTTAACTATTTTAATTTTATATATTTGGGAATTTATATTTTAAACATTTTTTAATGTAAATTCTATTTGAAAATAAATTCACCCTCCCACTGGAATTATTCCACTCTGAACGAAATTGGATATAATATATTCTTCAAAATATATCCTTATTGTGATCAAGTTTTATTTAATGATAATAAATTTCTATTGCATAAAAATTTGTATCTTTATGAAAAATACTAAGACTAATGGATATTCTACTAACATGCCTCCTTATATTGGCCTAAGATTTTATGCATAAATATTACATTTATTTAGATGAATATTAAATACAAAGCAATAAAATACATGTGAGAACCGTAAAGGTATAGAGTCTTTGGAGATTATATATACAATATTTATATATTATAAAATACCTTCAATATATTCCATTAAGATCTTCCCACTTAGTACTATTTATAATAATACCCTACTAAAAACATTATTCATAACCTAAAGAATTGAAACATAAGAAATTGGTGATATCATATGCTCAGTAAGGGTAAACATAGGAGATATAAATTAATGAAAAATGATAGAATGAGATAGGAATAAGGTTCTGATATCTTGAACATAACTTTCAAGGTAATACCCAATATGAAAAAGATCATAAACATGAGTGATGGAATTAAAATTTAACATTTTAAAAGAAATTAATTATAATAATGAGAATTAATCAAAATAAGATCATAAACCATAAGTTCATGTCACAAATGTGTGTGGCATTATAATAAGTATAGAAACCATTTCATATGGAAAGGCTAATTATCAAGACCACTAGATCAGGCATAAGAACATTTTTTCCATGGTAGATCAAGAACGTCGACTTTTTCCTTTAACAAATCTAGAACATCTAGTTGTTTCACATAATAGATTAAGTATAGTGACTTGTTTCCCATAAATATCTCATGAGATATAATATATTTCCAAATTAATTGGGGGGGGAAATATGTACAAACAGTCACATAATGAAAACTAAACATATGTGTGATACAAGAACAAAAATCATTCATTATATCAAAACACAATAAAATAAATAGGTTTCATAAACATTTTGTCATAGTATAATCCATGGAAATGAAATGGGATAAATAAAAATTTCTTCTTTTAATTATAAACGTAAACCATAAAAGGAAATAATAAGTATGGTATCATTAGATTATATCCTAGTAAATATTATGTAAAAGAAAAGGATGTCATCATGGATGTAAAATCATTTTCAAAGATCACATCAAATAATTCTTGAGGAAAATAACCTTTCCTTTTTGAAATCAAAATTTTTATTATAAATCAACACACTTATAAAGGAAGACATTTTCATAGATAATAACCCTGTGAACATATAAAGAAAGCTTCAAATAATTTAAGTGTCATAATTTTGGGAAATATTCTCTTTCATTATAAGTTAAAAAAACATTCCTTCATTATTTATGTCAGTAAACTCACGAAGTACCTCCATTGGAAAATGACAAGAAAATCTTTCAAATCATTTTATAAAAAGAAAAACATTGGTAAAAATAATTTAAAAAAATAAAATAAAAAAAACATTTTGAAAAATACATATAAAACATGTAAATGGAAAATATATATTACCTAGGGGATATTTAATTATAAAATAATCTTGAATAATGATGAAATTTTGAAATTAACCCTTACCTCAAGTCTCGTTTTTCCTTGTTCATGTTCAAAAATATCGTGTAAAAAATAATGATTTTTTATAAATATATTCCATAAAGATATATATCATATACTTTATTCTTTATTTATAAAAACCTATCACCTATTTATTAATAAATGTTTTCTAAAATCACTATTTTGGGAGATAATTACTTCGTTTTCCAAGCATGTTTCGGTTCGACATTCCCAATCCCTATAATTTTATTATTGTCCCGTAATTTAAAAAAATAACCATGGTATAAAAAAATTATATATTAATTATATACATATTTATTATCATTAATAAAAAGTAGAGATATAAAAATGAATTACATCGATCATGGAGATGGTAAGTCGTACATATGTATAAACATTGTTTCCATTTTTTGACTAATAAACTAAATGAAAGGTACATAATAATTTACCATTGTATAATCATTATTATAACACATATATCATATATATTCATAAAATACATACTTATTACCATACATATGTGATATAAATGAAAAAAAAATCACATTGCATTACGGAGATCGTAGTTCATACGTACGTACAATTGAAGTTATCATTTCCCAAAAGATTATATGGTAAACAAGTAGACATGATATTGTAATGAAATAAGTATAACCATGTAAAATATCATATATATCCCTTAAACCCATCATAATACCCATCCATAAAATATGGGGATGAAAAATGAATTGTAACGCTACATGGATACAGTAAGCCATACATACACACATGCGATATTTTCACTTATTATTTGATGGGAAAGGGGGTGTCTAATGATATATTAATAAAAAAATTTAGGAATATTAATTATAATATTTTTTATATTTTATGATAAATATAAAATATTTATACGAGGTAAATAATATTATGAAATAATTTGATTAGATAGAGAGATTACATCTTCTTCGAAACAACTCCCTTAGATATCCTCTAAGGGGATCTAGCGTTGGTTTTTTATAAGACCAAAACAAATATAATGTGGATAGAGAATTTTAGAGGATAAATTTTTAGACTATGTTCAAGATATAAGCCTTTATGTGGTGTAAATATGTGAGTTAGGAGATTTCCTTTTATAATTGAGGTGACATGAACTATTGGAATTTATTAAAAAAATAAAATATAATAAGAATATTCTAGATCCAAATTCCTCCTAATGGTTATTAATTAGAACCTAGATTATTATATGGTTTAATATTATCAACCAATAAAATTTTTATAGGTTTATGGTATATTTTAAACGGTATCGTTTTGGTTTAACCTCCTAAATAACATTTTCTTAAATTATTCATGGTAACAAATATTTAACTCTAAAAAGGTTATTATTTTACATTTAAGGTAAATATTGACTCATAAATTAATAATGTATGAAATATTAGACCATATATTATCCTATTATTCCTTATTTATTATTTTTATGCTTTTAAAATAATTTAATAAAATATTATTTTCATAAAATATCATTATTTTTAATTTTGACACTATTCAATACTTTAACATTAATAACATCAATAAAATAATTATAATTCAAAAAAAATATTTTATCACATCCCCAAAATTTCATGGTCATATATGAAATTCTTGTATCACCTTAGTTATCTCATATTATAAAACTTTTAGTATTTTTAATATCACATATTTGATTTTCTCTATTAAATAAATAATTACTTCAGTAGTGTTGTGTATGTATTTAAGATAATTATTTAATTCCTAAAAATTATAAATAATTATAATAATGAATATATTTTAATTAAGAAAAATATTTGTATTAATATTCATTCATAGATAATTTTTTTCCCTATGCGAACACATAAATGATATTTAAAACTAATATAGTGGCAGTTTTTCACTTCCTTTGGTTTAAATAATAGATAATTCATCTTCATGGAAAAGTGTCTATTAAATAAATACATTTAAAACATTAGGTGTTAAGGGTATAATTAAATTAATTCAATAAGAATTTGGGAGAGTAAATATAGCCTTATAACTTATTTTTTACCTATAGTAACCTGATTTACCCTTTACCAAGGTTATAAGTTTTACCATGGTTACTATTCATATTGAACAAAAATAAAAGGGATTAATAACCAAATTCAAACTACCTGATTATTAATATTTAATTAATATAGTCTAATTGAATACCTATAGATGATAGAAATTAATTTTAATGTAACGGAACAAAATATGATAAAAACTTCTTTTTAGGGAAAATAAATTTTTAAGCACAAAACTGGATTTATTCTTATCTTGTTCATAGAAAAATATTTTATTGAAAGTATAAACCATTTGATCAAGTAAATAATATATAAAATTAATTAATATTATTCACAAATATGGATTAATTTAATATAACAAATTCATTAAACCCATATACAATATTTTTAGAAAAAACATCACATTTCTTTTAAAATGTTTTTTTATTACAATCATGAACATGTTTTATAAATGTATAGAATCTATATTTTTTACCATTTATTTATTTATAATAATACCCTATAATATAATGTATAGGAAAAAAGGATACATATTATTTTAATAATTATATGTGGTTCTTTTAAACTCATGTTTGCGTCCGACACAAGTAATCAAAGAAATAAAATTATTTAAAGAAAAATATATCCTAACAATTTTGGGTAATTACATTTTACCCACCACTAAAATTAATTTTTCCATAAAAATTAATCACTCATATATAAACATATGAGGATTCCTTTCCCTTATCACATCGTCATATTCCTGTGCAGCTTCCTCAAATTGGTGTTTCGACCACCAAACTTTAACCTGGTGAGTGGTCTTATTTCTTAGAACATTGTCTATATGATCCAGAATCACTACCAGTTATTGTTTATAAGAAATATATTTCACCAATGGTATGAACTGTGAGTTTAATACATGAAAATTACTGGGTATTTACTTCGTCAGGAGAGATACATGGAACACATCATGAACATGAGAGATATTTGGTGGAATTATAATTGATAAGATATTGTCTTGATAAAGTCAACAATTTCAAAAGTACATATATAACTAAGGATTAACATTACCTTATTTAAAAATATCATTACACTCTTCCAAGGATATATTTTTAGGAATACCTTTTCACCCACTTCAAACTCAAGATCATTCAAACAATTATCAACCTAAATTTTTTGTCAACTCTGAGCTTCTCGTATGTGTTATTGAATGGATATAACCTTCTAGGAAATTTACATAGATATATCATCTCTTAATACCTTTATTTCTCCAACATCATTCATACATGTTGGAGTTATACACTTCTTACCATAGAGTGCTTCATAAGGAGACATTTGAATGTTGCACTAGATGTTATTATTATATAAAAATTTACCAAAGGAAACTATTGATCCCAATGTCCATTGAAATCGATAGAGAAAGATCTCAACATTTCATCTATAGTTTAAATGGTGATATCAAAATTACCAACTGTCTAAGGATGATAAGAAGTGCTAAAAATTAACTCTGTATCCAGAGATTAATGAATACTTCACTAGAACATTGAGGTAAACCTTGTATAATGATTTGACTAAATGGAAAGTTATACTCTATAGAATCTTAAAATTTTATTGATATATATGAAATATTATGATCAAGATATATATATACTTAAATATCAATTAACTAGGATGAATTTATAAGGTGATCGACTATACCTCATATAGAATTATGTCCTTTATATTTTCTGGGGAGTCTGAAAACAAAATCAATGGTGATGATTTCCCATTTACATTCAGTTGTTGTAAATGGTTGTATCATCCCATTTGACTTGTGTCTCTCAACCTTAACTTTATAACAAACCAAGAAATGAGAAACATACTCTACAATACCTCTCTTTATGCCATCTGACCAGAAATACTCTACCAGGTTTCTATAAATCTTTGTACTTACATGATGAATAGATAATGAAAAACTATGTGCCTCACCCAACATATCTTTCTTTAAATATTTTATGCATATTAAACAAACATGTTACCTAAACCATATTATTTCATCACAATCAAGAATGAACTTATTAAAAATTTTCACCTTATTTTACATCTCTACATCTTCCTTCTCCGCATCTTTAATCTTCCCTTAGGTAGATTATTGAACTATAATTTGATCCATATAATATTCATACCATAAATTTAAGATTTTCCAAATACATCCTTTGAAAATTCGTAAAAATTGGATCTTTTTTATCCTCGTTATAGATTTTATAACATGATCCTTTTGGAACAAAGCATCTACCACGTTTTTCACTTTCCTCAGGTGGTAATGCATTGATCATTAATTATATTTAATCAACTCCAACCATCATCTTTGGAACATGATCAACTCTTTTTGAGTGAAAATATAATTTAATATTTTTTGATTAGTATATATGTCACACCATTCTCAATGGAGATAATTCCTCTTTATATTTAATGAAAAATTACTACTAATAACTCTAAATCATGATTAGAAAAAAAAAATTATCATGGACCATCAATTGGCATGAGGCATAATATTTAACTATATCATTTTTCATGAGAACACATATCAGTCCCTTCTTTGATGCATCAATGTAGATTAAAAACCTTTCTTAACTACATGGTAGTCAAATAAGAGGTCTACTGACCAAACTTATTTTCAGATACTTGAAATTATCTTTACATTCCACTATCCATATGAGATTAACTCCTTATTTAGTCAACTTGGTGATTGGATAAGATAATCATGATAAATATTTCACAAAACATTAATAATGTTCATTAAATCTAAGAAAACTATGGTTTTTTAGACACCATGGTTGGTATAGTCCACTTTTCTATAATTTCTATCTTTGAAAGATCGACTGATATACCCTCACTTTGGATGACATGACCCTAAAATGAAACTTTATTAAGTTAAAAATTGTATGTAACACCCTGAGCTTCCACGATACGCTTCTCTTTCAATAATGCAATAGCTTGCATTATACGCAAGTTCGAGATTCAACACACCGTAAACAATAAAAGTAGCTGTTATGAATAGTAATACCCACTTTCTCAAATTATATAAATTTTATATTTCAAAATGGACTTCATTTTTTATTTGGAATATCAAAATTATCCTAAGTTGAATTTTTTGTAATTTTCTGAGAACTTCCAATTTTTTATGAATTGTGAAAAATACTTAAAAACAACTTTTTTAATCAAAATAATTTATAGTGATAAATTATAATATTGAGTTGTTTTAAAGTATAATTAGAATATATTTTTACCATTTTATCAAATGCTAGTCATTAGAATTAATTTCACTTTGAAATTGGACATAAACAATTGTCAATCTTTTGATATATATTGTTTCTTAAAAACACACTATTGGTTCTGACAGTGGGAATTAATTATAAAATTAATTAATTCAACTTATATGTTTTGAATTTTGTAAAATAGACATCATTTTTGAAATTTGGAATATCAATTATAACTTAGGGTGAAATTTTGGCATTGTTCTGAAAAACTTCAATTTTTGATGAATAGTGAAACCACTAAGTGGTAGTTAAAAAACTGATTTTTCATTTAAATGAAACATTACAACTCCTATGATTTGATTTTCAAAAATCTGACATACATGGTTGTCATTAGAAAGTAAAATTTGGTTCAGTGGGATTAAAATAATTT
This sequence comes from Viscum album, assembly GCA_963277665.1. Taxonomy (NCBI): domain Eukaryota; kingdom Viridiplantae; phylum Streptophyta; class Magnoliopsida; order Santalales; family Viscaceae; genus Viscum; species Viscum album. Next base: position 506,876,958 of record OY728130.1, read on the forward strand.
TTTGGTGAATAGTAACTTTTAAGTTTAATTAATCGCGATTAAAGGTAATTAGTGAAATTTAAGGTAAAAATGATATTATAAAAATATGAAAATACCTTTAAACTTTCCCTACCCCTATTGGATGAGTCATGGACAGCCAGTACAATCCATGGTTCTACATGGGGACCCCATGGAACCACTTTGGTAGGAAAATGACATTAAAAACTTTTTATTTAATGTTAAAATAAAAATGGCACAAACATGAGTTGTTTTACTAAAAAAAATTAAATGGGTTTATACAAGTCATATTTTTTACTATAAATATTCATTAGAAATATAAAAAGATTTAAAACATCATGATAGTTTTTTTATAATTTTTAAGCATTAAATAAATTAAATTATTTATGACACCATGATGATGCAGCGATTACCTCATTATTTAACAATTTAAATAAAATGAAAAGATAATGTAAAATCTAAGACCTACAAATGTAAAAAACCTATTGGATTTGTGGATTTAGAACTATTATCACCGTATCCTCGAAATATATAATTTTGGGACCTTTTAAATCCAAAAATCATTTTATGATAATGTAACCTTTTATAACTTTCCAAGAGTGCCCCTGATCTACTCTTAAAAAAGACCCCACCTCTACCACCATACCCACACCTCTAAAGACATTTTTCTCAGCCAACCTCTGCCCAAATACTCTCTCAACTTCCCTCTCTTACTCCTAGAATCATCACTTTGGGCAGAATTTTTCCCAAGGAATCCTTTGGCTCAAATAAAAAAGAGTTACCAGATTTTAAGGTAATGTCTTCCTTTATGTTCTTTTGTTTTATTTTGCTTCTCCAAACCCCTAAACTCTTTTTATTCCTTTATTTTGTAACAACACCAGTATCTTCAATATACTAGGATGTTGTTATGAGAAGTATTTGATTTACACTTACACACACCTCCGTCTAATGGTTAAAGAACATACTGTTTCTGTGGGTGGCGAAATACTGCCTCACGAAATGATGATTATTCAATATTATTTTAACACCTCTAATGGTGGCCATTATGATGACACTATTTTTATATATGATATATATTATGTTTTTTTACTTATGATTCTTTATTTTTCATTTATGGCGTAACTTTATGATTTCCATTATGGGTAAACGCGATAATTTAATTTTAGGAAGTGCGAACTACCGCCCCATTAAAGTGATTTAAATCGTTAATGCCATATGTGGGATGTATAAAGGATGGAGTAAATGATATTATACATGATATTATACTGGGATTATAATATACCTTTATATCATTATGATTTCATTCCATTGAATATGAAATATAAATGAAAGTAGCGTTCATGCGTATGTACGGCTTACCGTCTCCATGAACGGTGCATTTCATTTCTTACCTCTAAATGTTATGTAATATTATAAATGAATGTATATACTAGATATATATGATATATATGATATCTACATAATTAATATAATTATAGATATAATGGATATTTCACCACATGAACAACTTGTAATTATAAGAAGTTTATTTTTGACTCAACTACCAAAGATCGACAAAATGACCGTTATTAACTTAAATAATTACATAATGTTCATAACATGGTAATAAGTGATATAAAAGGAATAATGAACATGGAAAAGGTTCTTAAGCAAATAGAAATTAACTCTAGTTTATTATTCAGGAGGTTAAAGAACGATCGATTCAAGTCGGACACGAGGTAAGGGAACATCTTAACCCAATTTCCGTTCTTTGGGTTAATCTCCTACTTTCAAATTATGTCATGATTTTATTATGTTCTATCATGTATTTGTACATTATTTTTTGTGTACTTATTGTAAATACACATAATAGATCTATTTTATTTAAAAAATGATCTTTGTAAGGAACTCCGTATCAATCTCCTTTCATTGAGGCATATTTTGGTTTTATACACAACTTTCTTTTATACGGTGTATAAACCCCTTTGAAATTGACTTTTATTCAAAAGGAATCTTTTTATACGAAGCATTTTTACTAAATGACAAAAGTAATGTTTTTTTTCTTACGTATAAGGCGACAACAAATTCTCCGCCGTCGTGACTATTATTTGAGTTTTGGCTTCCTCTATAAGCCATAAATTTTTTTTAAATGAAAAATAAATAGCATGTTTTACTTTTATTTTATTTTGGGATTGAAAATGCTTATGATAATGTTTTTATTATATCAATGTGTTGTATTGATATCTTGTGATTTAAATGTTGAAATTTTATGTTTCCTTTATGCATGTTTTATGTGATACGATTATGTTATGTTTTATGATATGTTTAAACCTATTCATATGAGGAACGCATTGGACTTAATAAGTGACGGGTGGAGCCTGCTATAGCTCCTCGATGCATCGGCAGGTCTAATGAGACAAAATAGTGTCTTGGCATGAGGCCTTGACAAAATCTTATTTGTGGTCTTGGCACGAGACCTTGGCTACGTGGTTATGATAGTCTGGCATTATGCATTCCATCATTATGAAAGTGGTTATTGATATTTCATGTGATTATTAGGCCAGTAGAATATCCATGTGAAAAATTAAATGGCATTATCTCATTTTACTTTTTCCATATTATGTTGAAATTCATGTTTAAAAGGCTTTTTTTAGTTATACATTGCCTTAAATGTTAATGTTTATTTATGAAATCTTCCACTATATTGTTATCCTTACTGAGCATATGAGCTCACCCCATTCAATGTTTTAATTTTTCCAGGATGTGAAGAAGTATTTTAGGAATGACCTGAAGGGATAGACTGAAGGGGATATGAGTGTGGAAAATGGAGACTATGTTATTGTGATTTTTCACTTTATGATGAATGTAAGACATATGAATGTATCTAGTGTTTCCAAGGCTACTAAACTAATCGGTCTTTCGATACTTGATCTTTTGTGATCATGCCAATGTTACGTAGTAATGCACTGACTCTGGGTAGCTAGGGTAGGGGCATTAAAGTTGGTATCAGAGGCAGTTTAGTTCTAACCTTGGAAGCTAGATTTAGATAAACTCTGATTAGAGCACATAGCCCCATGATAGACTTTGTGGATTAGTATAAAAGAACTTCCTAGAATTTTGGTATTATAGATATTTTTGTGAGTCTTCCGTGAAATACATCCCTGTCTGGATACGAGTAGGTAGAGGCAGCTCTGGCACAGATGTACCTAGGGGTAAAACACAAAAACACCACTTTGAGCAAGACTTGAACGGGAACTAGTGCATGACAACAGGCCTTGTTGTACTCTTGGTTACGACACTCTCGGGGGATATGCTTAGGATAATTAAAATTTTCTTTACCAACCATTATGAAGGTTTTATGAGTATATACTTCTCAAAGAAAACATTTTTATGATTATGTATTGTATCTATAAACTGTCAAATTTATGTTAAGTGTTTTACAAGTATGGAATTACGTATTTTGATTCATAAACTAATATAGTTTATTCCATTGTTTAGAAATGGAACCTAGTGTGAGGAATGGAAACTGTATCAATGTACGCACTTCATGTAGGGATTTCCCTCCTGCTCAAGATAATTATTGTGGAGCTGGAGATACAACTGGTTTTGATCAACTTATCACCATACTGGGAAAACTCACTCAAGTTTTGAATAATAACCTTACTCATATGGAGCACCCTGATCCACAACGTAGAGGATCAATGTTAGATATTTTCATGAGGCAACAACCACCAAAATTTAATGGGGGTACAAATCCATTAGTAGCTGAGAAATGGATAAATTCCTTAGAGAAAATATTCCACTCCATGGGGAGTAGCAAAAGGGAGAAGGTTGACATGACTGTTTACCACCTCACTGGAGAAGCTGATCAATGGTGGTCATTGATTCAAAACACAAAGGAAGATGATGAAGTATTGAATATGGAATGGAGAGAGTTCAATGAGCTTTTCTTAGAAAAATACTTTCCACATGACCATCGAGTAGATATAGAAAGGCAATTTCTGAGTCTGAGACAAAAGGAGGATGAGGATGTCGCAATGTATGAGGCCAACTTTACAAGGATAGCAAGGCATGTTACAAATTATATGCGTAACCCAAGAGGTAATATTGATCGTTTCTTTGATGGGTTAAAACCATTTCTCCGTCGAGCTTTAGTATCACAATCTTTCTCAACATACGAAGATATAGTCTCGTGTGCTATCAAGACAAAAAAGGAATTCTCTAAATCATATGACAATAAAGTAAAGCAAGAGAAGAAGAGAATGGTGGAACAAGAGACAGATAAAGGGGAAAATGGAAAGAAGTATTTTCCATTATGCTATAATTGTGGGAAGAATCACCCCAGTACATTCCTAAAAGGAATGGGAGTTTGTTATAAATGTGGAGAAAAATGTCACTAGGATCGTGATTGCAAGGGAAAGAAAGAGGCTATCAATGTTGAATGCTACAATTGTAGGGAAATGGGGAATTATGCAAATGAATGTCCTAAGTGTCAGGGAAACTTACCTCAGAAAATTCCAAGGGATCAAGGACAAGCTTATGATGTTACTGCAGATGAAGTTGAATAATTATGGTATTTGTGTTTTTTGACTCAAGGATTATATTATAGTTATAAGAATAATGTGATATATATAAGGATTGTACTGTAGTACTTGTTGTTCTCATTAAGGTTTTAATATAATGAAGGTAATCGTATTTTTGTATTTGAAAATAAGAGAAACTTTACTTTGTTTGAGAAATCTGATGTTACAATTGATTTTGGAATTTAGAGACCTTTTAGAGAAAGTCTGGACAGAGGTATTTTGGATAACTATAAAGGATGGAATGGATTAAGTTTAACCATGGATAGTATTATTTAAGGTTAAAACATTTTTTAAGATTATTTTTGGAATAATAAAATACTATAGTTTTAGGAAAAGGATAACCTGGAGGTCGGGGGATAACCCATCATGTCAAACAAAGCTGCAGGAATCGAACCCACAACCATAGTGTGGCAGGCCTTTATTACCTACCACTAGCTTACAAGAAGTCCCTGGTTATTAAAAAAACGTTTTCCTAATATAAATGGTATGTGTTAATACTTTTAACCATGTACGATTATGATAAATATAATATTTTTGAGTTCCATTATCTTTTTGAGTGAAAGATGAGTTTTTGGTAGAAATTAATTGAAGGTTGAAGCTCTACTTTTCAAGCATAAATATATATATACCTATCTCTTATTCTATGAATAAATTAATTCTTAAACTTTAGTAAAGGGATATTAAAACAAAAAATGACTTATCCTAATACCTTATGTCTTGTTGAACTGATAATATTTTAAATCAATATAGATTGAAGGCTTTGAGGCCCTCAATTTTACACTTGTTTGTGATTGATGACCTCAATCACTCCCCAAAAATATTTACATTTTTCCTTTAATTATATGTCTCTAATTTCCACCAATGTTCTCCTTATCTAGATCATAATTTGGTGGTGACTTATTCATTTCTATTTCCCTCTAATTAAGGATAAATTTTATTAACCTTATTTCCGATGTGGGTTTTCCAAAAAGGTGTTTTCAATTTTCAACCTTTTATTTTCAAAGAAAAATTTCAAATTGCAAGGATTCAATTTATTGATGGAGGGGATAATGTAACACCTCGAGCTTCCACGATACGCTTCTCTTTCAATAATGAAATAGCTTTCATTGTACGCATGTTTGAGATCCAACACACTGTGACCAATAAAAGTAGCTGTTATGAATAGTAATACCCACTTTCTCAAATTATATAAATTTTATATTTCAAAATGGACTTCATTTTTTTATTTGGAATATCGAAATTATCCTAAGTTGAATTTTTTTTAATTTTCTGAGAACTTCCAATTTTTTATGAATTGTGAAAAATACTTAAAAACATCTTTTTTAATCAAAATAATTTATAGTGATAAATTATACTATTGAGTGGTTTTAAAGTATATTTAGAATATATTTTTACCATTTTATCCAATTCTGGTCATTATAATTAATTACACTTTGAAATTGGACATAAACAATTGTCAATATTTTGATATATATTATTTCTTAAAAACACGCTATTTGTTGTGACAGCGGGAATTAATTATAAAATTAATTAATTCAACTTATATGTTTGTAATTTTGTAAAATATACATCATTTTTGAATTAGGAATGTCAATTATATCTTAGGGTAAAATTTTGGCGTTGTTCTGAAAAACTTCAATTTTTGATGAATAGTGAAACCACTAAGTGGTAGTTAAAAAACTGATTTTTCGATTAAATGAAACATTACCATTCCTATAATTTGATTTTCAAAAATCTGACATACATGTTTGTGATTAGGAACTAAAATTTTTTTCAATGGGATTAAAATAATTTTTTGGTGAATAGTAACTTTTAAGTTTAATTAATCGCGATTAAAGGTAATTAGTGAAATTTAAGGTAAAAATGATGTTACAAAAATATGAAAATACCTTTACACTTGTCCTACCCCTATTTTATGAGTCATGGCAGACCAAGAAAATCCATGGGTCAACTTGGGGACCCCATGGAGCCACTTTGGTAGGAAAATGACATTAAAAACTTTTTATTTAATGTTAAAATAAAAATGTCACAAACATGAGTTGTTTTACTAAAACAATTTTTAAATGAGGTTATAAAAGTCATATTTTTTACTATAAATATTCATTAGAAATATAAAAATATTTCCTACATCATGATATTTTTTTTATAATTTTTATACATTATATAAATTAAATTATTTATGACACCATGATGATGCAGCGATTACCTCATTATTTAACGATTTAAATAAAATGAAAACATAATGTAAAATCTAAGACCTAAACATGTCAAAAACCTATTGGATGGGTGTATTTAGAACTCTTATCACCTTATCCTTGAAATATATAATTTTGGTACCTTTTAAATCCTATAATCATTTTATAATAAAGTAACCTTTTATAACTTTCCAAGAGTGCCCCTCGTCTCCTCTTATAAAAGGCCCCCACCTCTACCACCTTACCCACACCTCTCAAGCCATTTGGCTCGGCCAACCTCTGCACAAATACTCTCTCAAATTCCCTCTATTACTCCTAGAAGCCTCACTTTGGGCATAATTCTTCCCAAGGAAGCCTTTGTCTCAAATCAAAAAGAGTTACCCGATTTTAAGGCAATGTCTTCCTTTATGTTCTTTTGTATTATTTTTCTTCTCCAAACCCCTAAACTCTTTTTATTCCTTTATTTTGTAAAAACACCAGTATATTAAATATACTAGGAAGTTTTTATGAGAAGGATTTTATTTAAACTTACACACACCTCCGTCTAATGGTTAAAGAACATATTGTTTCTGTGGGTGGTGAAATACTGCCTCACGAAATGATGATTGTTCAATATTCTTTTAACACCTCTAATGGTGGCCATTATGATGAAACTATTTTTATATATGATATATATTATGTTTTTTGTTTTCCTTATGATTCTGTATTTTTCATTTGTGGCGTACCTTTATGATTTCCATTATGGGTAAACGCGATAATTTCATTTTAGGAAGTGCAGACTACCGCCCCCTCAAAGTGATTTGAATCGTTAATTCCATATGTGGGATGTATAAAGGATGGGGTAAATGATATTATACATGATATTATACTGGAATTATAGAGTAGATTAATATAATATCATGTAGGTCTTTTGAAACTCCTTCATTATTGACTGATGGGATTCTTAAATTCTTTAAAGTGAAAGGATATCACAAATCCCACTCTTAAGTGAAATAGCATGACTATTTTTATAAATGTACTATTTTTAAAATCTAAAGAGATATAACACTATTCTATTCAATTATCAATATATTAACAAATTTTCCACATAATAATTCAAGGTATTAGTCTCATGTTTATATATTTAGATGAGTGGAATGGGAAGTCCCAAATGATGTAATAGTATTTTTACTAATCAAAAGTGGAATTTCAGAAAATACATTATTTTATTCTATATATAGATAGTCTATAATATCATGAATTTTTTCAAAGAACATTTATTCACCCTATAATTAATTGGAGGTGGATTTTATGGCTAGGACATAGAATAATAATCATATTTCACTGAAAATATATTGTACTGGAGATACAATTGGTGGTGATCAACTTATCACCATACTGGGAAAAATCACTCAAGTTATGAATAATAACCTTACTCATATGGAGCACCCCGATCCACAACGTGGAGGATCAATGTTAGATTTTTTTCATGAGGAAACAACCACCAACATTTAATGGGGGTACAAATCCATTAGTAGCTGAGCAATGGATAAATTCCTTAGAGAAAATATTCTACTCCATGGGGAGTAGCAAAAGGGAGAAGGTTGTCATGACAGTTTACCACCTCACTGGAGAAGCTGATCAATGGTGGTCATTGATTCAAAACACAAAAGAAGATGATGAAGTATTGAATATGGAATGGAGAGAGTTCAATGAGCTTTTCTTAGAAAAATACTTTCCACATGACCATCGAGTAGATATAGAAAGGAAATTTCTGAGTCTGAGACAAAAGGAGGATGAGGATGTCGCAAAGTATGAGGCCAACTTTACAAGGTTATCAAGTCATGATGAAAATTATATATGTAACCCAAGAGGTAAGATTGATCGTTTATTTGATGGGTTAAAACCATTTCTCCGTCGAGCTTTAGTATCACAATCTTTCTCAACATACGAAGATATAGTCTCGTGTGCTATCAAGACAAAAAAGAAATTCTCTAAATCATATGACAATAAAGTAAAGCAAGAGAAGAAGAGAATGGTGGAACAAGAGATAGATAAAGGTAAAAAGGGAAAGAAGTATTTTCCATTATGCGATAATTGTGGGAAGAATCACCCCGGTACATTCCTAAAAGGAATGAGAGTTTGTTATAAATGTGGAGAAAAAGGTCACTAGGCTTGTGATTGCAAGGGAAAGAAAGAGGCTATCAATGTTGAATGCTACAATTGTAGGGAAATGGGGAATTATGCAAATGAATTTCCTAAGCGTCAGGGAAACTTACCTCAGAAAATTCCAAGGGATCAAGGACAAGCTTATGCTGTTACTGCAGATGAAGTTGAATAATTATGGTATTTGTGTTTTTTGACTCAAGGATTATATTATGGTTATAAGAATAATGTGATATATATAAGGATTGTACTGCAGTACTTGTTGTTTTCATTAAGGTTTTAATATGATGAAGGTAATCGTATTTTTGTATTTCACAATAAGAGAAACTTTACTTTGTTTGAGGAATCTGATGTTACAATTGATTTTGGAATTTAGAGACCTTTTAGAGAAAGTCTGGACAGAGGTATTTTGGATAACTATAAAGGTTGGAATGGATTAATTTTAACCATGGATAGTATTATTTAAGGTTAAAACATTTCTGAAGATTATTTTTGGAATAATAAAATACAATAGTTTTAGGAAAAGGATAACTTGCAGGTCGGGGGATAACCCATCATGTCGAAAAAAGCTGCAGGAATCGAACCCACAACCATAGTGTGATAGGCCTTTATTACCTACCACTAGCTTACAGGAAGTCCCTGGTTATTAAAAAATAGTTTTCCTAATATAAATGGTATGTGTTAATACTTTTAACCTTGTACGATTATGATAAATATAATATTTTTGTGTTCCATTATATTTTTTAGTGAAAGATGAGTTTTTGGTAGAAATTAATTGAAGGTTGAAGCTCTACTTGTCAAGCAAAACTATATATATACCTATCTCTTATTCTATGAATAAATTAACTCTTAAACTTTAGTAAAGGGATATTAAAACAAAAAATGTGTTATCCTAATACCTTTTGTCTTGTTGAACTGATAATATTTTAAATCAATATAGATTGAAGGCTTTGAGGCCCTCAATTTTACACTTGTTTGTGATTAATGACCTCAATCACTCCCTACAAATATTTACATTTTTTCTTTAATTATATGTCTCTAATTGCCACCAATGTTCTCCTTATCGAGATTATAATTTTGTGGTGACTTATTCATTTCTATTTCCCTCTTATTAAGGATAAATTTTATTAACCTTATTTCCGATGTGGGTTTTCCACAAAGGTATTTTCAATTTTCAACCTTTTATTTTCAAAGACAAATTTCAAATTGCGAGGATTCAATTTATTGAAGGAGGGGAGAATGTAACACCCTGAGATTCCATGATACGCTTCTCTTTCAATAATGCAATAGCTTTCATTGTATGCAGGTTCGAGATTCAACACACTGTGACCAATAAAAGTAGCTGTTATGAATAGTAATAACCACTTTCTCAAATTATATAAATTTTATATTTCAAAATGGACTTCATTTTTGTATTTGGAATATCGAAATTATATTAAGTTGAATTTTTTGTAATTTTCTGAGAACTTCCAATTTTTTATGAATTATGAAAAATACTTAAAAACATCTTTTTTAATCAAAATAATTTATAGTGATAAATTATACTATTGAATGCTTTTAAAGTATATTTAGAATATATTTTTACCATTTTATCCAATTCTGGTCATTATAATTAATTACACTTTGAAATTGGACATAAACAATTGTCAATCTTTTGATATATATTGTTTCTTAAAAACACGCTATTTGTTGTAACAGCGGGAATTAATTATAAAATTAATTAATTCAACTAATATGTTTGGAATTTTTTAAAATAGGAATCAATTTTGAATTCGGAATATCAATTATAGCTTAGGGTGAAATTTTGGCATTGTTCTGAAAAACTTCAATTTTTGATGAATAGTGAAACCACTAAGTGGTAGTTAAAAAACTGATTTTTCGATTAAATGAAACATTACCACTCCTGTGATTTGATTTTCAAAAATCCGACATACATGGTTGTCATTAGGAAGTAAAATGTGGTTCAATGGGATTAAAATAATTTTTTGGTGAATAGTAACTTTTAAGTTTAATTAATCGCGATTAAAGGTAATTAGTGAAATTTAAGGTAAAAATGATATTATAAAAATATGAAAATACCTTTACACTTGTCCTACACCTATTGGATGAGTCATGGCCGACCCAGAAAATCCATGGGTCAACTTGGGGACCCCATGGAGCCACTTTGGTAGGAAAATGAAATTAAAAACCTTTTATTTAATGTTAAAATAAAAATGTCACAAACATGAGTTGTTTTACTAAAACAATTTTTAAATGAGGTTATACAAGTCATATTTTTGACTATAAATATTCATTAGAAATATAAAAATATTTCCTACATCATGATAGTTTTTTTCTAATTTTTATACATTAAATAAATTAAATTATTTATGACACCATGATGATGCAGCGATTACCTCATTATTTAACGATTTAAATAAAATGAAAACATAATGTAAAATCTAAGACCTACACATGTCAAAAACCTATTGGATGGGTGGATTTAGAACTCTTATCACCTTGTCCTTGAAATATATAATTTTGGTACCTTTTAAATCCGATAATCATTTTATGATAAAGTAACCTTTTATAACATTCCAAGAGTGCCCCTCCTCTCCTCTTATAAAAGGACCCCACCTCTACCACCTTACCCACACCTCTCAAGCCATTTGTCTTGGAAAACCTCTGCACAAATACTCTCTCAACTTCCCTCTCTTACTCCTAGAAGCCTCACTTTGAGCATAATTCTTCCCAAGGAAGCCTTTGTCTCAAATCAAAAAGAGTTATCTGATTTTAAGGTAATGTCTTCCTTTATGTTCTTTTGTTTTATTTTGCTTCTCCAAACCCCTAAACTCTTTTTATTCCTTTCTTTTGTAAAAACACAAGTATCTTCAATATACTAGGAAGTTTTTATGAGAAGTATTTTATTTAACCTTACACACACATCCGTCTAATGGTTAAAGAACATACTGTTTCTGTGGGTGGCGAAATATTGCCTCACGAAATGATGATTGTTCAATATTCTTTTAACACCTCTAATGGTGGAAATTATGATGAAACTATTTTTATATATGATATATATTATGTTTTTGTTTTTCTTATGATTATTTATTTTTCATTTATGGAACACCTTTATGATTTCCATTATGGGTAAACGCGATAATTTCATTTTAGGAAGTGCAGACTACCGCCCCCTCAAAGTGATTTGAATCGTTAATGTCATATGTGGGATGTATAAAGGATGGAGTAAATGATATTATACATGATATTATACTGGAATTATAATATACCTTTATATCATTATGATTTCATTCCATTAAATATTAAATAGAAATGAAAGTAGCATTCATGCGTACGTACGGCTTACCGTCTCCATGAACGGTGCATTTCATTTCTTACCTCTAAATGTTATGTAATATTATAAATGCATGTATATACTGGATATATATGATATATATGATATCTACATCATGAATATAATTTTGGATATAATGGATATTTCACCACATGAACAACTTGTAATTTTAAGAAGTTTATTTTTGACTCAAGAACCAAAGATCGACAAAATGACCGTTATTAACTTAAATAATTACATAATATTCATAACATGGTAATAAGTGATATAAAAGAAATAATTAACATGGGAAAGGTTCTTAAGAAAATATAAATTAACTCTAGTTTATTATTCATGAGGTTAAAGAACGATCGAGTCAAGTCGAACACGAGGTAAGGGAACTTCTTAACCCAATTTCCATTCATTGGGTTAATCTCCTACTTTCAAATTACGTCATGATTTTATTATGTTATATCTTGTATTTGTACATTATTTTTTGTGTACTTATAGTCAATACACATAATAGATCTATTTTATTTAAAAAATTATCTTTTTAAGGGACTCCATCTCAATCTCCTTTCATTGAGGCATATTTTGGTTTTATACACAACTTTTCTTTATACGGTGTATAAACCCCTTTGAATTTTACTTTTATTCAAAAGGAATCTTTTTATACGAAGCGTTTTTACTAAACGAAAAAAGGAATGTTTTTTTCTTACGTATGCGGCGACAACAACTTCTCTGTCGTCGTGACTATTATTTGAGTTCCGGCTTCCTCTATAAGCCATAACTTTTTTTTAAATGAAAAATAAATACCATGTTTTACTTTTCTTTTATTTTGGGATTGAAAATGCTTTTGATAATGTTTTTATTATATCAATGTGTTGTATTGATATCTTGTGATTGAAATGTGGAAATTTTATGTTTCCTTTATACATGTTTTATGTGATACGATTATGTTATGGTTTATGATATGTTTAAACCTATTCATATAAGGAATGCATTGGACTTAATAAGTGATGGGTGGAGACTTCTATAGCTCTTCGATGCATCTGCAGGTCTCATGAGTCAAACTAGTGTCTTAGCACGAGGCCTTGACAAAATCTTATTTGTGGTCTTGGCACGAGGCCTTGGATACGTGGTTATGATAGTCTGTCATTATGCATTCCATTATTATGAAAGTGGTTATTGATATTTCATGTGATTATTAGACCAGTAGAATATCCATGTGAATAAGTAAATGGCATTATCTCATTTTACTTTTGCCATATTATGTTGAAATTCAAGTTTAAAAGGCTTTTGTTTTAGTTATACATTGCCTTTAATGTTAATGTTTATTTATGAAAGCTTCCACTATATTGTTATCCTTACTGATCATATGTGCTAACCCCTTTCAATGTTTTAATTTTTCCAGGATGTGAAGAATTATTTAAGGAATGACTTGCACGGATAGTCTGAAGGGGATATGAGTGTGGAAAATGGAGACTATGTTATTGTGATTTTTCACTTTATGATGTAATGTAAGACTTATGAATGTATCTATTTTTTCCAAGGATACTAAACTAATCAGTCTTTCGAGACTTGATCTTTTGTGATCATGCCAATGTTACGCAGTAATGCACCGACTCTGGGTAGCTGGGGTCAGGGCGTTACATTATAGTTGGTAAATTTTGTAAAAATAATATCATTCATCTAGGTCTTCATCAAAATCCTTAAGTGATCTTCATGATATTCATTTCCCTTTGAATATATATGAATATCATCTATAAATAATACCACAAAATAATCAAAATTTTATCTATAGACTCTATTCAATTAGTCCATAAATATTATAGTGTAATTATTAGGACCAAAAGGCAAGATTATAAATTCATAGTGTCCATAACTTTTACAGAATGTCATCTTGGGTATATTCTACTTTTTTACCCTCAATTGATAATATCCAAAACAAAGATCAATCATGGAAAAGTATTCAGATTTTGATTATTTGATCGCATAATTAATTAATAAGAGGGAGAGAATATATTTTTTTCATTTTGATTCTGTTTCGATACCAATAATTGATGCAGACACTCATTGAACCATATTTATTACTAAAAAATAGAACAAGTGAACCTCGTGGTGATATTCTTGGTCATATGAATCCCTTATCAAGATTCTCATGGAGTTGATTCTTTAATACCTGCAACTTGTTTGGAGCTATTTTATAAGGAATCTTTGAAATAATCATAGCACCAGGTATAAGGTTTATTGAAAAATAAATTTGATGATTTAGTATAACGCCTCTCAATTCCTTAGGAAAAAAATAAACAAACTCCCATAAAATATTTGTATTCTTAGTTTTCAGTTTCTCTCCAACCATGTGAGATATATAACTTTTATGTTTATAAATTAATACCAACAAGATGGAATAAGTTTCCATTGGAAATTCATATTCATACTTTCATTGATAAATGATTATAAGTTCATTATGAATATGAAATGTGACTTTCCTTCCTTGGAAATTAATATTGTCTACATATTAAGATCACCAATCCATGCCATGGATCACATGAAATTCAACTAAAGAGATTATAATAAGATTTTTAGGAAGAACTTTCCCAAATAAATCAATTATAGAATAGCTATAAACTTAAGAAGTGACTATTTTTCCATTAAGAGTTTTCATATCTAACTCAATATCTAATTTTTGAGTTGATACAATGATAATATTATCCAATTATTTATAAATAATGGAGTGGTTGGATCCATAATCAAATAATACATTAATTGTTCTATAGTAGATGATAAGTGTATCATTCACAATGTCATTTATATAACCCACTTCAACAATCATGATCACATGATATTAACCTATGTATTTAGGATTAAGAGGTTATTGATTTTTTTCACTAAAAACCTTCAGATTAGTTTCTTTTTTTGAATAATTTAAATAATCCAAGCATTTTATGCATTGTAGTGTGGGTGGTACATAAGTTAGTTTCTTATTTTCCAATATCGTGTTTACCATTATATTCATCACCTTTCAACATTTATAATCTTTAGACCCAACTTTACACTTTTAAAATACCTCCTTGTTCTATTTAAACTCATCCCTTTATGTTTATTCCCACATTTATTTCATATATATGGATGTAATTTCATTCCACCATGTGATTTATTCTAGTTTTCATCATATTAAATATTTATTTTCTTATCCAACCCATGGGAATGTTAGGAATCTCTACTTTCAATTTATCCTTTTAGTGCACATCGAACTATTTCTTCATAACTACTGAATTATATTATATCTAATAACTTTTAAAGACTTGGCTTAAGGCCACCAAATAATATATCTATTTTAATTTCATGGATGATAATTAAACCATAGGCATTCCATGAAATCCATGTAAAATTTATCTCATAGGTAACAATGGATTTTTCATCATATTTCTTCATCTTAAGAAATTATTTCCCCTGGTTTTTATGTATAATATAGAGAAAGTAATTTTTAAATAACATATCATTAAACTCATCTCATTCCATGGATAATTTTGTTTTCTATTTCCTCATATTATTGATAATATTCCGCCATAGATTTAATTTTCCTTCTAGATTATAAACAACTAGGATAACATTTTCTTATCCTGATCATTGGATAACAAGAAATATTTTCTCAGTGGTGTTAATTCATCGATCATCTACTAGTGCATAAGAAGTTATACTAAAAGTAGGAGTATGTTGCCTTATAAAAGATTAAACAGTATGTTGTTCCCCACTTTGATAATTTGGAAATTCTGCATGAATCATAGGATGAAAAAGTGTTGTGAGCATATCAGAAAGATTCCACATTAGCATTTGGTTTCTTTGGTGGAAATCATTGCATTGTCCATCATATCAATTATTAATGTAACGACCCAAAATATTATAAATAAAATTCAATTATGATTTATTTGTTTATTATATAATATGGTTGTAGAAATCAAATGAACTTAATTTGTTTTATTATGTCCAGTTTATTTTAATAACATATACGAATCATTATTGTTGATAATAAAGTCATTGAAGAGTGATCACAAGATTATTATGAATATAGGGTTTTAAAAAATCCAATTATCATAGAAAAATGAATTGATGGATTCAACTAGTAAGATAATACCCTATGAATTCCATATATCAGATATTCTAATGGAGATATAATTTATGGAATTTTCCCAAGACTAATCCCAAGATGATATCCAATAACTTAATCATGATTGAAACCGCTTACGGGAGAAGTTCAAAATCATCAAGATCACAGTCCAAACCATGTTTATCAAAAGGTCCCATGAAAGTATCACCATCATTCACCTTAATCTTAGGTTGTAAACTGGTGTACTAAATTGATATGTATCAAGAACCTAGAAAATTTATTATGTATATTATTTTCTAAAGAATAATGAATATATTTTTATTTTGATAATATAAAACATGAATAGTATTTTTGGGAAATATTCAATTCAAATAAGTAATTTATTTTGATGGATTAATGTTTTTTTAATGAATAATATTTTAAATAAATATTATTATTAAATTAAATTTATTAAATATAAATGATCATATAATTTTTATAAATTCATATGTAATGTCTTATTAGGGTTCAAAAACTATTATTGTTAAAAACCAGTAATTTTCAATAAATGTAAGTTATTATTATTTTTAAGTGAAAATTCACATATTTATAAAATTATTTAGAAAAAATGAATATTATTTTTTAAATCGGAACAATGAAATTATCCAATACTTAATTTTTCATAATTTTCTGAGACAATCAAATCTTCGGGTAAAAATTAAATAAATTATAAATATACAATGTGTTTTATGACATCATAATGACCCAAAATGATGTAATAAATACTATAATGGGTATCCTTAGACAGATATATTTTTTACCCTTAAAATAATTTGATTTTAATATTATTTTATTAATTTTATAAATCCTCTATGAATCCTTCAATACATATAATATATTTTATGATTTTTTCTTTGAATCTATGACTCACCTCCACATAATATTGGGTAATATTTTAATAATTTAGGCTCTTTTACTAATAAAATATTGAAATACACTCTCTTTTTTCAAGACCCATCAGCAAAGACTATGGGAAGGTTTTTTGTTTCGAATATTTTGTTATATAGACTCCAAAAACTATGTTTGTGAAATATTAAATAATTCCCCTCTCATTTCCTATATAAACCCACCCAAGGTCCCATTTCTCTTCCCTAAAAATCTTTGTATCACATGCATACTCTTCCATAATCTCTATATAATCCTCCCATTGTTCCCCCAAACTCTCAAGAATCCCTTTTCAAGCTTTTGGTGTCATACTCTTAAGGTAAGGTATCATTTCATCCTCACTTCTATTCAAGAATATCCTCTATTTTATTTCCTTTTAATTTTATTTTCAATTGATGGGTTATGTTTTTTCACCTCTCGCATACTTATCTTATGATGTTTAAATTATGAGATACCCCTTTCTCTCTCATTAAGCCTCCCCAAGTACACCTGTTACAATGCTAAAATTTCATAATAGTTCTTCCTTCCTCTTCTTTAATCAAGTTTCTTTATTATCATATTCCATCTATTTACAAATATTATTGATGGGATATATATTTCCATGACCATATCACTTTCCATCTTATTTCCAAATGATGAGATAACATTTTTTTCTCATCAACCCATTTTATGAATTTTTATGCGACGTCGTTAGGTTTTCGAAATTTCACTACGATTTTCCATACCAAAACAAGGGTGTTGTGAATACCGTACAAATTTCATATCACGGTTATTCACCTTTATAAACTGAAACATATTTTATTTGGCACTAAAAGTTATTTATTCAACACTTCTTGATCATGGAATAAAATATGATGATGAATGAATCCATTTTTTATGTTATGTGTTCCGCACTTAAGTGTGATATTGAAATA
Organism: Viscum album; assembly: GCA_963277665.1. Lineage (NCBI taxonomy): Eukaryota > Viridiplantae > Streptophyta > Magnoliopsida > Santalales > Viscaceae > Viscum > Viscum album. Next base: position 506,895,119 of record OY728130.1, read on the forward strand.
AAAGCTACAAGTGCGCCTAGAATTGTATAGCACTCTAATGAATTGGGTAATATTTAGTATCATGATATTTCATGTTGGGATAGGGAGTAAAATTTATTCTTTTATGGTAATTTTTCCATTATTATTTTTTAACTGTTATCTTTAACCTATGATGTAGTGTTTTAAGTTGTTTCCACATTTCCCATGTTGCCTTTATGTTATCATGATATATCATGTCTTATCATTCTTGTTTAGGATTCCTAATAATTTTTATGCCACTCAATATTTCTATTGTCTAACATGTTTTACCTTATTCCATGTTTATTCCATTACTAGGATATATAGCTCACCCCTTTCTTATGTATTTCTTCAGGTTACCCCATGTTGTTTTACGTGAGAGAATGTTAAATAAGTTTTCAATAAAGATATTGTATGTTATTTTTTATATTGTAATGTAATGTACCTAACTCCAAAAGAGTCTATAATTCTTGATATTATGGGTTAAATTATGATTAATTTTAGGTAATAAATCATGTGAAAATTTTTAATAAAGAGAAGAGTTGTTATAGTTGTCATCAGTGGAAAAGTTTAGTTATTTTTTGGATTAGGATTTTAAAACACTAGGAAATTCCTTATGGATAAGACTATGTATAAAAAACATGTTTCAAATTTTGATAAATATAGAGTAATTATTTTTTCAAGAAAATAAATCCCTTCATGGATACTACAAGGCGGTGTGGTTCTCGTATAGATGTACCTAGGGATAGCGACTCGAATAAGGTGTCTAGGGCCTGACTCGATATAACCCGGTACACGACAATGAGACTTACTGCACACCTGATTTGATACTCTTGAGGAATATGTTTGGGTAAATTCATAATCTCAGTACAAAACATTATTAGTGGAGTAAAAAAATTATACCCATAAGAGTATATATAGTAAATAGATCATGGATTCCATAGAATGAAGTCTATAAATTCATAAGTAAATGAAATACATGTAATTTATAAGTTATCCCTTTAATGTCTTTAGATTCCCCCATTATGTGTTTAAATTTTAAATATAACCATCCCTAATTTTCCTTTGGTTCTAGCCAATGAATGGATATAGGAGGAACCAGGTAAAAAATAAATATAAAGATCATTGTGTTTAATTCCCCAATGAGATTCCCTACCTAATGGGAGTAGGAATCATGCACTCTGTAATGGTACTCTCTCATTTGACTCAGGTTCTGGATAGAAACATGGTTCGGGAGGAGTGTTCAAATCACACTAAGAGGGAATAATCTTCAATCAAAAGCTTTATCTGACAAATGCCTCTGACTTGTAATGGGTCATATGATCTCTTAATTTTGGAATAGTGGATCACCTCCATTGCGAATATATTTTATATCCTTCAATGTTATGAGCAAGATAGGGTTCATCTGGATGTTTATCATATTGAAGGTGGAGTTGATCAGTGGTGTACATTGACCAAAAATATGAAGCCTGATGAAGAGATCAATGCAATGGGGTGGAAGGATTTTTGGAAAAAAAAATTGATAAAACTTTTCCTTGCACTCTCTATCTTAAAATGGAAATGGTTTTTCCTTGAACTCATGTAAAATGATGAAGAATCTATTAGGGTGTATGCGGAAAACTTCACAAGACTTTTATGGTATTAATTCAAATTTATTTTTACCTCCGAATTCAAGGTTGAATGCTGCTTTGGTGGGCTAAAACCTAGTCTATAAAAATCCCTGGTGATCTGTTACATTGATAGCTATGAGGAAATTTTCATTTGTACCCTCAAAATCAAAATGGGGATTAGAGAATCTTAGGGGTTTCATAGGGATAAGAAGCAGAAAGTGGAGTTTGATTCTAGTTTTTTGATAGAGAGATCTAATGGTTATAAGAAATTACAGAACCCCACTTATCGAAGGTGAATAAAGAAGAACACTAGAAATTTCCTAAAGGGGGAGAGGAAATGCTTTAAGTGTGGGAATAAAGTTCACTTAGCCAATGATTTCTGAATGGAGAAACATGTTACTGTGATAGAGGAATGTAATTCTATGGTCAACCCTCAATTCATTGTTCATTGATACAATGATAAGAATCCAGGGAACTTTTCAAAACAATACACTAAGACAAGGGTTTTAAGAGAGAAACAACAACCTCCAAGGAAGCAAGGATGAGATTTTTCCATCACTACTGCTGAAGTAAATCTCGATAATGAAGTGGAAACTATTATGCTAGTTATTCATTCAGGTATAGTGAACGTACATTTTGTTTATGTTTCTATTCATTCCTTCATATCACTAAAGTTTATTAGAACTACTAAAACACCACTATAGATAACAGAAGTAAATATGTCAGTGAAAACCATAAAGGGGGAAATTATTGCATCCCAAGTATATAATTCATCCCCTATAAAAGATTGTGTGATGAATTTCCCAAAGAACCATGTCATACTTCGTTTGGTGGAATTTTATTAAATTCTAGGCATGGACTAGATTTCCCTGTATAGAGCTAGCTTAAATTTCTGCGAGAATGAAATCACTCTTTGTATGGAATATCAACCCCGGATTTTTTACAAATTAAAGGAGGGGGAAGAATCATCTTTAACACCATCATCTCAAGAATGTATATTATTTCTCTATGAGAAACCATATCTAGCTAAAATGATTGATTATAAGGAAAGGATAATCCTTGAATACATTCTCATTATGAGGGAATATACTGATGTGTTTCCTGAGTAATTTCCCAGTCTTCCTCTTGCTGAGAGGTCAAATTTTCAATTGATCTTATACATGGGGAATTACAATTATCCAATACTCCATATAGAATGGATATTTTTGAACTTAAGGAGATAAAGGAACTACTACTAGGGAATCTAGATAAAGGGTTCATATGCCTAAGTGCTTCACCATGGGGTGTACCAATCCTCTTTATCAAGGAGAATGATGGGTCAATGCACCTTTTCATCGATTATTTTGAGCTCAACAAGATCACGATAAATAATAAGTATCACCTACCTCAGATTGATGACTTGTTTGATTAGATTAGTAGAGGGAAATACTTATCCAAGATAGATCTATGGTTGGGATATTATCAAGTTAGGTTGAAGAAGGTGGATATCCCCAAGACTACTTTTTGTACAAGTTACGGGCACTATAAGTTCTTAGTGATGCCTTTAGAACTCACTAATGGTCTAGAAATATTCATGGAGTTGATGAATATAGTATTTAGAGATTACTTTGAAAAAATGTGTGGTAGTATTTATTGATGATATTATGATATACTCTAGAAGTAAGGAGGAGAATGTTGAGTATTTCAGTATTGTGATAAAGACTTTGTGAAAGGAGAATCTCTTTTCCATGTATAAAAAATATGAGTTCAAGTTTAAGGAAGTATCTTTCTTGGGACATATCATCACAAAAATGGGATATCTATAAACCCTTCAATGACTAAAGAAATTGAGGAATATATAAGTCCAACATTAGTGCCATATATCAGTAGTTTCCTTGAGTTAGCTGGGTATTATCACTGATTTGTGATAAATTTATCATGATTTTCCAACCCTAATACCAAGATAAATCGGAAGGGAGTAATTTTTTCCTAGACTAATGAATGTTAAAAAAGATTCAAATATTTTAAAAGGAGGCTTATCACTGCCCCTGTTGTTACACTACCCCCTCAAGTAGAGTACTTTTTTTGGTATTCAGAAATTCTTTGAAAATGGCTTGGGATGTGTGTTAGTGTAGAATGAAATGGTGATAGCTTATGATTCAAGTTAGTTGAACATTCGTGAGTAAAACTACCTAACGCGTGATATGGAGTTGGACTTGGTGATCTTCTCTTTGAAAATTTGGCAGCATTATCTCTTTGGGGAGAAGTGAGAAATATATATGGATCACAAAAGTCTCATCCAAATATTCCCACAAAAAGAGATTAATATGAACCAATGAAGATGGTTAGAGCTAATCAAAGACTATGACTACTCAATCCACTACCATCCTATAAAATCGAATAAAGTGGGAGGTTCTTTAAGAAGAAAGGATCAAACAATTCTGTCATTGTTGAAAATTGAGAGGGATCTGATCTACATACATTTGGAAAGGATGGACATGGGAATCATAAAGAAAGTAACATCATAAATCTTTTCACAAATAATTGCTCAGTCATCTCTTCAAGAGATTTTAAAGGATGCTTAAAGAGTTAATGTGGGAATTTAGAATAAATTGGAAGCTATAAAGAAAGGTAAATCCTCATAGTTCAATGTTAATGATAAAGGGGTTATGAGATGTGGGTAAAGACTATGTGTACCATCAAATCCTAAGTTAAAGAAAGAGTTGTTAGATAATGAACATAGATTAACCTTCTCCATCCACACAGGAAGCAGAAAGATGTATCGAGATATCCGAGAATAGTATTTTTGGGAAAATATAAAGAAGAAGGTCACAAAATATACATTAAGATATCTTGTATTTCAGAAAGTGAAATAAGAAAGGAAAAAATCCAAGGGGATGATACAACCATTACCCATAGCTATATGAAAATGGTAAAACATCACCATGGACTTTGTCATAGATCTTCCCAATACATTAATAGGTAATAATTCTATATGGGTTTGGTGAAACATCTTATAATGACTGCACAATTTATTGCAATATGATAAAAAATATCACTGGATCTACTTTCACAGATATACATCAGGGAAGTGGTCAGGTTTTATGGAGTACCATTAATGATTATATCCAATTGAGATTCAATATTCACCTCTATGTTCTGGAAAATATTCAGCATTCTCTACGCATTGAGTTGAACGTTAGCATGGCTTACCACCCTCAAATTTATGTCTAAATATAGAGAACTATCTAGACACTTGTGGATGTGTTGATATAATTATCAATTGACTTTAAAGGAGGATGGGATCAACATCTTCCTCTAGACGAATTCTCCAAAAAAAATAGTTTCTAATTGAGTATCCAAATGTCTTCCTATAATTCCCTTTATTAAAAGAGGTGCAGGACACCTACATACTAGGATTAAGTTGGGGAACGAAATCTTCTAGGTTCATAAATGGTAGAGGAAATGGTAGAAAAGGTTAAGACCATTCAGAATCACATCAAGGCTGCTCAGATTCAAAAACAAATATCTATGATGATGATCATTGATGAGAACTAGAGTTTAATGTTTGAGACATGGTATTCCTCTACATATCTCCATGGAGGAAAGTTATGAGATTTGGGAATAAGGGAAAGCTTAGTCCAAGATACATTGGGCCCTTTGAGATACTTGATCCCAATTTAGTTGTGGCCTATCGACTTGCACTCCCAGCTAACCTATCTTAAGTTCATGATGTATTCCATGTATTGCTCTTACGGAAGAACATGCTTGACCCCTCACATGTACTCAATCCATAGGTGGTACCATTGGAGAATGATATTTCCTATGAGGAGAAATTGGTGAAGATCTTAGATTGTAGAGACAAAGTTATAAAAAATAAGACAATGCGCCTTGTCAAAGTGATATGGAGAAACCAAAATTTTTAAGAAGAAACATGGGATCCATAGGAAGTGATGAAATGGAATTACCCTTATCTATTTTAAGGGGGTGAAATGAAAATTTTGAGGAAAAAATTCTCAAGGGTGAAGATTATAATGACCCAAAATATTATAAAAAAAATTCTTTATGATTTAATTTTTTTTATTATGTAATATGGTTATAGAAAACAAAAACACTTATTTTATTATTATATCTAATTATATTTTAATGAATGTTAAGAATATTTACCATCTATAATATAGTCATTGAACAGTGATTACAAGATTCGTATAAATATAGGTTTTTGACCAATCCAATAGTCATTGACAAATGAAGTGATGGCCTCAAACAGTATTATCATACCCTATAAATATTATTTATCAGAGATTCTGAGGGAGAGAGAATTTAAGGGCATTTACCTAGACCAATCCCAAGATGAGATCCAACAACTAAAGCATTGTTGAAACCATTTATAGGATAATTTCAATCTCATCGAGATCATGGCCCAAAACAAGTTTTTTGAATGACCCCATGAAAGTCTCACTATCAAGCACCTTACTCTTAGAGAGTATGATTATGTTTTAAAGGGATATGTGGAAGACCCTAAATATTTTATTATGCACATTATTTTGTAAATAATAATGAATATATTTTTATTTTCATATGATATAACACGAATACTATTTTTGGGATATATTCAATTCAATTAAGGAATTTATTTTGATGGATTAATGTATTTTTGTAATAAATAATATTTTAATTAAATATAAATGATCATACTCTTTTTTTGAAGAAAAGTGTAATTTTTTATTAGGGTTTAAAAACAATTATTTCCAAAAACCCATCATTTTGAATAAATGCGAGTTATTGTTTTTTTAAAGTGAAAATTCACATATTTAGAAAATTATTTAGATAAAATTAATATTAGTTTTTTGAATTATAATGTTTAAATTATCGAACAGTGAATTTTTCATAATTTTCTAAGACGTTCGAATTTTGGAGTTAAAATTTAATACCGTATAAATATATGTCGTGTCTTATGACATCATAATTACACAAAAATGGTGTAATAAATACTATAATGGGTCTCCTTCATTAAATATATGTTTTCCCCTTAAAATAATTTGATTTTAATAGTATTTTATTAATTTTATAAAGACATTATGAATCCTCCAAAACATATAATACGTTTTATGATTTTAAATTCATTTCTTTAAAAGTTGGACTCACCTCCACATAAGCAAGGGTAATATTTTAATAATTTCTAAAATTTTCCTAATAAAATATGTAAAATCACCCCCATTTGGGAGAAACCATGGGAAAATAATGGGAATGTTTTGTGGTTTTGAATATTTTATTATAGGGAGTCCAAAACCTATGTTTGTGAAATAATAAAGAATTACCCTCTCATTCCCAATATAAACTCACCCAATATCCCATTTATCTTCACTCAAAATCCTTGTATCACGTTCTTAATCCTACCTCCTCTCTATATAATCCTACCAAGGTTCCCCCAATCTCACAAAAATCCCCTTTCATTCTTTTGGTGGCATACTCTTCGGGTAAAGGATCCTCTCCTTCTCACTTTTATTCAACAATCTCATATATTTTATGAAATTTTATTTTTAATTCCTAATAATGGGGTATATTTAATCACCTCCACCATACTTCCCTTATTATGTATAAATAATTAGAGACCCATTTCTCTCTCATTAATCCCTCCTAAGTACACCTTTTACCATGCCAAAATATCATAAGAGTTCTTCCTTCCTCTTATTTAAACAATTTTCATTATTATTAACTTCCTTATATTTACAATTCCTATTGATGGGATATGTATTTCCATGAACCTATTACTGCCCATTTTATTTTTAATTGATGAGAGACCTTTTTTTCTCATCAACCCATTTTATGAATTTTTTAGCATTGTCATTAGGTTGCCAAAATTTCACTGTGATTTTCCATTCCAAAACAATTGTGTAGTGAATACCATACCCATTTCCTATCAAGGGTATTCACCTTTATAAAATTATACCTCTTTTATTAAGGAATAACATTTTTTTATTCATCACTCCTTGATCATGGAAAAAATTATTATGAATGAATCTATGTTGTATTATCTATGTGGGAAACTTAAGCATGAGATTGAAATGAAAATGATGGGTGTGCCCAGGATTATATAGAACTCTAATGAATTGGGTAATGTTTAGTATCATGATATGTCCTACTGGGATTGGGATTAAATCTAATTACATTGTGATAATTTTTCCATTATTATGTCTTGGTAGTTATCTTGGACCTATGATGTAGTGTTTCATGTTGTTTCCACATTTCCCATGTTGCCTTTATGTTATCATGTTATACAATGTTTTATTATTCATTTTTATGATTCCAATTCTTTTTTTTTCCACTATATGTGCCTATTATCTAACATTTTTTTACCTTATTCCATGTTTATTACCTTAATGGTCTTTATAGATTACCCCTTTCTTATATATTTCTCCAGGTTATCTTATGCAGTTTTAAGTATGAACATGTTAAATATATTTTTTAATAAGGATGTTTTATTCCATGTTTAAATTTTTAATGTAATGTACCTAATTCCCAGACACTAGACTCTTAGATCTTTCAGGTTTAATGAAATGTAATTTTATATAATAAATCATGTCTTAATGTGTAATAATGGTATGATTTTTTATAATCAACATGATTCCATTGGGTTTAATCCATTGAATAAAACCAAAAAACATAGTTTGAGAGATAATAATCATAGTGAAAAACCAAATAATTCTTACAACTCAATTATAGAATGTCTAAATAATGACACCTTCTTCTATTACACCTTAGGTTTAACTAATTTCATTCATGAGTGTTACCAAAACTTTAAGAATTTATACTATACGTAGACTAATCCTTAATGATTTCATGATTCTTTCTAACCATAATATCCAAATATTGACTAAAACCTTATCTAATACCAACTATAATGACCTAATATTTTCTAAAAAATTATTATATCCATTTAGATTAATATTAAATACATAACAATACAATCCATGCCAGAGTCATAAAGGTTTAGAGTCTTAGTATATTAGATATACAATCATTTTATTTTGTTAAATATCTTTAATATCTCCTATAAATCTCATCCTATATAGTACTCTTCATAGGTATAACCTACTCAAAAATTTCTTTATAACATAGGAAAATTAATCATAAAAAAGTGTGAGATTAGATGTTTAGTAAGGATAAACATGGGAGATATCAATTGATTATCATATGGAAGAATAATATAAGATTAAGGGTAAGAGATCTAGAAAAAAAACATACAAGGCTAATATCCAATCTAACAAATATCATAAACATTAGTAATGGAATAAAAAATTAACATTTAAAAGTATATGAATCATAAGAATGAGCAGTCATATTAACTCAATAATTAACAATAAGTTCATGTCATAAATTTCTGTGGAATCATCAGAAGTATAGAAAGCATTTCATATATTTATATTTATTAAAAAAACCCTTGGATTAGGCATCAACACTTTTTACTTGTAGTGGATCAATCACATTAACTTTTTTCCCATAATAGATAAATCACATTAACTTGTTTCCCATAATTAATCAATAAAATCAACTTTTTTATCATAACTATCACAAGAGATAATATACTTTACCAAATGAATTAGGGGATATAGGAACCAATTTCCACGAATTTAAAATAGTACATATGTTTGTCACGGGATCATAAATCATTCATCATATCAGATCCCATTGAAATAAATTGTACTCATAAACATTTCATCAGTCCATAATCAATGAAAATGAAATGGGTTTCATAAAAATTTCTTCTTTTTATCATAAACATAAACCATACAAAGAAATAATAATAATGGTATCATTAGATCATATCATAGTAAATATTAAGTTACATCAAATGATATCATCTTAGATGGTAACTAATTTTTAAATATCACTTGGAATAATTCTTGAGGAAAATAACCTTTCTGTTTTGAAATCTATTTTTTGAAAACAAGCACTTATAATAAAAAAACATTATTTGAAATTAAACATGTGAAATTATAAAGGAATATTAAATTCATTGAGGCATTATGAAGGTATAAAAATTACATCATATCATATATGGGTGGCGGCATCACATCTAAGTATAGCATAGAAAGTAGTCTCAGTTTCGTTTTGACTCAGCGTGGCATTGCTGCTTGTGCGGCAGCGTAGCCTCTCGGTGGAGTGTCAGCGTTTGGCTCAGCTTGTGCGGCGGTGTCACATCTTGGTGTAGCTTTGGTGGTGGATCGACTTGGGTTCATCTTGGCATGGTGACGTTTGTGCAGTGACATCGCATCTTGGAGGAGCTTGGTAGTCGGCTCGGCACAGATCGCTCTCGATGTAGGTTGGCTACACTTCTTCTCGGAAGAGCATTGGCGGTTAGCCCAGCATGGTCCTCTTCCTTTGACAGCATCGAGGCATAGTGTGGACCCGATCGGGGGGTTCGGTTTGTTTGACTCTTCTGGTGAGAGTTTTTGATTCGATTATCTCTATGGTTTGGTCTAGGGCATGATCTATAGTGCTATGGTTGGGGGAAGTTTATCTGTTTCAGTTTATGTGTTTGTTTACAAGTGTTTCTTCTGAAGTTATTGTGAATCTTCTCTCTTGTTAGATCTGTTTTTTTACTGGTTCATCGTGATGGCCCTTCTTGGTCCCATAACTATGTGGTTTGGCTGGAGTCTGATGAGGGTGCATCTTCGGTTCTGATTAGAGAAGATCCATTCCCAGAGTGGCATTTTTTTTAGGATGATATAGATTCCCTTGTTGGTGACAGTCCCTTGGTGCGGAGTTGGATCATCTAGTCCTAGGTGATGATGGATTGAACGTGTTTTCTTTGGATTGTCTTCCGGGATTGTGTGACTATGGTGATGGGGGTCTGAGGAGGTTTTCAAGGTTGGTATAGGACAACTTATTATTGAATGATTTTTATTTTGTTCTCTGAGAATGGTGAAAGGATTTTTGAGGTCTACTGGTACGGTGAGGCACTCGGACTCGACTACGTCGATCGGCCCCAGAGGAGGTTCCAGAGATATTGTTTGTCATTGTAGAGCATTATGGATTTGGATGTTTGAGAGGGTATGGCGTTTTCCATCAAATTAGGCATTTTCTTTGACATAGGACACTTGCTTTCTGTTTTTCCCTGCACCGATGGAGTGCATTGTCATGTTTAATTGCTGGGGAGGGGTTGCTTCACGTTGTCAATTTTGTTAGTCTTACTAAACCTTCAGGTTGTTATTTTTTTCAGTAGATGATGTCTATCAAGATTTTCCCTCCTTGTTCCCTTAAAATTTGGGTTTTCTTTTAATAAAAAAAATGTAAGGCCTTTGGGCTGTTGGATGGATGGAATAAATATGAGATTGAGAAATAAACCATTACCTCAAGTATCATCAATCCTTGTTCAAGTTCAAAAATACAATATAAAAAATATGGATTTATTCTATATTTATTCTATAATAATATATCAATAATACCATTTATGATATATTTATAACATCTTATAGACTATTTAATATTAATTTTTTATTAAAATGAATGTTCTGGTTGATAACTGCTTTGTTTTCCAAGCATGTTTTGGTTCAGAATTCTTGGTCCTTATAATTTTATCATGGTAATATCATTTATAAATTGTTAAACATGGTATATAAATTATATATATTATTTAAATCCACATTCATAATCATTCATAAAAATTATATATAGGAAAATAAATTACATCGTTCAATGAGATGGTAAGTCATACGTACTTATAAACATCGGTTCAATTTTTCAAATACTAAAATGAAATAAATGTAAATAATAATTGAACATTAAATAATCATTATAATATCTTATTTATCATATATATTAATAAAATTCATCCTTATTACATCCATGTGAAATAAAAATGAAAAACAAATACCAACGCATCAGGCACATGGTATTCCATATGTATGCACGAGTGATGTTATCATTTCCCAAAAGATTATACGGTAAGAATATAGACATGATATAATCATTATAAAAGTATAATTAGTTCATAAATATCATATATAAACATTAAATCCATCATAATACTCATTCATAAAATATGGTGAGGAAAACTAATTGTATCGCTACGTTGAGATGGTAAATCGTATGTACACACGAGCGATGCTTTAACTTCTTATCTAATTGGAAAGAGGGTGTATAATGATGTATTAAAAATCCAAATAAACTTTATAAATATTTATTATAATTAATATTTTATTTTTTTTAAATATATAATATATTTATATGAGGTAAATAATAGTATAAAAATAAAGTGATCGTTAGAGTGATTACCTCTTCTTCAAAATGACTCCTTTAGATCTCCTATAAAGGATCTAGGGTTAATATTTTGGAAGACCAGTACCTCCATAATTTTTCTAGGGAAGTTAATAAGATATATTTGCATAGTATGTTTGATCTATAAGGCTTCAATTTTTGTAAACAAGTGAGTGATGAGGTGTCCTTTTATAGTTGTGGTGAGGGGAAATTTCAGAATTTGTTTAACAAAATAAAATATAATATGACTATTCAATTCAAAAATACTTCCAAATGGTCATTAATTAAAACATAGGGTATTATATGGTTGAAATATCATAAAACCATAAAATTTTGAGAGTTTTATGTTCTATTTTAAACCTTATATTTTGGTTTAACCCCTTAATTAAACTATTTTAGCATTAATTGTGGTTACATATTTTTCACTCTTATAAGGTTATAATTTTACATATAAGGTAACTATTGACTCATAAGTGGATAATAGATGAAATTTTAGACCATATGATTTATGTTTTTTCTTTATTTAATAATTTAATTATTTTTAAATTATTTAATAATATATTATTTTCATAAAATATCATTATTGTCAATTTTGACACTATTCATTACATTGACTTTAATAACATTAAAAAAATATTTTTGAATTCAAAAAAATTATTTTAATACATCTCAAACATGTAATTATATTATATAAAATACTTGGATCACCTTACATATCACAAATTATAATACATTTAATATTTTAAATATCATTTTTTTTATTTTTTTCATTAATTGAATAATTATGACATCATCATTGTGTAAGCATTTAAAGTAATTATATAATTCCTAGAAAATTTAAAAAAACTAAAATAATTAATATAATTTCATTATTCATGAAATTAATATTAATATTCATTCATAACTAATTTTTCACTATTTGAACATATAAATGATATTTAAAACTAAGAGAGTGATGATTTGTCACTTCCGTTAGTTTAAATAATATATAAGTCATTTTCCTAGAAACGATTCCATTAAGAAACTCATTTTATAACCTTGTGAGTTTATATTAAAATTTAATCCATCTATTGATAATTATAATGAATATTTATTACCTCATCACTAAGTTTTAACTGAGATTAACATGATTTTCCCTTTACCTAGGTAACAAATTATACCATTGTTACTATTCATATTTGACCAAATATAAAAGGGATTAATTACAAAATTTGAACCTATATATTATATATATTTAATCTAGTTTATCTAATTTAATACTTATAAATGGATGAAATTAATTTTAATGTAAGTGTGAAAAATGTGAGAAAAACATCTTTTTAGAAAAAAAATATATTTTTAATCCTAGAATTGGATTTATTTTAATCCTCTTCTTATAAAAATATTTTTTGAATGTATAAAACATTTGATAAACTAAATAATATTTAAATTCATTAAAATAATTCACCAATAAGGATTAATTAAATATATAAAATTCATTTTATGCATAAAACACTTTTCTCAAAAAATTCACTTTTATTTTAAAATAATTTTTTTTTGTAATACCAATCATGAATTTAATTTATAAATGTATAAACCATATATTTTTTATAATTTATTTTTTGCTATTCATACTTTCTAATCTAGTGGCTGGGTGATAATGGATGGGAAATATTTTAATAAAGTTATGTGGTTCATTTAAACTCATTGTTGCGTGCAATGCAAGCTATGAAAGAAATTAAATTATTTAATGAAAAATATTTCATAAAAATATCATGTAATTACACTCCTTATTTTCATAAAACAAATTATTATTAATGGAAAATCAAGATTAAAATTCAAATTGAGATTATCTGATTTAATATTTGGATTTAAATTGTAGAAAAATATGAAATGCCCAAAACTGTAAGAAAAAAATGGAATGCCACTGTAAAAGACAACAATGATTCAAATTATAAAGAAATGAATGCTTTATAACATTATTTAAAAGAAGAATAATTTAATAAAATTTATACTTTTTAATGATTTTGAAATATTGGATACAATGGATTTTCTCATGAAAGAACATCGAATGTAAAAGAAACAAATGTAAATACTTATATTATTAAATATAATACTTTTAAGATGGAACATAATAAATATATTTTTTATATGTATATCGGGTTTAGTGAGATAGTAAATGAAATGGATGAACTTGGAAATAAAATTAATAAAAAATAATAAGTGATGCTTTAATTAATGTGTATACCTGATATATGGAGAGGAAGTTCAGTTTCCATATACGAACCTTACCGAACCAGCACAGTACTAGTAAAAGAAATTATTGAAAACATCATGATTTAACAGGATATGTTACAAGTAAAAAAGAGGAAGGATAAGAACCCAAGGGAAATTTAGTATCCTTTAATACTTCTGGCTCAAATATAAAAGAAATTATCCTAGATTTTTGTTCAAGTGATGAAGATTTACTCTCTGATAATGATGAGGAAATTTATCACCTAACTAGACGATTCAAGAAATTATATAGAAAAAATTAATTCATTAAGAAATATAATTACATATGTAATTATGAAAATAAGTGAAATTGGAGAAAAATAGAAAAAAATTATTTTAATAACGAAGTGACCATCTATGAATGTAAAATAAAAGGAAACAATAAAGATGAATTCCCTAAGTTAAAATATAATAAAAAGTATAAGGATAATGGTACAAGGTATAAAAGTCTATAAAAGCCACCAAGAGTTCCTATGAGTATAGATTAACAAAAAATGACATGATTAAAGAATATATAAATGATAAATCTGACATATTTTAATGAAAAATGCATATTTGGTTTCAATTATGTTTCCTAAATCACTTCAATGTTTTTTAATATCTCAGAGAAAAATAATGATGAAAAAATGTATAGTGATGATTTATTTGAATGTTGTAATATACTGGAAGAGATATTTAGTGAATGTAAATATATATAGAAATGATTAAAGAGGAATAAAGTGTTTTATTCTCACTTTAAAACTAATATTACTATATAAATGGAAAATAATGCTCAACTGTTATTAGATAAAAAATAGATTAAAATGTCTGATGAGAAATTAAAGAAGGATATTGAATGATTTATTGATGGTTGAAAAACATAAACAATGATTCTTTGAAAACAAACTACTCTAAATTATAGTACTATAACTTTTTATCAACCTAGAAATTGAATAATTTATAAGAAAATTTTTTTTCCTAGTTCTAGTTCTGAAAATTCTATTAATAATTTTTATTATTCTAGACTCAAATATATTTTTATTTCTAAATGATTAAAATATATTTATAGTAAACCAATCATAAAAACATAGTATTTATAAGTCTCTTACTAATAACATTTTTGGACCCAATAATATATGGGTACCAAAATCATTTCTCTTTTAAAATTTTTACTATTGGAATCCTTCTTAAAGAGTACCAGTAATCACTTATAGTATCTGGATAATGCATATTATAGACACATGACTATGGATTACTCATGTTTAAAGAACCTTATCAAATCTAAAAGAGGACATGTTTCTTTTGGTGATAACTCCAAAGGAAAAAGAATTGGACTCGGTTATATCAGTAACTCTAGTACTATTTTAATTTATAAATTGTTATTTGTATATAGATTAAAATAAACTTTTATCAGAACCTCACAGTTTATTGATGATGGTTACCATGTAATGTTTGAAAATAATTCTTGTAATGTATTTCATTCCAAATATTCTTTAATTTTTACTGCTTTACAATATGATAATGTTTATGCTATTAATTTAAATTCAATATTTTCTCAGAAAATTCCATGTTTAAGCTCCTTTAACAAAGATTTTCATATTTTTTATAAGATATTGGTCCATTTAAACAAACACTATATTAAAATCTAAATATTAAAGTATTAATCAAGGATCCACACAAACTATAATTTCTAAAATACAAAGTCTTTAATCCCAATGAAAAGTGCAATCAACCCAAAATATCTTTACAATAAATGAAAGAAGTGTCAACTTCTCAACCCCTAGTGTTAGATGATATTGATTTTTTTAGACCTACTGGTTTGATTAGTTATGTAGGAAAAGATTATTCCTTTGTTATAGTGGATACTTATTTAAGATATACATGGGTTTTTCCAATTCTCATAAAATTTAAGCTCTTTCCTATTTCTCGGAATATGCTAAATCTATAAATAAATATAGAGGATATAGAATTAAATCTTTAAGAATTAATCATGTTCAATATTTTTAAAATCAATATTTTGAATCTATATGTTCGAAAAATTCCTATATTCATAACATTATTATTCTATGACCTCGTAGTTGAATAGTGTAGTATAATTTGAAAATAAATCTCTTTTTGAAATTTATGGGACTATTCTCAATGATTATGATTTACCTATTTATTTTTGGGTAGATTCAATGAATACAACTTACTATATTATTAATAAAGTTATAATTAGGAAACTTTTAAATAAGAACTCATATGATTTACGGAATGTTATAAAACTAAAATTTATTAACTTTAGACTTTTTGGATGTAAAGACATTATACTCGATATAAAGGATAATTTAGAAAACAATTTATAAAAAATTGATGAAATAATTTTCCTTTTATATTCAACATCCATTAAATCATATAGGGTTCTTAATAAAAGGATAAAGATTGTGGAATACTTTTTACAACTCATGTTTAATAAGACAGATCCACATGAGTCTATGACCCCTTTAGAAAATCTTGACGATGACATTTATAATTTAGATATGAATGCAATATCTAGTGATAATTCACTCAATCCTATAAAAATATCACATTTCTGAGGAATAGTTGGAACCTAAACCTGTACAAGAAAATGAAGTATCAAACACTTCCCTTCCTAGTGATTTTAGGACTCATAGATATTGTCCTTTAGAATTTGTAGTATGAGACCTATATAGAGGAATAATAACTAGATATTTTTAAATAAATATATTTGAAAATAAAAATTTCAAGTCATAGATTTAACATAATAACATCGCACAAGAAATACATTATGGGTGTTCGGTAGTAGAAAAGTAAGAAGATCTAAAACATTTTGAAAGAAATAGAGTCTAATAACTAGTTAAAATAAACAAGTACTACCTGACCATTGGCCCTGAATTGGTGTTTTGGAATAAAGTATAAGATTTAGGAACTATAATTAGAAATAAATATATAGTGGTTTCATAAGAATATATTTGTGAATAAGTTATTTACTATGAAGAAACCATCTCACCAGTATCTAGAGCTAAGCCTCTAAAAATTTTGATTTACTATGAAAAAAAAAATCGATTTAAAATTATATCGAATGGATTTCAAGAGTTAATTATTGTATGGTTATATAGTTGAGGATTTTTTAGAACAACCCTCATGATTTTAAAACTCTCACTATTCCAATCATGTTTTTAAATTAAAAAACACTTTATATTGTTTGAAACAAGCTCCAATATATTGGTATGATAGGTTGAGTTCATTTTTTATTTCAAAAGTTTTTACTAAAGTAATAATAGAACCCAAATTGTTTATTAAAATAATTCAAAACTATAATTTCATAATAAAAATTTATGATGATGATATTATTTTTGGATCTTCAATAAATTATTTTTGTACAAAATTTTTAAAAATGATGAAAAATGAATTTTAAATGAGTTTAATGGGTGATCATAAATTATTTCTTAGATTTTAAATCATTTAAAATAAGTATGAAATTATTTTAAATATATATATATATATTTATTTAAGAACTTTTAAAAAAATTTGGTATGGGTAGTAATAAAGTTAGTGATACTCCCATGAGTACAAGATATAAATTACTTCATTATGAAACTGGTAAACCAATTGATCAATCCACTTATAGATGTATGATTGGAAGTCTATTATACTTAACTTGTAGCTGACTAGATATAATGTTTACTGGGTGTATTTTCCCTCATTTTCAATCAAATCCAAAAGAATTATATTTTATTACTTTGAAAATGATTTTCAAATACCTTAATAGTACACCCAACATAGGATTATTTTATTCAAAAGGTTATGAATTTAGCTTAGTTAATTATTCAGATGTAGATCTTGGTGATTTTATAGTGGATTAAAAAAAGTAACCATTGGAATATGTGAATTCTTGAACAAGTCACTAGATTTATGGTGTACTAAAAAATAGTACATTATTTCATTATCCACTTCTAAAGATAAGTAAATATATACACATAGTTTCTATGAATATATTTTATGGATGAAACACACTTTTCTATAATATGGATATCAATTTTAACAAGTCCCTATAAATTGTGATAATACATGTGATATTAACATTTCCATGAATCCTATGTTTCATCCAAGGAAAAATTATATTAATATAATACATCACTTTTTGATAGACTATTTTCAAAAGGGTGATATAACTATTGACTTCATTGTAATATAAAATCAACATGGAGACATATTTAAAAAATTGTTTAATTTTTAATGAATGATATATATCAAACATGAAATTGGAATGAAAAATTTTGTTGAAGTCTTGTATTTTCTAGTTTACATTGTTTTTTGTATAGACAAATCAAAAAAATAATACACTTTTTAGGATATACCATTATATGATTTATAGTTTCATGATCTAAAATTGTGTTATCTACCATTTGATGATCTCTTATTATATAGTCTACCATTATGTGATCTACCATGGTGTGCTACCATTGGCATGATATCTTTCAGTTGCTACCATTAAAAACTCTATCAACTCAATTTATTTTAATTAAGATTATTATTTATCTCAAATTTTTATTATCAATTTTTATTCTTTATTTAAATTATAATTCTAAAATTCCAAAATGATAAAATTACCTAGTTTCGAGAATTAAATTATAATTGTATCTAATGTGTACCCCTTAAAACCTTTCTCTATCTATCTTTATCTGTGACCCTCTTCCATTGACCTCCAACCGTAAAATTCATTTGAAAATGGTGATATTGAAGTGTCCTAGTGTTTTTCTTAATGATTCAGGTACTACTAAGATATAAAAAGGTTAATCAAAACTACTCATTGAACTAAGGAACCCCTAGCTTGTATATTTCGTATTAGTTAATGAAAATGAATTTGAAGCTACTTGTTTTTCTTCAAGAAAGTTGCTCATGTGGAAGGTGATCCAAGAATAGGGATGGAAAGAATGATTTTTGAGTAATTATATTCCATTCTATTCTATTTTGGTTCATTATTTATATCTACATACCAAGTATCACTTTCAGAAAAAGAAATATTTTATCAAAATAGTGTTGGATGTATAAAATCTTGTGTTATCTTCGAAGTAATTTCATAAATGTATAAATGATACTCATAAATGAATTAATGAGTATTATCAAGATTTATTTCTAATAGACCATGGTAACTTCTTGATTGAGGATATTTTTATTGATTTTAATATGAATGAAACATTAAAAATTCATGTTGTTGTTAACTTAGATAGAGAATGTCACTTTATTTTCAAGTTAATTCAACACATGTTGTGTCCCAAGAATTGGGACTTCGTCAAAAGGAGGTATCAATACATAATATTTTTATTTATTATGAAAAGAGAATACAATATTTATATATATATATATATATCTAATTTTTCACATGATAGAGTTGTGGAATACCTCCTCGAGATCAAACTCCCTTGCCTATCCTAAGATAATATCATCCCTTTTAAGAGAAATTGGCCTTGTTCCTAGAGGAGAGGAAAATTTAATAAAGTGTAATTGTTTTTACTTCTTCAATTCACTTGTAAGATAATAAAAGTCAACTTAAACTAATGATTGAAAATATTGGTAGTGGATAATGATAAAGTTATTTATAAATTCAATCTAGTTGAGAACCCTTTTAGAATAATAGAATTTTTTGACCCTTTCCTAGAGTTAGATGAGGTTATGGAATATTCTTTTGATGACGAAGGTAAGGTTTTTTCTAGAGCTAAAGTTGATGAAAATGAATAAGGAGATGAATTAGGAGAGTTTGTACCTATTTATTGGAATAGGGGTTGGTCCTGATATTGTAAAAAGTTCCAATTCATCTTGTTGACACCCTAGTCCGCCCCTATCTCTCTTCATACTAATGAAAGTATGTTAGAAGAAGAAGTTGATACAGAATAAAATAAACTCTCAAATAGTTCTAAATTTGATAGATCAAGTTTAGAGTTTCCATAGGTTGTGGTTTTATTATCTGATGATTCAGAGTGTGATGTTGATTATAGAGATAATGATGAATAGTAAAATACCTATTAGATTGTCACTAAGTCTAATAGGCCTAACAGTGGAGAGTGGTAGGAAACATCCCCTTATGCTTCAGAAAATCTATAATATATTAATATATATGAACTAGGAGATTAATTTTTAAATATTATAGAATCCATATTGTTCCAATTTCTTATGACATATATGATTTTGATGCACCAACCAAGGGGGAGAAGTTCCCGGGATATTCTATTATTGTCTTGGATTATTCTTTCTTAAATGATAATGATGTTGGTGATGATGATGATTAGGGAAGCCCAACAAAGCATGGTGTACCTTCCATCTTGGTTGATTTAATAGATCCTAATGGATATTTAGTAGGGATGTTTTATTAGGTACAGATTTTAAAATCTTTCCCTTCTTATGTGCATGATGTGTAAGTTGGTCGTGAGGCAATTTTTTTCATAGTCAGGAGAGGACTTTGACTCCACCTCCTGATCTTCCTCAAACCACCCACAACAGTTATGTTGATATTAATAATTTTAGGGTACATCTTTTATTAGGAATACATGGGATGATAATATATTTTCACTTGAAGGATAAAAAATTTAGTGAGGATGATATTTCATTGATATTATCCTTTTTAGAGGATAAAATCCAATCTAAATATCTCCTCAAAATATAAAATATGGAAATATAAAAAAATGATTTAGTTAAATAGATGATTTCCATTGGTTCAATATAGAAGGATATAAGACCCATTCTGACTCTGATATATTTAGATTTATAGGATTATATAGACACTTTTTTCTATTGTAAGAGCTTCTTTTTCCAGAGCTCTACATCCCTCTACACCTGTTTCTATTGATTCTGAGTAGATTAGATATGTTTTCAGACAATAGCTACAATATATGTTGGGTTATTTCTCTAAATTTCTCAATAATAAGATTCAAAAACTAAAATTTCATTGTGATAAAATTTATATGCAGGTTATATAGTTCATGAATGAGGCTATTTGTGATATAGAAATTATCACTAATGCTATCGTGAACTATCTTTTTAGTATTTTAACCAAACATGATATAAATTATCATTTTAAGTTCATAGATGAATATATGAGGATGAATTTAATTACCAAGAACTTAAAGGATAAATTTAATCATATGAAGACATTATCCTCTATTCTCAAGTTTATTATCAATGAAAAGAAGGACTTTTGCAAGGCTCTGGATCATAGTGATAGGTTGATCACTCAGTTTGGTTAATTGATGGAACCATTTCCCTACACCACAAGTACTATTTTAATTGCACCTTAATCCACACATATAGCCACCTCCCTTTATTTACCCATATCAGCACCCTTGAAGACCACTTCTATAGCAGTTAGTCCTTATATACTTACACCTATGGAATCTGTTAGATATCTCAATCCTATTGTCTTCTAGCCTCCGTCACCTCTTCCAAATTCAATATCTACTCCTCCTATTACAGAAAATGTAATGATCTAGTGGATCCTTATTAAACCCATGTTGATGAAACATATTCATAATATGATTAGTATTTGGTAAGGATTGTATTGTGTGATTTCCCTTTCCTAAAATACCAAGTTTATTTTAATGTTTATTTTCAGTCCTCTTTTTATTGATTAATTTGTGATTTGTTTATTATAATTTTTTATTATATATTTTTATAGTCCCAATAGGGGGATAATGAGTTCAAGGAATCTATATGACTTATATGCATTATATATATGGAATTTTACCTTTAGGAATATTTTTTTCACTTTATTCATCTGTTAAAGTTTTTATGATGATTATGATTCTATGTTTTATGAGCATCAAAACGGGGTATATTTTTTGATTAGTACAAGAATATCCTTATTTTAATGATCTCAAAACATTTTTATTATTTTTCTAATGAGTTTCACATCACGACCCAAACCTACCAGTATCGATCTAAAACTACCCCAAGCCTGCCTCCATAGGTCAGGGGCTGGCGACAAGCACTGAAGGAGTGACAATCTCAGGGAGGCCTTTGCCTAAGAAACTGTAAACACACACGTAGCTAACTTAATGAAAAAGTGAAGAGTAAAAAAGGAAACAAAAGGAAAAACAACTATTACCCAACCACATCCATGCATAAACCTCTAAATAAATAAAAGTAAAGTGCTGACAAGATACAGAACAGAAAAGAAAAGGTAAAAACACAGGCTCAACCTGAAAGGTGCCACAACCCGGCAACAGGTAAACGAAAGTAAACAGCTGGTGAGTCTCACACCTAAAAATCCTAATACGTCCACTTAACACATCTCAAGATCTTGTGTCTTCTACACTCATCTATAGTTTCTATCAACCTGTTCATCATCTACAAGGGCACACCAAGTGCGGGAAAAGACCAAACAGGGGTGAGTATAAGGATACTCAGTAGGATGCCCTGAAAGCTCAAGGGAGAAATAAAGGAGGTACTAAAATGGTGAGAATTAGACAGAACAAAGAACAGTGTATCAGTACAATAGAGAGAGTGTAGCTCAATCCAACAAAGAAAGGAAGTAGACTCATCCCAACCAAGAGGAGAAAGACGTAGAAATCACGTGGCATACCTTGAGTGACTTCGCCCCTCCTAGAGGGAGAGTAACTAAACCCAAGAAGTGGGAACAAAAGTAGGGTGTATATATATATATTCTCAACAAGAAACCCAAATGAGTACGTAAGGGGATATCCATCTCCAAGCTCAACCTAGGATAAGTCACCAACGGTTGTAAGGGTATCCATCACCGATGCCCAATAGTCCCGCATGTCAAAGATGCCTCATCGCTAAACCATACCACCAAAAGTCCCACTAAACACGGAGAAAAAGCCACTGACTAGCCTCTTCGAAAGGGGATGAGTCTGAAAGAAGTCGTCGGGTGACCCACTACCCAGCCCTATTGGAGGGTAAACCCTAGAAGTGCGTCGGGTGACCCACTTCCCATCCCTACTGGAGGGTAAACCTTAAAGGGTCGTCGGGTGACCCACTGCCTGAAGGTTCCGGGCGCAGCGGGAGTGCGTGGGTGGATGTGACCACTTGGATTTTTTTCATTACCAATGATTAATCCAGGATCAATACAATGATAAACGCCAGTCTCCATGGATTGATTCATAGAAATAGACAAAGAAGAAGAAAATTCTCAGAACCCCAAAATTGGATCGTCAGAGGTTGATTATAATTAATCTAATTAATTGACAAGAATTACCTTTTGGGTTTTATTTCTTTATTGATATTCTTGATAATGTTCAGATGTGATTCAACATTGCGTCACAGAATCCAAGTGTATACTTCCTCTAGTGGTGATCCACATGTGCACCTCGTATCTCTAGACGTCGCCAAAGGAGTCTCTGGGTGCTAGCGTGGAGAAAACTTTGCTTGAGTTGTCCTCCTTATATCATCTTGATCTGATAGAAATGGATCTCTCTCGGTCTTCATGGCATTCTTGGAGGAAGAGGTTCTTTCGGCCTTGAAATAATTCTATAGAAGTGTTGTGCACAATGATTCTCTTGTTAGGAAAAGAGTTGGGGTTGTGAGGATATTTATAATCGGGTTTGAGGTTGTAGAGTTATGACAATAAATAAACGCGTTACACATTTTATTTCTTTCATTCACTCTTATTGAAAACCCCATGTCGAATATTTAATTCCTTAACATGTATCCATGCTAATTATAATAAATATCATTGAATAAAATAGTATTATATCCTCAAAATCCCAATTGTAAAAACTACACGACGTGTAATAATAAATACATGATGTTTACTTTTTTTCCTTGAAAACTGCATGGAATGTAAATAAAATGTACACGGAGTGTATATCTTGTTTTCATTTGTTCATTTCTTTTACAAAATAAAAACTACACAGCGTGTACATTTAATAATACACGGCATGTACTTGTTTTCAAAATAAAACTACACGGCATGTAATCAGTAATACATAGCTTGTACTTGTTTTCATTTTATTCTTCATCCAACATTAAAAAGATTTAGGCTTCCTTGAATAATTATTAAACCATGTATGGGAATAATCTTTATTCTACTTGAGATACTTGAATACACTTAGTGTGTGACCCTCTAGGTCTCTTTCTCGTTGGCATTAGGTGGGCTTGCCTAAAGTCCAAGATTACTGTCTAACAACGGTTGAAGGCACCCAAGAGAAAGAAGTTGATGTTGCATTGACATATCACCTCATACAAACACTTACTATGTAATTTAATCCCTTTGTCTTAGTATCTCATCAAGCAGGTTTCATGGCAGTGTCAGAAACCTATATGCTTGATCTGTCATTCTTTGAATTCCAGAAATAAACTCATCTTGTCACCATGGCCATGGAATTTGTTCGACAGTTCTATTTCAATCAAAGGGCCCAAGATATCTACTTCCATAAATATGGAAGGGAAAATCCTTCCTCAACTTATCCATTAACAACATGTCATTCGTGATGCGCCTGACGTACCCTAATTCCTGCCAACTTTCTTCATGACAGTTTTTGTCGGCAAATATAAGTGTGCAAGTCATGACATGATTTAATGATAATCTTCCAGTCTAAGGACCATTACACATGCTCGCAGATAGTAATATCTGATGACACTAAAACATGTGTAATTACTACTAGCGGGTCTGTTCTCATAATCTCTCATCTTGGAGATTACCAAGTGCGAACTCCATGAGAGAGAGTCTCGTCTTCTTACGAGTACTCACACATAATGGTCTCTATACTATGTGTTTTATCATAGTATTTCATCCAACCGTAGAACTTTATTTGAGAATATTTGTTATAAAATTTCAGGGTCCTCATCATAGCAGGGATCTGCCATGACCTTATTAATGCAACAAATATTCCAGGACATTATTATATTATAGTTATGCAGAAAAATGAACAATATATAATAAGTGAAAATTCAGGTAATAAAATTACAAAATAGTGGGTTCTCAGGACACCAACCCTTAAAAAATCTC
Organism: Viscum album; assembly: GCA_963277665.1. Taxonomy (NCBI): domain Eukaryota; kingdom Viridiplantae; phylum Streptophyta; class Magnoliopsida; order Santalales; family Viscaceae; genus Viscum; species Viscum album. Next base: position 506,920,163 of record OY728130.1, read on the forward strand.
ACTTGGACTAGAGCCAACTGCCTATGACTTTTAGTCCTCTAGACCTCACATGATGATATTGTTTCTACTGAGTCAAGGATTTAGTCAAGGGGTCTTCCACATTGTCTTTCATGGAAATAATGCTCAATGAAACTTCACCTCTCTGAGAAAAATCCCTCAAGAGATGATACTTTATAAGTATGTGCTTTGTCCACTGATGTGACCTTGTCTCTTTCGCAAGTGCCACCACTGCTGTATTATCATAATAGATTGTGATAGGATCTTTACTACTAGGTACTATATCTAGATCTTGGATAAAGCTTCACATCCATACTACTTCTTTAGCTGCCTCAGAAGCTGCGATATACTCAGACTCCATTGTAGAATCTACCACCACACTTTTCTTTGAGCTCTTTAATCTCACTGAACCTCCATTTAAACTGAAGATATAACCAGTATGCAACTTCATTTCATCTTGATCAGTCTGGAAACTAGAATCTACATGTCCTCTGATGAATAGTTTCTCATCTCCTCCATAAACCAGGAACATATCCTTAGTACGCCTTAGATACTTAATGATATTCTTGACTACCATCCAATGGTGGTCTCTTAGATCATCTTGATATCTTTCTACTACACTTAATGTATAAGAAAAATCTATCCTTGTACATATCATAGAATACATGACTGACCCAATTGCGGATGTGTAAGGGATCCTTGCCATTTTCTTTCTTTCCTCATGTGTCTGAGGACACATTTTCTTGGAAAGATGAATGGCATGTGACAATGGAAACAATCCCCTTATAAGGCCCCAGCCTTAAACCTTACTTAATATTGAGTTATTACAAGATTACACATTGAGGATCTTTTCAGGTTTAGAGTTTTAGAGAATTAGATCATAAAACTTGCATTACATTCCACATATAAACAAAGTGGTTACATAAAGATATTATTCTTCTTTCCCATCAATGGAAACATATTTAAAATAAAACATGGATTCTTTCTTGACACTTCCTTGACACTATCATCATATCATGTACCTTTCCCTTGACCTGTGAAAAAAATTTCAAAAAAACATGGGATAATCATAAAAAGCTCAGTAAGGGATATAAAAATATGGAAAGGAAACATGGGTACATATATACATAAGAACGAAATCATACTTTACCCATAAAACATAATTACTTTAACATACCTCATCAAATCATGAATAAATCATAGAAATCATAATACATAAAGGTAACTTGAGGCATTCATAACATTCTTACGTAGGGAGTAACCCTCTTGGTTACGTTTGGAATACCCATCACAGTATATTCACTAAATCTCTTCGGAGAAACCTTAACGTTACACTCCTTCGTGTTACCCAATACATTGGAGAGCTATATTGGGCTCACCCACCCTTAGTTTATCACAGAACCACCCATCTTCATAACAATGCCCAAGAACCTCAACATAATCGTATCACATAAAACATGCATAAAGGAAACATAACATTTCCACCTTTCAATCACAAGATATCAATACAACACATTGATATAAAAACATTATGAAAACCATTTTCAATACCAAAATAAAATAAAATTAAAACATGGTTTTTATTTTTCTTTTAAAAAGAAGGTATGGCTTGTAGAGGAAGCCAAAACTCAAATAACGGTCATGGCGGCGGAGAAGTCGTTGTCGCCACATACGTACGACAAAAACATTCCCTTTTGTCGTTTAGTAAAACGCTTCATTAAAAATATTCCTTTTGGATAAACATAAAATTCAAAGGGGTTTATACACCGTATAAAAGAAGGTTGTGTATAAAACAAAATATGCCTCAATGAAAGGAGATTGAGATGAATTCCCATACCTCGGGTCCGACTTGACTCGGTCTTTCTTTAATCTCCTGAATAATAAACTTTAGTTAATTTCTACTTGTTTAAGAACCTTTTTCAAGTTCATTATTCCTTTTATATCACTTATTTTCATTTCATGAACACTATGTAATTATTTAAATTAATAACAGTCGTTTTAACGATCATTGGTACTTGAGTCAAAAATAAAACCTTTATAATTACATTTTGTTCATGTATCCATTATATCCATAATTATAATAATTATGTATATATCATATATATCCAGTATATACATGCATTTATAATATTACATAATCATTTAGAGGTAAGAAATGAAATGCACCGTTCATGGAGACGGTAAGTCGTACGTACGCATGAACGCTACTTTCATTTCTATTTCGTATTTTATAGAATGGAATCATAATGATATAAAGGTATATTATAATTCCAGTATAATATCATATATGTTATCATAGTTCCATCCTTTATACGTCCCACATATGGTATTTAACTAATCAAATCACTTTGAGGGGCGGTAGTCCGCACTTCCTTAAATGAAGATATCGCGTTTACCCATAATGGAATCCATAAAGGTATGCCCAAAATGAAAAATACATAAGCTTAAGTAAAACATAAACATATTATATATCATATATAAATATAGTGACATCTTAATGGACACCTTTGAAGGTGTTAAAAGAATGTTGAACAATCATCGTTTCGGGAGGCATAAATTCACCATCCACGAAAACAGTATGTCCTTTAACCAATAGATGTAGGTGTGTGTAATTGTAGCTCAAATCCTTCTTATAACAACATCCTAATATATTTAAGATACTGGAGTTGTTACAAAAGATATGAATAAAAATAGTCTAGTGGGTTGGAGAAGCAAAATAAAACAAAAGGACTCAAGTGAAGACATTACCTTAAAATCGGGTAACTCCCTTTGGTTTGAACTCAAAGGCTTCCTTGGGAAGACTTATACCCAAAGTGAGGCATCAATGAGTAATAGAGGGAAGTGGAGAGACAAAATGGGTAGGAGTTGGACGAGACAAAGGCTTTGAAAGTGTGGGTAAGGAGGTAGAGGTGGGGGCCTTTTATAAGAGGAGAGGAGGGGCACTTTTGGAAGGTAAAGAAAAGTCACTTTATTTTAAAATGGTATTCGGATTTAAGAGGTCCCACATTGATGTGTTTCGAGGATAAGGTGATAAGGGTTAGAAATCCACCCATCCAATAGGTTTTTTCCATGTGTAGGTCTTATATTTTACATTATCATTCCATTTTATTTAAATCGTTAAATAATGAGGTCATTGTTGCATCATCATAATGTCATAAATAATTTAATTTATTTAAAGTCTAAAAATTATAAAAAAATACTATGATGTAGGAAATCTTTTTAGATTTCCAATTACTATTTATAATAAAAAATCTGATCTTTATAACCCCATGTAAAAATTATTTTAGTAAAACATCTCATGTTTGTGTCATTTTTACTTTTACATTAAATAAAAAGTTATTTATGTCATTTCCCAACCAAAGTTGCTCCATGGGGTCCCCAAGTTGACCCATGGATTGTCTTGGTCGGCCATGACACATCCAATGAGGGTAGGACATGTGTCAAACACATCTCATTTTATTAAAGCATTATTTTTACCTTAAACTACACTAATTACCTCTAATCGTGATTAAGAACTTAAGAGTTACTATTCACCAAAAAATTATTTTAATCTCATTGAAACACATTTTACTTCTTAATGACAACCATGTATGTCGGATTTTTGAAATTCAAAACATAGAAGTGGTAAAATTTCATTTAAATGAAAAATCAGTTTTTATAAGTACCACTTAGTGGTTTCACTATTCATCAAAAATTGAAGTTTTTCAGAAAAATACCAAAAATTCACCCTAAGATATATTTGATATTTATAATGAAGTCTATTTTATAAAATTCAAAACATATAAGTCACATTAATTAATTTAATAATTAATTCCCGCTGTCATGACAAATAGCGTGTTTTTATGAAACAATAAGTATCAAAAGATTGACACCAGTTTAAGTCCAATTTCAAAGTGAAATTGATTCCAATGACCACCATTGGATTAAATGGTAAAAATATATTCTAATTTCACTTCAAAACCAATTCAAAATACAATCTAATCATGTAAATAAATTATATTAAAAATCATTTTTGATGTAAAATGTAGTATTTTTCACTATTCATTAAAAAATGAACATTGTCTGAAAAATACCAAAAATTTACACAAAGTAAATTTTGATGTCCCAATCATAAATAATAAGTTTATTTTGGAAAACATAGATTATAAAATTGTCAAAAGATAGATTTAAAAATGGTTTTCCATCAAAAGGCGGTAAAACAATCTTTTAAAAATATTAGTGTATTCCATGCTTAAGATTGGATTTATTTTCATTTTAAGCCTCTAAAAAACTATCTAATTCATTAATATACATAGATAAAAATATATATTACTCATTAATTACTTGGGATGTTACATCCTTCCCCCCTTTTGAAAATTGCATCCCCGCAATTTATTTACTTATCGAATAAATGGGGGTACTTATCCCTCATTGCATTTTTAGATTCCCATGTTGCCTATTCCATCATGTGGTTTTTCCACAAAACCTTTACCTGATTAATCACCTTACTTCGTAACACTTGCTCCCTATGGTCAAGAATATGGACCGGTTGTTCCTCATAAGATAGGTTCTCTTCCAGCTGAACTACCTCTGGATTCAAAACATGAGATGGATCTGGCATGTACTTTCTCAGCATTGAAACATGAAAAACATTGTGTACCTGAGATAAACTCGGAGGTAAAGCCACTCGGTATGCAACTGATCCAACTCTCTCCAGAATTTCATATGGTCCAATGAACCTTGGACTCAGCTTTCCTTTCTTACCAAATCGTATCACACTTTTCCATGGAGAAACCTTGAGAAAAACATGATCACCTACCTCAAAAGATAGATCCTTCCTCCTATTGTCCGCATAACTCTTCTGCCTACTCTGAGCTGTTCTCATATGTTTCTGTATCAGCTGAACTTTTTCTACCAACTCTTCTACCAATTCTGGTCCCATCAACTTCCTTTCACCCACTTCATCCCAGAAAGCTGGAGTTCGACACTGCTTCCCATATAATGCCTGAAATGGTTCCATCTGTATACTAGAATGAAAACTATTATTATATGAAAATTCAACCAAAGAAAGATGTTGGTCCCAACTTCCCTGATAATCCATCGAACAAGCTCGTAGTATATCCTCCAAGGTCTGAATTCTTCGTTCTGACTGCCCATCAGATTGAGGATGAAAAGTTGTACTAAAATTTAATTCAGTACCCAACGACTTCTGAAGGCCTTTACAAAAGTTAGAAGTGAACCTAGGATCACGGTTAGATACAATGGAGAGAGGAACTCCATGTAATCAGACTATCTCTTTAAGATACAAACAGGAAAGTTGATCTAGGGAAAAATTATCTCGTATAGCAAGGAAATGAGCAGATTTGGTCAAGCGATCAACAATAACCTAGATTGGATTATTACCTTGAGATGTCTTCGGTAATCCCACAACAAAGTCCATGGATATATTCTCCCATTTCCACTCTGGCACTGGTAAAGGCTGAAGCATCCCTTTCGGTAACTGCCGCTCTGCTTTAACCTGTTGACATGTCAAACACTTCACAATAAAATCAGCAATATCTCTTTTCATTCCATCCCACTAGTAATACTCCCGAAGATCTCTATACATCTTAGTACTGCCTGGATGAACTGAAAATGGAGAACTATGAGCTTCACATAACAACTCTCTCTTCAACTGTGAATCACAAGGCACACACAATCTCTTCCCAAATCTCAAAACTCAATCATTATCAATGTTGAATTCAGGCAAATTACCCTTCTGAACCAGCTCTACATTTTTCTGCAACTCACTGTCTTGCTTCTGTACTTGCTTGATTCTGTCTGATAGAGATGATCTCACTGATACCTGAAACAAAACAGAAGAACATCCTGCACCAACGACTTCTATGCCAAATTTCATCAAATCCTTAACCAAAGGATCACGTTCCAAATGCAACATTGCTAATGAAGCATTACTTTTTCGACTCAAATCATCAGCCACTTTATTTTCTTTTCTCGGATGGTAATGAATTGTACAATCATAATACTTGATTAATTCCAGCCATCTCCTTTGTCTCATGTTCAATTCTTTCTAAGTGAATATATACTTTAAACTTTTGTGATGGGTATATATTTCACACTTTACTCCATACAAATGATGCCTCCAAATTTTTAAAGAGAAAACAGTAGCAGCTAATTCCAAATCATGTGTAGGGTAATGTACCTCATGAGTTTTCAACTGACATGAAGCATAAGAAATTACCTGATCATTCTGCATTAGGACACAACCAAGTCCATTCAATGAAGCATCATTGTATATAACAAACTCACCATTCCTGGAAGGTAGTGCCAAAACTGGAGCATTCACCAATCTTCTTTTAAATTCTTGAAAACAATCATCACATTCTTTTGTCTAGATAAACTTAACACCCTTCTGAGTTAGCTTAGTCATTCGACTAGATAACCATGAAAAATTTCTAACAAACCTTCAGTAATAGCCTTCCAAACCAAGGAAGCTATGAATATCAGTTACATTTGTGGGTCTTGGCCAGTCTTCCACAACTTTTGTTTTTGCAGGATCAACAGTTATCCCATCTTTAGAAACAATATGACCAAGGAAAGAAATTTGATGCAACCAAAACTCACACTTGCTGAATTTTTCATACAGTTTATTTTTTTTAAGGTTTGCAAGATAACCCTTAAATGTCTTTCATGCTCCTCTTTACTTTTAGAAAACACCAAAATTTCATCAATGAAAACCACCACAAACTTATCCAAGAACTCATGGAAAATTCTATTCATTAAGTCCATGAATACAGCAGGTAAGTTAGTTAGCTCAAAAGGCATTACTACAAATTCATAATGGCCATATCTTGTACGGAACGCGGTCTTCGGAACATCTTCTTCCTTTACCTTCAGCTGATGGTACCCCGATCTCAAGTCAATATTTGAAAAATACTGAGCTCCCTAGAGCTGATCAAAAAAATCATAGATATGAGGCAAAGGATATTTTTTCTTAACAGTGATGTTATTCAAGGCTCTATAATCAATGCAAAGTCTCATTGAGCCATCTTTCTTTCTAACAAACAAGACAGGACCACCCCATGGTGATGTTCTAGGTCGAATGAAACCTTTCTCTAATAAATCTTTCAATTGCTCCTTCATCTCTAAAAGTTCAATTTGAGCCATTCGATAAGGGGGTTTTGAAATTGGCTTAGCATTAGGAACTAAGTCAACAGTAAACTCAACTTCCCGATCTGGTATTATTCCAGGCAACTCATTAGGAAAAACATCAGGATACTCATTTACCATTGGCACATCATTAATCTGAACAGTTCCTTTATTTTCAACGATGTGTGCAAGGTAACATTCATTTCCTTCTTTTACAAGTTTCTTGGCCTCTTGATAAGTTATCAACAGTAAGGGTTCATTCATGTACACAAACTGAAAGTCTTTCTGAAAAGAAACTTCTTTAGCTCTACAGTCAATCTTAGCATGGTAAATAGAGAGTCAATCCATACCCAGGATAACATCAAACTCTACTAGAGGTAGAACAATAAGGTTTGCAAGTAGGTTCTTTCCACAGATAAGGATAGGAAGATTCTTATAAATTCTTTTTGCCTCAACATTTCCCCCAGGTGTTTTTACCAAAAGTTCAGGAGTCATTTCTTGAGATGGTATTCCCATTTTACTAGAAAAGGTTTCAGAGATGAAAGAATGTGTATACCCCGAATCAAACAACACACTGGCATAATATGAAAAAACAAACAAATTACCTGATACAACTTCATTTGATGACCCAACATTTGCTGAAGTAGTTGCAAAGGATTTCACCACCCCTTTTTGCTTGTAGTCTAACTGCTTCCCATCACCCAAGATCTTTGTCGGACACTTTTTTGCATAGTAACCCATCTCATTGCACTTATAACATTTCACTAACTGTAAATCAAATTTGGTCTTACCATAACCCTGATCTTTTCCAGTTAAATCACGAGCCTTATGTCCCATCTTACCACATCGGTAGCACTTTCTAGAATTCAGAAGACATTCCCCAGCATGCCTTTTGCCACATTTATCACAAACTGGAATCTTAGTTTTCTTATCATCAGACTTTTTTGAAGAATTCTTACCTTTCTCCTGCCACCTCGGTCTCTTATTCTGTTGGTTGTTATAGAACACTTGATCATCGGCAAACTCCATTTCCACCTTCTCAGCACATCAAAAAAGCTTTTCATAAATTTTAAACTCACGAGAAGCTAATGCCCTTCGATATTTTGGCTTTAATCCTGAGTAAAAAACGATTGATTTTACTATCAAGGTCTCGGATAAAATTTGGAGCATACCTTGCCAATCGAGTGAACCTTTCTTCATAGGTAGACACTGAGTATTCCTCTTGGCTCAATTCCAAGAATTGTTTTTCTATCCTAAGTCGAACTGCCTTAGGAAAATACTTCTCAAGAAACATACCTTTGAATTCATCCTAGTCAAGAGCATCAATCTCATCGGTGTCCCTGATATTTTTAACCATAGACCACCACTGATCTGCCTCACCCTCCAAACGGTAAATAGCAAGACTAACCTTTTGATTGTCTGAACACCCCATGACATCGAAAATCTTCTCCAGTGCTTTAATCCACCCTTCAGCTAACACAGGGTCAGATGATCCTCTGAATGATGGGGGATGTTGCCTCATGAAATGTTCCACCACAGACATGTTCCTCTGCGGTTGATCTGGCTGATCTCGTGCATGGATACCACCACCATTTATCGCTTGAGTCAACTATGACATTACTGCAACAAACTGTTCAGTTCCAATTCCAACCATCTCGGGATGCAGATTCGGAAGGTTATTTCCTTCTGTATGCCTTCCTAGCACTTCTTCCCTGTTTCCTCTGCGGAAAACCATTCTGAACAAACATGTCTTAGATGAAGCAACATGGTAATCTTCAAATGCTATATCATTTCAAAAAAATATTTTTGGATAATCATTTAAGAGAATTATAACTCCTAAAGATATCTAAACCAACCTCTGATACAAACTATAAGGCCCCAGCCTTAAACCTTACTTAATCTTGAGTTATTACAAGATTACACATTGAGGATCTTTTCGGGTTTAGAGTTTTAGAGAATTAGATCATAAAACTTGCATTACATTCCACATATAAACAAAGTGTTTACATAAAGATAGTATTCTCCTTTCCCATCAATGGAAACATATTTAAAATAAAACATGGATTCTTTCTTGAAACTTCCTTGACACTATCATCATATCATGTACCTTTCCCTTGACCTGTTAAAAACATTTCAAAAAAACTTGGGATGAGCATAAAAAGCTCAGTAAGGGATATAAAAATATGGAAAGGAAACATGGGTACATATATACATAAGAATGAAATCAAACTTTACCCATAAAACATAATCACTTTAACATACCTCATCAAATCATGAATAAATCATAGAAATCATAAGACATAAAGGTAACTTGAGGCATTCATAACATTCTTACGTAGGGAGTAACCCTCTTGGTTACGTTTGGAATACCCATCACAGTATATTCCCTAAATCTCTTCGGATAAACCTTAACGTTACACTCCTTCGCGTTACCCAATGCATTGGAGAGCTATATCGGGCTCACCCGCCCTCGGTTTATCATGGAACCACCCGTCTTCATAATAATGCCCAAGAACCTCAACATAATCATATCACATAAAACATGCATAAAGGAAACATAACATTTCCACCTTTCAATCACAAGGTATCAATACAACACATTGATATAAAAACATTATGAAAACCATTTTCAATACCAAAATAAAAGAAAATTAAAACATGGTTTTTATTTTTCTTTTAAAAAGAAGGTATGGCTTGTAGAGGAAGCCGAAACTCAAATAACGGTCATGGCGGTGGAAAAGTCGTTGTCGCCGCATACGTACGACAAAAACATTCCCTTTTGTCATTTAGTAAAACGCTTCACAAAAAATATTCCTTTTGGATAAACTTAAAATTCAAAGGGGTTTATACACCGTATAAAAGAAGGTTGTGTATAAAAAAAAATATGCTTCAATGAAAGGAGATTGAGACGAAGTACCATACCTCGGGTCCGACTTGACTCGGTCGTTCTTTAATATCCTGAATAATAAACTTGAGTTAATTTCTACTTGTTTAAGAACCTTTTTCAAGTTCATTATTATTTTTATATCACTTATGTAACGCCCCGAACCCAGCTACCCAGAGTCGGTGCATTACTTCATAACATTGGCATGATCACAAGAAAGATCAAATCTCGAAAGACCGATTGGTTTAGTAGCCTTGGAAACACTAGATATATTCATAAGTCTTACATTACATCATAAAATGAAAAACTACTACAACAACGTATTGTCTCCATAATCCACACTCATATCCCCACATAATATCCCTGCAGGTCATCCATAACTTACTTCTTCACTTCCTGGGAAAAATAAAACATAGAAAAGGGGTGAGCTCAAATGCCCAGTAAGGATAACAATATAGCGGAAACTTTCATAAATAAGAATAAACATTTAAGGCAATGTATAACTAAAACAAAAGCCTTTCAAACTTGAACTTTCAACATAGTATGGCATAAATAAAATGAAATAATGCCATTTACTAATTCACATGGATATTCTACTAATCGAATAATCATATGCAAAATCAATAACCACTTTCATAATGTTGGAATGCATAATGCCAGACTATCATAACCACATAGCCAAGGCCTCGTGCCAAGACTACAAATAAGATTTTGTCAAGGCCTTGTGCCAAGACACTAGTTTGTCTCATGAGACCTACCGATGCATCGAGGAGCTATAGCGGGCTCCACCCGTCACTTATTAAGTCCAATGCATTCCCATATGAAAAGGTTTAAACATAACATAAACATTCGTATTAAAACTAGCATACGAAATGTCAATAATTTCACCATAAACTATGAATGGTATAAAAATAGCACATCCACAGTCAAACATATCACAAAAACTTCAATACAATATAGAAGTTTTGTATCATAATAAATCAACTTCAAATAATCTTAAAATCCATCAAAGGATGTTGACATAGATGAAATCAAAATTCTTTTTAAAGAAGTATCTCCTTTTATTTTGAAATCATATAAGATCCATATAAAATAAAACATTTTCTTTGAAAATATTCTTATAAGCTTGTATGGAAAGCTTCGACGATTTTATAACGGCGGAAAATAACTGCACCCGCCGTATAAGTTAAAAAAAACATTCTTACCTCAATTCCGTCGAAAAGGTTAAAAAGGACCTTGTTTTGAAAACGACGGAAAGATTCCTTTATAAACCTCTTATAAAAAGTCAAACAAGGGTATAAATGAATTTAACCCATATTCTTGTAAATAGTAAAAATGTTTTGAAATACATTTCAAATAAATATGGATGTGGATGATAAAGAGATCCCAGTAGATTATTACGTATAAACAACCTCAGATAATGAAGAGATTGTGAAATAACCCTTACCAATTTGGTAACTTATGAAACATACAACCCATGAAAGAGGTATCATACAATGAATATGTAAATACACATAAATTAAAATTTATTACACAAAGAATATAATTATGGGCAGTACATACACCACACAAAAGGTAATGGTGGCAATATGGCATGAATCTCACGGGAATAAGGAGTGAGATGAAAACCCCTTACCATGTTAATCAACTGAGTCGTATGGACAAAAGTTAATAACCACCAAATTATTTACAGAATAACATGAATATAAAGATAATAATGATAATATATATCAAATTCCAGTACACAATACACCACTTTCAATAATTTAGTGGCGAATAATGGAAATCTCACGGAATTGAATGTGAGATAAGAAAATCCCTTACCTTGTACTTTTCCTTGGTTGGGGTAGGTTAACCTCCTGTATAATAGTGAAATAATTGTTACTAAATTATAAAAGAATCATATACATTAATATGATATCATATATGATCTTTTAATACTGATTTGATAATAATATCTTAAAATTATCGTCGTTTCGGGTGTTAACTTACTCATTTGCTTTTATATGTTTTGTTACATAAGCCATGTTTGTAAAGGATAAGTTGTATATTATTCAAATCCAGAATGGTATCAAGTCTTTAAACATCATTTTTAAATCATCAAATGATAATTATACTTGAATGGATACGATGGAAAATGAATCTCATCGCGTTCGTGGAGACGGTAGTCCGTACGTACGCACGAACGCTACTTCCATTTAATTTTTATTTTAAAAGAATCGAATAACAATGATACATAGGTATATTACTATTCCAGTATAATATAATATTTTATAAATGTTACTTATGTTCATTAACACCATCCTTTATACGTTCCATGTGTGGTATGAACGAGTCATATCATTTTAAGGGGGCGGTAGTCCGCACTTCCTCAAATGAAATTATCGTATGTATATACAACATGAAATGAATAATGGTATGAAATAAAATGGAATTACAGAAGCTTATATATAAAATATATATCATTAATATCATATTTAATTACAGTGCCATCATAATGGCCACCATGAGAGGCGGTAAGATGTATTTGAACAATCATCGTTTCGTGAGGCGTTAGTTTTCCATCCACAGAAACATTATGTTCATCATCCATTAGATGGAGTTGTGTGTATGTGTAGTTTGAATCCTTATTATAACAACATCCTAGTATATTGAGGATACTGGTGTTGTTACAAAAGAATGGAAATAAAAAGAGTTTGGGGGTTGAAGAAGCAAAATAAATGAAAATAATTTAAGAGAAATCGTTACCTTTAATTTAGGTAACTCACTTTGGTTGGAACCAAAGGACTTGTTGAAATGCTTTCTGACTAAGGGGAAGCTTCAAGGAGGAGTAGATGGATGTGGGGAGCTTATTTGGGCAGAGTTTGGACGAGCCAAGTGGCTTGAGAGGTGTGAGTAAATGAGAAGGAGGAGTGCCCTTTTATAAGAGGGGTGAGGGGCACCTTTGGAAAAGCTAGAAATATTAATTTATAATAAATTCATATTCGGTTTCCAAAGGCTCCAAAGTTGACTATTCAAAGTATGAGGTGAGGATAGGTCGAAAAAATCTCATCCAATAGAATTTAGACAGGTTTGGGTACTTATATTAACCTTATCTTTAAGTATTAACTCTAAGTTAATTAGTTTCACTTTTACAATGTCTCTTTGTATTTTTATATAATATGGTTAATAAACTTACTATATACATCCAAGCGACCCACAAGTGGTCCATTAATGATGAACCTATCCTGATATAAGTCTTTTGGCCGAACCTTAGATTTTTAGGAATTTAATATCAATTAATAATATAATATTTGTTTTAAGAACTCTTTTATGTCAATTTTGACACTATTCAATAGTTGATTTTTGTGAAACTCATAACAGATTGATTACTTCGAACAAAGTAAATTAAATAAATCCTAATATATCATATTATCCTATAAAATTAGTTTAATTCATTAAAAGTTTCATATTATTTTTATTTGGGTATTTATAATATCACTTATTTTAATTTTTTCACTATTATAGTAATTACTGCATCATCATTGTGGCATAAATAAAATAGATTATTTAATGTCTAAAAATTATAAATAAAATATCATTATGTAGGAAATCTTTTTATCTTTCTAATGAATATTTATAATCGAAAATCCAACATGTATAACCCTATGTAAAAATTGTTCTTCTAAAAGATGTAAGCTTATGCCATTTTTATTTTTATTTTAGCTTTATTAATATAATGTGTCATTATCACTTACAAGTGGATCCATGGGGTCCCAAAATAGACCCAAAGATTCCCATGGTAGACCATGTATCAACCAATAGGGTTAAGACACGTTTTAGGGTAATTTAGTATTATTATAATATTATTTGTTTAACCCTTATTTACCGGATTTACCCTTAACCATGGTAAATAAAATATTTACCGCAGTAATTATTCAAAATGTCTAAAAATAAAAGTTACCTATTTACACAATTTGGACATCCTGATTCCAAATATGGAATCCATTTTTCTAAATTCAAAACACAGAAGTGGCAGAAATTAATTTAAAATTAATTCCCGCTGTCAAAACAAAAAGCGTGTTTTTAAGAGATAATAACTATCAAAAGATTGACACTTGTTTATGTTCGGTTTAATTGTAAAATTATGTCCAATGACAAACATTATATTAAATGGTAAAAATATATTCTAAATATACTTTAAAACCACTCAAATTCACAATGTATCACTATTAATTATTTTGATTAAAAAAGTTGTTTTTAATTAAAATTTAGTAATTTTCACTATTCATCAAAATATGAAAGTTATCCGAAAAGTACCAAAATTTCACCTTAGGCTAAATTCGATATTCCGAATCCAAAAATGAAGTCCATTTTGAAATATAAAATATATATAATTTCAAAAAGTAGGTATTACTATTCATAACGGCTAGTTTGATTGGTTGTGGTGTGTTAAAATCTCGAAGTTGCGTACAATGCACGTCATTGCATTATTCGAAAGGAAACATACCGAGGAAGCTTGGGGTGTTACATTCTCCCCTCCTTCAATAAATTGCGTCCTCGCAATTTTTAAAATTTTTCTTGGGAATATAATGGAAAGTCCCACATCGGAAAAAGAGTCAATAAAACTATCACTTTAAAAGAAAGAAAGAGAGGTATAGGGGTCATCCAAGATAACCCATACTAGGATTCCATGTAAGAAAACATGGATATGGATGATAAACTAAGTGTCAAGTTCTGATGGAGAGGGATATAAATCATGATCAGGAGAAAGTTAACAATGAGAAAACCACAAACTTGTGTTGGGACAAACGACCATTAGTCTCCTAGTTAGGAAAGTAAACGGACAACATTTTTTTTTAAAGTTACATTACATAAGGAAGAGGAATTCATTTATGATATTGACTAAGAACATTATGAGATATACTTACATTTTAAGTAGATTTTCATTCTTTAATAAATTTACACCACTAACTCTTTTTTTTAAAACGATGAGTATTCAAGAAGACTTGGTCACACTGGAAGAGATAGAATAAACTTCTATAGAATCACATGATCCATGAAGGATAAACCATATATTTACATTGTCTTTGAAGATTAATCAAAACCAAAATGGTCAGTGAATGATCTAATGATCCCCCAAAAGGATATTCATTGAGATAAATATGCACGAATCTTAATTTCTAAAATTAAACCAACAATACCCCAAAGTTAGATAGATACCATTCAATAACCAATTGTCCTTAAAATCCTTTAATATAATCCAAACTAATATTGAAACCCAAAACATAGAAGAATTTGATTATGTAGTCTCCCATGTTAAATTGTATCTCCAAATGACATCAGATACTCTTAAAGTCACATACTCAAAAGTAATTAACCTAATCACATATTCTCTATTATAGGTTAATCATTTCCATAAATAACCCAAATCACTATAAATCCACAATAAAAACGTAGATAAAAATCTATCATTACTCCACAAATGAAACCCCATAGTATTCTATTTTCCTTGGGCATATAGTGTTCCCAACAAAGCGAACATCTTCCAAAATAACATTTATCACTTAATCACCAAATCATTTTCCTATACCAAGGGTATTCTTTTGATATGAAATAAGAACCCAAATAAACTTATTATTGATCAATAAAATCATTTAACTAAAAAAAGTCACACTAACCAGGGACTTCACGTAGTCCAGTGGTAGGCGATAAATCCCAATCGCACTTTGGTTGTGGGTTTGATTCCCATAGCTTTGTCCGACGCGACGGGTTGTCACACGGTCTACGTGTTGTCCTTTTTCAAAAACTATATTTTATAATATTGCCAAAATGAGATAAATTCCTCAAAATACTATATCATAAATTTAACCACAAATGTTATATCATACCTTGAATCTTCATCCCAAATTAGAATAACTTATAATTCTCTCAAACCCCAATGATCATATAAATCCAAATGGTTATTTATACCTATATCCACATGAGAAGAGACAATTCTTCCTCAAATATCATTCTCACATGGAAAACTGTGGGGTTACAAATACAAGAGAAAATTATTCCATAGTAAACCCATCAACAAGGAGTGCTAATACTTTTTAAACATTTCTCCAACCATTTATTCCCACATAGCTTCTTCTTTGACCAAGAAAATATCCTATAGAATAGGACATTCACTCGGGTAATGACCAGGTCCCCTACATTTACGGCAAATGACTGTAAATGGACTCTTGGGACCATTTTTATCTTCTTCCATAGTACTCTTCATTTTTCTTCGGCAATTCTTTACTTTATGTCCTTCCTTCCCACACGTAAAACATTTCGTTGTCCCATTGAGACACTTTCATGGGTGTCTCTTTCCACATTTCATGCATGATGAAAATTGAGGGTTCTTTTCTCCATGGTCTCCATTGCTGGAGCTCTTATCATTTATCACCTTTCTCTTCCTTGTTGAGTCTGGGAGTTGGTTAATATATATGTTGTTGATCATATTTTTGGAAAACTGATTTGGCATAAAGACGATATCTTTTATGCCTATCAACATTCCATTTTGTTGCTCATTTCCACCACCGTTCCCATCTTGTACATCATTCTCAAAGTCACTATGACTTCCTTGGAATCCATCCATTGACTAAAACCATAAAGCATTGTGTGAGTTATAGTAGTCGTAAAATAATTTAGAGATTAAAATGTCACCATATTCTCAATTTGAAACATATTAGGATTAACCAAGGTCATTTACTCTCATCTTATATATATATTACTTAAATTGGTTTGTAATGAAAATGTAAATTATCCTAAGCATATCCCCCGGGAGTGTCGTAACCAAGAGTGCAGCAAGGCCTGTTGTCGTGCACCAGTTTCCGTTCGAGTCTAGCTCAAAGCGGTGTTTTCGGGTTTTACCCCTAGGTACATCTGTGCCAGAGCCGCCTCTACCTGCTCGTATCCAGACAGGGATGTATTGCTCGGAAAACTCACAAAATCTCTACAATACCAAAATTCTAGGAAGTTCTTTTATACTAGTCCTCAAAGTTCATCTTAGGTCTACGTGCTCTAATCAGAGTTTATCTAAATCTAGCTACCAAGGTTTGTACTAAACTTCCTCTGATACCAACTGTAACGCCCCAACCCCAGCTACCCAGAGTCGGTGCATTACTTCATAACATTGTCATGATCACAAGAAAGATCAAATCTCGAAAGACCGATTGGTTTAGTAGCCTTGGAAACACTAGATATATTCATAAGTCTTACATTACATCATAAAATGAAAAACTACTACAACAACGTATTGTCTCCATAATCCACACTCATATCCCCACATAATATCCCTGCAGGTCATCCATAACTTACTTCTTCACTTCCTGGGAAAAATAAAACATAGAAAAGGGGTGAGCTCAAATGCCCAGTAAGGATAACAATATAGCGGAAACTTTCATAAATAAGAATAAACATTTAAGGCAATGTATAACTAAAACAAAAGCCTTTCAAACTTGAACTTTCAACATAGTATGGCATAAATAAAATGAAATAATGCCATTTACTAATTCACATGGATATTCTACTAATCGAATAATCACATGCAAAATCAATAACCACTTTCATAATGTTGGAATGCATAATGCCAGACTATCATAACCACATAGCCAAGGCCTCGTGCCAAGACTACAAATAAGATTTTGTCAAGGCCTTGTGCCAAGACACTAGTTTGTCTCATGAGACCTACCGATGCATCGAGGAGCTATAGCGGGCTCCACCCGTCACTTATTAAGTCCAATGCATTCCCATATGAAAAGGTTTAAACATAACATAAACATTCGTATTAAAACTAGCATACGAAATGTCAATAATTTCACCATAAACTATGAATGGTATAAAAATAGCACATCCACAGTCAAACATATCACAAAAACTTCAATACAATATATAAGTTTTGTATCATAATAAATCAACTTCAAATAATCTTAAAATCCATCAAAGGATGTTGACATAGATGAAATCAAAATTCTTTTTAAAGAAGTATCTCCTTTTATTTTGAAATCATTTAAGATCCATATAAAATAAAACATTTTCTTTGAAAATATTCTTATAATCTTGTATGGAAAGCTTCGACGATTTTATAACGGCGGAAAATAACCGCACCCGCCGTATAAGTTAAAAAAACATTCTTACCTCAATTCCGTCAAAAAGGTTAAAAAGGACCTTGTTTTGAAAACGACGGAAAGATTCCTTTATAAACCTCTTATAAAAAGTCAAACAAGGGTATAAATGACTTTAACCCATATTCTTGTAAATAGTAAAAATGTTTTGAAATACATTTCAAATAAACATGGATGTGGATGATAAAGAGATCCCAGTAGATTATTACGTATAAACAACCTCAGATAATGAAGAGATTGTGAAATAACCCTTACCAATTTGGTAACTTATGAAACATACAACCCATGAAAGAGGTATCATACAATGAATATGTAAATACACATAAATTAAAGTGTATTACACAAAGAATATAATTATGGGCAGTACATACACCACACAAAAGGTAATGGTGGCAATATGGCATGAATCTCACGGGAATAAGGAGTGAGATGAAAACCCCTTACCATGTTAATCAACTGAGTCGTATGGACAAAAGTTAATAAACACCAAATTATTTACAGAATAACATGAATATAAAGATAATAATGATAATATATATCAAATTCCAGTACACAATACACCACTTTCAATAATTTAGTGGCGAATAATGGAAATCTCACGGAATTGAATGTGAGATAAGAAAATCCCTTACCTTGTACTTTTCCTTGGTTGGGGTAGGTTAACCTCCTGTAAAATAGTGAAATAATTGTTACTAAATTATACAAGAATCATATACATTAATATGATATCATATATGATCTTTTAATACTGATTTGATAATAATATCTTAAAATTATCGTCGTTTCGGGTGTTAACTTACTCATTTTCTTTTATATGTTTTGTTACATAAGCCATGTTTGTAAAGGATAAGTTGTATATTATTCAAATCCAGAATGGTATCAAGTCTTTAAACATCATTTTTAAATCATCAAATGATAATTATACTTGAATGGATACGATGGAAAATGAATCTCATCGCGTTCGTGGAGACGGTAGTCCATACGTACGCACGAACGCTACTTCCATTTAATTTTTATTTTAAAAGAATCGAATACCAATGATACATAGGTATATTACTATTCCAGTATAATATAATATTTTATACATGTTACTTAAGTTCATTAACACCATCCTTTATACGTTCCATGTGTGGTATGAACGAGTCATATCATTTTAAGGGGGCGGTAGTCCGCACTTCCTCAAATGAAATTATTGTATGTATATACAACATGAAACGAATAATGGTATGAAATAAAATGGAATTACAGAAGCTTATATATAAAATATATATCATTAATATAATATTTAATTACAGTGCCATCATAATGGCCACCATGAGAGGCGGTAAGATGTATTTGAACAATCATCGTTTCGTGAGGCGTTAGTTTGCCATCCACAGAAACATTATGTTCATCATCCATTAGATGGAGTTGTGTGTATGTGTAGTTTGAATCCTTCTTATAACAACATCCTAGTATATTGAGGATACTGGTGTTTTTACAAAAGAAGGGAAATAAAAAGAGTTTGGGGGTTGAAGAAGCAAAATAAATGAAAATAATTTAAGAGAAATCGTTACCTTTAATTTAGGTAACTCACTTTGGTTGGAACCAAAGGACTTGTTGAAATGCTTTCTGACTAAGGGGAAGCTTCAAGGAGGAGGAGAGGGATGTGGGGAGCTTATTTGGGCAGAGTTTGGACGATCCAAGTGGCTTGAGAGGTGTGAGTAAATGAGAAGGAGGAGTGCCCTTTTATAAGAGGGGTGAGGGGCACCTTTGGAAAAGCTAGAAATATTAATTTATAATAAATTTATATTCGGTTTCCAAAGGCTCCAAAGTTTACTATTCAAAGTATGAGGTGAGTATAGGTCGAAAAAACTCATCCAATTGAATTTAGACAGGTTTGGGTACTTATATTAACCTTATCTTTAAGTATTAACTCTAAGTTAATTAGTTTCACTTTTACAATGTCTCTTTGTATTTATATATAATATGGTTAATAAACATACTATATACATCCAAGAGACCCACAAGTGGTCCATTAATGATGAACCTATCTTGATATAAGTCTTTTGGCCGAACCTTAGATTTTTAGGAATTTAATATCAATTAATAATATAATATTTGTTTTAAGAACTCTTTTATGTCAATTTTGACACTATTCAATAGTTGATTTTTGTGAAACTCATAACAGATTGATTACTTCGAACAAAGTAAATTAAATCAATCCTAATATATCATATTATCCTAGAAAATTAGTTTAATTCATTAAAAGTTTCATATTATATTTATTTGGGTATTTATAATATCACTTATTTTAATTTTTTCACTATTATAGTAATTACTGCATCATCATTGTGTCATAAATAAAATAGATTATTTAATGTCTAAAAATTATAAATAAAATATCATTATGTAGGAAATCTTTTTATCTTTCTAATGAATATTTATAATCGAAAATCCAACATGTATAACCCTATGTAAAAATTGTTCTTCTAAAGGATGTAAGCTTATGCCATTTTTATTTTTATTTTAGCTTTATTAATATAATGTGTCATTATCACTTACAAGTGGATCCATGGGGTCCCAAAATAGACCCAAAGATGCCCATGGTCGACCATGTATCAACCAATAGGGTTAAGACACGTTTTAGGGTAATTTAGTATTATTATAATATTATTTTTTTAACCCTTATTTACCGGATTTACCCTTAACCATGGTAAATAAAATATTTACCGCAGTAATTATTCAAAATGTCTAAAAATAAAAGTTACCTATTTACACAATTTGGACATCCTGATTCCAAATATGGAATCCATTTTTCTAAATTCAAAACACAGAAGTGGCAGAAATTAATTTAAAATTAATTCCCGCTGTCAAAACAAAAAGCGTGTTTTTAAGAGATAATAACTATCAAAAGATTGACACTTGTTTATGTTCGGTTTAATTGTAAAATTATGTCCAATGAACAACATTATATTAAATGGTAAAAATATATTCTAAATATACTTTAAAACCACTCAAATTCACAATTTATCACTATTAATTATTTTGATTAAAAAAGTTGTTTTTAATTAAAATTTAGTAATTTTCACTATTCATCAAAATATGAAAGTTATCCGAAAAGTACCAAAATTTCACCTTAGGCTAAATTCAATATTCCGAATCCAAAAATGAAGTCCATTTTGAAATATAAAATATATATAATTTCAAAAAGTAGGTATTACTATTCATAACGGCTAGTTTGATTGGTTGTGGTGTGTTAAAATCTCGAAGTTGCGTACAATGCACGTCATTGCATTATTCGAAAGGAAACATACCGAGGAAGCTTGGGGTGTTACAACTTATTTCTATGTCATGAACACTATGTAATTATTTAATTTAATAATGGTCGTTTTAACGATCATTGGTACTTGAGTCAAAAATAAACCCTTTATAATTACATGTTGTTCATGTATCCATTATATCCAGAATTATAATCATTATGTATATATCATATATATCCAGTATATACATGCATTTATAATATTACATAATCATTTAGAGGTAAGAAATGAAATGCACCGTTCATGGAGACGGTAAGCCGTACGTACGCATGAACACTACTTTCATTTCTATTTCATATTTTATAGAATGGAATCATAATGATATAAAGTTATATTATAATTATAGTATAATATCATATATAATATCATAGTTCCATCCTTTATACGTCCCACATATGGTATTTAACGAATCAAATCACTTTGAGGGGGCGGTAGTCCGCACTTCCTTAAATGAAGATATCGCGTTTACCCATAATGGAAGCCATAAAGGTATGCCCAAAATGAAAAATACAGAAGATTAAGTAAAACATAAACATATTATATATCATATATAAATATAGTGTCATCTTAATGGCCACATTTGAAGGTGTTAAAAGAATGTTGAACAATCATCGTTTCGGGAGGCATAAATTCACCATCCACGGAAACAGTATGTCCTTTAACCATTAGATGTATGTGTGTGTAAGTGTAGCTCGAATCCTTCTTATAATAACATCCTAGTATATTGAAGATACTGTAGTTGTTACAAAAGAAATGAATAAAAATAGTTTAGTGGGTTGGAGAAGCAAAATAAAATAAAAGGACTCAAGTGAAGACATTACCTTAAAATCGGGTAACTCCCTTTGGTTTGAACTCAAAGGATTCCTTAGAAAGACTTCTACCCAAAGTGAGGCTTCAAGGAGTAAGAGAGGGAAGTGGAGAGACAAAATGGGCAGGGGTTGTCCGAGCCAAAGGCTTTGGAAGTGTGGGTAAGGAGGTAGAGGTGGGGCCTTTTATAAAAGGAGAGGAGGGGCACTCTTGGAAGGTAAAGAAAAGTCACTTTATTTTAAAATGGTATTCTGATTTAAGATGTCCCTCATTGATGTGTTTCGAGGATAAGGTGATAAGGGTTCGAAATCCACCCATCCAATAGGTTTTGGCCATGTGTAGGGCTTAGATTTTACATTATCATTCCATTTTATTTAAATCGTTAAATAATGAGGTCATCGTTGCATCATCATGATGTCATAAATAATTTAATTTATTTAAAGTCTAAAAATTATAAAAAAAATACTATGATGTATTAAATCTTTTTATCTTTCCAATGACTATTTATAATCAAAAATATGATCTTTATAACCCCATGTAAAAATTGTTTTAGTAAAACATCTCATGTTTGTGTCATTTTTACTTTTACATTAAATAAAAAGTTATTTATGTAATTTCCCAACCAAAGTGGCTCCATGGGGTCCCCAAGTTGACCCATGGATTTTCTTGGTCGTCCATGACACATCCAATGAGGGTAGGACATGTGTCAAGCTCATCTCATTTTATTAAAGCATTATTTTTACCTTAAACTACACTGATTACCTCTAATCGCGATTAAGAACTTAAGAGTTACTATTCACCAAAAAATTATTTTAATCTCATTGAACCACATTTTACTTCTTAATGACAACCATGTATGTCTGATTTTTGAAATTCAAAACACAGAAGTGGTAAAATTTCATTTAAACAAAAAATCAGTTTTTATAAGTACCATTTAGTGGTTTCACTATTCATCAAAAAGTTTTTCAGAAAAGTACCAAAAATTCACCCTAAGCTATATTTGATATTCCGAATTCAAAAATGAAGTCTATTTTACAAAATTAAAAACATATAAGTCACATTAATTAATTTAATAATTAATTCCCGCTGTCATGACAAATAGCGTGTTTTTATGAAACAATAAATATCAAAAGATTGACACCAGTTTAAGTCCAATTTCAAAGTGAAATTGATTCCAATGACCACCATTGGATTAAATGGTAAAAATATATTCTAGTTTCACTTCAAAACCAATTCAAAAGATGATCTAATCATATAAATAAATTAGATTAAAAATTAGTTTTGATGTAAAATGCAGTATTTTTCACTATTCATTAAAAAATGAACATTGTCTGAAAAATACCAAAAATTCACACAAAGTAAATTTTGATGTCCCAATCATAAAGAATAAGTTTATTTTGACAAACATAGCTTATAAAATTGTCAAAAGATAGATTTAAAAATGGTTTTCTATCAAAAGGCAGTAAAATAATCTTTTAAAAATATTAGTGTATTCCATTCTTAAGATTGGATTTATTATCATTTTAAGCCTCTAAAACACTATCTAATTCATTAATAGACATAGATAAAAATATCTATTACTCATTACTTACTTGGGATGTTACATCCCTCTTGGATTGTTCCATACGGAATATCTTCAGTATCTTGCCAATTTATTTAATTTGACTCAGGACCAGCATTCTCTTGGATCTATCACGATGGATCTTGATCCCAAGAATATATAATACCTCTCCCAAGTATTTCATGGAGAATCATTTATCTAACTGTGCCTTAAATGACTATAAGACAGGTACTTTGTTTCCAATTAGTAATATGTCATCGACATATACTATTAGGAAAACGATTGCACTTCCACTAAACCTCTTATAGACACAAGGCTCACATTAATTCTTAACAAATCCAAATTCCGTTAAAGCTTCATCAAAACGAATGTTCTATGACCTTGATACTTGATTTAATACATAAATGTATTTATGCAACTTGCATACCATGTTGGCATCTTTTGGAGTCACAAACCCTTCAGGTTGTGTCATGTAGACATCTTTCTGGCGGTTCCTATTAAGGAATGTTTTTTTGACATCCATTTTCCAAATTTCATAGTCATGGTAAGCAGCAATGGCCAATAGGATTCTGATGGATTTCAGCATCACAACCGGTGAAAAGGTTTCATCATATTCAATTCCATAACGCTGTCTAAAACCATTAGTAACCAGTCGTGCCTTATAGGTGTTGACTTTCCCCTCCATGTCTAGTTTCATCTTGAATACCCATTTATTACCAATAGGCTTTACATCAACTGGAGGATCCACCAAAATCCAAACTTGGTTTTGGTACATGGAATCCATTTCATAATTTATGGCTTCTTGCCACTGGGAAACGTTTGTGCCTTCAACTACTTCCTTGTAGGTAATAGGATCATCATTTTCAACCAATAATGAGTCACCATCCTCGGTGAAAAGAAAACCATATCGTTCTGGTTCTCTCACCTCTCTCACGCTCCTACGCAGTTCTTGTGTCTCTGGAACAGATTTTTCTTCCATAGGGCTTTTTAGAATCTATTCTTGTACCAACTCCTGTGTATCTTGAGCCCTGACTTCATCGAAGTCTATCTCACTCCCACTATCTCTTTTGGAGATGTGCTCCCTCTCAAGGAATATAGAATGTATTTCCACTGTAACCTTTTTGTCTGAGGGGTTGTATAGGTAATATCCCCTTTTTTCTTTGGGATATCCTATAAAGATACACTTTGTGCCTTAGGTGAAATTTTTTTACCTGAAGAGGCCTTAACAAATACTTCGCTACCCCACACATTTAAATTCAATAACATAGATTTGCATCCACTCCATAACTCGTATGGAATTCCATTTATCAATTTAGTTGGTACTTGGTTTAGTATGTGTGCTACTTTTTGTAATGCATATCCCCAAAAGGATAATGGAGGACACGCATGACTCATCATTGTTCTCACCATGTCTAACAGGGTGCAGTTCCTCCTTTCACTTACACCATTCCACTGAGGTGTGTATGGAGGAGTGAGTTGAGATAGAATCCCAAACTCCCGTAAGAAATCAATGAAGTCATGTTTAAGATATTCTCCTCCTCTTTCTGAGCAGAGTTTCTTAATCTTCTTACCAAGCTTGTTCTAAACTTCATTCTTTTATTCTTTGAACTGATCAAAAGAATATGACTTGTACCTCATTAAGTAAATATATCCATATATACTAAAATCATCAGTAAAAGTTATGAAGTACGAGAACCCACCCCTTACTTCAACTGGAAATGGTCCACACACATCTGTGTGAACTAATTCTAGAAGCTCTTTATCCCTTTCACCTTTCCCACTAAATGGGTCTTTGGTCATTTTTCCTTGTAGAGATTCATAGAATACACAAAGTGGTTTTAGTTCGAAAGAATCTAAATACCCATCTTGATGTAATTTTGTCAAACGTTTCTCATTGACATGACCTAGCTGGTGATGAAAAAGTTTAGTGTGGTATGAGTCATGTGAATTAACTTTTTAATTGATTTCCATTACTTGGTTTGTGTATTCTAACACATAAAGGCCGTTATATAAATGTGCCCTACCAAAACAAATGCTATCTTTATAAAAGTAGAAACTTCCACTTCCAAACTTGAAGATGAATCCATCAGTATCTAATATGGATATTTAAATAATGTTTTTGGTTACAGAGGGTACATAACATCCTTTCAAAACCAAGACCATCCTAGTAGGCAATGTGAGGTTGTAGTCTCCAACAGCTACAATAGCGAGTCTGGCTCTGTTGGCTGCTCATAGATCCACCTCACCTCAGTCAATATTTCTGAATATACTTGGTTCCTATATTTGGATACAGATGTGAGAAACACAAGAAGTATCTAATAACCAATTGGTAGAAACAGATATATTTCATTTGATAACAAATTCACCTGAATCTTCCCCTTGCTTCCTTGGCTGGGTCCAGTTTTTCTTCCAGCGGCCCTTCTTGCCACATGCTAAACAAACAACCTTCTATTCTCTTGCATCTTCTTTGATCTTCCTTTTATTGAAAGGCCTTGAAGAAGATTTGGAATTAAATCTCTTCGCTTTACCTTTCCTTTTATTCACCATGAGGACAAAAGGCTTTTCATGCTTCATGTCATTTTCCACTTGGCGAATAAGGATAAGAAGATCAGACAGAGATTTCTCAATGTTGTTCATGTTGAAGTTCACAACAAAGTTTGAGAAGATCTGGGGGAGTGATGCAAGAATGAGATCGATACCCAATACTTTGGGGAGTTTAAACCCTAGAACCTCCATGCGCTCAATGTATCCAATGAGCTTGACTACATGAGGCTCAGTTGGGGCACCCTCCCCAAGCTTGCTCTGAAATATAGCCTTGGAGATCTCAAACCTTTCCTATATTTCTCTCTCCTAGTATAGACCACGGAGGTGCTCGATCATGGTGTAGGCATCCATGTCTTCATGAGACATCATGAGCTCACTAGACATTGATGATAGCATCAAACATTTAACGTCGAGTGCATCACTCAAATGTTGATCATAGACTAGGAAATCTTCATCACTCACCCCTGGAGCAGGAGAATCAGGAAGTAAGGACTCCAACACATAATACTTTTATTCATGGAGTAGGATAACCTGAAGGCACTAAACCATTCTTGAAAGTTACTACCGGTGAGGATATTTTCTTTGTCCAGAATTGATCACAGAGAAAATTTGGTTGACGAGTTTGTCATATTGATTCTAAAAATTAAAAGAGCAGATTTATCAGTACTTTCTTGATTACGTTTTATGAGAAATAATAAATTTTTATTAAGTCTCCCACTATTTTATCAAGTCCCAATGGCCCTCACCATTGAACCTAGAATGTCTAGATGCTTTGAAATTCTAGTGGCAAGGATCCATATTCCCCTTCACATAACCCCAATAAGGGTTGGTCAATTTATTTAAAGGTATTTAGGTAGGTAGGTCTTTGCCAACTATGAGCTTATAGTTCCTTGATATGTTGAGTGGACTCCCCAATCCTGAAATCCTGACTTGGATTTCCTCAACTCTTGCCTCCAATAGAACATCAAGTCTAGAAAGGGCTACTCCTCTTGATGTAATATGGTTAAGTCAACCTAAAACCTTTCATAAGGGCTTCTTTTATAAAAGTAAGTGTCCCAGCAAGGGTTGGTCAAAAACATAGTTTTATTGAGTCTTTCCCTTAATCAGGTAATGGAAGGCTTGTTCTGACTTAATATGGTATTGAGGGATTTTAATCCATTATGCATAGTTTCACATTATCACATGCTTGTTAATATTAAGTGATTCTTTATTAAGTGATTAACCATGTTCCGATAATGTTTACGCATAGTCCGGTTTTTATTTTATTCCATATTTGCATGCTTGTTCATTTTATTAACTATGTGATCGCGACAACACATACATAATAAATAAACCATGCAATCAGACAAAAATAAAATAAGATGGAATAATCATGAGCTTTTATTGGTTAGCTTATCTAGAGATTTGATAAGCTAACCCTGACCTAGGTAAAAACACCTTGAACCAATGGTTCATGTTTTGCATCTCCCATCTAGCCACCTTTGTATCTTCTTGGGTTAGTTTTGCCTCATCTTTGGGTTTTGAACCGTCTCCTCTGGCTTGGGATATCGTCCATTATATGGGGTTTACATTAAAGAAACTGTGGGCATGTAGGACCTACATTTTATTAGAAGAAGGCTCACAGGCCAATGAATTTAAATTGAAAAAATTTAAATGAAACCAAACACACATACAAAGGGTCTTTGGTCTAGCTCATGATTATCCATTGCATGCAAAGACATTTACTCATATTTAGAATTCAAATTCTTTTAATCTTTATTTTATTTAAGATAATTCGTTCTTGAAATTAATTAACTATGATCTTATAATTAATAAATTCTTTATCATAAATTCCTTTCTGAATTTCCTTGAGATTATTCTCATTCATATCCCTTGTACAGGTCTTTGTACTTTTGGAGAAAAACTGGTGAAATTCCATTTCTGGAAAGTACACGGTGTATAGTTTATATTTACACGGTATGTATTTCTTTTCACCCTTTCTCCAAAGTATACACCAGGGGATTTGGCGTGTTTTCTCTAATTTGGAAATTTAGGAGTACATGGCGTGTAGATTAATCTAACATGGCATGTACTTCCTTGTTAGGTGGTTACCAGCCTGGAAATCCTGTGTACGTGGAACACGGCTTCTCCTTGTACACGGTTTCACTTGGTCCAGATCGGTCTACACGGTGTGTTGATTCAACATACATGTTGTGTATTCCGGTTCCACACGCCATTCATTTCTGGTCAACATGGTGTAATAAAACTCAGGTATATTCAATTCACACGGCATGGTTTGGCAGACCAGTACCAGTTTGTTGAACCTAAGTACACGGTGTGTAGTTTTCATTACACGTCATGTATTCATGTGTTATACAGACAGAAAGAGCAGCTCCTCTGGATGAGTTCCTCATTTTTAATTTAATCAAAATTAAAATTAAAAGTTTGTTTCTGTGATGTGAATAAAGAAACGAAGAAGGAAGAACAGATCTTGTTTATTCAGTTTAATAGAA
This sequence comes from Viscum album, assembly GCA_963277665.1. Taxonomy (NCBI): domain Eukaryota; kingdom Viridiplantae; phylum Streptophyta; class Magnoliopsida; order Santalales; family Viscaceae; genus Viscum; species Viscum album. The sequence goes on from OY728130.1 coordinate 506,949,013, forward strand.
TGATTTATCACGAATTGAATCAAATATAAATGCATAAATTATAAATGAAAATTAAATAACTATAATCAACGTTGTAACCTCGCTCTGATACCAATTGAAGGTTTCGAGTGCAGCAAAAGCACATGGGTGGATGTGCCCACTTGGCTATTTTTCATTAGAAATGATCAATCTGGGATCAATACGATGATAGACGCCAGTCTCCAGGGATTTATTCATAGAAATAGACAAAGAAGAATAAAATTCATGGAACCACAAAAGTGGATAGTCACAGGTTGATTATAATTAATCTAATTAATTGACAAGAAGTACCTTTTGGGTGTTCTTTCTTCGTTGATATTCTTGATCATGTTCTGATGTGATTTGTCATTGCGTTGTAGAAGACAAGTGTAGACTTCCTCTAGTAGTGATCCACATGTGCACCTCGTATCTCTAGATGTCGCCAAAGGAGTCTCCAGGTGCGAGCGTGGAGAAACCTTTTCTTATATTTCCCGCCTTAGATCGTCTTCATCTGATGGAAGAGGATCTCTCTCGGTCTTGAGAGCATTCTTGGAGGAAGAGGTTATTTCAGCCTTGAAAGAATTCTACAGAATTTTTGTGCACAACGATTCTCTTGTTAGGAAAAGAGTTGGGGTTGTGAGGATATTTATAATCGGGTTTGAGGTTGTAGAGTTATGACAATAAATAAACTTATTATGCGTTTTATTTATTTCATTGACTCTTATTGAAAACCCCATGTCGAATATTTAATTCCTTGACATGCTCCCACACTGATTATTACAAATATCATTTAATAAAACAATATTATATCCTCAAAATCTTGACTAGAAAAACTACACGGTGTGTAATAATAAATACATGGCGTGTACTTGTTTTTCATTGAAAATTGCATGGCATGTACATTCAATGTACACAGCATGTATATCTTGTTTTCATTTATTCATTTCCTTTCCAAAATGAAAACTACATGGCGTGTACATTTAATAATACACGCAGTGTACTTGTTTTCAAAATAAAACAACACAGCGTGTAATCATTAATACACGGTGTGTACTTATTTTCATTTTATTCTTCTTCCAACATTAAAACAATTTATGCTTCCTTTAATAATTATTAAACCACCTACGGGAATAATCTTTATTCTACTTGAGATACTTGAATACACTTAGTGTGTGACCCTCTAGGCCTATTTCTCTTTGGCATTACGTGGGCATGCCTAAAGTCCAAGATTATTGTCTAGCAATGGGAAAGGCACCCAAGAGAAAGAAGTTGACACCGTATTGATGTATCACCTCATATTAATGCTTACTATGTAATTTAATCCATTTGTCTCAATATCTCATCAAGCAGGTTTCATGGCAGTGTCACAAACCTATAGGCTTGATCTATCATTCTTTGACTTTCAAAAATAAACTCGTCGTGTCACCATGGCCATGGAATTTTTTTGACAGTTCTATTTCAATCAAAGGGCCCGAGATATCTACTTCCATAAATATGGAAGGGACAAATCCTTCCTTGATTTATCCATTAACAACATGTCATTCGTGACGCACCCAACATACCCTACTTCCCACCAACTATCTTCATGATGGTTTTCATCAGCAAATCTAAGTGTGCGAGTCATGACATGAGTTAATGATAATCTTTCAATCTAAGGACCATTACATATGCTCGTAGATAGCAATATCCGATGACACCAAAACATGCGGAATTTCTACTGGCGGGTCTGTTCTCATAATCTCCCATCTTTGAGATTACCAAGTGTGAACTCTATGAGAGAGAGTCTAATCTTCTTACGAGTAATCACACATGACGGTTTGTATACTATGTGTACTATCATAGTATGTCATCCAACCGTAGAACTTTATTTGAGAATATTTGTTATAGCATTTCAAGGTTCTCATCATAGCGGGATCTGCCATGAACTGATTAATGCAACAAATATTCCAGGACATTATTATATTATAGTCATGCAGAACAATGAATAATATATAATAAGTGAAAATCCATGTAATAAAAGTATAAAACAGTTGGTTCTCAGGACGCCAACCCTAACACTACCTAGCCCTACTAGAGGGTAAACCCTAATGGGTCGTCGAGTGACCCACTGCCTATCCCTTCTGGAGGGTAAACCCTTAAATCAATGGTAAACCCACTGCCCAACCCCACTGGAGGGTAAACCCTAAGGTTAACGGGTAACCCACTTCCCAGCCCCGCTAGAGGGTAAACTCAGAACTGGTCCGATAACTCCATGTTGCATGTGCCATCACTAGGTGTCGCTAACATTGCAATTGTGCATTGGGTCGAAGTGCATCAAATAAACATTCGACCAACACCCTTCCATGTTTACATGTATAATGACATCTCAAAAGAGGCTCCACATGCCCAAACAGATTACACCATTATAACCCTCATAGAAAGACATGTGAGATAGACTACTTACTCACTGGAAACGGACTCTCGACGAAAAAGTTATTCAACACTTCTTTACACCCATACGACGTCTCGTGGGGCCAACAACTCGGCCCCAAAAGAGGTCGGGTGAACTGTTCCATTGCGATTCTCTCATAAAAACACACCAAAACGACAACTCATTCACCCTGAATGGATGTATGATGAAAAGGTTGCAAAACGCTGCTCACTGCTTAAAAGACGGCTCGTGGGGCCCATGCCTCAACTATGGATTCAACGCCTGAAACCCCCCTAGATCACTTTTTCTCGATACCAAGGTCACAACGCTGCTGACGGCGGCTTAAATGGAATCTGGATGTGTTTGCGCCATCCGAAAAAAAGAATCCTGGTGAGGTACTTAATGAGCGCGTCGCACCACTAAGCCCCTGTCTTGAGAATTCAAAACTCCCAAGACCATCTAAAAATATTCATCTCGAGTCGAGGATTGTACTGCAACTGATGGAACGTAAAATGGACATCCGTAGTGAAAGGTACGGGTGTCCGAAGTCGAGGGGACGAACCCCTTGGGCTAGACCGGCCCAGTCCATCCGGTCCACCCGGGATGGGTCGGCCCACGCCGGCCATCCCGGCCACGGACCCGCGTTCCACCATGCCGACCATCCCTCGTGGCCGGTCCCTGGTCCGCACGGAGACCCACCAAAGGAGGGTCTCGGTCTCCTTCACGGGGTCGCGCGCTGCGACCCCCGGTCCACCCGGTCGACGACCTTCGCCCGGGGTCCGCCGCCGTCCAGGACCGCCGCTGCCCGGGACCGCCATCGCCCGAGACCGCCACTACCCGGGACTTCCGCCACCCGAGGACCACCGCCTCCTACCACTGGGAGCCGCCGCCGCCATTGGGAGCCCCTCGCCACCGCTGGGACCTGCCAGACTGCCGGGTCGACCGCCGAACCACCCCTGGAACCGCCGGAAAACTTCCCGGGGTCACCCCAGGACTCAAAATTTTGATCTGAAAATGGCGTCGGAAATCTTGGATCAATCCCTACACATCTATGGTCTTCGCTTGACGATTGGACAGAATTTTGATGCAAAATATTTAATTCATGGATGATGCGGAAATCAAAAAAAATGAAAACGTAACTTCCTACCTTGTTGGGCGTAGCCCGTAGCTTCGCCGACGATTCGTCAGACCACCGCGCCGCCTTGGAGGGGTGAAGTAGAGGGGACTGAAGGAAGGTTGCACCTTAGTTGAGAGAAATATTTCTAGGGAGAGGTAAGGGGGGAAGGAAGGTGGAGGGGGAGAAGTGTTTAAGTAGAGAAACACTTAAACCCCCACCAGTAGGCCTCGTACCCAAACTTTCGGCGAGGTCAGGGTTAAGCCACCTCTAGGGGGAAACCATGTTCTAAGCACAATGGAGGTCTCATAATTTTAATATGAACCTCTGTTCAAACGTTATAAAGTTCACGCTCGAGGCTTCTAAATTACAAAAATTCCCCTTGTGGCGTTTTTCACAGAAGGGTCGCGCTCGCAAAAGTTACACCCCTCCTAGGGTAAACAGCACGCTCTAGACTCAACGGTGCCCTCATTTTTTCCATTCAAGCAACCGTTTTGGAGTTATTCTGTTTATTTGGCGTGTATAGTGTGAATGCACTTAAAATTTAATTTTGGCCACACCGGGGCTTGGAATCACACGCCATCTGAACGCCCTTCTCTGGAATAACATTAAGAAAATTTCAAAGTCTTACAAGCTGAAAACCCGAGTTCTTACATTTCATGTTTTATGATATTCACTTTTTTCTGAAAAAAAACTCATTAAAATAGCTAAGTCTAGATCTATTATTCCAATCCACCATTAGTTGTTTCAATCTACCTCCAGTTCAAAAGATCTAACATTAGTTCAACAGATTTACCACCATACATATATAACATTAGAGATCTACTACCATTTCAAAAGATCTAATATTAGTTCAATATATCCATTGCTAGACAGATCTACTATTAGAGATCTACCACTATTTTCGACCATGCTACCATCAGTGGAACGACCACTAGTTTCTACCACTACTTTTAAATGAAGCTATCACCGAGTGGAAATAAATAATGTTCAAGATACTTCAAAAAATGGTTGCTACACACAAAGTGATACCACTAGTAATGTTTTCTTCCATATATGTTAATAATTAAATTCAAAATTAATTCTTTAATGTTTGTATTAATTGTTTTAATATAGTGATAGGAATATATATTTAAGAATGATTATTCCAAATAAAATCTTCACATGTTTTAAATAAAAATTAATACTTTTCAAATTTTTCTCTTAGAACTTGGGTTTTTCTTATTCTATTATTATCCTACAATAAATAATTATACCAACTAGATGGCTATAAATTAATAAGAACTCCCATATGTGTGTCAATATATATGACATGAATGAATACAGAAACATAGACTTGCATAATTCGACACACACATAACTCACTATATACACATGTTTTTTAAAGAACACTAACTAAAGGGTTGATATGAACAAATAGTTTTCAGGAATTCTACAAAACTTTGTTTTTATGAACTTTCTTTACAATCATCGTTAAATCCATTAAAATTAGAAGACAAATACTTCAAAATAATTGAATCTATTAAGATTGAGATGGACCACAACATCACTTCTAGGATCATTTTCTATGTCTGATTTATCTATTAATTCCAGAATTTTATTATTATACTCTTTTTTATTTTAACGACATTTTCATCTATATTAAACTATATATCTCTTCACGTTCTTTATCAATTAATTTCTTCTATACTCCCACATATAACTATGGTACCATTCATATGTAACTTGGACTACTTACCTATAATTATTAACATTGTATGCTCCTATGTAGAAGTCTATAAGATAATTTTTCCTAGAAATTATTGTGTTCTATTATGTAAAACTTGATCTAGGTTTTGGATCAGTTTATTTTATAATAAATTTCTAGAAGCGGGTGATTACCATGTGGAGGGGATTTGTTCTTAGATTGAGATTGAACCCCTTTTTTAAATTCATTTGGGATTTATTTGTTTTTTTTTCACTATGATTAAAATAAAATCATTTCGTCTATCTAAAATATTCAAAAACATTAATCTAATATTTTTCCTTAACTTTTATTTTATATAAGGTGTTTCTTACTAGTATGTTAGTTTTAAAAGATAAAGAGTTTTCAAAATTAATTTAAATGAGTTTCAATCATACTTTTGGTAATATTTTCAAAAAATATATATAATTCTACTATTTTGGTAGACTATATGTATTTCATAAATTTTTGGATTTATTTTTAATTTTTTTTAATATAAAATTGATTTGAAACTCAATTCACCCCCCCCCCCCACCCCTCTTTAGTTTCTCTACTCTGACCAATACATACATTAACCCACACAATGATTTATTCAATAGAAAATAAAATTAAACCTGAAAAATAAAATCATATTTTAAGCCAATATACCCTTCCTATTCTCAAGTAATACATTGTGGGATATTGATTTTACATCCATTTGGAATACTTGGTCCTCTTTTCAATCCTAACGCTAATAAAAATCATATCACCTTTAATAGAACCAAAGGAGAAAATGTCTCATATGCATCAATCCCTTACATTTTAGAATACAACTTGAAAACCATTCATGAATTATTCTAAAATATATTTTCATATTTGTTGAGTTTATTATATAAAACCCATTTGGTTCTAAAGAAATTTTTTTCTTCTATCCCTAGAACAATTTCTTATTTTTTATTTTTCTTAATTTGTTCAAGCACTTTATATATATCCTTGATAAAATTTTCATATTTAGTAGCCATATAAAAAATATATTTTCCGAAGATATTACTGGTGTTTCTTATATATTATTCACTATTTTTATATTTATCAGAGAAATATGATCACCAGTGATGTCATCTTTATCAATATCAACCCTAAGTCTTATCTTTTTTATAGATTATAATGTCACTTCATCAATATCATCATCTATTTATTCTTAATATTTATCCATTAATCATTTTTTTAGATCATAAAAGTTTAATATTTAGTATCATCATAAAAATAATTTAGTTATCTCTATAATAGTAATAGTTTTTTATATATTATTCACCATTTTTATTTTTATCTAGGCTATCTGATCACCAATGATGTTCTCTCCCTTAATATCAACCCTAATTCTTGACCTTTTTAAAAAACATTATGTTACTTCATTAATTTATTCTTTATATAAATCAATTAATACTTCTGTTCCCACTATGTTTCTTATTTTAGTATCAATTTTCTCTAAAACATTCCCACTAATTTTTAAATTATACATATTTTCTATAAAAGTGATGTCTTAGACTTTAAATTTTTTTTTTGCGCTTTCATTTTAGATTTGCAACACCTTTTTCTTCTATGTGTATCCTATAAAAATCTTTTATATCTAAAATATTCAAACATTTGTTTTTTTATTGTAAAGAAGAATAAATTTTATTCCTATGATTTGAAAATATTTTAGCATTACCCTATTCCCATACCTTATATCATAAAGAGTTTCATATTCTCTCAAACAAAAAAATCCTTATTGCTAATGTATATGAATATGAAAACTACTTATTCCAATACTTATCCTATAAATTCTTTTCAATGAGAATATTTCATTATATGATATAAATGATCAAGTTTCTCTGTCTAAACACACTATTTTATTAAGGATTCATTTCCATTAAAACATTGGGTCATGTCCCTTTTTTCAAGATAATATTGTACTTAGATGTTGGTAAGCTTAGTTGCATTTTGGAAAATTTAATATCTTCTAACTAAGAATCTCTTTTTCCATTATCTCATAATGAGTAATTCAATTTAATATTTTATACTTATGGGTAATAAAAATAAAATATTATATCCAAATTTTATCATCAATGAGAATTAAAAAATACCTCTTCTTAATAATGACTCGTGATGATATTAGTCCAAAAACATTAGCATTACCCAATTATCCTTAATTATTCCTTTAAGAATAAATTTCAAATAATTAAATTTTTTAGGTGGTTGATATGTATGTCCCTTTTTCAGATATAATAGATCAAATTCATCTTATAAGGATGAAATGTGGTTTTGTACTTTCATCCCACATGATGATTCTTTTAGTAATAAAAAATTTCTTCTCCAAGTCTCCTTTGGCATACTCCTTTACATTCATGATGATAAACTCAGGGTTTTGTGTCAAGTCTTAATGCACACCAATCGCAGAATATGGGAAAATAAAATATCTATTTTTTCTAATCTATCACAGTAATTGACTATGTTCTTATCACTTGAGGAGTTTCACAGTTTATCCACTTAATCTAATTCACTTAAAATACTTGTTTTTTTTGTTTTTACTATTTTATTAAAATAATGATATTTTCTGGGTTTTAATTATATTCTAAAATATTGGAAACTCATAAAATTATAAATTACCATGAAATTTAAACAAAATGATATTAGAAAGAAATTACTTTGACTTGGTTTGGTTTTATGGGTTCTATCATTATTCTTATTTTTGTTTAAATTTTTGATTGATAGTTTAATCAAGAAATATAATTTATTAACTACTATAATTTTATTTTTTGTTTATAAAATATCAAATTCCAAAGTAATATAAATTTAATATCCTTCTATAATAATGTTTTATGACACACATCGACTAATAGTGTATCACCTTCTTCGACTTGGCTTCACCATATTTCATTTCATCCAATGAATGGTTAAACTCCACCATACGAAGATCTTGTTTCCAATAGAAGGTGGGGAAAGGATTTAATTAAAATAATATAAGTGATGTTGAGTTTCATGTCATAGTGAAAAATATCCACACCCATACATGTCACCCTCACTCACCAAAAACATAAAATAAAACACTAAATATTTCAATCTTGGAATTTAGGAACACCTAACCTCCCCTAAGGCCAATCTTCAGTTTAGTATCTCATTATCGAGAGTAAGAGGCCTTAATGGTGAGAATGGGAAGAAGAGAAGAAAATAAATTAAAAATAAAAATTACAAATATGGAGAAATAAAATAAAATAAAATAAATAAGAATAATAAGAATAATAAAACAAAATACATAATGTGAAAATATTGAGATAAATAGGAAGAATAAAAATAAAATAATAATGAGAGAACTGATGGAAAAAAGAAGAATATGATTGGAAGAAGGCACTTAAATTATAATCACATTTCATGAGTTTCAATTTAAATAAAAGAAACTATAATAAAATTTTCAGAAGAAAAATAAACAAAGAAAATCATAGTAGTATAAATAATCCTCCCTCTTGGTCAAACTCCCCTTGGAAGTGAGCCTCCTTATTAGTTTATAGAAAAAAAATGACTCTTCCTTCTCTATATCTCATATATATTTATTTATTTCCATTTTTTATATCAATTTTATTATTTTATTAATTACTCAAATCACTTCAAAGATGTGTTCAGTGAAGTGTTTAGAAACACCCAGAGATATTAAGTTTTCGTTATTTTTTATGGACCAAATTGATGCACCAGATCTTCTTTCATGGGTTGCGTGGACTGATTGGCATATGTGAGTGACATGGAAAAATATTGGTGGGTTCATCACTAGTGAAGGAACACATCCTTCAGGTCATTAGGCCTTAATAGTGGTTAGATTCTTTTAAATGGGATTTATGGTGGTCAAATAGGGCCGAGTAACAGATACATGGTGGTAATGGGACTTTAAAGTGGAAAAAGTCTCGATATTGAGCTTCCGTGGTCTTAGAAATGGTTTTTCATGATATTTGAATATGGAGGTGGTCTAGTGTCGATTGGCAGATGCAGTGGTGAGTGGTAGAGGAATGCTTTTTAGGGTGATGCATGTGAAGATGAGGGAGAATGATAGTTTTTTTATAAGTAGGAATACTAATATATACCTCGTTTTCCCCCATCAGAAGAGTGGTTAGTTGAGAAGTAGTTTATAATTAATTTTATGGTGATAATAGATTAGAATATTGATCTGAAGTGGGACCCCTATTACACTCTTCATGCTGAAATGGGGTTACTCCACACACAAGTAGTCCACATGGGCTTTATCCCAACTATACACCCATAGTTTCTTACTGAAGACCACTCCAATCATGCCATTTAGGGGCTCTCCCTTAAGATTTTTATGGTCATTCATCCACTTAGACAGGATATAGGGCTTGTGGGGCCTTTGAGGTTGAGAGATAGAGAGTTGGCTAATTTTTTAATTAAAAAACATTACACCCCATTAGTAAAAGTCCACCATATATTATCAAATATAGTTAAACATTTAAAATAAATATTTTTATTATTTTTATTCCATTTTAATTCCTCACCCTTTAAAAAAAATATTTTAATTCCTTATTGGTAAATTCCCACATTTGATAACAATAATGAATTATATGGGAATTTCTATTAAAAATAATTAAAATCAATAAAAAAACACTTCAAATTACAAATGAAAAAAATTGTGTGTCAATACCCATCACACCCAAAATAATAGTGGTTAAAAAGTTGTCATATTTATTAATTTTCTATCATATGTTTATATATCTCATGTTCCCTAAAGTTTTCCATTATTATAGAACATGTTTATTCATAATGTCCCATATTTACATAATATTAGCATTGGACTTTTGGTGTATTTTTTAAAATTTTATTCAATTTTACATCACCCATTTTCTTCATTTGTGATTCCACAAAGTTGATATTTCTATATGTCTTATGTTTTTGTGTCTTTTCATCAACTATCATTACTTTTTTCTTATATTCTAGAACCACTTCATATTTACCTTTTTTACACTTTTTTTTTCAAAAATCCTTTAACTTCTCAATTTGATCACCATGATTATTCTCCACCTTATCCTAATCCAACACATTCCAATTTTATGATGTCATACCAGGACTCAATATCCTTTAATAATCGTCAAACATTCACCATATACCAATAATTTCCACACCATTCTCTTTGATCTGTCTGACTATATCCTTTATTGTATCAGCTAAGACATATATTATTTAGCAATATCCCTCAATTTTAATTTTCTACTCATATTCATTATTTTATTTTTCTAGGATTATGGATTTTATATATTTAATTTCATTCTTTAATTAAAAATTTTCTTCTCTAATTATTGTATATAATGTTTGGAATCAAGAACAACATCATTAGGATTCTTTATTTTTTCCCTTCAAACATCAATTTCATCTATTATATCTTATATATTATCAATAAGGTTCACTATTCCCTAAAATTAATTATATTTACCATCGCTATCCTTTAGTTTTGTTCTATCTATGAATTCCTTGAGGAATTCTTCATTTAGGTGTTTGAAATCCCTAATTGTTTTCACCAAAATCTCTTCTTGGTTAGTATCCTCTTACAAAATAAATATTTTCTTTTTAAAGAATTTCTATTGTGATCTCCATTTTCTGTTAATATATTTTGATGTTGACTTTTATAGTTATTAATCTTTATCTACATCATTAAAATTCAAAAAATAATTTAAGGTGAGCTTCCCATAATTTCCACATTAAAATAAAATGGGTGGAAAGACTTTGAATTTTCCTTTTTCTATTTTCATATTTGATGAAAGGAAATACATAACTTTTTCAAAGAGAATATATTTTATATATTATGTTTATATATGTTTCTTTATTGAATTGAAAATAACTTCTTAATATCTCTATATTTACAAGTATTCATTATCATTATTTGAAATCTTGTATGTAATAAGAGTGTTATAATGACTGTGTAGGGTAACTTTGTTTCATTATCTTTATATTGAATCATAGTGGAAATATTTTTATAATCATCTTTATGATCTTAATATAATCAAGGGTATCTCTAATATTTCACATATCTCCAATAATAATGTTCACCATATCAAATAATTTGACAGTGGATTCATTCGAGTTCATTTTCATGTCCTCATACTTGTTCTATAAAACCTTTAATTTTTTATCACATACATTGGAATAACCAACATATTTATTGATCAATTCTCCCATATGGTTTTTGAGGATTTACAAAACATCACCTTTATATAGTTTTTATTTAACAATTATCCCCCAAATTCATTGACTCCATTAACATTAGTATCATTATCAATTTGTTCTTTCTCAGATAATTATCCACATTCCATGTCAATAGAGATCCCATGTATGGTAGTTGTATAAACTTCTTGTCCAAATGATAAAAATAATCATTTCATTTTATTCTTATATAATTAAAAATTTATTTTATTTATGATTGGAACTCTATTGTGATTAATGATCATTTCCATGGATTTTAAGGGAGAATCTTTACAAAAAATCTTCTTCACTAATACCAAATATTAACCCCAAGAATGGTAAACAACATGGGTTGGGGTTGAATTAGGATATGTATATTTTATTAAAACTAATCTCTCAAATGATCATGTTTTACCATTTGTAGGAAAACATATATCCCTTATAATAAACACCATGAGATAAACATAGTAAATAGAGATACATGAAATTTTTTACATGGTTAACCCACACAAGACTATGTGAAAGGCATATATAACAATGATATGATAACATACGAAATTCACTAACTATAAAAATTGATTCATTTTAATTTACAGTGTTTACACTAACCCTTAAAGTTTAAAACACTCATAAATTATAAAACTCATTACACTCAGTCACTCAAAATATAATTACTCCTTAAAGAAAAAATGTCCCAACTATCATGAACCATGAATATGATTATTCAAATGATGATGTATCAATTAGGTCCTAATTCATCCACATGATGAATCTGATTTTTTTACATTTATGACATCCACCTAAATGTTAATTTATTCTATGTTGTTTCTTTCTATAACAGATCTTTAATCCAATCTGTATTGATCACATGTCATATTTACCTTCTTTATAGAGAAATATATCTCTCCAACCATGACAGAATCATAAAGTTACCATTTAAATTGATCATTAATTCAACTTTTTTAGTATATATAATTTTTTATCAAAATTAAACATCGATTTTTAGTAATCCTTCCACAATTTGAGTCTCATAAAATCCTTAAGTGATATGAAATTTTATTTTTGGATATTCTTCTTGACTAAAACCTATTTCTACATGACCAACAGTATCATGACACATTTCCTTTCTTCAATAATAAATAAAATGTCATGATACTGATAATTTTGGATTCACCAAAACATGATCACTTCAATCAAGGTATAATTCCCTTTATTTTTAAATTTATCACCATAGACTTATATAATCAATGTGTAGAAAAATAATTAGAAAATAACTTTTAATATCCATCTGCAGAGTAATAATTTCCCTAAGAAATACAATTATCTTCAATTTTTTATCAACATATATTATACATTCTACATCATAAAACAAAAACATCCTTTGTGGTATGATTTTCCTTTAAACTCTAAATAGATAAGAAACGATTTTCCCCAAAAACTCAACCATGGAGTGAATCAATTTCTATAATACTCACCTTTAATCCTATGTTTCTTTATCATGATATAAAACATATCGATATAGTTTCATTTTTATGCATTTAGTATTCAATAACCTTGACTTACTATTATGTATCCTTGAATGATTTTAATTCATGCCTTTTATTATTGAGATTAAGTCTGTTACGGCATGAAATCATCCCTCACAACACAATTAGTCACTCAACCACATAATATTTAATATTTTATGAAACATGTTTTGGTGTGATCCAAAGAGTTGCAGAATGATCTCCATACTATAGGTATATCCTTAACAACATCTTCCAATCTCCTACAATCTTCATAGTATCAATACCTTATGACTCCTTGTAGCTTTTATGAGGAATCTCCACCCCTTTCCCACAAACATAACACAAAAATACATAGAGGGAATTTTTTATAACACCTCACCAGTTAAAGACCTAAGATTTTAAAAACTCAAACAATGGATAATGATATTAATATAATATGATTCTAATTTTACTAAAATACTTTACCTATCACCCAACAAGAGTTTTCATGGGGAATAAAAATTCTAAAATTTATATATCTATTAGATAGAACCCTTTTATACTTATATAATGTCATACTATATCTTTTTTTATCAACAACAATAGCATCACTATTCATTTTATTATTAAATACTAAACACAAGAAAACATAAAATATAAATTTATAAATAAAGACTGGGAGCATCCCCATTGACCATATACACACCTCCTGGGGGAAGGGATCTAAGGGTAAAAAACTCCATGATGGGGATATCTTGGTTATCTTTAGAGTCCAAGAAGTCAGCCACTCAATTCCCTTCTCTCCATGTATGGATGATCTCAGTGTCATTGGAGTAAGAGACTTTCCTTTTCAAATAAAGTATATGATTTATCAAGGAGAAGGAGAGATATCTTTGAGAGAGCTCCAAATGATTTTAGAATCAATTTCCATTGTGTTTTATTATGCTATATCCTTAAATTCTCAGAGTTCATAAAGAAATATATGTTGGTTGATATATGTTATAATGGGTGTTTGTAATCTATTATCTTACCTTCTAGTTGGATCATAAGTGGATGATCTTATAGTGTATAAAAGTGGTGATGAGAAGTGATTAGTCAGGGTAAATATTTAAATTTTAGTCAAGGAAAAATTATTCATATTCTTCTTGGTTCTAGGAGACCTCATATCTGATTATTACCATATGGAAATTCATGGCAGGATAGACCTAATCTCACCCACTGAGATAAATCAGTGGCATAGTTGTGTTTTATGTGGATTCCTTTTGAGGTTTTCTTTAACCACTCCTTCAATGACTATTGGTTAATAAAATTAAAAGAGTCATACATCTCATGTTCATCCAAGAGGAATATAATCTATAGGATTTGAACATCCTTAATGAAAATGTATCCAAGAATATAGGAAGGATGGTATGATTCAAGGCTTATTATAACCTCCATTTAAGACAAGTCTTTAGAAAAAAAAATTATCCTAATATCATAAGAAGGATATTTACATCTTAACAATCTATCATTTATACAAGGTAAGTTCCTTATACTATAAGAGGCACTATAATAAATTTTATAATATTTTTGTTATAGTAAATCTCTAGTTTTAAAAAAAACACCCTTAGAATATTTTAATATTTTTTTAAGTTTTCTTACAGAGATTAAAAAAATTATAGGCATCACAGAGCCTCATTATTAATATATTAAAAAAATATTTTTATCGCATTTGAATTAATATATGAAAATAATGATTATTATTATTAATGGTTTTTTAGAAGAGAAAACTAAGATCATGGTAGAGTTTGGAATATAGGATTTACCTTAAGAACGGTGTATGTTTTGTTCACACTAGGCCCCAAGGATGTTCGTTATCACCGGTAAAATAATTTGATGAATTAATAAATCAATTTATAAATAGAGTTATTTATAGTTTAACCTAATATTATTCTATATGAAAATATACTTATGTTATCCCTTCATTTAGTCACACAAAATTCTAGTCCTATATTTTCATTGTTAAGAGAAGAAATTGAAGATCAAGAAGGATTTGTGAGAAATAAACAAACTCAATGGAATCACTAATGGCTTTGATTTGAATTCAATAATCTTTAGAAATAAAAATATTAATTAGGTATTTATTTTTTATTCTTGTATTTGACTCATACTCCTATGATTTATAACCAAATATTGAAAATCACCCTTCTATTCTTGATCTTTAATCAACTCTATCAATTTACATTTTATATATTCATGGGATTATTTTATTAGATTTTTTTATGTTCTTCAGTTTTTAGAACCTAGAATAAATAAATAGGTTTAAAATGGCCTTTTTCTTAATCATATTTTAGGTTTCAAGAATTTATCCTACAATTTATTATGATAGGATCATTACCCATTGATTTTTCAAATGAATTCCCATATTTTTCATAGAAATGATGAGTGTTTGAATTTCAGAATGAAATAAATATCTTTGGGATTCAGCAATGAAAGATGGGACATGCGAAAGGATCATACATTGTTTTTTGACTTTTTAATTAATTTCATAACCTATATAATTTCATCATTGTATAAGGTTATGAATGATGTCTTAAAATAATGACTGGAATTTTCAATTCTCTATTCCTACCAAAGGTTGAAAAAAATTGATCATTGGAACTTTATAATTCATGGACTCATTGAATGGTAAATATTTAGGCATGATTATAAAAACAAATTGGATAAGATGGAATTATTTTATAGATAGGAGTTTGATTATGTTTGAAATATCAAACTATATGGCATGTAGTTCAGAATAAATCACAAAACTTGTCTCGTAGGTCCAGTTAATAGGAATTAAAATGGAGTTAAATATCAAATTTCATAAGAATTAACACACATGTTGTGTTCCACTATCCAATTAACATGGTTTTTAAATGGATAAAATTCCCATATAACCATTTTTATTTACATGTAATGTGATCCATAACAACATGTTGTATATCTGTTGAATATGACATGAGTAGCATTAGTACATGTCGAGTACCCAACTTGGGCTAACACAACATATAATTCATCTTATATACCATGTAGAATGTCCATTAATTCCACATAGTTTCTAAGTGCATGACTAGGATACTACCTAGGGATAACACACTATGTACCCTATTGTACATGTTGTATAGTTCTTCCCTACATTCTGATTGGGAATTTCTACTTCATAGAGACTGTGATTTGGGAAAGTGAATAGACTATTCTGAGTTTTTTCACTTAGATCATGATGGTGGACTTCCCTTTGAAATTAGGTAAAATACAAAAGGTGATATTAATATATTACTCTATTTATCATTAGAAATATGATTGTATATTCAATTTTATTGAATGTATTTTCAGTGGATTTTATTATTTAATAATGATTAATTATGTGATTTTGATGATGTTTAAAAGGGAATTTTGAAGAGATATCAGCCTAAAATGGAGTCAAAATTATTTTAATAAATAATAAATTTGTGAGGCCATCCAACAGGGATCCATTTTGAAATTATAGTGGTTCTTCTAGGAAAAGAAAAGTGGTTATCACTACACCTTTAAGTGGTACATCTATGATTCAATGGTGTCCTCTGAGAGAGAAACGATGACTGAAATACCTTACTAGGTGTACTAAAGGTGACAATCAAGTGAGTTTTTTGCATAGATGAGTGTTATACTGAAAATTTATTTAATCATTTAGTAAAATTTAACCACTCTAGGGTACATGATCTTAAAGGAGGAACATTTTGAAGGAAAAAATGGAAATCCCCACATTGAAGATGATCTGATCATGGAAGACAAGGGGAGTTCTGTTACCAAAAACCTACGGATTTAGCATAGTCCAAGTCATGGTTTCAATGTATTTATAGTGCACTACGGATTGGTTATGAAATGTTACAACATGCTTTACTATTTTGAATATGGGATAAAATATTCAAATAAAATGATTTTTTCCAAAAATTATATCTTCTCTCATGAAAATTTAGAATTTCTATTAACTATGGAGAGGTCAGTGTTTCCATTCCATGATGATGACCATTTCAAAGGATATGAAGTATATTTGGACAAATATTACTTGTAGAACTGAATAAATCATGTGATCATGTATATTTGAATTGAACCATGGTGGTTTTCTATATGGGTAGGTCATGCTGAGTAATGGGGCATTAAAATGGTGGTGTCTTTGATTTCTTGGAAATATTATTTTAGGAATTTCCTTTTTCTGGAACTTTTTTCTTTGGTTCATTACTTTCCCCATTACATTAATTATGGTATGAAACAATTTATTTCAGAAAATTTTTCATTCTTTGTTTTTGAGTATTTAACTCTCTGAACGTATTCTTTCTATGAATGCATTCTTAGGATAACTCATTCAAATATGATGAAATTTCCTTTAATCATGAATGGATAAACTCTAAATGTGTATGGGATCATGAGTAAGGGGATAGGTTTCAAATGGATCATTTTTATTAATTATATCATAGTTATTATAAAAATAAATTGAGGTTGTCTCAAAATTTAAACCAAATTGTTTTATGAGAATCTAACAAAGATGAGAGAATAATTGGAGGAAATTCTGAACAATTGAGTGAATTAAGTTATAACTAATATTACACATTTATATTCCACTCTAAAATTTTATTATAATGTGTATATTTTAATAGGTTTATATAGATCCAAAGATATTTATTACCTTATATAGTTTTATATTATTCAAACACAACATATTGGAAATTTTTGAATGGATTTGTGACAAGTAGTTTGACCAAGTTATGATTAAGAGAGATTAGTCTTTTATTATTATTATTTTGTTAGAGTGAGTATCCAAATAGGGTGGAAAAATGGGGTAACAAATAAAATATTCTATTAATAATATGTTTAAATAAAATCCCCCAAATATTTAAAAACATCCCAGTTAATAAAAATTGTAGATCGATATAAGTTTCAACATTTTAAAATATTTCTCAAAGATTGATTAGTTATCAGTTAAATCAATTTTTAAAATAACATTAACTTTTGAAATAAATTTACTAAATCAAAAACTTATATATACACTAATTAAGATTAATTATCAAAGTCTTTGTTTTTTCTGCTTAATACAAATTTAGTTTATAGGAAACAAATAAAATAAAACAAAACATGTAGAAGAAATGAATACAAGAGGTTTAGTCTTAAGATGAGAATTAATCCTCTCCACTTTTCAATCACCTACTATAAATAAAATTATATAAAAATAATCTATGATCCACAACCTTGATCGGGTGTACAGTAGAAAAGTTGTTAAGTTCACATAGGTACCTCTTCCATAATACATGTGGGAGTAAAAAATAGAAAGGTCACAACTAGACCTCTATCACAACACGTGATAAAACATGTATAGATACTTTTGAGAAGATATCTTTTGTATTTTAGTTTGAGTATAAGAGATAGTGTGTGTGTTTATAAATACATAGTACCCAAAATGCTCATAATATAAATGAAATAGAAAAACATATCAAGTAAATGTAGGAAGATATTGTTTTCTCCATTTGATAATATATATAGCTCATGACTCCTTGAATATGGTTTGAAATGAGGCTCGAGTCATCTTTCTAAAAAAATTGGAATAAAGTGTCATAGCCTCTTTTTTTTTGTAAACTCCACTCTTATAATAATGTGTGAAGGAAAGAAGTAGTATTTAATCTCTCAGTAATTTGAATTCTTGAAGTTCTTCAATATGTTCTCATACCACTTTACATGTACATGTATATTTATTTCTGTATGTCTGTGTTTATCTATATTCACTTCATCTCACTATGTTCACGATGGAGAATGCATCAACTTTTAACAGCATTAGAAGGAAGTATCATCTAGGTCTTACACTTCTTGTATTGCACATCTAATATAAATTTTAATTCATCTCTATAAATCAATTAATAATAATCATTAAAATAAGTTTCAGAATTAAATTTGATAATGTAGCAGTTAGACATATTAAATTTAAAAAAAACATTAGTAGTGACTCTATTTGAATGGTGATAGTCTATGGAGCTGAGTCATCCTAATGGCGACTCAGGCTGGTGGTGAGTTAGGCTCAATTGTGAGACAACTCAGTGGTAGGTAAGTCTAGCACTTTTACAAATTTAAATTCTTATAGAAAGTAATATTCAATAGTGACTCTTATTTGATGTTATATCATATTGAAACTTAACCAATTATTCATGTGGTGACTCGTCCCTGATGGTAATTGTTTCCAATACTTTTTCAAATTACTAGTTCAATGGAAACTCATCATCTACTAGTGAGACATAGTTTCCTGTAGGTGATTCTAGTAATTAGCCAAAATTTCATACTGATGGTGAGTTTTCCCCAATGGTGAGTCATTATATCAAGGTGACTCAACCTCAAAGGTGATTCATACTTGACGGTGACTCATCCTTGGTAGTGACACATCTTCAATGGTGAGTCATACTTATCGAAATTTCTTTCCAACATACCTTAAAATGTAAAATTGATGTCACAACACATTAAACTCATTAATAGCATAATAAACGTGATTTGATGATTTCTAAAATAAGGGTGCCAACAATCTCTCCCTTTTTAATGATCAAAAATATAATCATTTTATATGCATAGTATTAAAGATAAATCATGACACATTTTTTTATTATTTTTTAAAAAATAGAATCAAAGATAAATAAAGGAAACATGGTAGTAAAAACAATTAGATAATAAATAGTATAAAAATAGATAGTATCACGGAAATATATGTAAAAATATATGGAAATATTAGTATGGTATCAAAGGAATACTGATATATAAATAAATGCCATAGACTTTTCTCCCCCTATTGGGATTATCAAAAAGAAAAAAATTAAACAAGAAATATAGTAAAATATAAGATAAATAGAAATAGAATTCCCATTGAAGAAATTTATTTAATGTACAAAAAAAAGTTTCAACAAAAAGCTACACAGAAACATCCCATCAAAGACAAAGTAGTCTAATTATCAAAGCAACTCGGGTTGTGTGGTAGGAATCACAGGAGATTTTCCCTTGTCATTATCTATGGAAAAGTATTTAGAAACTATGGTAAGGGTTATAGTTAGAATATTTGTAGACATATCAGAAAAAGAATGAGGTTCTCTAAGGATGATTGGTCTGAGGTGCAGAACTTATTTTCTAGAAGACAGATAAAAGGCAGAAAATGAGATGGAAAAGGTTTATGTGGATATCTAGTGACACTAGGCCTAAAGTACTCTAGATCTGTATCTACAGATGTTAAATGATATATAAGAGGTACGGAATCCTGGTCTAACACCACAGTTACAGACACATAAAAAAATAGTTTCATCAAATTACTAATGTCCATATGTTTTTCTCCACCTCTCTCTCCATTTCACTAAATAAATATTTCATCTCATCCATGAAACTCTGAAATACTAAATTAATGATCTTCAACTTATTCATATGTTCTTTAAATGTTTGAGAAACTAGGGTAATCCTTAGGTTCTTAACCAGAAACTTGAAATGATCATTTAGCTCATTCTTAGTGTATATCATGGAAAGATAATACTTAGTGGATTTTTTGATGGTTTCTCTATCATCTTTTATGTCTCTTATATATTCCTCACTCATCATGTTAACATGATTGCTATTTTTCTCAAACATCCTTAAACTTTCCTCAGGTATGGAAAGTTCCGCACCTGAAGTAGCCCTACGCTCTTATCTCACAATAGATTTGATTAGCTCTAAATCAATAGCACGAGGAGGATAACTAGAAATAGAATCCATATAAGTAATATTCTCCACTCTCTTAATTAGATCATCCATAGAAGTAACAAAGGAAAACATCATCCCTTTTAACACAAATTTTACAAACTCTAGCTCACTGGAGAGTCTTCTAATTTCAATCTCTACTTCCTGAATATGGTTCAACATTTTCAGTTGAATATGTTTTATCACCATATTAAATAAATACCTTGTATTATTTTCACTTAACTCAGTGACCTAAGGAACTAGATTTCTTAATAATTTACTAAATACCTAAAAAAATCCTTTCTATAAAGGATTCGATGTCACCTATAGTGCAACATCCACTGAAAATAGTGGAATAGTAGGAGTAGAAACTCTTTAAAAATAAAACCATTGCAACATACCCACAATATCAATTTGATCAACCAATGATCCCTTAGGATGACATTCCTTTAGAATATGAAGTCCACTATTCTTTGGTGGAATCCAATGAAACATTTACTATTCCTTAAACATTGGGTCTAACCAACTATCATAAGACATAACATGAGAATCAAATACTGTAGGCTATGAAGCTATAGACACAACCAAATCTAGTACAACTACAAAGGCATCAATAGATCTATATACATCACTTGATTTCTCAATGGTAGTAGGCTCAACTTCTATTTTATCAGTAACTAACTACTCAAAAGAAGCAACAACCATTATATGCTCAACTACTGACTATTCAACAATAGTCTGATTAACAACATATGCAGGCCTAGAAAGATCAAAACCAAAAGTATGGTCAACTGGATGACATTCAAGATTTGGGGATTACTCCCCTCAATTGATGAATTTTTCTCTTCTCTTGTATTTCTATCCACATCACCAATAAATCTGGATCAATATTTAGATCTATAACACGAAACTCTTAGAGAATTAATAAGTCCCTAAGGAATTTCCACATCTTCAACTCTAATTCTACCACTGGGAGCATCAAGTTCAGATCCTCCATCATCATCATCTCTATTTCCACTTCTATTACCATTTACATTTTCATTATATCTTCTATTATTATACATATTTATATTATTCATCACCATTTTCATTCTTTTCATTATCTTTTAAAGATTTGGAAGTGCTCTTAAATTGTTATTCCATAGATATTTGTGTCTCCTCCTCATCACTTCCTTATTTAAAAATATTATCTCTAATAGAGAGTGTCCAAGGAGGGATTGGATCGCCATATATTATAGAAGGAGGGCTTTTGGGCATGTCTAGATTACTTCTTTCACCCATAGGAAACTCTTACTTCTCATAACCAGAGGCAAAAGCTTCTTATTCCTCTTCATCTAAGTATTCCACCTCTTCTTTCAGTTACAAACTAGGGTCCACAATGTCCTTTTATTTAGAAGTATGGTCAATTGCGTTGAACTTTTCATAAATTCTTTCACTATCATTGACCCATTTCTTCTTCTAGGGATTCCAACTAATTTTCATCCTTAAAAAATCATTCTTGTGATGTAGAAATCTCAAAAATTTACTATTGTTTCTCATTCTTCACTGACTAAACCATTGAAATTTATCATTGTAGAAAGAAACATAGGGTATAATAAGGAATTAAACATTGAAGATGGATTGGTTATTTTTAACATGTAAATTATTAGATATATGAAAATATTAATCATCTCACCTATATTCATAAGACACATCAAGTAAAAAACTAGGTAACTCATGGTAGAAAAATATCATTTTCTTGGGAAAATAACATATTGAATGAAATCGAATAGAAACATACATTCACCATCAAGCTCTAAAGCAACTGGACTTCTAAAAAAATCATCTCCTATTAAATCATCTTAATTATCTTCATAGACAAAAGTATCACTCGACTCTAAAATTGTTCCTTGATAATTACTAATGACTCCTTCATATAGAACCTTTAAACATTTATCCACCTCCTTGAACTTTTCTATCGGGAACTAAAACCCTCTTGTAATGCTTGGGATTTACAGGATCTGATGCAATTGAATGGTTGTATTCACCTTCCTACTTCTTTGTGGAATGTGACATGTCTAGAGAAGACTTGTAAGAAGACTTTATTCTAACCATGAATATTGGATCAATAGGTTCAGGTGAAGAAGAAGGAAGTTCAATGGTTGGGAGAGAAACGGTTACAATAGGTTATGATAGAAAAGTAATGATGGAAGTAGTGCATTATAATTATAAAAAAATATTATTTATATCATTTATTTATTTATTGATTCATAAATTAAAAATCAAAAATTGAAATTATGAATACAATTTTAATTAAATAAAAATTAAATAAATAAATATTTTGTAAAACTAAAATAGAAATGCCAATTTAAAATATAAACAAATAAAAATTGAAAAATGCATAATATTTATAAATGTATGTAAAATTAATGGTGATTAAACATAATAGTGAGTAAATATAGTGTTGAGTAAACAAAATGGTTAGTAAAACTCAATGGTGGGTAAAACTAAATGGTGGGGAAAACTCAATGGTGGGTAAAACTCAATAGTGAGTAAAACTCAACGGTGGGTAAAACATAAGGGTGAGTCCCAAAAAATAATCTCAACCAAATTTAATCATACCTTACACATGTTTTATGTATTTCATTCTCTATGAATTCAAACAATTAGGATAAATATCAGCAAGATGATGTTGTATACCAATGTATATAAGAGTGATATCACCCTTTTAAAAATAATCTCTCAAAAAGTGATTTCTTACATCAGGCATTTTTTAATTGAGTGATATATAGGGTTATTAGAAATATTTAGATCCTTGTGTTATCACAATTTATAGGTACATGTCAGAATTAATATTCAAAGTATAGTAATATATGTTTCATCCACAAAATTTTGCACAGCAGATACCTGCAGTTATGTATTAAACTTTATTAGAAGAAAGTGTAATGGAATTTTCTTTCTTACTACACCAAGAAACTATAGACTTTCCTAAAAGGTGACATGTTCCAAATGTTCCTTTTATATCTAACGTATAACCACCAAAATAAGCATCATAATAACTAACAAAGTCAAATTATTTTCCTCTTAGGTAAAATAGTTTTAAATTGGTAGTATATTTGAGGTATTTTAAAATCCTTTTTATAGAAACTAAGTGTGAATCTTTTGTGTTTGCTTGAAAATGAGATCACATACACACAATAAACATAATATCAGGTCGGATTGCAATTTAGTAGAGAATATTTATAATCATAACTCTGTAACTAGTTTGATCCACTAGTTTCCCAACTTCATCAAGATACAAATTACAGGTGGTACTCATAGGAGTATCACTACTCTTAGTTATATCCAAATAAAGATTTTTTAAAATATCTGTAGTATATTTAATTTGATTTAAAATAATTCATTATTTATATAAAAAATATAAAAGAAAAGAAAAAAAATTAGTTTTCCCATTAAACTCATTTAAATTCATTTTTCATCATATTTGAAAAAATAAGTTTATAAATAATATTTTGATGATCCAAAAATAATATCATCTACATTGATTTTTTAAAATAAAACAACTTTTGAAATTTATTTTATAAAAATGTTAGGATCAGCTATACCTTTTGAAATTCATTTGAAATTATAAAATATTTGAGCCTATCATACCAAACTCTAGGAGATTATTTCAAACCATATAAAGCTTTTGTTAATTTAAAAATATAATTTTGGAAATGGGGGTCTCGAAAACTAGGGGTTGTTC
The DNA here is from genome assembly GCA_963277665.1 of Viscum album. NCBI lineage: Eukaryota > Viridiplantae > Streptophyta > Magnoliopsida > Santalales > Viscaceae > Viscum > Viscum album. Next base: position 506,973,388 of record OY728130.1, read on the forward strand.
AATAAAAACATCCTCAACTATATACCCATTTAAGAATTCACTCTTGACATCCATTTGATCTGGTTTTAAATATAGATGTGTTGCGTAGGATAAAATTATTATAATGGATTAAAGTATATCTATAGGTGAAAAGGTATCTTCAAATTCTATACCTTAATATTGATTATACCCTTATGTAACAATCCTAGCCTTATTTCTTACTATTATGCCTAATTCATCAACCTTATTTATAAACACCCATTTAGTGCCTATATTCAAGGTGTATTTGGGTATATCAACAAGTTACCATAATTTATTTATTTCAAATTGGTTAAGTTATTCTTGCATATCCATTACCCATAATTCATCATTGATTTCATCATTTATGCTCTTAGGTTCAAGATCTGACTGGAATGCTTTATGTTCAATATGGTTTCTTAGTGAATCTATAGTTTTTGTACCCATATCTAGGTATCCAACTACAGAATCTAAAAGGAGATATTTAAGAGTCCTAATACCTATATAAAGAATGTTTATAGTCACTTAAATATCCTCTATAGGTTCAGGTTCAAGTTCTATAAGTTCCTCAGAAGTGGATGATTTTTCTTCTTTCTTTATAGAAGATTCAAAAGGTTTTTTATTTAAGTTAAAAGAAGATAAATCGTCCTAAATGTTTTCTAAATAATTATTTGGCTCATGTAGATGTGTCCCATCAAATTTGGTATGAATAGACTCTTCAAAAGTCTTGGTTCTTTTGTAAAAACTATATAGGATTTACTATAAGTTGAATAACCCAGGAAAATTTCTTCATCACTATTGGAGTAAAACTTGTCAAGATTATCCTTAGTGTTAAGAATAAAGACTTTGCAACCAAAAACTATAAATTAATTAAACTTATTCTTTCTACTATTCCAAAGATCATAAGGGTTATTCTTAAAGATTTGTCTAATTAAAAATCTATTGATTATATAATTGGTTGTATTCACAGTCTTTTCCCAAAAGTAGATAGGTAATTTATATTCATTAAGCATAGTATGTGATATCTCTTGATGTGTTCCATTTCATCATTCTAAAACTCTATTCTGCTGAGGGGTACTAGGAGCATATAAGTTATGAATATAGCCATATTTTGAGAAATATGATTCAAAGTTTTGATTTTCAAACTCTTAGTTATGATCACTTATTAGGGTCTTAATTCTAAATCCACTTAAGTTTTATACAAATCTAGAATACTTGATAAAATGATAAAAATTTTAAATTTTATGAGATAAAAAAATACCCAAGTATATATATAAAATTCATCTACAATTACATAAAAATAGTGATTCTAATTTATACTAGTAACTCTATATGGTTCAAACAAATCCATATGAACCAACTCAATAGGTTGAGATGTTTAAAATTATATATTTTATTTAAAATAAATATTGTGTTGTTTACCTTTTTGATAAGGGTTACATACTTTATCATTTGGAAACACAGGTTTTGGTATATCCTTGAATATTCCTTTCAAATTAAGATTTCTAAGTGAGTGAATATTAAAGTGGCCTGGTCTCCTAGGCAAAAGAAAAGATTCTCTATGAAATGCACTTAAACAAGAAACATTTTGAGAAATAAAAGAATCAATATTAATAGTATAAACATTATCATTTCTTAAAGTGGTAAACATTAAATCATTTTTGGAATTATAAACATGAAATAAATTATTTATAAAATTCACATGAAACTCATCATTACATAATTGTGAGAATCTAGGAAAGTTATATTTTAATCCATCAACAAAAAGTACTCTATAAATTAAAACAGAATTAGTGTTACCAATTTGACCAAGGTCAACGATCTTCCCTTTAGAATTATCACCAAAGGTGACATGACCATAATAAACCTTTAAGAGCATCCTAAAACTAGAGTAATCTCATGTCATATTCCTATAACATCCACTGGCCAAGTATCATAGACTTATATACTATCTCTTCAATTAAATTTCCTACAAAAACATTTATACCAACAATGATTATGGCACCCAGATTTTTAGGGGATGAGATATGTTAAATATTAAATCTTTAGAAACCCACAATTATTTAATGGGTTTCCTGTAATAATATTTTAATATTTTTTAAATAAAAACTTTTTTAGGTCTTCTAGAATAATAACCAATATTAGATATTTCATATTTATATTTAGGTAAAAATGTTCTCTTAACTATTCTCCTCTGCTCGGGTTGGTATCCTAGACCTATAACATATTAATGGGAAATTTTTTCATAAAATTTGAGTAAGTGTTTCTCTTCCTTTGGTGAATCTTTCCAAATATTTTTTCAGTTTATCATTTGAAAATTTCAATTTTTTATTTTCCTTTAACAGATGATCATTTTTCTCTTTCTCTATAATAATATAAAACATAATATTTATAGATAAAGCATATTTATTTTTCATAATTTTATATTTGTCTTTAATTTTATTAAATTCTTCCTCAATAATATTAAAATATTTAAAAATATTCTCTTTAGACATATCATCTTCATTGTGTTCAATTTACAAGTTATCAAAAACAATTATAGATAAAGCAATAGATATAGCAGGTGCCTTAGTGAATTTTTTCAAGAAGTACATGTTTTCTCAATTAAGCTTCTCTTAGGGAGTAGAGTCTAAGTCAATAGAGCAATCCTCATAGGCACTCCATGTTTCTTTCTTTGATTTATTGAATTTTATGTCCTTTTCCTCATATTTATTTTTGTATTTAAATTTTGGATATTTTTCCATAGAATTTCCTTTTCACTTATATTCATAGAAGTTCATCTCATTTATATTGTCATCCTTTTTTCAATATTTATTCCAGTTTCCATTTCTATCATATTTTTCTTTTTAACCAGGCATTTTGAAAATTCCCATCTTTCTATAGAACTTTTTAAATCTTTTGGCCAGTAGGGCCATATCCTCATCACTATCCAGTGGAAATTCATCGTCACTTGACATTAATAGTGTACATTTTCCTTTTCTTTTTGTTTGGATTTAGTAGTTTTTAAATATATATATTTTCTTTTTTTACAATATCTTCTTATCTATTGACTTTCAAATTTTCTTTGTACATCATCAATTTTCCAATTAATTCCTTAACTGGTAGTTTTATAATATAATAGAATTGCCTTATTTATATAGATTTCCCTCTCCATGTATTAGGAAGGCATCTAAGTATTCTCATAATCTAATCCTTATTAGATACTAGATTTCCCAGGAATATCGTGATGTTCAATATTTCATTGAACCTGAGATACATATTATAATTAATTTATTAGGATTCATCTTAAAAGTATCATATTTAATTTTATATGCATCCAGTCTCATATTTTAACATTTATAGTTCCTTCGTGTAAAAAATATAAAGTATACCAAATCTAAATAGTAATTTTTCAAGAAGATATTATATTGACTTCTTCATATCCTAAAGCATGATAAGGAGAATTCATTGATTTTCAATTATTTTTATAAGAATTCTTGGTATCCTCATCCCATATAAATCTATCATTTTCAAGTAATTCTTATCTAACCTCTATATTAGTCCGAATTTCAAAACCCATAATTTTTATATTTATTTTCATCTTTATTTTCCACTGAGCATAATTTTTACCATTGAAAAAGGATGTTTTTGGTAGATAAAGCTTATTTTCTACTATCCATTTAACAAATTTAATTTAAAACTAATAAAAATTTAATAACATTAAATTACAACCAAAATCAGAGTTGAAAATATTTGATAAAACTTTGATACAAAATATTGGTCGAAGTTAGTATCTCAAGAAGGAGTGAATTGAGTAGTCAATAAAAAATTCTATTAAAAATTGGTTTAAATAATTTACCAAAAATATATAAAAACAACCCAGTTAAACAAAATATCATATTGATATAAGTTTTAGTCTTTTAAAAGATTTAGTAAATATTGATTAGTTCTCAATTAAAACAATTATGAAAATCACTTTAGCTTTTGAAATCAATTTACTAAATCAAAAAATTATATAAACAATAATTAAGATTAACTACAAAATTAATGTTTTTTTAGTTTAAAATATATTCAATTTAAATCAAACAAATAAAACAAAACAAAACACACAGTGGAAATGAATACAAGAGATTCAATATCAAGATGAGACTTAATCCTCCCCACTTAGAAAACACCTCATGTCAAGCAGGTTATATAAAAATAATCTACAAACCAAAACTTGAATCAGGTACACAAAAAAAAATATGTCCAGGTAGCGTATGGAAATATTCCATAAAACCCATGGGAGTAAATAACATACAGGTCATAATCGTACCTCTACCATAACATGTAGTAAAAAAGGTAAAGAGGGTGTTGAGAAGATATCTAGTATCTTTTAGTTTGAGTGTAGGAGATAGTATGTGTGTTTAGAAATATAGATTACACACACTACTCATAATGTAAATTAAATAGACAAATAGAGAAAGTAAATATGTAGGAAAATTTTTTTTGCTCTATCTAATAATATATGTATCTCATTTCTCCTTGAATTTGGTATAAAATGAAAAACATGTTGTATTTGTAAAATTTTTTATGGAATAGAGTGTCGTAAACTCTTTTCTCTACAAACTCCACTCTCTCGTAGAAGTGTAAAGGCAAGCAGCAGTATGTAATCTCTTAGTAAGTTGTGTTATTTAGGTACTCAATATGTTATCATCCCGCTCCACATGTACGTGTATATCTATTTTTGTATGCATGTGTCTATGTATATTCATCACATCTCACTATGTGCATGAGGGAGACTACTTCAACTTTTAACAGCAGTAGCAGGAAGAATCATCTGGATCTTATGCTCCTTGTACTACTCATCTGACACAAACTATAACTCATCTATACAAATCAATTAATAACAATCATTAAAATAAGTTTTGAAATTAAATTTTATAGTGTACATTTTATACATATTAAATTAAAAATAAATAAACCAGTATTCATGACTCCTTTTGAATAGTGAAAGTTTCTAGCAATGAGTCATCCTAATAGTGACTAAGGATGGTGGTGAGTTAAGCTCAATAGTGAGACAACTCGGTGGTAGGTATTTTCAACACTTTTCAAAATTTCAGTTTTTCAATAAGTTCATCTTAAATGGTTAATCTTCAATGATGGTAGGTCACCCCAACACTTAACCAATTTTTCATTATGGTGGTGACTCATCTCTAATGGTAGGAATTTCCAACACCTTTATGGTTCAACAAAAAGTAATCCTTTGGTGGTGATACATAGCTGATGCTAGGTTATACTAGTACCTAACTAAAATTTCACATTAGTGGTGATTTTTCCCCAATGGTGATTCATTTTCTGGCGGTGACTCAATTTCAATGGTGAATCATACTTGACGGTGACTCATCCTTAGTGGTGACTCATATTCAATGGTAAGTCATACTTAGCCAAATGTCTTGTCAACCTGCCTTAAAATGTAAAATGTATTCATAATACATGAAACTCAATAATAGCATAATAAACATGATTTTATGATCATTTAAACAAGGGTGACGACAAATTCCTTGATATTTATCCCCTAAAAATTTCTTTAATTAGTTACTTTCAATTATGTAATTTAATCTTGTTAACATAATATGTGGATTGAAATTGAGTTAACAACTAGATTAATCAATTGAAAAGGCTTACAAATTCAGCTTATTTATAAGAAGAACACAGTCTTACACTATCTACATCACTGTAGTAGCAAATAATCTATCACTTTTTCAAATTATTTAGGTTGGTAACCATCATGAAAAAAATGATGTTCTACTAGAGACCATGTTTTTGGCATTATTATTGGGGAGGAATAGTGACCTTTGAAATAAATAAATATAGTTTTTGTCTCATTATTAAATTTCCCTATTTCATTTATATTTTTAAATCCTTTTATGAACATGGGTTGGTTGTTTTTTTCATTACAGGACAACTTGTTTATGAGTAACGCTATATCCACTCACTCAAGGAGACTATACTATCGATAATAGCTTGAATAAAATCATAAAATCCATACATTCTTGTTCATATGAGGCCATTTATTCATGTAATAACATAGAATCCTCAGTATTCCTATTGTAAATAACAACCAGTTTTTGAAATAAGAACTATTGAACAGAGCACGACCACTGCATATGGTGAATTCCATCTTGAATTACAACTTTCTAACAATCAATGATTCCACACTGAGCATTATCTATCCTCTAATTCTAGAAAATAAATTCAAAATCAATCCAACACACATCTTGATGAACCATAATATGTGGAAATTTAGTGGATTTCAAATCAAGGATCCAGATGGACACCACTAAAACTTCATGGAGATCTATGAAACATTTCATCACAATGGGGTGATGCCTGATGCATTCATATTAAGGGTATAACCAATCTCTTTTTGAACTAATCTAAGGTCTATTTGAATAATTGTCCTATATGATACATTTTGACTTTTTATGACTTGTTTGAAAAATTGTTGTACATGTAATTTCCACCACCACACATATGGATGTTGTAGAGAATCATTTCGAAAATTTCTCAAATTAATGGAGGGTCATCTTGGGGAGAATGGGATATATTAATGGAGTTTTTATGAAATTTACCACACCATGGACTTGACATTAGTATCTAAACACATATTTTTATTATGTTGTACAACCCACTACCAGAGACATGGTTGGTGCCTCAACTAAAGTAAGAATTGTGATGAAAATGATCAAGGTCGGTAGTGATGTTATTGATTAAATTTCACTTAACATCATCCATTATAAAAGGGAATAAGAACCCCTAAAAACATTCATGCATAAATTATATGAGACTATCCATATTTCTTCCAAGTTATATAATCTCTTAAATACATTGGAGATTTTTATGTTTCCACAACAACAAGCACCTTAATAGGCTCTTGTTATTGAAGAAAAATCATGTGAGATGTGTGGAGGCCCATATTCCTAATTGTAATTCTAAAATTATCATAATAGATTAATCCCCAATATTTCCACTATGTGAGTTATAACCAGATCCCAAGAATTATCAACCCACTTACCTTCATAAAAAACCTTTTTGAGCCTAATAAATACCTAAACATAGGTGGAATCATTAAAAAAATAGACTAGATTACCCAAGAAACCATGGACTGCCTGGATATCGGCCTCACCCATGAGTTACCTAGAAATTATATCTATTTCATCCATCTAGATCCTAATAATAACCACCTCTATAGTAATACCAATTCTAAACACTTCCCAAACTTCCATAAACATCCCAATATTTAAAATTCAATAATTAGAATTTGATATCAAAATTCATTCATAAGGAATTTTAGTGAATGGAACCCAAATAAACCAAAATTTAAAATAAGAAATATACCCTCCACAACCTAGAACATCTAGTTGAAAAATTATTCCGAATTCTTTTAGACTGATTATCATGTAGATTACCGGGTTATATAGAGATTCATGCTTGAGAGGAGGAAAATTTTTATATCTTGATAAGTGAGTAATATGTTGAAATAAATCAACATAATAATAATGAAAATAAAGGGTAAGAAAATTCATGATAAGGTTGAATTTCTTGTAAAACTAGAACACAAAAAGAGGATAGGAGATATGAACACAAAGTTGAAAAATAAATAAAAATAAATTCCAAAGATAGGTATTAATAAGTAAGAAGGATGAGGAGTTTCACTTAAAATTAAGTAAGAACAAAAATGTATATATATATATATATGTCTCTAGAATCATATTTACCCCTTATACCATTTCTAGAGATGATAAGTCAAGGTAATATAAAGGTTTAATATTAATTTTCTTATAAATGTTCAATAAACAACATTAAAATATCTAATTTCAAAATCTATTTCTCATATGTCAGTGTATGTAATATTCAGGAAGGAGTTGCACTATAAAATAAAGAAAAATTGATTAAATGGGATTGATATACATCAAGGAGGTGTTCTAAATGGTCATTCAATCAAAATCTCTCCAATTATGATATTTCCTGAGAGTTTTTGCATCCCATACACCATAGGATTATTCAATTTTTTAAAAGAACACTGTGATATGGGTGTGCGCATGAACTTTATTCCAGTAAGTGTTATCTAGAAACTAGGACTTGATTAAAAAATCCAATAAGGGTATCCTTGCATCTTTCTAATAGATCAATGAAATTACCATAATGATTTCTTGAATATGTTCTTGTAAAAGTCAGGAAGTTGTTTTTCTCTACTACTTTTCTTATCCTTGACATGGAGGAAGAAGTAAATGTGCCCATTATTTTTGGAAAACCATTCCTATCAACTGAAAAATATCTAATTGAGTTGAATCAAGGATTAATCATATTTTGATTCAAAAAATAACAAGTTGTTTTTGATTTAGTGAATTATTTTATGCAATGAGAAAAATCAATAGAATGACTAGCTATTTTGTGGTTGAAGAATAAGAAATTTTTAATGAGATAAATATATATAAATTATAATAAAATTAAGAGAGTAATAAGATGGAATTTTTATATTAAATGATATATGAGAAGAAGTAACACTTTTAGGTGGAAAAAAAATAAAATAGAAGATGTGAGATTTTTTAATACATAGAAAAGTTGACAAGGGACTCCTATCCATAGTTTACTACCACAATTATTGAGCCACTAACTTTGGATTTGAATTACCAGGTAAACCCATTAATTAATTCATAGAGGCCAAAGGTGAAATGACAGTCATAATAAATTCTGAAATTACTATCTAACAATACAAATAAGTTATATAGTTTTGATATGAAGAAATCACTCAATCAGAGAGAGTTTGTTTGATATCTAAGGCATTAATCATACGCTATGAGAATTTTAAATCTTATATGATAAAAGAGTAAAGATAATCTACAAGACTCATAATATACTCATCTCAACCATTAAATATGTTGTTAAAAAGTAAATTTTGAATTTAATTGATGAAAAAATCATTTTTACTATCTTACATAGTGAATAGGTGATCCCACTTCATCATCATCATCAGTGAAATTTTATTAAGAGGAAGAGTGAAAGAGTCACAAATAAAAAAAAGGTCATGGAGGCCTAAAGTATTAAAGCTTCAGGGAATCAGTCCTAACCAGGTTAATATAATCAAGAGGAAGAGAACCAACACTAGGGAATGAATTGGGGTTAGCATCCAGACATGCCTGAGAAGCCATAAAATCTATAAATTTGTTTCCTTTACACAATGTATGAGTAACCTCCACACAGTTTCTATAAAGAATTTTGACTCTCTATATATGATAAATAATGGACCAAGGATTAGAAGATATCCCGGGAAATTAGTTTTAAATGATCAAAAAAATAGTTTCAACCAACTCAATCATGATATTATTATCATGAAATACCTTAATCCCATTGATCAGAGTGCAGGCTTCCACAAGAAGATAATTTACATGGCCATATGAACTAGAAAAATCCATATCCACTAAGCCTCTAATGTCACAAACCACACCCACACCCTACATGATACCATTAATGCACAAACCGTCAGTATTAAGTTTGAGGCCATTACTTGGTAGGAGTCATTGAACCCACCTTCCATGATTAGTAGCTCATTGAGTGGGTGAAAAAATGATTCTACTGGCCATGAAATGACATAAAAAGGGATCCTTGTCCCACTTATTCCAAAGAACTCTTAGGTTTATTGCTAAGCTATGTGATCTAGACACCACTCCCAAATGAGAGTAAATATACCCTAATGCCTTACTTTATTCCTCAAATTTTATGTGGTTCAATAGTGTGCCACTAATAGGATGGATATATCCTTTTATTCGTGTTTTTTTACCAACATAGTAAAACCAGTAGAAGAGAAATTATTCCATAGTGTATGCCTCAAAAGAGAAGGAAAAAATCAACCAATATTCCCCCAAATCACACCCACCCACTCACTATGGATGAAAAAATGAAAGGAAGTATCTTCACTCTAACACATACACCACATACACTTCAAGGGGATATAAATACCTTTATGATGTACCTCACTATCATTAGGAATTTCATGATGTATGATGCACCAAACAAGGAAGAAGAACTTATTAGGGACTGAAAAACACCAGAGGATAACCCCCCACCCATTTAAGATGTTATTATCTTTCACTAAGGACCTATAAGCCTTGGATAAGAAGAGACCTGATGATGAACTCATGAGAACCAGCTTGACCTGATAATTTTTCCACATGATATTATGAAAAATGTTGTATTGGTGTGTGTTCAAGACCACACATTTAAAGGTTGAGTAAAAAATGACCTTAGAGAAAGAAATTTCAACATTCAGACGCACTAGAAAACTCAGTGGAACTCCCACCCAATTATGGTTCCAAAAATTACTATCGCCACACCCAATAATCCAATGAGAATGGAGTTGTAGTTTTGGAACATGATCCTGAATCCTCATCCACAGTCCCACCATTCTCCCCTTCATAATTTCAAAATTTTCTCCATATTTTTAAGCAATGAATTTTTTCCAAAGCAAGAGACCCTTCGAAGCATCCAATGCAAGCTTCGCCTACATGCAGCACATGAAATCCTTAACATTTATCAAGTTAATACCCCCAGATTTTGGAATCCTAAAAATCCTCTCCAATGATTTCTAGTGACAAAAAACCAAAGAATGATCCTCCAATATTAAATAGATCATGATATTTTAAATGTTCTTCATAATAGTCTTTTTACTCTTAAGAACCAACAAAATGTGCAAGGGAATGTATGAAATCACGCTATTTACCAAAGTATAATGTCCAATAAAGAAAATAAATATTTTTTTCCAATTATTGATGTGATAGGAAATTTTTTCAACAAATCTCTCAAAATGATGAATCTAAATTATCCCTAGTGATATTGATAAACCCAAGTAATCTATAAAAAAACTGCTTCATGATAATTTCTAGAGTGTTCTCAACTATCTAGGTCTTTCTCTTTGAGCTTCAGGTTGAAATATAAATGCTTCTTTTCTACTTATTAATACTTTTCCCAATACATTTACCATATTCCTCTAAATACCTATTTATATTCTTTATGGATATCATATTCTAATTAAAAATAATAATCATATCATCCATGAAAAGATGATGAGAGATACCAATAATATTAGGCATGTAACGAAAGGAGTGGATGGAACCATTATTGATGCATATGAATATGAACCTACTACATGAGTATTACACCATAATGAAGACATTATGTGAGAGGGTATCACCCTACCTTAGTCACCAGACTAACTTGAAGAACCTCTATTTATTTCCCATAAGATTGAATGAGAATCAAGGATAACTAAAACACCTAAAAAGAGATCAACCACCCAGTTAGAGAAACCCATTAAATTCATTACCTAGTTAATGAAGCTACATTACCTTCTATCATAAGCCATGTCTATATAAATCATGATATCTACATTGGACCAAGGTGTTTTAAGATTAATATCACCAATCATTTCATGCTCAAAACCAATTACCCATTGTATGGATCTCCCAAAAATAAAACCATGTTATTCCTAAAAAACACAAACTTGAAGGTAGTAGTTATGTCTTTGAATGATAATAATATCCAAGACCTTGTATGTTAAATAAAACATGCTTATGGGTTGGAACTGATTAAGAGATTAGGAGTTATTATCATTTGTAATGGGAACCAATCTTGTACGCAATCCACCATGGGAACTTCACCACCTTGAAAAAAAATCTTTAATGAAATAAAAAAAATCAATCTTAATGATTCTCTAGGATGTCGTATAAAAGGATCTTAGAAATCCATCAGACCCAAGTGTGATTTTAAGCTTAAGGGAGCGAACCACCTCCCAAACCTCTTCCTACTCTAAAATACAACCCATTAAATAATTCACCTAATTTGGAACCACATTTCTAATAGCATCAAAAATATTTGAGTGACCCCTCAGATACCAACTGTACATACTAGGATTACCATCATACAGAAGTGATTTAAAATAAGACTCAACCATGCATCCCACATTATCCATGTCACTAGTGAAGGAACCATATTCCATGTGGATGTTGGGAATACAATAACACATCTTATATCTAATATAATCATGAAATAATGTTGAGTTTTGATCCCCCTTCATTAAGACACATAGTCCTAGACCGTTCATATGAAGATCTTTCTTCTCATAGTATCATCTCTACAAGTTGCCTTTTATTTTAATAAGATCATTAAATATATCTCCATCCCACTCATATTCAAGACTTGTTTCAACCCAATAAATGTCCGATTTAACAAGGTCTAATTCCATCAAATGAGAAGGATGATTGTTATTCCAAATATGTAAATGATATTTTATCCTTGTTAGTTTATTGTGAATCCCAACCCATAGATTTTATTGAATGGGTTTGGTCCAAGATTTATGAACCTCCTTGATAAAACCCAAGTCTGTAGACAATTTTCTGGAGAGAAAAAAATGATTTCCATTAGCTCTATTAGAACCAAGGTCGTTCAATAAGTGGGCATGATCAGATATAGACCAAACCAGGTGGGAAAGAGTAGCATTAGGAAAGGGATACAATGAATGAAATTTATCAAATCAGAAATTTAACCTACTCTATGTGTGACGAATCCCCTTTTTATGGTTACACCATATGAATTAATCATCCAAAAATATTAAATCCATTAACCTATTAAAGAATGTGAAATCATAAAAATCTTACCTTGCCTTCCAAGGATAGATCTCTCCTTCTTTCTTCTCTGATAGTTCCATGATGGTGTTAAAATCACCTTCTACCATCCATAGAGATTCCCTTGGATTGAAAGAGCTTAAACCATGCTAGAGTTTTTCTCTTTCCACTAGATCACATTTTCCATAAAAAGGAGATAAAATAACTAAATTTTCCAAAACTAACCTTAGTAGAGATGTGTTAGTTAGATACCTTAATCTAATCAATTAAAATATAATTCTTCCAATATATATATATATATATCTGTGTGTGTGTGGGTGGGTGGTTATTAGAATGCTCTCCATTCATATATCCTGGGTGGCTTAACCTCAAATAAAAATCCTTTATTTTAAGGGGATGTTCCTTGGTCTCTAGAATTGCAACTAGATAAGCATTAAAATTCATCATTTTAATAACCAAAAAACCATTTTAACTGGGGCTCCTACACCATGAGAAATCCATAAAATAAAGGAAATCATTTCAGAGGATGAAAATTGGATTTCTCCCCCGTCATCTAAATGAATATTACTTGAGGAGAAGAAATCACTTTTTTAGAGTGAGTTCTAGTTCAAACACCACTGGTAGGAGAAAGGGGTACATGATTAGTTAGGTTGCAAAAAAATAGAACCATGCTCGATGATGAAGAATATGATAAGAGGTTGAATCTATTAGAAATAGGATTAGGTGAACTAAATGAAAGAAAATGATCTAACTCCTTAAGATCAACTAAGCTAAAAAAAGAGACATCCAACTCCCTATCCTTGAGATGGCCATTCCATAAAAATCTAGTAATATTTAGCATAATAAGATCTAAGAAACTAAAATCCAAAACTAGTTTCAAGACCACCAAATCCTGACAAGAAACAACCCTAGCTAATGATGGTAGAAAGCATAGAACCAATTTGTAACATTGAATACCATCCTCTGACTTCTCAAGTGGAAGTGATAAGATCCTCTTAGCCATCACTAACACCCCCTCCTGCTCTGAAAAAATGCCTTACTAGAAAACCACTGACTTTGAAGGTGATATGTAACTCACAGCCATGACCGAGCCTAAAACTACTAATACATGCTAAACCACCATCCTTGAAGAAGATAGAACACTTCCCAAAATAGGACTAGCTTGTGAGTTGTGGGCAGTACAAGATTTCATATACATAGAAAAGGAGTGTCCTTGAAGGAGACATGAAGCACAAAACTAATCCATAGAGGGGTATAAAAGAGATTTCTTCTAGGTAACCAATCTCGTACATGACTAATAATATGTGAAAGAAGAGGATTGGATATATCCATTTTTATGAAAATGTGGGCCACTGAGGCCTCATGGATATTGATAATGTTGACGTATGTACAAGGAAAGGATATCAGAGAATATAAAATATTTTTAAGGAAGGTAAAGTTATGAAACTAGAGAGGCAACCCCAGAACAGAAACATGGACTACTGATAAAGAAGGGTTGCAACCAAGTTGATCCTCCATAGTCCATATAAAGATAGAAAACTTCCATCAACCCACTTATATATTAGGATGAGACCAAGACTTGATAAAATCATCCCTAGAGTATAGAAACACACCATAAACTTAGAAAGTTAAAATCTGATTTACATATTTAGAATGGAAATTATCCTTCTCATTTCATGGACTTGGACCTTGTTACAACGTACATTGAGAAGGATGAAACAAGTCTTGAAGATGAGTTGGATGTAGATATATTTAATGAGCTTATTATAAATGAAAGGAAACATTAATATATGATACTATAAGAGTAAAGTGATTCCCTTTGAATGATCCAAGGCTAGGTAGCTTTAAAAAGGGGACCAAAACTTATAATTCTTTCATGATTAGATTAAATAGAAGACATGTTCTTATATGCCCAACACCCTCTCGGAAGATGGTTCCATCACTAGATAGATTGATAATGTGGTAGGTATATAAGATTATTGTTGTAAATCCCTTTTGGATGATATTAATCCTAGCATGTAGGGTGGGTATCTGAGGGGCCACTCAAATATTTTTTATGTTATTAGTGGTGTGGTTCTAGATTATATGAATTCTTTCATGGGTTATGTTCTAGAAGAGGAAGAGGTTTGGTAGGTGGATTTCTCCTTTAACCTAGAAAGATTACCTGGGCCTAATAGATTTCTAAGAACCTTCTATATATAATATTAGAATATATTTAAGAATTAACTTGATTATATCATTCAAGATTTTTTTCAGGGAGGTGAACTTCCCATGGTGGTATGTGCTACAACATTGGTTCTCATTATAATGGTTAAAAACCCCTCATCTCTTAATCAGTTCTGGACCATAAGCATGTGAAATATTTCTTACATGGTATTGGATATTGTTTCCAATCAAAGAACTAACAAGTTCCTTCATGATTGGATTTTGGAGGAACTACATGATTTTATTTCTATTATATCTGCACAATGGGAAATCGGTTTGGCGCAGTAAATGATTGGTGATATTAATATTAAAATAATCTGGTCCAATGTAGCTATCAATGTTCATATGAAAAAAGATGACGACAAGATGGAATAGAGCTTAATTATTAAGGTAATGGCTTGCCAGGGTTTCTTTAACTAGGTGGTGGAACTCTTTTTTAGTTGTTTTAGTTTTCCTCGGTTCTCTTTCACTTTTATGGGAAATAAATGGGGGTTCTTAAGCAATTTTGAGGACTAATTCATGCAGATAACCTCTCACCCAGTGTCTTTATTATGGTGTAATACACCTTCAGTAGGCTCATATCCATATACATCAATAATGGTTCCATCCACACCTTTTATTATAGGCCTATATTACTGGTATCTCTCACATTGTATTATTGAATGGTATGATTATATTTTTAATGGGAATAACAGATACAAATATAATCTAAATAGTTACTTAGAACAATATACTAAATAGAGTGGGAAAATTATTAATAAGCAAAAAAAAAGTATTTATTTTTCAACCTGAAGCTCGAATAGAAGGACCCATATGGTTGAGAACACTCTGGGAATTCTCAAGAATAATTTTTTATGAATTAATTGGGTGCCTTGATCTCACCTGTGAGAATTCATATTTATCATTTTGAGAGGTTGGTTGAAAAAATTTCCAATTTCATCCACAATTGTAAAAATATATTTCTTTTCTTTAGGGGGAGTATTACATCGGTGAATAACATGATTCCATTCATTTCTATACACATTTTTTTGGTTCTCAAGGTTCCCAAGACTATTTTTAATAGAATTGAAAATATCATGATCTCCTTCTTATGGGATGCACATTTTGAGGTACATTATTACTAGGCACCGCGAGAGAGGATTTCTAGGTTGTGATAAGTTGGGGGTATTAATTGAAAAATATTAACATACACTAGGGGCCCCATCCAAGACCTGCACAGATTCTCCATCTACCTCATGTGATGTATGGTCATCCCATTTATGAGGTCGTAAACCCCAACAAGTGATAATTATAACATGGTTACACCACCTCTATTTTTTAAAAGTGGAAAAGGATAGATGGGCCAATAGACTGCTTCAATTGATCATTGTCCATAAATCTTGATGATGATGTCATATTTATTGCTTTATGGAAGGAAACCCATACTTTTATAATTTCTGTATTTATTGAGCTTTTGTAAGAAATTTATATTCATTTTTCTAGTTTTTTCTATTAGATACTTCATTCTTACACTTATTATACTCTATTTACATATATCTAAGATGATTCCCATCTCTCTATTGTGTGCACCTATCCATTTTTTATACTTATATATTTGCTATAACTTATGAAATGATAATTTCTCTACTAAAGGTATATTTTTTCTATCATTTTTTTAGGTTAATAGTTGCACATCAACATCCCTTATTTTTTCCATATCATGATATTTTTTACTAAGAGATCTTGATTCCTTACATTGATTTCATTATATCAATTTGAAAATTTGTTCTACTTTAATTATTATCTATCCCATATCACTTCCAAAAATAGTGCAGACATTGTTTCATTTTAACTGCTTGGGGAATTTTTCTTGGGTTATATTTCATATAAACTTGAATTTTTTATTGTTCTCAATAGTAAAGGAGTAATTATTCATTTTAAGAATGATTTAATTTGAAATGTCATTACACCCATGTAAATAAAAAAATTTATGGTAAATGTTAAAATATTTTATTTATTTTTTCTTATATTTTTAGCATTATTGATGAGTGTAGTAATTTAATTATAATTCTAAATTTATATATATATTTTTATTTGACTTATTACTTGTTTCTATGGCCTCAGTGATTTTCCATTTTATATGTATTCCCATTTCTGATAGGATTATTAGCCAACTTGTTCCCATTATTTTCTGAGCATATTTATTTAGAGATACTTGGGGAATGTAAATGTATCAGAAATTTCATTTAAATTTTATCAAAGTTATGAATAGATAAATATATTGTTGAAAATTTTTATGAATTTTTACTGATCCATTTTTCTTGATACCCACCCTTATATTTATCTTTCTTAATCTTATATAATCAATAGATAACCTTGATAGGATATATCCATGATACAAGACCATTTTATCCCTTACTAACATTATATTTTTATGATTACATGATTTCCAAAAGAATAAGTTTGGTTTAATGATAATTACAATTGGACACAGGATGATTGTTACTGAGGAGATATGTAGTGACTTTTTCAAATGATCTATGAGATATAGTCTATAGTCCTCTGATATACCTTTCATGATTATCCAATTTTTTAAAAATATGGGTGTGTATTAGAAAGGTGAAAAATCACCATTACTAGATTGATGAATCTCATAATAGATCATATGTGGTTATGTGGTGGATGTGAGATCTATACTAACCATGAATTTTGAAAAAAAAATATATAAATAAAAAAAATAAATAAGATACCTTCATCTTTCTTTTATAAAATATCAATATACCTTCCTTGATATTTTGGGAGTGTGGAGATGCTACTTTCTAGCAGAAGTTCTTCATTACACTATTCATGATTATCATGCATTGTACTTTAGATTCCACCCTCCTTTTTTAGATTTATTTTTATCATTTACCCACCTACACTAATCCTTATAGTCATTTGTACCTTTTTCCACATGATTAATTATATGTTTGTATTTATTGACTGTAGATGTTAAAACTGATGAAAGCCTTTGATTATGAACATGTTTTCAAAGTATGATCATTACTTAAATTTCATTTTACCTTGAGTGATGAGATAAAATTAATGGTGAAGTAAATTAAAAAATGGGTATAGTTATCTAAGGAATAGTTCAAAAATAGAAATTAAATGAAAGGGTAATTTTATTAAAAAACGTAATTATGAGGCATGATTTATTTTCCCTAATAAGGTGATTTTGTAGGGCTATCATTTTCTTCAAATATTTTATTTCATTTTCTTGGTTTTAATGCACATTCCATGTTAAAAAAATTTCCCATTAGAATCCTTTTTGAGATTATTTTTTCTTGATGAAAAAAATCATTCAATTGTGGGTGAATTTGACAGTCTTAACTCATATATATATATATATATATTAGAAAAATTTCTTTGGGTTTTGACTATGTTTTTTATATTGATACTATGGTTTTTTGTTTAAATTTTTAGGAAAGTGGGGGTGTAATTGAAAAGAGAAATTTATTGTTAATGTTTGTAGTTTCATTCATTTTACATCATAAAAAGTCATTTACGGTGGAAATCCATCAACATAGGCTAATTCCATACGTATTTCATAAAATTTATTCAATCCATAAAACCATCCTGCTAAATAATAACTTATGGCATAGAAACATTATTAATGCCATAAAACCCTTGGGGCCCGAAGATGCAGAATTTTTCTATAAATTCATAATTCATAAAGCTATATGATTTTAAATACCATAAAGATTCCATGTATAGCATAAAACATTGACTTAAGTGATAAAACTATTGAGAATAGATAAATCAAACAAGACTTGTGGAATAAAACCCATTTACATTGTAAGGTGGTGTAGCCTACCTATTTCCTAGAACTATGAGTTTTTAGCTATGTTCACCATTTTATTTATTTTTCCCTTATTTCATGCATTCTTTATTGTTTTCCATCCTATAGTATTTCCACTGTGATTCCTTTGGAGAATATTTATTTATTTTTTCTATTATATGTGTTGTTCCCATTCTTATTCAAATTTCCATGCACTATTACTTTCCTCTACCTTTCATGGTCTTTTTTCTTAATTTTGATCAATAAAATTCAATTGTATGTTTGATTATTTAAATTTCATGATGCTTATTTCAAATGATTTAATTATTTGCATATTTTATCCAACTTTTTTCATGCCCAACTAAAACAATTGGGATTATGGATAAAACTTATGGATACCGATTCTTTAATGAATTTATAAATCAAAACCTTTATAATTTTTAGGATAATGAATTAAGTTTTTTATAAAATCATATCACATTTCATTGCATCATACAAACAATGAGATTACAACAGAAGGAACCTAAACTAATTTAGATGAACCTAAATAGGACCAATAGTTTTATTTGTTTTCTATTTTTATAGTGTTACTTAAAGCATCTATATTAGAAACCACATATAGACCAAAGAGTGCTAGCCTATCAGGGTAGATCCAATTTGAAGGACCAAGGATAAATTGGTGAATTTTGATTAATTTCATAGTATAAGCCAATAGACCTGACCATGTTATATTTAGGGTTATCCTTTGTGTAGGATTCCAAAAATTGATCTGGAAAACTTTATTTCATCAACTAAATTCTCAATATTATTCATTAGTTCAAAATACAACTCTTAGAATCACATGAGAAATCTACTTCTAGGTTCTAGTTACTAGGTCACTATCCATTTCCATCTATTTTTTGTGTGTTTGACCTTAAACTTACACCATTAGACATTCCTTTTTGGTAGTCAAAGGTAGGTTATATAAATTCCTAATCAGATCATTCCTGCATGGATTCAACGATGTAGCTCATTCCAGTCACATTCACAAAAAAATAGGGGTTACTCAAAATAATTTTTCATTTAAATTATTTCCTACAACCATCACAGTAAACAGATTAAAAATATTCAACCCCAATGAAGGTTCCAACTTTAAATATTTTATTATCTTTATCACAAACAATCCATTTATAACCTTTGGATTCTTATATTGGAGAGTATTATCATTGAAGCTTATCAGTGACATATTATACAATTTCTAGAATTTAAATTTTCAGAACATTTATATCATTTATCACTCTTTCATTGAGAATCCTAATATCTAGATTTTTAATAACTAGATATTCAAACTTTAGTGATCTAGAATTTAACTCTTCTAATTCAAAAAATCACATATCTATACTCACCAGATCTTGATGTATTCCCCTTAAAGGGTTGAACTCCATCTATCTTCTTTATTTTGGTTGATACCATTTGGAGTGTGTAGAGGATACAATACTTTATCAATTGAAGTAATATATTCCATGATAGATATTTTTAACTATTGTATATTTTTCATAGAATTCATCAATTTGGTTATCCCCCTAAATATATTCATAAATTTCAATTTCATACATAATGAATATATGAACAACATATATAGGAATAATGTGGATCATCCTTTATAATTTAGGTATAGAAAAAAAACATTGAGATACATTTCTTGATCTGAAAGATCTTTTCATGTCAGTACTCTTTCCTTCATGCCTCTACCATTTATTTTAAAATCTTGAACTTCCTGGTAAACATGGACTAATTTATCTTGTATTTAACTTTTAATATGTCTGAACCTTTCTTTTTAGCATCTTCCTGTAAGGTACATTCATTTTTTTTAAGTTCTATCCTCCTTCCCTGCTTCTTCCAACTGATCAGGTCAAACAGTCATACAAACTTTTGGAGAATGTTCAAATTTCTCTTTACGCTAAGATTTCTTCATCACAAAAATATTTGTGGGATATGTATCTTTTAATGTTTTCTTCCTTTTATTGATAAACTTCCCTTGACCACTTTTTGGTAACTTGCATGCATATTCAACTTCTTCATCACTGATGTCTTCCGACAAAGCAGTTTTCTTTTTTCTTTCTCGGATTTATTCCATTTATCATTCCATCTTTCTTTTTTAAATTTTTTAATTCACGGTTTTCTTTTACATTTCCATGATGTTTCCATTTATTATACAAAAAAACAGGTTTTTTTGTTGTTATATCTTCTATTACTTTCTTATTGGGTTTATTATATTTGGTAACATTTTTTATTTACAGCCTAAGGTTGACTTGTGATCTATATTCCTTTTGATTTTCTTTCACCTTTGTAACCTTATTCTTTCAATAACACTTTAACCATAATTGGTTGAGATAAAACATCACTCACTGTTAAAATGTTCACTTTCATTAATATTTTAAAAAAGGTTCTTAAGATCCTTAAATATGATATTAGTTAAAATATTTATCTTCTTGTGTATAGTTTAGATGAATTTAAGAGGATTTATTCTAAATTATATTTTTCCTAATTATTTTAGGAATTGTTTTTTCTAGTAATTTACATGTTATTTCAATAGTTAATGGAAATGTGTTTGAAAATTTCACAAAACTAGTTGTGGCTAAAACATTCTTGTTTTCTTCCTTTGAGTTATACTTTGTTCTGCTTTGTCACCTTAATGTACTAGAGTATAACTTCTATTTTCTTGGATATCATGGGGGAACACTTTCTCTTCTATTTTTCTACTTAAACCTCTCCAAAAGTAATGGGTTTGTCATTGATATTATCCACTTATATTTTTCTGAAATATAAATTGTATCCTTCACTATTCATAGGATATGAATTAGTGTAATCATAATGTCCATAACTTAGGGTTGCCATCTTTTGTTATTTTGGGGGAGATTTATCTTAGAATTATTTCAAGATCCTTATACCACTAGAATAATTCTTCCCATAAGTAAAACATTATTCACAAATTTCACTATAAGAAACCATTTTCTCAGAATCAGGTAATGATTCAAATTTAGTAACTTCCATGTCACTCAATTTTACTTCCAATTTAAGATGCATTTTATTTAAAGTGTTTTTCTAATCTTCAAGTGATTTTATTTTCTATTCACATTTAACTTTCAAATTCTGAATTTTTCTTCATGTAACTTACTCACATATTGAAAGGAATTATCATGTTATTTTACTCATTTTCCCTTGATCTTGTGTTGAATATTATTGACATCAAATATTTATTTGTTATTATCTTCTAGTGCATGGAAATTATCTCAAATGACTTCCTTAAAAATAAATTTCTCAAAAATACTCTTTTCAATACTTCTTAAACTTTGGAAAAAAATTATTGGAAAGTAATATGGACTATTCCTCAAATTTAATGAGTTTAGAGAGAGTGTTACACTTGAGAAACTTTTTATCTAATGCATTCTTCATTTCATTAGCTTCCACTTCCAATTATATTTTCTCATCATTTAAGTCCTATATAAACTCAAATATAAATATAGTAACTTTCAAAGAAAATTTTTTCATGTAACACTTGACTTAATAGTAAATATATTTAATTGATTCAATATCCTCAGTATCACATACTCTTAAAATATTTAATTAATTTCTTATAGAGGATCAAAATCATCAGATTTAATAGATAAACAATTCACACATTAACTACCTTCAAATAGTGGTATGTCCTCATCCTAATAATTCTAAGAAGTTTAATTCCTTAACTCATTAGCCCCGTTATCCTTCTTGTTTTTCAATGTTTTATTTGAAACTTCTATAGTGTTGATAAAATTGATAAATTTTATTTCCTTAAACTGAGTGATTACTGTAACTCCAAATTTACTCAATTGATGAATATTTATATATTTTAAAAATCTATACATTATTTAAATTATTTAAAATAAATGTGAATACTATTAAATCCAAGTAGTGGGAACTTATTCTCTAGTACTAATTAAATTTTTTAATGGATCAAGTAGTTACACTGAGAGGGGGTTAAATAAATGTTGAAAACTTTTACTAATTTATTTCAACTTAACCTTTTATGCCCTTTTGAAGTTTCTCAAATATCTATCTCAGTTAAAATGTATGGATTTTTTTTATTTTTACGGACACACATTCACACCACATATAATGAAAGGAATTAAATAGAGTATATCACATTATTTTTACAAGATTTAGTCTGAATATTTGTACATTATCCTTTATATTTTAGGTTATTATCCTGATACATAGATATTTACAATATGATTCAATTGAATAAAAATGGGATAACTCTTAAAAATACCTTGGTTTTTTAGACTAACCCAAACCTTAAATATATTACACAAGTTCATAGATCATTATACCATATCCCATAGTCTTCAAATGTTTCGTAAAAACCTCATGAATATGATCATCCATCAGATCTTTGGTGACTCTATGTCAATTATAATATCTTCTTCCTCAAAAACAATCTTAAATTTCCACTAAATAAACTCCAACTACATGAAATTCTATTGCGTACTCTATTGTATGGAAACTTCATTTTTTGATCTCTCACTGTTTCAATATCTTCAGTGTCTAGAACATATATAGTCTCCCATAGGACATTGAAAATTCTCTATCTTATAGTTTTCTAAAGTCCAGAAACCTATCCTTCTAATATTTAAAACTTAAATATCCAACTCCTCAATTATTTAACCCAACTAATCTCTAGAAACATACTGGTCAGCCTTCCTTTTTACCCTCTCAGTATTTCATAATCTACCCTTCACCTTGAATGAATTACTCCATTTATATAACTAAAATAATTTTTGAAAAATCCAATGAGAATGTGGTATTTTGATTCAAAATCACTACTAGATCAATTTTTCAGTCAACTACCTTCAATGAATCATATAATATTATATCTTAATTCATCAAAGATTATATAAATATCAATATAAAAAATATTAAAGTATCCTACAAATATTGTCTATAATAAAAATTTCAATCTCTTTGAATATCATATCTTTAAACATCTATCTCAGCATCATTACAATTTGTATTATCCAATGATTTAAAATTCATGAGTTTCACTCAGTTTCATTCTATCAAATATGAAATATTCCTTCGCATCATTAAAACTCCTACAGAACAAATCTTTCACATGTCTCATCATGTATAAGTTAATATCCTCCCTTCGTAGCAAGCTCAAATTTAAGATTCCTCAACTATAACATGAAAATATTGTGAAACTCATCATTTATGATTTTTATTACTACTGCATAAATATACATATTTATCCACTAGCTTCATACTACTAAAACTACCATGAACACCTTTTATCATTTCTTTTTTCTATCATCTAAATCATAACACTTTGGATAATAATAATTTTCATATGATAATACCACTCATATATTCATAAGAAAATAATCTACATACTTATATTGGATCACAGTCCTCAAGTATTGTGATATTATTATATCGAAGAAACACAACAAGGTGTCATCAGGTTTACTATCTAAACTAACTCTCAAACTATCATCTCTTTATCATTCTATGAAATGTTAGACATTAAATTATGTGTGGTTAACTTTTATATCTAATTAATCTTCCACAATTTCAACTTATAATCAACTTAATTTTTTTAATCATTATTACTTCGTCATACATGATATTCATAATTTGTATCCTCATATCTTCATGATGTCTTTTTTATAATCTTGAATGGCCATTGAAACTTTTGATACTCTAGAAACATAGTACCATAATTTTTTAAATGTATCTTCATTTTCATTTCATGAATTCATGTCATTAGATTTTTCTCTATCCATATTATTAAAAAATATAGCCTCTATTTCACATAAAAACATAACAACCATTCAATTAACTTCAAGTGATCTTTACCTCCGAAAAACATCATCTTCCAATCATCATAGTTTTTGCATACATGATCTTATTCAATTACTCTAGATTGAATCATATTAATGATGTGTTATTTATTTGATTATATAAACACTAAAGCATCATCATATTCACTATTTGGTCTATCTTCTAAACACTCTCCAATATGCATATTTTCTATATTATTATATTAATATTTAATAATTTTTTTTCCTAAAACATAGTCTCATATAACTTCATATTAATAAAAATATTATTCCTAAACAATCAGATATTGTTATCTTCTAGTCATGGTTATTGAATCATCTTTCATTAATATATTTTATGAATGAATAAAATTTTATATATATCAACAATTTCATTTTTATTTATCTTTCTATGAGTGTATAATCTGATCATGTAATGTCTAAAAACAAGAATTCATCCTGATATCCCAAGGAAGTTCACTCATTTGATACATGCATGGTGAGGTTCCCATATACAAATATAACTTCATAAATAATATGACTTGAATGAAATAATTTTACTCATATGATCCAATGTTTTAAAATAATGAATTGTTTCAATAGATTCTCACATATAATTCCCAATTAGGAGGGAACTTCTTAATTACATCAGAAATGGAATAAATTTCCATTGAATTTTCATGGAACAACCCCATGTCATGGCCACTAGTCATCTGCTACATGGCACTACCCCACTATAAAAACTAAAATTATTCATGTTAATGCCTTCCCATGCTGGTCTTATGCTCCCCCATGGTATCTAATATTGGACTAACTTTGATATTGGTTTCTATCTCAAATTGTGTGTTGCTTGGGCAGTGCTAGCTTGAAAGTTATCTCCTTTTTTTACTTATAAAATATATTCCTCTTCCAATAATAAGTCCAGTATATATTTCTTCTCACATATTCATCCATATCCAAAATAATAATCCCTTTATATATGTTCTAAAACTAAAATATTCATCATTTCAAACACATCTCTTCATCTCCAACACTTGAAATTATTTTCACTTAATATAAGTTCAACATTTTTCTAATTTACTCTACATCGTTACTCTGGAAATAATCTCTTCTACTATTTGGATAAATCATTCAAACACCTTCAGTGTGTATCATCAAGAAGTATAACTATAATATTCTAGTATTCCATCATCTAATGTGTTAAATTCTAGTGTTAATTTTTGAATCACCCTTAGGCACCACCCTCTTCTTCTTTATCATTATTCTTATTCTCCCACTTTTATATTGTTCTTATTCTTTAGTAATTATTGAATTTACTAATTTAATTCTCATTGAAAAGAAATAAAACCCATACTCATAATAATCCATTTTGTATTTTCACTCAATTTCTCATCTGGAACCACCATATCATCATGATATTTATCTTAACATGTGTATACTCACTCATGGGTGATCAAAACATAGGATGTGTGATTACATTTAATTATATAAAATATATACATAGAATATCTTAAATATATTTAAGGTAGAGAGTAGTGATTATCATATCACTATAATTAAATATTTAACATTTACTCATTACAAATATTTACCATTGTAGTAATTTCAATTAAATAAATTAACAAACCAAATATGGATAAGTCAGTCTCAACTCATGAATATTCTAAATGTATAAATTTTATAATAAAAATTAAATAAGCTAATATTATACTTGATAGTCTTTTTATTAAATTAAAAACATTAAATTAATTTTAATTAATGTAAAACACATTCCATAATTCCATAAAAAATTTTATTAAATTCCTAACTATTTAAAATAATTTTAGGAATTTTCTAAAAAAATGGGTGTTTTTAGACCTTATGTGGTCTCCAAGAAGGATAGTTGGTTCTTATAGGGCCTTGTTAGGAAAGGTGAGTCAGGTGTATCCCAAATCGACTCGATTTAGGTCAAGTGACCCAGCTGAACACTATGTCAAGATGGGAGGCCCCCTATTGGGTACCCCATGATTCAAGAGCTGTACAATTATATAGAATATGGAATTTTAGAAAAAAATATATAATAAAATAGTCTAATTTTTAAAAGTGTGGTTCCATACTGGAAGGACTCCCTTGGTCAATGGGGTTACTACAATTTTTTATTTTTTTATTTTTATAAGAAAATAATGTATATTTTTCCTCCCCCACATGTTATGTGTAGCATTTCTTCCTTCATTTTTTATTTTTTTTTTAATTTTTTGAGAACCTAAAATTATATCGATCTTCATATAGCCATATCTTGATTATATTGTCTCCAAATGATGAATTTTTTATAGTATTGAGACTGTATCATTTCCCAATACTCAAATCATAGAAACTTCATTCAAAATTTTGACTTGAATAATTACCAAAATGATTTAATATCACTTTTTAGAATCAGGTATATGATTCAAGTGTAAATATAGGTAAAATTAATTTTCAAAGTCAAATCAGACATAAAACTATGATTCATCATAACTGGTCCAAATAAAAAATAATATTTTCTTTACATTAATTTATGTATGGAAAACCAAATTTAAATGATTCCTTATTTTATTTAATGAATTTGTTCTGTTCCACTCATCAACAGTTTATTGTAACTTAGAGGTTCTAATTAAGGATCCATCTAGATCATCCACACATGATCCATAATTTCTTATTTAGTTATCCTTAAACTTTAATGTTCTAGGATGAATAATCATAGAACCTTATGGGATCCTTTAAATCATGGGAAGAACAATCGATTATATTAATGAATATAATCAATGAAATCACCTTATTTCACTCACTTTCTCACTATAAAATTTAGAGATAATATGGGAAATGATATAAATTTTAGAAATAGGATAACCTTAGGGATTTTTAGTTTAAAATGATATTTTATTCGTAGTTTAAAATTTTCAAAATTAATTTTGGTACCTAGAGCTGTTTATGCTCTAAAATTGACCGAATATGTCACAAAAAAAATAACTTGTCATATGTGACACATAAACCTCATAAATTAAAAATAACATTTTTAAATATAATTTTATTAATTATGAGCTATTAAAACATATCATTCATCTTGTATATGTTTAACAAACCTTGTATAATAAAATATACACTCATAAAACACTTTACCCATATTCAAATATTTTGATTTAATTAATTTTATAATTTCCTTGAGTAATAAATTCAATTATTATTATTCTAAAATTTAATAACATATAATTGAATTTATTTATTTCATTATTTATGATTGTTCCCACTCAAATGTTCACTAATTCATGCATGTGAGTCTCACTTATTACTAAACTCTAATTCATCTAAATTGGTGCAACTTATGGATACACATTTTGTATAATCATATAGGGACTTATCTCAATATGAGTCATACTGGTGGACCAAGAGTAATATATAACAACATATTAGGGACCCTAAAGATATAAGTATAATTCATATCAATTTAAACCACTTTCAAACACTTACTATGTAATATAATCTCTTTGTCTCGTGATATTTAATAAATTATGATGCATACATTATGTCATCATCCTTATATGCTTTATTCATTATTTATTTGAAATATTGAATAGACTTTACTTATCCTAACATTAACATGGATTTAATCAATTCACTATCATATGATTCAAAGGGGTTTTAGATATCTTCGTCCTATACTCAGAAGGGATAAATCATTTCTTGATCATTTAATCAATATCATACCATTAATGAAGCACCTGATACAATCTATCTCACTAAAAACATAAATAATTATGGTTTTAATTATATATCAAAGTATTTGATTATTTATATACATTTAAATGATCCCAATTAAAGATATAAATACAAATATTTATAGATTGGATCAACCAATGACACAGGAAACATGTGGTATTCCTATTTTTAGGTTAGTCCTCATCATTTATTATACTTGATATCATCAATTGTGAACTTCATAATAAATCTCAATGCTTATGATCCCCCCAAAACCTGACGGTCAAAAATTATATATAACCCAATAGTAGATTGTATCAATACCATAGGACATATGATTATAATTAATATAATAATTTCTTAATGTTTTCATTATTGTTGGTAACTACTACAATATTTTAATATGATATGTAATTTAAATACATTACCATAGATAGTATATGAAAACATAATATTGTTGTCACAATAATATAAATACATTTATATATCAAAATGTATGCATTAAATGGTAATAAAATGTACACATATGTGTTGGGTCTATGGAATTCACTTTTATAATAAAATATATCTCATGAACATGTTTTGTTTGATAGAATATTATAGGACGATATGGTTCATCTATAGAATAATTGTCTTCTTATAATTTATAACATGGAATAAAAAATGCCTCAATGATATTAATGTTTTTTAATTTATTTTTTATCAATTAATAGTGGATAATCCAAGTGTTATGAATAAGAAATGTTATTGAATGATTCAATAATGTGAGAGATTTAAATGAAGGATGAAATTTCATTATTTCATAAAAATGAAACTTAATAAACTAATATATTAATAGAAGGGATAAAATAATTACATAATAAATGGTTAAACAAATTAAATGAATATTAGAATGGTAATAGTAGGTATTAGATTATACTAGTTGTGAAATGGTTTCAATAGATGGTGGGTTGATATTATAATAAAAAAAATCTATAGTTTTTAAATTAACTACTATCAAAGTTTTATT
The DNA here is from genome assembly GCA_963277665.1 of Viscum album. Taxonomy (NCBI): domain Eukaryota; kingdom Viridiplantae; phylum Streptophyta; class Magnoliopsida; order Santalales; family Viscaceae; genus Viscum; species Viscum album. The sequence continues at coordinate 507,002,584 of OY728130.1, forward strand.
GAGATTTATAGCTCAAAATTGATTTAATTTATATTAAATATTTGTGAAGATTGTATTTATTGATAGATACTTGTATGATTAAATCTATATAGTGCATATTAAAGGTTTTATTCAGTCCAAAAAAACAAGATCTTGTTTGTAAACATAAAAAAATATGGACAAAAGAAGGCATGAAGGTAGTGGAATGAATAATTTAATTTTTTTTCATGAGAAAGAATTGTTATCAAAGATGCGACAAGTATCAATTTTAATATTTTGAATCATTTGGTAATTATATATCATATTTTTTTATGTAGATGATAAAATCATTATAGGTATCCTTGATTTAATGATGAATGATGTGATAATGTAGTTATCAGTATAAACTAAAATGAAGGATATTATAAATTCTAAGAAGATTCATGGGATTCAAATTATTTGAGACCATCTCACTAGAACATTGAAGCTATTATAAATAGCATATATAAAGATGGTTTTGAGTAGGTTCAATTTTATTATGGAAAACACCATTTCTATTCCTTTTACTATACAATTTAAGTTATTAAATGAGTGATCTCCAAAGTCAGATGATGATCTTGGCTACATAGAAAAAATTTATCATACATTAATAATAGGGAGTTTGATGTATGGCATGCTTTTCATACATCTTAACAATTCACGTGCAATGAGAGTTATTAGTAGGTATATGGAAAATTTGTAAATAAAATACTAGGAGTCCATGATGTTGGAGTTGATATACTTAAAGGGTACCAAGTATATTTTTTTATTAAAATCATAGATTCCTTTATCGGTATATTTGGATGTCTAATAGTTTAATGGCACTAAAAGCCTAAGAATTAAAATATGTTATGTTTATACCTATAGTGGAATGGTTGTGGGTTTGGTATCACATTTTGATAATATAGTGGAACAGTTTATTAAGGAGGTTAAGTATGATTTTATTATATAATAATGTAAGAATATGATAAGGGTAGATAGTTCATTGAAGGAGTTATATAGTGAGAAAGGAGATAATGTATTGTTAAATGTGTAATAAATTTTATATAGAATATGATATTTCATTTCAAGGTTAATCAAATTATAATATAAATTTATTTTATCAAAGTATTATTAAAAGATGGATCTTTGAACTAGAGAAATATTTATAGAAGCCTAAATCTAGAAAACATGATAACAAATGTAATGAAAATTGAAAAATTGATCCGTTATTATACCTCAATTGGTCTTTAAAGATAATAAATGTTTGATGGGAGAAACATGATAAGGTTTACTATAGGATAAGAATTTTAGAGAATAGCATTTGTGGAACTAGTTTTAAAGTGGTGTGTTATTGATATATGTGTAAATCCTGATTTATTATAGTCTAGAATATATATCATACTCCAAAAATAATTGTATGACTTAGGAATTGATGTAACACACCATGAATTTACAAATAGATTAATTATAAAATTCATGGATCACTGAGTCTCTAAAAACACCACTTTGTTATAACTTGTCCATGTAAGTATAAGTTTGGCGCTTCTGTGATGTGAATTTCAAAAATCTAATATACACGATTGTGATCAGTAAGTTATTTAGAGTTTGATAAGAAAAACTTAATTTTTGGTGAATAGTAACCTACCCTTATGAATAGTAACATACCCTTGTGAATAGAGATATACCATAATGAATAGTAACCTTACCTATGATAGTATATGAATAATATTCAAGTGGAAGTACGATATACATATGTTTTGGAATAAGTAAATAAATGTTTTAAAACTGTTTTTCAAGAATAAATTATGATTTTAATTAAATATTAAATTAATCATATATAGAAAATTATTTTTGAAAACTATACTTCATTTTTGGATTCTAAACATCAAAAAATGGTTAGGGTGAATTTTTGGAATTTTTTTGAAATACTCAAATTTTTTATGAATAGTGAAATACGGTAAAATACCGTATATACAAATTATCAGTTAAATACACTATTTATGACAACATAAGTGATGTAAGACCACTTAGTTTGAACTCACTTGAATTTATTACTTTTCTTGGTCATTGAATCATCGCTATTTTTGGTATTGAGGGAAATTAATAAACTAATGACTAAAGAATTATGAAAACCCCCCTCTCCTCCACTATAAAACCTTCCCTCACTCCCTCTTCACTTAACCCCTCTAAGACATGAAACTCCTCAATGTTCTGCCCAAATACCCTTCCTTATTCACTCCCCACGTCCAATAATCTCTTGTTACTTCCAAAAGACCAAAATTTCTTCCCTTAAGGATATTCTCTAGAAGGTTAATTCAAGAGGTAAAGCAACCTTCTTTTTTATTTAGTTTCATTTAAATGTATCTTATTTTGTTACCATATCCCCAACTCCTAAATCCAAATGACCATGATAAATCCACTATCATATATATAATTTAATTATATCATGATAATGGAAGAAACATCATCAATATCTTTACTCTCTCTCTCTCTTTTATTATATAAACAAAATCAATGTCCATGAGGTTCCAATTTATAACCTTTGTGGACGACGAAGTTTTGTTCTTCAATTTCTAATTCATTACTGGTCATGAAACCATTTTGATGGTTGAAACAGACTATAATATATGTATTATAAACTAATTTATATTTATTAACCAGTATACGTACATATTATTAAATCGTATGACCAAACTAATTCGTAATAATCAAAATACCTCTAAAATAATCTAAATGAATGTCATTAATATTCCATCTAATGATTCATCCTCATTCTGTGTAACCAAATGATATAAATGATCATTAAAAATTATTTATGTTCATAAATAATATTTAATTTCAATTATATATATTTACAACCATACCACATGAAATACATTATATAAAAACAAGTGAACTGATTATGAAAATAAAGAAAATGAACACTCTGGAATGATAGAAATCAATATAATAACTTATCAATAAGGGAATAAATGAACTAAACAGAATTATGATAAACTAAATACATGTATAATAGGTTATGAAATAAGTTATTAATAAGTATAATTTCATATTCCAGGATCTTAAGTTCAAGAGAGGAACACATTCGGACTTAAGGTAAGTGTTTCTTCATGTCACTTTCATTTTTGTGAGATTTTACGTATTCACTACTAATAAATGGGTATGGTGTATGTATAATTCCTTTTTATGTAACATACCATTAATATATTTATTTTAATGGTATTAAATTTATTATTTTAATATTATTTATTTTGGGGCATACGAATCGATTGATTACAAAGTGTAAGGGTTTTCTACCTAAACTCCCATTTTCATTCGGGTTACTTTGATTGTATAATTACCTCGATGAAATTATTAGGTATTATTATGTAATCATAATAAATTTTGTGTGAGTATTCTATATATTTTTACCAACCATCACCCTTCCATATTTAATGGATATTTACATGTTTCAAAAATAAACATTCAAAATTGTTTCCAAAATACAAGTGTGGTTCAAGGGAATTTCTCAAACTCTTACCCATTTTCAAGGGCACCCTATAATCTTTTTTTGAAACCATTATGTTTATAAAATCACTAACTTTATTATGAAAATACTAATTTACTTCAATTATGGTTTTATACCAATATTTTTCCAAAATAACTATTATTTTCAAAGTAAAAGGGTATTTATCTCAAAAATTACTCGAAGATTATATAAGAGTATCTTTATATATTTCAACACTCTTGTTGATTATTATATATTATTAGGATTAATATTTAATTTTATCATCTACCGAATTTAATTTAATGGTTTATCGTTATTTTTTCTATGGATTTTCTATCTTAAAACCATTCATCAAGTTACTCTGAATGGTTATTTTTTATACTTAATGTTCGAGGAATGTTATTTACATTTCATATATTAGATTCAATATGAATGTATATGTTGTTTGTATTTATCCCCATTCATATGAAGAATGCATTGGAAATATAAAGTGTCGGGTGGGTCCCAATATATCCCCTCAATGTATCAGTAGGTATTATGAGACAAACTACGATCTTGGCACAAGGCCTTAACAAAATGATTATTTATGGTCTTGGCATGAGGCCTTGACGGTATGGTTATGTTGTCCCACATTATTCATTCCCTCATTATAAAAATAGTATTTATGGTTCATGTGGTTATTCTACTAGTAAAATACCCCTGATTACATTATATTATGACAATATTTACTCAGCTCATATTTCTTCTATATTATGTTCATGTTTATTTTTAAAGGCATGTGTTTTCAATTATTAACCATGTCTAATATTTATTTTATCTTCCATGGTATTGCTTACTCTTACTGAGTGTTTGAGCTCACCAATTTCTTATGTTTCATGACATGAAGACTTTTATTATGAATAACATGCTGAAATAACCTAGGAGTTATGGAAGTTTTCCAAGGATTTCATATTTCAAGTTGTAATGTTGAACTTATGTATGTATCTTGTTTCTTATAATACTAAACTACTCGGTCCTTCGAGATTCTTATTCCTTGTTTTTTTCCAATGTAATCAAATAATACACCGACTCTGGGAAACTGGGGTTGGGTCATTACAATTGCGGTCATTAGGGGTACAATGGGGTAGCTTCCACTACTTAAAAGGTTGGGGGTTCGTAGGTTGAAGGACCCTGAAATGTTTTTTCAATAAAATCACATGTAGTATACATGGGATGAATATTTTCTATAGAAATTTTCATATAGGGTTTACATGGAATGTGGATTGAAAAATATAAATTTTACATAGGGTTCATGTGAAGCCACAAAGATAATTTTTCTCTAGAGATATATATAGAAATATGTAATCCAACTATCACATTGGTGTGTATGCGAATATGATGGAAATTTATTTCATGTGGATAACTCTTTCATATAAAAAATTATTACTCATTGGATTTTTTCTTTTAATTTTGTATTTAGGTAACTAGAATTTTATTAGATAAAATTATTATACTTATAATTTACTAAAAAATAGTGAATTTTTTCTCCCCTATATGAATATATGGTACATTAACCAGACCATATAAATAATTTTGTTATGATTTTCTTTTTGTTATTAATTTTTTATTCTCTAATTTCCACAATAGTTATCCCATATTTATTTAATTAACTTATATTCTATCCCTTTGGTGTAAATAATATATAACAAAGATCATTTTGGTGTATTATTAGACTTATTATAATTTGCCAATGCATTTTTATTCTTCTCATATATAACTATAAGATTTTACACTAATATATCCAATATAAAGATGTAAAGTAAAATTCTATTCCAATATTACTTGAATAATAATTCACCCAACCCTAAAAAAGAAAAAAATTCTTCTAATTGAATAATAGAATATCCTTGTAATATATTAATGTATAAATATTATATATTATAATAATCATGGATTAAAAATATAAATAGAGGACTTGTAACCAGGGATCGGATACCAATTTTTAGTAGTAAAGAATTAGGCCCAATAATGTTGATGAGGTGAAAGGGGTTGAATCAATTTTTTAATCTTTTAATTGCTATTTTCGAGTAGTGATAAATTAATATATGGATTTTTTTTCTCTTCTTAAGTAAGATTTTCCTATACTTAATGAAATTATATAGAGGAGTAAAAATATCCACACATAGAGAACACTATTATTTATTTTGTTCACCCTTTCATGACCCTACCCAGCTAAGACTCCATATGAGCAAGTAATGGGATAGAATTAAGACCCTATATGCCTTCATTCAATATTCCATGAATTTTTGACATGCACCAGTAGTATATCATCACACATATAAAAGGAATTTAAATTTTTGAAGAAAAAATCCACATCCCAAAAAATATATCATTTCATATCTCAACCCATAATACATGAATAATGCATATCAAATACATTTCATGTCATAAAAAAGATATGAATAAGGAAAAAATTACCACAACCACACAACCCCCCTATAGATTCAATAAGGTATAATGAAACACACAGCTACTAATAATTCTCTTGTATCCAAAGATAAGTTCTCCCAATACCACCCCAGACTCTATATAGATAAATTAAAAACGGTATATAAATAAGGGGTGGGCATAAAAATATTCTTATTATGGTCCTCCTTATATCTCTAATGGGTCCATGTTAATTAAATATAGTAATTAATATATTAATATATTAAATAAAAAAAATATTGTCAAATAATCATACCCAAGGTTAACCATCCAACCTCATTCCTCTCGTGCCTCACGATCAACACACCCCCCATAGCACAACATCAAATGGCTCCCACCATAGAAATGTTAATAATTCTAAATATCTACCAAGTGTTTCCAATTTTCCTCCCATAGATATCTTATTATTAGTTATAATGAATTTAAAATCAGTCAACCATGGGAACTCTTACAATTTTTGAGTGTAGACCCATAGGGATTATCCTAGCCAAACCCACATCCTCGTTAAAATCAAATCTATCTAATAATGATTGGTAAATATTCCACCCAAAAATACTCTCAATATTATCATATATCCACCCGTATGGGTTCTCACCACCTCAACCAATCTCTACCACAACATAATGATTGGGTAGTTATCCACCCACATGGAGTCTCTCTATTTTTGTATTATTACCTTATAAGGACACTCACTACCTCAACCTCTATTATCATTATGGTATCATCACATATACACTATATTCCAGTGGTTAGTTAGTTTATCACACTCATGTATTCTTTTTATTATCATGTGTCACCTGTAGGGACTCTCCCCACCTAAACTTGATTCATCAATAGCGCATAAATCAAATGATTATTTCATATCATAATACACCACTACATATCCAGACACATCATAATCATTGAAAATAAAAAATGGTTTCAAACCTCCATAAATCATTACTCAATCACATCAAAAATATCAATCTCTACAATAAGTATCTCAAATATATTTGGACCCTCACTATCCATTGTATCTCCCACCTAGGTCAACCATCCTATAAATGTTTTAAGGAATATAATCATATATGGAAGATATACCATGATCCCAACTAGTTCTACCGCAAACTAGATCCTATGGAGTTATTTTCAATATCTCTAACATTCCTTATATCCTATGAATAATAAATTTCACCAACCTATCCAATTTAAAATTTTTATCAGGGTATACTATACACATAATATATCTATTCATCACATCCTTCAATATAAACCATTATACAATTAAAAAAGATAAATTCAATAATTTATATAGTTTCATGGACCATGTACTAATATGGAATTTCCACATGCCAATGTTTCAATACCCATATATAAACTACACCACCCCCATGAGACTTACTACCAAAAGTTCTTATACACTAGAATATGCTAAGCCCTCATGCCTAAGTGGCATGACCCCTATGTAATACGCTACCCATTTGTCTCACATTATCACCAACACCTTTAATAAAAATCTAAAGTATTAATGTTCAAATTGATGTACTATTATAAAGATTTCTCTTCTTATTTTTATTTTATTGCATACTAACCGGTTATTATGATTTTATAGTTAATGTTGTAAAGGACTATTATAAATTTATAACATTTTACATCAATAAAAAAATGATATTTTAAAAACATTCAAATTTTTGGTTCCATTGGTAGGAAAGAGTTTAGATTGGAATAATTTGGATCTAATATATTAGGAAAATACTTTTCTTTTCCCATTTTTTCTTGTTTTTTATTTTTTTTATTTTCTTATGATTGGTGTGTTTGTGTTGTGAAATATTGGTTTAGATTTTTTATGAAATAACTATGGACTAAGAGGATATCACTAAATCAAGAAGGAAAATTTTTGATTAAAATATAAATATTTAATTGATTTTTTAAAGATAAATAATAGAAATGATAATGGATGGAGTCGAAAAAAATCGAGAAGAAAATAAAGTTGTGAAAAATAGATAAAAGATAAATAAATATAAATAGAGTATGTATTTCCCTCAAGTGTGGAGGTAACACTAAGAAATATAAATCCACCAATTTATATGAAACAAATTATATTAATTCAAATATAATAAAAAATATTTAAAATTTAATTCAATTCATTAAGATATTACACAAAGATCCAACCATTAAATAATAAATTTTTCTTGAAATTTTTGATAAATTACAATTTGATATAATTTTTTATAAAAATATAAGAATTAAATTTCTTAAGTTTTTAGTATAGGATAAAGGTAAAGATTGGATTAAAATATTATAACCACATTCCATTGATATATGGAATAATATGCTAATAAATTTCTTCACACAATTTTATCCTCCTTTTAAATCTATGAATCTCTATGTTGATATCTTAAATTTCAATCAGTTTAATATGGAGTCTATTTATAAGTCATGGTATTGGTTTAAATATCTATTTATAAGGTTTTTTAATCATATACATGAGATTTAGTTTTTAATTCATACATTTTTTAAAGTCTTATCTCAAATTATTAGGTCTTAATTTATGCCTCCACTAGAGGCTAAATGATGAATAAATTATTGGAAAATTATTATGAATTATTGGATAACATTTCTAGAAAAAAAATTTAATGAAACATTGAGATTAAAGTGGATAAAAATTATAACCAATTTTAATAAAAATAATACAAGTAACACTTATAGGTAACAAGAAGTTTAACCTAATAGAATAATTGAATGTAGTCATCTTTAGAAGTGGAAGAACATTTGAATGGGAAGCTAAAAAGTTGATAAAGGGTGAGAATAAAAACCTTAAAAGAATATAATATAAGGGGAAAATATAAATTAATATTATAAGGTATGTAAATAGGAATTTATAACAGATTTTACTTGAAAATTATCATTCTTAAAAAGATTTTATCACGGGAAGATCGGTGAAAAGAGAAGTAAGTTTCTATAAAAATAATTAAAAGTCTTAATTTTAACATTCACATTATAAAATCATTAGATAATATTCCCAATAAATAAAAATTAAATATTTGGTTTAAAACAAAAATAGTCTTGAGTAGATCATATGAATCTAAATATTATATAAGTTTACTAAATAAGGAACACTATTCAAGTAGCTTTTCAATACCTTGTAACATTAGATATTTTGAATTTTGAAAAAATTACTTTTATTTAGGTATGAGTGTGAAAATAATATTATACATAACATTTAATAAATTCTTATTTTATAAGAATAATGAAACTAAATTTATTCTCTAATTGTTGGATCAAATGATGAAATATAAATAGGTAATTTTTTAATATGTTTTAGTAAAAGTATATAAGTTTTATTTTTTTATGTGGTTCCTTATACTTTATATATAAGAAGATAAAACACCACTCAAATTTTGGAAACCATTCATAGAAATATTAAAGGACTTAATTAATGTACAAATTTTTGAGTTTTCATCATGAATTGGAGTAGATAAATTGAAATTAAATATTCATGGAGAAATGAATAATTTAGATAAAATAGATGAGATACTGAAAGATAAAAATAATAAAAAATATATATAACTTTCTATCATGAAAGAAATGAAATAGTAGAAAGTATATATAAAGTGTAAAAGTGGATAAATTATGAAAAAAAAATATTGAAGTTATCTAGCATAAAGTGTTGAAAGAAGATATAAATGGAGGGACAAAATTTTAGTTAGTTTGAGATTTAACATTTGATTTTTTAGGAATATTCAAAACATGGTATATTAATTCAATAAATGTTTGGTTTTTTCTATTTTAAGGGAGTGTGAATTTAATTTTAGAAAAAAAAATTGGGGGACCAAATGTAAAGATAAAAATAATAATGCCATTTATTGACATGAATTGGATAACTTGTTTTAATTATTTAATCACATGATAATTAATGAGTTAAGGTATACAAAAAGTATTTTCAAGGAATCATTGTTTGAGAAGAAAACTTGTTTTTTATTTTTTCAAAGAAATATGTTTTTAAGATATTTTTTAGGAAATTTTTATGATATAAAAATAAATAACCCTGTGTTTTTTCTTTAATGAGATGGAACTTGTGATTTGAGGATATTGTTTTGATTTCTAGGTCCATAATGAAAGAGTATTGAACTTGAATATATATAAATAAAGAATAAAGGAAATATATTTAATATATGGGGTTTAATTTTTACTTCCACATATATCTGAAAATTCTCATATACATGATTTGAGAGTAATGAAAAATTATATGCCCATACTTAGATTTATTACTATAATTTTTACTAATTATATAATGATTTAATTTTTAATATTATCATACCTTTATTAAATATAATATTTAATTAATTTATATAATTAATATTTTGTTTTAATAAGTAAAGATAACATGTGAATTGTGGATTGATCAATCATGATTTGAAATAATTAATTGATATATATGAGTAACATTTCTCAAAATTTAAACTTAAAATTATTTTTGATATGAGAATTTATAAAAACAATTGAGTCTATAAAAAATAAATTTTGAAGTTTACCATTAATATAAATTAAAGGGTGTGTGAATGTTTGTTGGGAAAAAGAATTTATTAAAGAAAATCTTAGATTTCCTAATGTATATAAAATCATATCCCTTCTTATCTTAACTGTATATAATAGTCTTAGAAGAGATGGATGGTGGGGATATATGTGTTTTTTTATTTTAATTATAATGATTGATAGTAAATTTTTCCTTCACATTATCATTAAAAAAACATAGAAAATAAAATTAGTTAAAAGAAAATGATTTAGTGTGTGTAGTGTGGTTAATATTAAAATAAAATTGAAATTAGAATAAATATATATTTTAAAAAATATTTTAAATCCATATATTATGAAAAACATTAAGTTGAAACTATGAAGAAGAATATATTTAATGGTTGACTAGTTTGGTTTAAAAATGATTATTTGAACATATGTGTAAGCTATTGGCCTTAAATAATACATAATCTAGAGTTTTATGTTGGGAATCTATTCTATTTATTTTTAGAATATTTTCTGGTTTAGAGTTTTAGAATATTAGAACTAACTCCTACAAGGTAAACTCATAAATTATAAGTGGATACATTTATACAGTATCTATTTTTTCTTAAAATATAATTCTTTAAAATAAAATATGGTTTCTCTTTATGAAAAATCTTCACAATTTTTCCCTTTATTTCATCCTAGTCCCTACTCTTCCTTAAACACTGTAAAAAAAATTAAAATATAGTATAAGAACAAAAATATTAGTAAGGGATATAAAATAAAGTAAATTTTTAGTATAATGAAAATACCATAAAAATATTTTCTTAAAACGTACCTTTTTACCCTAAAAAGGGAATGATCTTTTTAAACATATCATTATCTTACCTTTTTAAAATTATATGATTTTCATAAAAAATAATTAGAAGGAATATAAAATTAATGTAGGTTAATTAGTACATAATAATCATAAACCCCTTAAAATAACCATTACAAATTGGAATAACCATACGATCAACTTACAATATAATTCTCTGGAGAATAAAATCGTTACCCAGTGCATTAGAGTGCTATTTGGGCACACCCAAAGCTATAACAAGATCACTCATGAGCTATAATGTGGATAAAACCATTGTAAATAATAACCAAGGACCAAATCAGGAATAAAACCCTTGAAAACTCTTTAAACCCCATGTGCAAATATATTCCAGATATAAAATACACTTTTCTTGTAAAAATATCGATTAAAATAGAAAATCCACACACATAAAAATGTTACCATTTTATTTGAAAAGAATACAAAAACTTATAAATGAAACATTAAATAATTAAATCATCCTAAAATCAAGAAAATATTTACATTCTGTATAAGTTGAAAAAAAACTTCCTTTGGAGTTTTGTAAAAATAGTTGAAAGAGTAACTTTAAAATAGGGTTTCTAAAATAAAGTCCATTTCCTTGAGTCCAAATCATCACGTATAATATTTATATTACTATATAATAAAATTTGGTTAAATATTTAATTTATTAAAAACCCTTTTTAAGTTTATTATACCATTTATATCATTTATTATCATGTTATAACAATTACTTAATTTTTTAAGTTCATATTGTATGGTTTGATGATATTCAGTAATTATGCCCAAAATTACTTTGGTCTGTTGACTATGGTCAAAGAGGTTAGCATTAAATAATTGAAATAATAATATTCATGACATGATTATTACTTTTATAAATCAATTATACTTTTAAATTCATCCATTAAATAGTGACATAAAAATGAACTACATTACAATCATGGGCATGGTAGGTCGTATGTACGTATGACTAACATTTTCATTTTTCAACGATAATTATAGAAATAAGGTAATTATTATTTTATCTTTTTTTATATTATATTAATACAATTATAATAAAAATAATAATTTAAATATACTTATATATACCATCCATGTGATGTAGTGATGAAAAAATAATCACATCGCTTCGTGGAGGTGATAATTCACACATACGCATGAACGATGTTATCATTTTTCTATGAATGGAAATGTAAGAATATAAATGATATATTATATTAAAAATTATTAATAGGTCATTAATATCATATATGAACATTAAATCCATCATTATTACCAATCTTGAGAGATGATGATGGAAAAATAATTATATAGGTTCTTGAGGTGGTAGTCCTCCATACCCAAGAATAATTAATTTTCATACCATTTGATTTAATTGGAGATAAATATAGGTAATGAAACTGAAATAATAACATCTAATTATATTTAGGATAATTTATTTGTTATTTTATCATTTTTAAGAAGATATGAAGTAAGTGGAAGAATAAATAAAATAGAAATATTTGATTAAAAACTATACATCATCTTTAGACGACCTCCTTTAATTAACATCTTAACATATCTAAGGGTGTTTTTAAACATAAACTAATAACTATATATTGTGGAAGGGGAATATAGTAATGGATTTTTTTATATATTTTTTGAAAAAAAAATTGTTCTAGAGTGTGTATAAATTTGAATAAGAGGATTCCATTTATAATAGAGGGGGGCACTCTTGGAATTTTTCAAAAATAGTAAATTAATATAAATTAATTTTATAATTCAAATGGATCCAAAATTATTTATTTAAAATATAGGATGATAATTTGTTAAAATACCTTAATAAAATGAAAATTATACAAGTTTTTACTATTTTTTTAATCCTTATATTTTTGTTTTAACCCTTTTTAACCCTTTTAATTCTTACTATGATAACATGGATTTTTACTCTATAAGGGTTAATATTATTACTATAAAATGACAAAAGACCCATAAATGAATCATTTATGAAATTTTAAACCTTATACCAATATTTTTTAAAAATCTAAAATTTTATTAATTTTATATCATTTAATATTATTTTATTTATTTTAAAAAACATTAATGTCAATTTTAAGACTTCATTATTTTTTACTTTTAAAAAAATAAATACACCAAGATAAATTTGAAAAAAACTTATAAAACGTAACTAATATGTCGAAGTAATCTATAAAATTAATTTATTTCATTAATTATGTCAAATTATATTTATTTTAATATTTTTAATATCATTATTTGAATTTTACATTAATTAAACAATTGTTACATCATCCCTATGCAAGCCTTTAAGGTAATTATTTATTCCCAAAAATTAAAACTAAATTAACATTATGAAGATAAATATTTTAGATTTATAAATTTTATTTATGGTCAATGTTATGTTTTGGATGACCACATATTAAAATTGTTATAGTTATTAAAAACATCCATGTGGAAAGTTTAACTTTTCTTAAAATAAAATACTATAAGGGGCATAAAGTCATCCAAGTTAATCCAAGAGGTCATAAATTAAACCCATAGATTATTTCGGTTGAAATTTATTCATAAAATAAAATTTTTACAAGTGTCAAGGTAATTTAATTATATTTATAATATTATTTTTACCCTTAATTACCTGATTTACCCTTAACTATTGTAATAAAAATTTCTAAATATACAATTCATATTGTCAAAAAATAATAGGTATTTATTTAATAAATTTTGAAATTATGATTCCAAATATTGAATCCATTTTTAAAAATTCAAAACAAATATTTGGATAAAATTATTCTAAAATTAATCCCATAGACAGGAGAGAAAGTGAGTTTTTAAAGTTAAAATGTTTAAAAGTTTAAAATGTTTTGTATCAAAACTTAAATATGAAAAAATTAAAATAAACTTAATTTGATTAATATATGTATAATTGATCTAATTTTACTTTAAAACTAACTTAGAATATAATTTAATATTATAAATTCTTTAGATGAAAAGTCAGTTTTCAATTAAAATGTAGTGTTTTTCACTATTCATCAAAAAATAAAACTTATCATAAAAATATAACAAATTAAAAAAATTAAATATTGATATTATTATTTGAAATATAATTTTATTTTTCATATAAAATTTATAAAAGTGTTAAAATATAGTTTTAAAATAATTCTTCCATTAAAATGAGGCAAAACTGCCTTTTTAGAAAAATATATCTTTTATAGGTAAAATTTGATTTGTTATTATCTTATGCCTATAAAATCTATTGAATAAATTTAAAACATTTTATAAAACTGTGTAAAAATTATATAGTTATTCTTATTTATACCCATCAATATAATGTCTAGGCGATATTTTTCATATTAAATGGTAATATTTAGGCGTTTGTTTAAGGTCGATGTGGTTTATATTGAATGTTATATAACATAATATTTCCTTTTAAAGTCTATGGATGTTACATTATGATTCCTTGTGATTATTTAAAGTTAACTACTAATTAATAATTATTTAACTTTCATTATATATGATATTTTTTTGTTAAATATGTCATGAAGGATTTAGACCTAGGGTTTTACATTTGAATAGGTAGACCAAAGACCATATATTGTAAGGATTGTATGTGAGGCCTTAATTGGTTGGTATCCCAAATGGAATAAATTTAAGACATTTCCCCAAGGGTTTTCATATTATAGGGTGTCCTTAAGTCCTGATAAGTAAATTTTTTCAACTAGGGTTTGAACCCTAATTCATAGGGACACCAATACCCTATCCTATCCTATTGAGGATTATGATTGAGGAAAAGAAAATATTTAAGTGCAAGGGGAATTTTTATTTGATAATTACATGAAATTTAAAGGTTATTTTAATTATGATATGTATTTATTTCTATATAATTGTATATTTCATGCTTTATATAAGTTAAATTTCATAATCAAGTTACTTTATATCTTCTTAATAGAAATTTAAATATGAAAATAAAAATATATGTCATGAAAATTTCAAAGTTCACATCACGTGGAAGTGAGAAAAGACCTGAAATTAGGAATAAAACATTTTTTGATAAAACATTGAAATTTTTTCATGGTGAATAAATGACATGTCATGTTTGATTGATATTTCAAAGATTATATTATATGACAAAAATCATGATGGTAGAACATTTGGGGATTGGTATTTTTTTATTAGGGATTTTTCTCACTAAAGTTATTTCTTATAGGCTAGTGGATTAAAGTAGTGAATAAAAAATCAGGATTTTGTTGGGGGAATGTTTTGGTGAGAATATTAATGTTATTTTGAATATCCAAACCATTTTTTAACTTGATTTTTAAATGGGAATATTTCATGGTATTGTTACAACTATTATTGGATAGAAGTTAACTGAATTCCATTAGTATTTTCAGTTAGTCATGTCATGTTTAGATTTATAATGAATGAATATGGTAAATTTGAATAGTCATGAATCAGGTATTTAGTTTA
Organism: Viscum album; assembly: GCA_963277665.1. Taxonomy (NCBI): domain Eukaryota; kingdom Viridiplantae; phylum Streptophyta; class Magnoliopsida; order Santalales; family Viscaceae; genus Viscum; species Viscum album. The sequence continues at coordinate 507,018,312 of OY728130.1, forward strand.
TTCAATCAAATAGATTCAAAGTTTATAATTATATATATTTGTATTTAAAAGGAAATTTTGATGGTTTCAGGATCATGGATTTCATAACCAATATTTTAAAATAAATGAAGAGATAGTTTATGTGATAGAGGTAGTCATGGATATGCATGAGTTAGAGGTTAGATAATGTTTTGGATTATACATCATATAGTTCCTAACATTTTTTTCTTAAATAAATAGATAAAATTATAAATTCACCCCAAGGATACATTAAAAATAGATTTTGTGAGGAGTTCTAACATATTTACTTTGATGACTTAGAGTTTTTTTATAGGTAAGTTCAGGATAGTTTATAAATTTTTAAGGAATTTGAAAATGATAGATTATTCCATCCATGATTAGTGATATCTACTCTTTCTCTTTTATAATAATCAAATCATGGTAAACTAAAACATCTTATAATAGTGATATGAATAAAGGGTTATTTTTATTAATAAATATTAGTTTTTTATTGATATTTTTATTTGGTTTATATATTCATATTTAATATTTATAAAATTACCTTATTTATTTTCATGGCCATTGTGGATACGTTTTATAACTACATACAACATGTAAACTAGATGATCTATATTTATTCATTACCATTGAACATACTGGTATTATCTAAGTTTAAATATGGATTTGAATTACTTAGTTTTTGGGTTATTTTATCATCTAGACCAAGGAATAAATTGATTTAATAATTAGATAATAAATTTAAAATCAAGAATTTATTTGGATATATTTCCAACAATATAAATTTTTCCTTATAATATCTCCACTTTATTAAATTCATGATCATTGATTCAATCAAGTATAACTTGTATTCTATATAATTTTTTATTTTATTTTTAATTATATTTTTAATTGGTTTAATAAAAATAAATCATAATTAAAATTCATAACTTTTTTATCAATATAAAACTCTATAAATCACTCTTATTTCTAGGTTCAACTTTATACTAAGCACTTACTATAATGTTTTTGTTAGTGCTGGAAAAGATTGTTATAAAATTATAAATTTACACATTTATAATAATTAATAAAATATGAAGATGGTTTAATTCTATAAAAATGTAATATAAAATAAATTCATAAAATGAATAAAATTAGTAATAATAATCAAATGTTATAGTAACAATGCTTCTCTTATTCTCCATGTTAATAAATAGCCACAATTTCTTTATTATAAGATTGATATTCACAAAGTTTTGTTCTAATAAATTTTTCTCTCATGATTCCCATGTATTTAATAATTACGAAAACCATTATATCATTTATTCTTCAATATAGTCCCATAAAATAATAATATCACCATTAATTTCCATATTATTTTGATCAAATAGTAAATTGTTCATCTACTCTTCCAACTATAATGAGTTTCATAAATTAATATCTATTATTAATTCTTATAATAGGTTTTTAATCAACAAGATCATTCCTTTTATTGACTATGCATAATCTTAGTCTGTTATTAGGATTTTTTAGCCAAAATAAATTATATTTTGACCCAAGATGTTTGATAAGAACATACCGAAAGAATAAAATAGAAAATATCTATGAAATATTTTTGTATATAGTATAATCTTTTTCATCCATAATGTAAGTTTGAAACAATTTTATTTCTAGTACAGAATACATAAATAGTGATACATTGAGAAAAGTATGTATTTTACTTTCAACGGACTCAATTTCATAGAATAAAACTTCTAGTCATATTTACTTTATGATTTTTCATGAATTATATTTTAATTATCTGTTCAACTAACTAAAATATTTAGAGTACAAAAAATTATCATGTTCAATATATGATTTTGTGTTGAGTAAAACTTCAAAAAAATCTTTTATAACTTAACTTTTGTTTCACATAAATAAATTTTAGTTTTACAAATATCAATATATTAAATATAAATCTTTCTATATTTCATGAAAAATTACTTTGTTTATTTTTTTCATGAGTTTAATAGATTTCCACCATAAATGTGGTAGAATTATTTTCTACCTAATGTAACTTACATGTAACACCCCATCCTAGATTTCCCAAATGAAGCCTGAAAAAGGTCTCTACACAATCTCAAGCACACCTCCCTATATTACAGTGAGTATCAATTATAATTGAGGGCCTAAAACAATTCTGGACATATTATTCCATCAAATATAAATCAAAAGCATTATAATTTAACCTACCAAAAAATCATCATGGACCATCCATATAAAAGACATCCCAAAAACCTATTGATAATAACTAGAGAGACAGAAGGGTTCCCAGAATATATAATATAAAATATATAAAATGGAATCTACGATGAGTGAACCCTAAAAAGAGTGGAATTAATAGTTTTACATAATAGGAATAAAAATATATCATATAATAATGAAATATAACACTATCCATTACATATACAAAATAATAACTAAAATAAAATAAAATACAATGGCCTCCAACTCAAATCACATGATAAAATCCTATTGAATCCTCATCTTCCAGTACCATGCTCATAGCAAGCCATGAATAATGTTATAATTCAATAAATTTCCCTAAAATAATACATAAAGTCTTACCCATGTACATAAAAAACCATTTTTTGTACACAGGTATAGTGTAAGTCCAATGATCTAGTATGATTCCCCTGTTCTCCTCAACATACTGAGTTATTTTATGATCAAGTAGATGTTCATAAAAACTCAAGAAAAATTTATATCTGATTCTTAGTGAAACTAAAAAATGAAAAAACAAAAACCAAGAATACACATATGATTTAAACCTATTATTATGTGGCTATAAGATGCACACACCCTAAATACTCACAGTGAAACTACTCAACTCTTACTCAATCTATAACATCTCCAACCTGGAATCCACTAAACTGATGCTTTGAACTGAGTTTTCACAAGACCTAAATCATGCCTCCTCATACTCCAGAGGCTTCCAATTAGTGTATAGGTTTTGATAAGTCACGTGGGGAGACTATACCATCTTTACCATAGTAATATAAAATTGATAACATATGAAATATGGAAATAATAATCCAAAAGAGCAAAACATGCATTCTAAATATACATAAAATATGGTACAAATTACAACCAAATAGTAAATATTTCATTCCATGTTAACAATGATAAAAGTGTATGAAATCCAAAAATAAAGAATAAAAACTAAATCCCCAAAATGGGTCATGACTCCAAATTTAGATCATCGTCTATGCACTCCCCAAGCCCAATTCAACTCCCTAGCATAGGGCCTTTTCCCTAGTCTTGACCTACAACCATGAAATCTTCTCGTGTACCCAATGACATCCTGAGTATGGTGTTAGTACAACTCACTAGGACACCACCAACAGTGGCTAAAAAATTCAATCTAAATAGATAGTGCATGTAAGAACTAAGAAAATCACAAAGTAACAAGACAAATCAGGTTTCATTAGGTAACAATGTTTACTTTACCCATTTACCAAATTAGTTCCATGTTTCTCATTTATTTCATCTTTATCACTTAATTCATTTCCATTACATGTTCCATGGGTTAGGTATTTACATGATTTAAAAAACATCATAATCTAGTCAATTACTAAGTATAAGGGTATAAATCATGTTATTTATCTCTTTAAGAATACAAATTTCATAAAATTCACATCATAATTAACTTGGATACTTGTTTCATGTAGTTTCATCAAATTCATCCATTATAGGTATAAAAGCCTTAGTCCCCTTCTCTAACAGATGCAGTATGGGGTAAGGTTTAGAGCCTCAGTCTTACCCGACCCATGTGTATATATCCTCATGTTCAATACCCCACAACTACCAAACCATGTTCACATGCTTATTTATCTATTTAACACATATACCATATCATAAATGTTTCACAATCAATACACTTAACATAAACATTTTACATTCCATTTAACACATAAATAATCCTTTTTCTTTAACCCATTAACACACTTAATAATTACTTAGAATAAATCATTTAAATCATTTCCCTTATCATGACTTAACCCATTTAGCATCTTCAACGCTTCTATATGTTAACTCAATTCACATATTAAACAATTTACATTCATTAACTAATTTTTCATGTTTAACAATTTTCACACATTAACTCATTCATCGTGTTTAACAATTTACATACATTCACACATTTGGAATGTTCAACAATCCCTATACATTATCCCCTTAACATATTCATCAATTATCACATGTTATCCCATTCAAAAAAAATCAACTCACAATAATTTACCCATTTAACATATTCATTATTTCTTATGCATTAACCCACTTATGCATTTCATGAACATTTCATAAATCACTTAGGACAATTTATGTCCCACTCAATTCATGTTAAGATAAACAATCCCTTATTCTAATATCAACCACTATAAACAACTACTATTGGTTCCAATGAAAATTCAAAATAATATGTCAACATTTCTATCATGTCCTCTAATTCAATAAAAGTCAATTTCATGCTTAACACTACCATTATATAGGTTCTAAAATGTTGGTTCACCCCATGGGTGGCCCTAAACCAGTGAAATCATCCTCAATGCATCCCAAAAAACTATGATGGTTTTATTAATTCATTTAGACAACCATTTTACCAAATCCTGTCAAAGGAACCAAAAACACAATAAGAGGAAAACCAAGAACACAACTATACATGAACAAATCTATAACAAAACCATGGGATATAACTTGTAGACCATCAACCTCAAATCCGATGATGAATTCATCCAAAACATTTTTCTTAGATCTGGAATTAATCACCCCTTTAACCCACAATCTAAGATCCAATGGAAAAAAGAGTCTTTTGGGCTTAAGAAGAAAATAAGAAAATTTAAAAACACGAATCCAGAAAAGAGAAGAAAGAGGGGGTTAGACTTACCTAGAGCTTCGATCTCCAACCAATGGTGCTCAAAGTGGCCTAGAATTGAAGTAGAATGATCCATTGAAATCTTGGGAGAGTTTGGTTCATCACTAGAGTTTAGAGGAAGAGAAAGGGGAGAAAATCGGGTGAGAACATAAAATCATGAGGGGTAGTTTTGTAATTTTTCACTTTTTAATGGGATTCATGGTTTGGTCGCACGGTTTTCCAAACCATGCACAAACCCTATGCTTGATACTATCCAAGAAGGTTTGAGTCACATGGTAACTTAGGAAGTCTTGCATAGTTTTACAAATCGTGTGCCGAATATGTGGAATTCTGTTGTCTCAAACTACACAGTTTGGTTCCCCCTCGCATGGTTTTCACTAACCATGTACAAATTGTGTGACTTGCATAGAATGTCCTTATTCTCCTTTATTTCATGTCCTGATCCCCCGGAACACCCCTGAAACTCCTTGCACACCCAATAAACATTTGGTTGGAAACAATTAAAGGAATAAAACCAAAATTTAAACAAATATGTACCTCAAAAAGTATAGTATCTTACACGGTCCATGCCTACCTATGATTGATAACTCATATACCCTTATATTCTAAAAAGGGATGCCTCATTGTCTCCCTTATATAATTAGAAAAAATACCCTTAATTCTCACCAATATCTAAAAAACTCACTCAATATAGTCTTATCTAACCCATCAATTACACACTAAAATGGACCATGGAAAGAAGTATTATTGAGGATATCTCAATTTATACACCCTTTCATACTAATCATCCAACACCCTATCACCCAGGATAAGGTCCCCAACTGAGTCACATACCAACACCATAGCACTCAAGGTGAGTTCTATGTATCAAATCACATGTCAGCATCCTATCACTCAGGTTGAGACCTCTTAACCAAGTCTCATACCAAAACCCTATTAGTCAAGGTGAGGTCTCATACCATGTCTCATAGTAACACTATATCACTCAGGGTGAGGATTCATACCATGTCTCTTTCCCACACACTATCACTAAGTTTGGATCTCATAACCACATCTCATGACACACCCTATAACTTAGGGTGAGTCCTCATAACTATATAACTCTAACCACCACATTTTTTACACAACCGACTCATGTCTATCCACAGACTAGAACATGTTTTCAATACCACACATTAAAAATAATAAATAAAATGGTGTATGTGTTCCCAAAACCACAAAACAAATTCTCTTTAATCCATATTTTTATTCCAAATGTCATCCCAAACACTGCCTCCCATGGGTTTTGAAACTCCATCAATAGGTCTATAACATGCTATCACTACCTCTCAGGATATTCACCCTAATTACTCCACTTATTATGTAATAAGATAACATTAACATGAGTTAAAGTCATCATCCTATATGAAATATTAAAAATAAGGTAATCCGCACATCATATCTTTTTTCTCAATCCTTCTAAATATTCTCCATGCCCTTAGGGCCACAAATCATTAATATGGCTTAATCCATTAACCAAAAGACTCAAGGAATAACTCCAAAATCAATGAGTAAGGAATTGTCATGAGTATATCCTAAAATGAAATAAGGAGTTCATCCACCCATAAGAACCTCACCAACTACCCAAATACCAATGGTGAAAAACTCACCTACCACTTGGTCAAATTCAAGGCTCATGCCCAAACCAATGGTATCTCAAGGTACCTATGGACCTATCAAAAAGGGAACCTACACCACATCCCACCAATATAACCAACCCATCATCCACTATAAGGTTTCTCTTGTGGTCCCTCTATTTTAATGATATAATATATAATTTACTTTGAAACCACAATCAATGATCGCAATTAGGGATTATGAGCGTTAGAAAATAGGGTTTCACCCACAGTAGGTTAAATAAACCAAAAAAATGTCTCAAAACATACCCTATAACATTCCTTTAAAACCAAGTAAAATTTCATTATAAATCATTTGGAAAATTCACTACATTCCATCTTTTCCTAAACAAGGCCCTTGGACAAATTCTATTGAAATTCTCATTAAATAACTCTATTTTGATCAAATATAATTTCAAAACCAACACTTTAAAACACCCCCATCATCATGAAATTCCATTTTAAAACATTTACCTTGAAATTACACCTTACACCAAGAACACCTTTTAAATCCATAAATAAACATGAAAACTCATTTAGACTTTTGAAACAAAATCATGCCACTAATCAATCAATGAAGAATCCCACCATCACTCGATCAGCCAAGGAACCACCAAAAAAACTTTTTAACATGATATATGGTCCATTTTTACTATTATGATGACATGAACACTTCCAAAATTGTATAGGATATCATACATAGTCATTTATACATTCTAACAATATCTAAAGGGATAGAACATAAATATAATATCACTAAAAAAACAATATAATCAATAATGTAAAGGATACCTACCTCAACTAATAAAACACTAAAATCATATGTGTTTTTATTGGACTCCATTGTTCCCATGAAAACCTATCACAATCACAAAGAATACAAATTTAATAAACCCACCATTTAAAATCAATTTCACAATTTTTCATAATTGATTGTAAACACACCAGGTAACACTACGATGATTAAACCATTGACAACCAATGGAATGCTACTCACCATGGATCCTCATACCTAAGAAAATAAAAATACATAATTGAAAATTCAAACTCAAGGTCCAATTTTACTCAAAATCTCAAAAAAACAATAATTAAATATTTAGGGGGTTATGTACGTCAATTAAAATAGAGATCCCATAATCTAATCTTCATGGTCCTTCTATATGCACTGCACATAAAATACCCATAATCTATAATTTATTCCACCATTATTAAATGTAATTACACACCAAGACCTAAAATTGGCCAACCAAAATTAATGAGAAAAAAAATAAATGGGAATAGGAGAAGAAGAGGTTATCCTACCTCAAATCGACCATGAAAAATTTATCTGGACCATCCCCCAACCAAGTGGAATCAAGGGGGAACCAAATGGTGTAGAATAAGGGGATAGGCCGTCCAAAATGGACTCTCCCAAGACTCTATTAAAATATAATAGTTTGGAAGCATGACCATCAAATTATGATTCTAAAATCAATAAAAAATAGGGTATAAATCCTTCGGGCACCTAGTCTTCCCTCACTAAGCACCTAATAACTTCACGAGGTTCCCAAAGAAGGACACTAGCTACCAATTAGCCCAATAAAATTTAAAATATCTCTTCTCACTCTACTAGGTAACTATTATAATTATACCAGGTACCTAGTGTATTTTTTTAGCAACCTTATACCTCATTTCTCTCCACCAACATGTGAGATCTCACTCCATGTGTTTTTCCACTAAACTACTACACCTAAAATATTACATAAATCACTTTATAGATGATGAAAATTCATTCCTTCAATCTAGATACAAAATTTTAAATCCCCACATCCACCAAAATAGTGAAGATCTAACCTATCACCTAGTTCACTGAATTTAAAATCCTTGGGTTATTACAAACTCCCAACCATAAGGCCTCTCATCACTAAGAATTCATGAAAATCCTTTGAAAATAAATATCAACCTAATTTTGTAATTAATTAACTACTAACATGTCATGTTCCATATCCAAATTCCAAAAATTCTTTTTTTTTTGTAACATTGACAGCCAATCACTATTCACTGAAAGATAAGTTACCCACTCACTAGATTTCCACCACTTAATCCATATCTTTCATTACATCCCTTGCATCATTCCTCTCCAAGATATTCATCAACCCTCTTAGATCCAAAAAACAATCCTCTGATCACTTCACTCATACATATAATCAAAAGCTCAAATGGTTCCTAAACATATATATCAATCCCAAAATAAAACAAAAACATTATTGATCCATATTTAGGCCTATAGTGTTCCCCACCATAATATTACACTAATAAAGGTAGATTTCGGATACTTTTTCTCCCTGCTATAGGAATCTCCTACTAAAAACACTAACTCTAGTAGTCCCAAACATGAAATTCCTTCATCTAAATAGAGCTATATAATCCCAATACCAAGCATTCAACCATAGGTTGTGATATAAGTGGATCTATCAAAACAACCATGGCATACCTACCAAAAAACTCAATTCAAAAATATAGATAACTTTTACTCAAAAAACTAAAAACAAAGAAACCCATTTTATATAGGTTCCATTTAATTGTTTTAAATCAAACTTAAAACATTTAAACACACCAATACTCACTTGAGTTTTAAAAAAACTCATTGGATTCTAATGATTTTCCCCCAAAATCAAAATATCTCTTCTAATTGATCATTCCCCTAAAAAATATATCATGTTTCAAAATTCATTTTGAAACCCAATTTGAAAAATAATTTCCCTTATATTTTCTATGAAATTTAAAAATCCTAAACCAATTTATGCATGTATAATTACAATTTATGAGTTTTCTTTTCAAAACATGGGTTTTTCATAAAAAATCCTAAAAATCATTGTATTGTGGTGATTGAACAAACAAAAATAAAAAACAAACACCTAAGACCCTCAGATATATATTAATCTAGTCATACCCTATAATATATTTTATAAAAAAAAATATTTTATAAGTTTCTTAAATTAATAATGTATTTTGACGAGGAAAATTACTAAATAAAACTACCCATAGGTGAGTACGTTATTCCTTAATATTTCCACTATCATTATGCATGACCAACTCCCTGGATCCTGACTGAACAGTATGAATCATCCCTAGTCTCATACAAATAGTTTCTATCCATGACCCAATATATACCCTTGAAACATGGGTTTCAACCAAACCCATGTTGGTCGGGCATGATTCTAGTCGACCTCCTAAATCTTGAAATCTTATCTCCACCTAGAACTGACTGTTTTCCAACCCAAACACATTCTTTGATACAACTTCGAAATTCCCCATCCCATATATCCCGAATAAAACTCTCAGAAAGCCTCCACATGGCCTCAGGTGACCCTCCTTATACACTAACGAGAGATATTTTGTGGTGAGGACCAAAAACAGTCATGTGAAAATTATGCCCTCAAATATAAGTCACGAGGGTTATGCCTGAATCTATAGAAAATATGGTATGAAATGCCCATTATATAAAATAAAAAGGTATCCAATAGGTCCCCTATAATATAGAATATAAAATAAGTAAAACAATATATATAATATAGGAAAGTTTCAGGGCATATTAGAAGTAATAAAGTCTATATCCCATAATGGAATTTCATAAATTTATTTGGATTTATACATGGATTTAATGAATAAAAATCCCATAATCTGTGAAATAGGATTTTTCACAAATAATTTATAATTAATTTATAAATTTTAATTACCTCTTATCATGGAATTATTTCCTTATTATTTAATCGGTTGAACACTCTCGTTGTACCATCATTTCAGAAAAGGATTCAACAGTAGAATATCACTATTGGTAATCCACACATTTTTCAAAAACCTTCGAATATAATGGATAGATATTTATGTGTTATCTTTTTATAATGGTCCCTTTGTTCCATTACTATTAATTGAAATAAAATTCCTTCCAAACATGATGGATTCTATTGAGTTATCTTATATACTTAGGATGTACTAGGAAAGATGGATTGGGATCCTAATAGATTCATTGTGAAAATATTATTTTTAGGTTTTATATAATTCCCTAGATAGGATTTGTTATGAAAAATAATTTTTATTCCTAGAAATGATATAACCAGGTTTATATAGAAATTTTTAAGACTAAGTTATTGCACATAATCCCATAGAATATTTCATAATCCTTAGTAAATCCCTCATATATTAATATTATTATTATTATTATTACCTTGACATGTGAAAAACTCATGTATAATATTAATATAATCACCTAAATAAATAAATTTATATTTATTTAAATGATATTAAATATATCATTCCTATTGTACCCTTAATTTGTTTGCTCAATCCTCCTAGGAATTTATCAAACTTGGAATAATATCTATTTATTTAAATAAATAAATATCTGTGTATTATCTTTTCGATAAATATTTATGTAATCTACATAACTTGAATAATTATTATTTCTTAATCCAATAGTTCAATTCCAATAAAAATCCTAAGATATCTACTTTTATTAACTCGTAAGGGGTAAATCATTGGTTTACTTATTCATTAATTCCATATCACTTGCGATGCACCAAACATATCCTACATAACCTATGAGCATATGTCATCAATGTTTTCATCAACAAAACTAAGTATCATACTCATTATATGAATTAATAATAATCTAAATTATAAGGACCAATACACATGTTTGCATATAGTAATATCCAATGACCTATATAAAAATTTTAATTTCTATGGGTGGGTCAATTTTCATAACCACCTCTCTTGGATATCACTAATGGAGAACTTCATGAGAAGAAATCTCAATTTATTATGATCCCCCTACCCCAGATAACATGTATCATCTTTTTCCAATAATATGATGTAATATATCCATAGAAAAAGTATTTAAGAATATGTCCAGACTACTTCAAGCTTCTCATCATAGTGGGGAACTGCTATAACCTTTCAATGTGACAGATACTCTAAGGATATTATCACATTAAAATAAAATATAAGAATATGCATCATGTGATAAGATATTTATTAATATTCAAGTTCATTAATATATAGGTAATCAAAAGTACAAAGTAGTTGGCTTTATGGCAATATCTCCAGTAGTATCCCAATTAGAGTAGATACAACTACCAATAACTTTTAGTTTATTTGTTTTCACAAGATATTAATGATTTTTCTAAGATAAGTCTTTAATCAATGAGTTTTTCACATTATACTCTATCGAAAATCTATTTAATAGGCCCTCACCCCTTTGAGAAAAATTATTTACTAGGAGATACTTATGAAGTATTTACTTCATTTTTTGTTGTGATCTTGGCTCCTTATAAATGGATACCAAACAATGTGATAAGATCCTTACTTCTAGAAATCATATCAAGATCTTATATGAATTTGTGAATCCAAAATTCTTCTTTATTTGTATTATAATATATATTATATTTTGGACTCTATTGTAGAATCAGTGGCCACTAATTTTGTTGACCTATTCCATCTCACATCTTCTCTATTGAGAGTGGGTAAATATCATCACTATGACTTTAAATAATATTGATCTATCTAGAAATTTGAATTTCTATATCCCCTAATGTCTAGATCCTAATATACTCTATGATATAGGAACATATGCTGAGTAAATCATAGATACTTTAAGATAATATTGATTTTCATTCAATGGTGGTCTCCTAGATCTTCTTGATATCTACCTAAAAAACTAAAGGTATAGAAAACATAAAGCCTGGTACATAGCATGGGATATATAACCAATCCTATAGTTGATGCATAAGGAATCTTGATAATCCCTAATATATCTTCTTATGTATTAGGACACATTTTACTGAAGATGTGTATACCATATGACATTGGAAATAATCCTCTCTTGGATTGTGTTGTATTTATTGTTCAAGAACCAACTATTTGTACTTTAGACTTCATGTTTATTCGAATAAGTTGATATAAATAGCTTCGTTTAATATATATTCTTCATTATTATGCATGAAATTAATATAATAATGTCCTAGGGTATCTTTCTCACTAAAAATTTTATATTAGTTCCACACTATGATGAGAACCTTGAAATTATATGAAATTATTCTTAAATATTATTCTATGGTTAGATAACATTGTATGATGGGACATATAGCAAGTTGACTATCAATTATGAGTACTCATAATAAAATTAGACTTTACCTTAGGATTCATGCACTTGGTAATCTATGAGATGGGCGGTTATGAGAAGAGGACCCAAACATAGTAATTCAACATGTTTGTGTGTCATTGGGTATTACTATCAATGAGCGTGTGTAATGATCCTTAGAATTTAAGATTATAATTAATTCATTCCATGAATCACACACTTAGTCATATTGTTGTAAACTATGATGAAGTCATGTATGTTGGGGGTGTCACAAATGATATGTTATAAATGAATAATTATCAGAAGGATTCCCTCCTTTTATATTTATGAAATTTGATATATCTTCCCTTTGATTGAAATAGAAATGTCACATTAAATTCCATTTCCATGGTGTAAAAATGATTTTATTTCAAAGAGTCAAAAAAGACATATCAAGCATATAGGTTGGTGACATATGTGTGAAACCAACATGGTGAGATATCATCAAAAGGGGATTATATTATATAGTGATCATTCATAGGTATTTATTGTTATTACGATATATCTTCTACCTCTATGGGTGACTTCACTCATTATTATATAGCAATCTTTGAATTTAAGAAATCTCATCTAATTCTTCTAAGTAAGAGGCATAGAGGGCCACACACTAATTGTTTTCGATGATCTTAATGAAATATATTTTATTTTATAATTGAAATAAATATTATTCTCTGGACCAATACATAATATTTATTCAGGATTTTTTCAATAATATTGAATATTAAATAAATATTAATTCATAAGGTAATTAGTTAATTATATGGATATATAATATTTATATATCTATTTTTATTTACAAGGTAATAAATAATTATTTATTAAATAAATAATTTATTTAGTTACAAAAATATTAAATAATATTTTATTTATGATAATTAGAATGTAATATTTATTTATTTATTGAATAATATTTATTTATTCAAGAATTCAATAAATATCAAGGAGGATGAGAAGACTAGATTTTTTCCAATGATAATTAATATTTACCATATTTAAAAATAATATTTATCATTGCATGTGTTAACACACACCATGATCAATCAACCACATCAGCACCTAGTGTTTTATCATCATTATTAAAATATTAAAGGAGCATGTGTGGGTCACTGTTAGAGGGGATATGCTTTATGTCCTCATGATGAAACAAAAATACATTGATAAAGTTTGAACAAGTTACACCATCAATAAAAAATAACTCAAGACCAAGATAAACTATATATTAATATAAAAATATCCTCCCTTAGTTATGGTGAAAAACATTTTTCAATATTCTTTAGAAAATTTTATTTTGGTCAAGATGCTCATCGTCTTATATATTTCAGATGATCTGTTGTATTTGATAAAATATGAGTCAGTTATAGGCCTAGTATGTGCTTATTCAATATCTAGAACCTACAAATGGTATCATAGTGTTCACGTTCAATTTATAATTATTTATTTATTATTTAATGTTTTCATGTTTAAAAGTTACTTTTTCATTTCAATAAATTCATTATTTTAATTCAATTGTAAAGATATTTTCTTCATCTCCTAATTTATCACTCATATAACTTATATGTAGTTAATAATTAATGAATAGTATCTAAATAACTAATCCAGAGGTACTAGTGAGTCTGGATGAATAATATAGAAGTACTGGGTGGGTAGCCCAATGATAGACATTGTTTATCTCAATACATCATACCAGGACAAATCATGATTTACATGGGTATTAATGAAATTAATATATGTGGATTTATTAAATAAAGAACTCGGCTTGTTTATTTACAGTATGATAAAGTTGATTTTTTTATAAATAAGTTGATAATGTAAAATTTCAATGAGTTTTTAATTGTGATTATTTTCGAACCACACTTAATGGAAAGGAAATGTGCCAATTTCACTAGGAGAACTACTGAGTGTTTGTTACATTTTAATTAGTTGATATGGTTTAATTTTTAAGGCCATGAAAAGTATATTTTTTAGGAATAATTGGTGAACAATCAGTGAAATAGATTTTTCATGAGAAATATAAAAAGTGATAAGAATTATTTTGAGGGTTTTTTTAATACTTATATAGTGGAACTTTATACTTAGATATTTTCTAAGTGTTAAAAAATTCCAACCACATAGCCATCCAAATCTATGGGTGAGAATGGAATATAGATGGGATTGTAGGCCTACATAGGGAGACACGTCCCATGAATCATGTGTGTGTAGTTTGGTTCTGAGAGAGGATCCTAAGCTACTCACAATTTTGGAAAATTGATGGGATGGATTGTAATATTTATGAGCCCAAAGCAGAGTGAAGTACTAATTTGGGACTCACAAATGTGGTACACTATTCATCTATTTAAAATTTTTTTGATAGAATCAAGAGTGTTCGATGAAGTTGATCTAAGACATCCGATCAAGACTCTGTTATATTCTACCTCCAACCTTCTCCAAAGGGTTTTTGTTCATTTTTCTTTATGTCGCAACATCAAGATGATCAAAGAAGTTGAGAATATTCTATATGCACATCAAATATTATATTCTTTTATGAATAAAATATAAAAGAAGTAAAATCTTGCATTAAATTAGTAAGAGACATTCATGAAGAGGATGTTTTAAAGTGATAAGATGAGTGAGGCAGTATATTCATGATTGCATGAATATAATAACATTTTCTTATAAACACCATATTGAAATTGATAATACCGTTCATTTTATCATACATACATCAATATTGATAAATGCACATGTAATATACTTTGAATTAATAGTGTGTAGTGTCTTTAGACTAAATTTGGTGTAGAATTTCAATCAATATTTTAGAAGGAATTCATATCTAAATTATTAATATAATGAGATCAGTTTAGATAAATAGAGGATTAATGAATATTTATTGAGTTTGGGACTTCATTAGAATAAGGAAGAATGTTTTCCCAATCATAGTTACATTGAGGCGACTAATCATTCACAAGTGATCATAAATATTTGAGAAATACCAAAAACCTATAAAGTTTATTGAAGTGTACACAAGTAGGATAGTTGTAGATAAGGATCTGAATCCATTGGTGAAGGATCTACTAGGATCATATTATATGTTCTATTGAAGGATCAAAATCAATAATAAAAAGAACCCTGCAACTATTGGGTCTAACTAATTTTTGAAGATGATTGAGGCTAGGGGGTCTAACCAGTTGAGAAAAATAAAAGATAGTTGGGTACTAACTAAATAGTGAAAAATAATTGGATTGTTGGGGGTACATCTAGGATCGAAAAAATGATAGACTACTAGGGATTATAACTAGTTTATTCCAAAACCATTGTAATTGATAATAATATTATAGTGGAGAATCAATTTTAGGGGGCTAACCAACATGAAAAGGATTAGGTGTTAGTGCCAAAATTTGTAAAAATATTGTGTTATGTGTTTCATTTACTTTATTCATTTCATATAGGATCCACTCATCCTAATTTGGTATAGAGGTTTGAATTAAAATGGGGTAAAAGAAAATGAAAATAATTCAGTAACACAAGTCACACCCAATTCACCCTCCCCCCCCAGTGTGACTACATGATCCATTGGGAACTTTAATTGGTATTAGAGGTAATGTTACACCTCTAATTGGATCTACTTTAATTTCCTAGTTTCTTATATCATAAGTATATAAACTAAATATTTGAGTTTAAAGAAGATTTATAATACATTCAAGTTCAAAACCATCTTTCTATGCCTTATGTTTAAAATACATAAGTTTTAATAAAAACTTAAAAATATTGGAATAAAATAATGGAAATGGAGCTAAAGAAGATCAAAAAGATGATAGATGATCAACTACTAGTTGAAAGCACCCAAGTGGTAATTATTTAGTGAATTCAATTTATTATAATTCTGATGAATCAATCTCAATATATAATGAATATGTGATCAATTATAAAATCAAATAGTATTTGAAGAAATTTCCCAAAGAAGTGGTCACATGTATGATCATACATTTCAAGGAACTTCGAGATGAAAAATTATAGCTATAATAATATGATAATTATATGGAATAGTCATTGGATAAAAATTTTGGTATATACAACGCTCTCACAATAACTTTTAGACAAAATAATAAAATAGTATCTATTTTCAATGAAAAATATGTTAAAACTATTGAATAATTGAAAAGTAATGTTTGTGATAAATATATCCTTGAAATATTTCTTATAGAAGTTTTCTAGGCACTAAAAAAGTTTCATAATACATATATTAATGTTTAAGACACTTAGATGGATGTTAAAGAAAAATGAATCAAGGATATTAAAAATTACTAAAGTATAATCAGTTTCATGAAGATAAGATTCAAAAATAAAGATTTAGTTTGAACAATTAATTAAATCAGTCAAAGATGAGAATATTTCTATCAACTTAAAATGTATTAAATTATAAGTGAAATTGAGAAATATGGAAGAGATACAATTTGCGACTTCCCAATATACTAAGAAAATAATTTTTCCAAGAATGAATTTGATAAGAGTCCTTTTTATGAAGTCTTAACTTAGTGTCAAGAAGAGATTGATATTATATAAGGTTAAATCTACTATAGGATCATTAAAAAATGTAACATTTTTTCTTGATAAATTTGTGCATACCAATGATGTTTTTATGACTAGTGCATATTTAAATTTAAAATATGTAAAAACATGGGTGAAGAAAAATACTTAACAATCCACTATATCTACAAATTTAGATGTAAACAAGTATATTAATTATTGTTCTATAAAGAAAACACATATCAAGAATTATGTTGTCCAAAAATATAAAGGTATCAAAGACATTCAGAATGTTCCATAGAAGAAGAAATCAAAAAAAAATTCTATTTTTTGTGTTTTTGGAGTTCTAGGAATTAGGAAATAAATTTTTTGTATAATATTTTATTATATAAATTGTAAAGAATGATAATATTTAGGGGGGAAACAACTGAATAAAAGGGAAAACCTACTCAATGAAATCTAAATTCACAAGAAAGGATTCAATCTATCAAGAACAGATATGAATATCTTGAATATTTATGTCAGTATTGAAATATAATTGGAAATCTTTATTATGACTAATAGTATGTCCCAATCATGAAAAAATAATATGTTGATGTGAAGATAATACCACAAAAAAAATCAGGAAATAAAAGAAGATGATAGGTCAGCCTTAAGAGGTGAAAAAAAAAAGAAGAATATTTTTGAACAAATAACTCCAAATGATTTTTTAAATAATGATGTGAAGAGTGTCACACCGAATAAAATATGATTCTATTGTGTTTGAAAAGTTCACAACATATACTATTGTGAATTTTCCATGAATATTAATACTAAAGGAAGCAAGTTGGAATCAAATAAAAAATCAATCCAAAAAAGAAACAACAAGATTGATTTGGTGGAATACGTCTCTGATGAAGAATCCTAAAAGTTTACTAAAAAGGATAATTTGATGAATATTAAAGATGTGTGTACAATTTTTAATTTTTCTAGTAATTTAGCTAAAAATTTCTTGACATGGTTTCCTATACAAGAAAAATTCTTAAAGAAGAAAGTGAAATCACTTGTGAATTATGGTGATAAAAATATTATTTTGAAAAAAGAGTATATACATAAAATAAAGAATAATATTGTTCCAAAAAAATTCTTGATAATATTTCCAAAATAGTTGGAAGAGGCTAGAAAGATGGATTAAGCACAAAGAACTAAAAAATCTTTGCTGGAAAATGTGAATAATCCTACTTTATCTAAGAATATAGTTGGGTTAAGAAGCAACTCATAGCCGTATTTCTCTAATTAAATAGCATTTTGGAACCAATTTATTCCCATATATACATCGTATTTTCATTTTATGCAAGTAATTGAAGGTGATGCATGTATCTAGGGGAGATCTGAATTTGATAAAAGACTTAAAAATATTATATATAGAAATTTACCCATCATGGAAGAATATTGGCATCATGTTTCCTCTTTGAAAACTTTTATGTATTATCATAATATTCTTTGAATATTTTCTTAAAGAAATCCAATTACGATGAATAAGTATAGATTGAATCTCTATAGGGGGGTCACAAAAGAACAAACACCATATATATCTATCTCATTTGATATATCATAAATATCTAAACTACTAGTGAGGGATGTATCTCATTTTTCGTGAAGATAAAAGTATTTATATTGAATCTTGTTATCACTAAGGGGATTGATTGAAAATATTTTTAGAAACCCCTAAAATAATGTTTTAGTGTTGGTATCACATACTGAAAATTTATTGTCAAAATTAATGTTAAATTTTATCAATATTTTTTTTCTATACAAAGCATTAAACATATAGACTTAGAGTTGGTTAATTTTATCTAATTGATATGTTTGGAGTGATTCAATATTTCTCTAGAGTAAATAAATTTTCAAATGTCATAAGAGGAGAATATGTACTTAAAATTTTAATTTTTGAGATGATAATTCCTTCCCATTTTATATATTTGGTTTTATTTTCAATAAGGGTGAGAATATAACATTGAATTTTGAATTTTAATGGTATTTTCAATCAATCCAAATTTTGAGATTGAAGAATACAAGTTTTTTATTGCGTTTTTACTAAAGTTAAACTTGTTTTCAATAAGTTGAGAAGATGAAAATTCAATGAGTTTTTAATTATGATGATTATTTAACCATTATTAATTTCATTTAAATGTTCCAATTTTACTAGGATAAGTGCATATTGTTTACTACATTTAAATGATTGTATATGGTTTTATGTTTAAGGATATGTAAAATATATTTTGAATGAGTAATTGATAAATAGTCAAGGAAGTGAGTTTTTCCTGAGGAATATGAAAATTGATAATAATTATTTTGAGGTGTATTTTTTAATTCTTATATGATGTAACTTTACACTTCAAGATTTTATAAGTGTTAGAAAAAATTCCAACCACTTAGCCATCCTAAGGGACCCCACAACTACTACTTAGGTGGGCAGAGTCTACCTCTATCCAGCCAAGGTGGTAGTTGAGTATAGTAAAGGCTAATCATACATAGAGGCAATGGTGGGTGTATAGGACTCTCAATAAAATTCATGGGTAAGCATGGAATATAGGTAGATGTGTGGGCTTGTGCAGGGAAGTGTGGCTAGTGAATCCCATGTGTGGGGTGTGGCTCTAAGATTAGACCCAAGGATACTTGTAATTCTTATGAATTCATTGGATGGATTGTAATATTAAGAAGCCTGAAGATGATCAAAATACTAATATGGACTCATAAATCTGGAACATTTTTCATCCACTTATAAATTTATAGATATAAGTAGGTCCATTCCATGAAGTTTATATAGGTTGTTGAATTAATTCGCTCATAGTCTTTTATCTCCAGCCATTTACCTAGGGTTTCTATTTATTTTTCTTCATTTTGTGATGTTTTTATGATCATGTTAAAGAATTTAAGCAACATTTGATTAACTTTATGATTAAAACATTATCGATGCATCATGAAACCTCTTTTTCAGTAATGAGTGAATTATAATCTAAGGAAGTGTGAATAAAATTTGATTGTAAAGATTATGATTTTCATAGTCGCAGAACATGATATGAGATAGTGTGAATGAATTGAGTTAGTTCATAGAAAATAGTTATGGAATTTCACTTGGGGTGTTGAGTTATTGGAAATTATCTATAAACACCCTGACCCTCACTCATTTCCACTGATGAGATGAACGCATATCTGAGAGATAGAGTTTGAGGGAGAAAAAAAATAAAGGAATTCCTTTGTATTCATGAATATAATTCCATGAATCCAATTTGTTCTTTACTAGGAATTAATGTTTTCATGATAATGAATAGGGTAAAATATACCTTTTATTGTGCAGCACAGACTCAAAGTAATTTCATAAAGAAACAGTGAGCAATATCATGAGTAGTCTAAGTTTTCACAAGTAATGATTTCATGATACATTTGTTAATATACATGAATATAATTGAGTGTGTTACATGAATAAGTTGTGGCACTTTGTGATATACTTTCAGGAAAGGAAATTAGAATTTTATTTGTGAATATGAAATGTTATATTCATACATGAAGGAAATATAAAAGTAGTAAAATCTTTCATAAATATAGCATGAGACTTTTATGATGAGAAAGTTTTAAAATGAGAAGATAAGTGATGAAATATATATGTGATTTCATGAATGTACTAGGATTTTCATGTAAACACCATATTTAAATTGAGAATACCATGCATACTATAATACATTCATAAAGATTTTGAAATTCACATGCAATATACTTTTCATGAATAGTGTTTAATATGTTTAGACTAAAGTCAGAGCATAATTTCAATTAGTATTTCCAAAGGAATTAATATTTAAGTTATTAGTGTATCGAGAAAAATTCATATCATTTGAAGATAAGTGAATAGTTAGTGTGTTTGGGACTTCATCAATAGAAGGAAGAATATTTTCCCGAGCATAGTTTCACTGAGGCAACTGATCCTTCACAGGTGATCATAAATATATAAGAAAGTCCAGAAAGATTTAAAGGATCTTGAAGTGAACACAACTAGGTTAGTTGATCTATCAATATTATGGAGGAGGATCAGAATCTATTGGTACATGAGAGATTGGGAATATAATATCTATTTATTAAAGTATCATAACCAAGAATAAAAAGGAGCTTGTGAATAAGGGATCTAACCGGTAGTTGAAGATTCTTGGGATTGAGGGGTTTAACTAGCCGAGAAGAAGAGAATATAGTTGGGTTATCTAACCAAGAAAGGTAGAATAGTTGGATTATTGTGGGTTATAGATAAAATCAACTACTATGGTGTATAACTGATTACTTCCTAAACTATTTTAATTGATAACAATATTATAGTGGATAATCCATGTTGGGGGGTCTAACAAACATGTAAATAAGTATGAATTATTACTGAACCTTGTAAAAATATTGTGTGTTGTGTTTTATTAACTTTATACATTTCATACAGGATTTACTCATCCTAACAGATGATAGAGGTTTAAATTAACAGGGTGTAAAAGAAAGGAAAATAATTCATTAAAACAAGTCACACATAATTCACCCCCCCCCCCTCTTAGTGCGACTACATGATCTATTGGGAACCTTATTAAATAGACTCCACATTTTGACCATAATAGGTTGGCACATGACTTATCAAAATACACACTGTGCAACTCGGTTACACACCCTATAGTCTATGTGTTTTCATAGTGTAAAATGTGTGGTCAAATATGTGTCATGTATTAAATAAAGGATATTTAAGGACTAGAATCCATCTAACAAGGTGTCCACATGGTCTGTACCTGTTATAAAAACCAAGTGACTTAAAATAGATATACAGAAATACATGCCCAATCCCTAGACATGTATCATAGACATATGGTGAGTAAGATACATGACGTGTGGCTGGATGAACATGCCAAGTACCCAACCTATTTATATGGAAAATAAAAATAATAATTTATTACTCTATAACCCTCATCATTATTTATTTTATACATTATTTATTGACTCATACACTCTATATGATATGTTTTATAAGATACTGAATAAATAATTAATTTTTTAATAAAATTATGAACTGCATACTATATATAGTCGTAATACATCAACTACTCCATGTGCATTAAAATTAGTACATTCTATGTTATTCAACATGTATTTTGTGTTTCATTTATTAACTCTTAGACACCATGTAATTTCATTACAAAATGTGTATTTTATATTCCACATGAGTAGACTGTATTTGATCTCAATACATGTCAAGTAGTTTAAATAGGTACTCGTCGATTTTTCATCAAAGTAAAAGCTATTTAATTATTTTATAAAAAATTAAATAATATTAATTTATTCAATTTTTTTAAACTTGTAGCAGGCGATTATATCTAGGATTGATGGGATGGAGATTAATATATATTGAATTAATTGATTAATTAGATAATTAATTAAATTAATTATCATGTGTTTTATCTTAATAAAAGGGTGAATTGAAATGAATACTAGACAATTTTTTAAAATGTATATTCATTGCATAGGTGGATGATCATGAGCTTAGACCGGTCTGTGAATGTTTTTGGTTTCCTTTAAATTTAATTATTACAATGTACTTTTAAATTATTATTATTAAATTAGTTTGATAGCCTATGAGCTATCTCTCTCTCTTTATTATATAAAACCTTTCATTCCCATGGTTTCTTTTATGTAAACCCCCTTATAGTTCACTTAAATGGTATGTGAAGTAAATGAATTTAAAGGATACATCTCCCAAGTGCATGGAGTTTGTTCAAGATAGGGTTGAGGTAAAACCAAACTAAGGATATACACAGGATATAGGTGGATTGCTATAAATCGAGTGTAGACTAGTTCAAATAGTTTTCCCCTACATTCAATGGTTTATTTATTTTCTACTTAATAAATAAACATCAAATTAAATATCATGATCATTCCATGATTTATTTATTTTACCGATGCAAGATTACAATCACATAAATAAATAGATTAATATTATGAGATGAAAATAAAATAAAAGGATTATAAAAAAATTATTAATTCATGGTTAATAACATAAGTAAAATACACTTAATATTAATAAGACATGTAAATGGATAAAATAAAATAAAAATTGAATAATAAGAAAAATACATCAACTTAATATTAGGTCATTACACCTTCCAATATCAGAATTAAGACAAAAAAAATAGTTAAATTATCTATCCATGCCAAAGTTGGAAGACTTTTTAATTATTGATAAGTATTAACTAAGATAATTAGTCAAGTTAGCCAAATTTTTATTGAATTTAATGGCCCTAGTCTATTTAATAAAAATCTGGAGGCAAGTGTTGAGGAAATCTGAGTCAGTATTTCAGTATTCAGAAGTCCACTCAATGAAATGAGGAATTACAAGACCGCAGTTGGAAATAATGCCTACCTAAACACCTTATTATGGTATTAATGGATATATTCTAGATTACAAGAAGGAATATATGGATCATTTCCACTATAATTTCCTTATGAAGAGATATTCCAAGTTCAATGGTGAGGGTTGTTGAGACTTGATAAAATAGTGGGAGACTTAATAAAATTAATATTATTATGTATCATATAAATTTGTGATTAAATAAATTATTTTCATCTACTTTTATATCATTATAAAAAAATGAAAAATTCATCAATCAAATTTTACCTATGATCAATTAAGGAGAAATATAGTTACACAGCTGGAATTAATATCCTAGAATGGTTCAGATACTTATGGGTTGTGTTGGATATTGAATTGAACTCTTATATGATAGAATCGTCAATCCATAATCCTCTTAATAGGAAGGAGAACAATGAGGATTTATCTATCTATGAAAAAAATACTTGAATGATGCACTATATGTTCAATTTTTAATGATTTCATCCATTTATAGTGAAAGAATTAAGTCGTATGAGAACACGAATGCCTATAAAATTCCATCACCACCTATATCATTATCAGTTTCATTATAAATTTTATTATGGAAAACCTATAGAAGTCTCTCCCAGATCTCCTCACTCTACTTCACCAAGTTCATAAAGATAAAAAGAATGAAAATCCTTCAGCCCTTATGATGAATAAGAGGAAATTCCAGGAAAATAGCTCTATAACTAACTCCAATTCTAAAGCTTCTTCAAAATTCCCTTCCAATAAGAGGAGGATTATGGGTAATTTAAAGGAAAAAGATTTTATCCATTTTGTATATAGATATAAGAGTCATTGGAATAAAAACTAAACCCAGGAAAAGAATCAAGGGGAAGATTAGGTAGAATTTTTTTTCGAGATTAATCTAACTATTTCTACAAATTGGTTATTAGATATAGAATTATTTGCTTACTTATGTATTAAAATATAGTAACCAACTATATTTTGGAATATTTCCCAAGGTGAGGTGGATCTATGTGCTACCAATGGATCCAAACTTGTCATTTTAACTATTAGAGACTACAACATCACATTGCCAACTAAAATGATCTTAGTTTTGAAATATTTTTATTATGCATCATCAATTACTAAAAAAATATTTATGTGTCTAGACCTGATACGTATGGATTTATTTTCAAATTGTCGAATAAGTGTTTCTTATTTTATAAATAAATCATTTGTTATAGTAATACATATTCAAATAATGGTATTTATGTGTTATATTACATAAACCAAGTATTGCAAATCAATATCAAAAATAATTCACATGATTCATACCACATATAACTATGGAATCATCAAATAGATCATGTAAATGATAAGTTTTTGACAATATTACATCAAGATGGATATTTATATTCATTTATAAAAACACATGGTGTATGTCATGCATATTTTCAAGGTAAAATGACCAAATCCCCATTTAATAGAAAAGATAAAAATACCAAAAAACTTCTAGAGTTGGTTTATACCAATGTGTTTGGAATATTTATAGTTGAATCCAGGTGTGGTTACTCAAAATTTATAACTTTTACTAATGAATTTTAGTATATATTGATAAATATTCTTAATGAGGTATAATTCATATTCTTTTGATATATTCAAGGAATATAATAATGAAGTTGATAACCATCTAGGTAAGAAGATTAATAAACATTGCTTGGATCATAGTGGATAAAATCTTAATAAATACTTCATTGATTATTTATGAATATTTAAGAATTTATCTCAACTCACTCCTCCTTACACACCACAATAGAATAGTGTAAGTGAAAGGAGTAACTACACCATGTTAGATATAATAAGTTCAATTATGAATCATGTGATACTTACATTATCCTTTTGGGGATATGAACTATAGATAGAAGCATACATAATAAAATGAGTGTTAACTAAAGTAAAAAAAACTGGTATTTTATATCATCTATATTATAGAAATAAACCCATATTATCATATATATATATATATAGGGTTGTGAAGGTTTTTTTAAGGATATTTCTAGTAACAAACTTATATCATGAGGAACTATGTGTGTATTTATATGGTATCTTAAAGAAACTAAATGATATTACCTATATTAACCTATATATATGAAATTTTTAGTTAACAGATATCTGATCTTTTTTAAGGGGGGTCACATCTTTAAAAGAGATTGTGGGAGTGAGATAGTCTTAAATGAATTCATGGCTTAAGATACACATGAGTTGGTATATGAAAATATTCCATAAATCCCCATATAAGAGGAGATTCCAGATACACAAGTACTGCATAGGAGTATAAGAGATTTTGGAGAACCAGAATAACTTTATTTTCTAATCACCAAATATTTTGACTCGTTATTAGTTCATATTAATGAATTTGTAACTAACAAAGAAGTGGTAAGTGGAACCAAAATTTCTAAGTGGAAAGAATCTACTAATTTTGAAATGGATTCCATGTACCAAAATTATATCAACCCATACTATTCATAAAAATATATTGAATCTTAATAGATGAATATTCATTACATAACATAAATATCCATGACATAATTGTATCGGTATAGTTCCTTTGAAAACTTGGATACATAAAAAAATGGTTCTTAATTGAACTACATTATAATCTTCTAAGTTCTTCATAACTAGACCCTCTTAGGCATATCAAACTTAACACCTTTCTTTATAACATGGGGAAAGTAAACATAAGAAAAAGTGAGTGTGGATTCTTAATAAGGGTAAAAAAGGGATATATTAATGATCACATATGCATAACATGTTTATAAGGGTATAAGAACATAATATTTACATTTAAAAACCATAACCTATTTATCAAATATCATATTCATAATTCATGAAATAAATCATGGTAGTTTATAAAATATGAATCATAAAGTAATCAAATAATATAGGCCATGAGATCATAACATTGTTGTAAGATATAGATTTTTGGAATACACATAAGAATAGAAAATCATTTCCTTAGTATTCAAGGTTCATTTCCAAAATGATCATAGTGGAATGGGTTTACTCCCAAAACCATCATAGTAGTAAAGGTTTACTCCCAATAATATCATAGTAGATAGAATCCCTTACTAAACTGGGTTCACTCCCCATTCCAGAATAATTTATCTCATGAGATATCCATCTTTTCCAAATACATTGGAGGGATATATAATTTCAGTCTCACCCGTCACATAATAAAAATCATACAGATGTGTGCTAGAAGATTATAAAACATTAATCATATCATAACCTGTGAAAATTAAATGTTTTCATAAAAATTTCGAAGGATATAACTTATGGAAATGAAATAAGTTTCATTGTCATTTCATCAATTTATCATAGCATAACCCATGGAAAATGAATGGTTTCCATAAAAATATATTCATCATAATTATAAAAAATCTCTGCAAAGAATATGGATGGTATAATAGGATAATATCCTCATTATGAATTAATAAACATTATAGGATTTCATCTTAGATGGAAAATTATTTTAAAAGTCTACTTGAAACATTTATTGGGAAAAATATCCTTTTAACTTTGAAATCACTTTTTTAAAATATAAATAATTCCCAATTATTAAAGAAATAATTTTATTTGTAAATAACTTTGGAAACTTGAAAATTAATATTCAAATAATTGAGTGTACATAATGGTGGGAATTTTGGTTCATGTCATGTACATTAAAATAAAAATTCCTTTCACATTTTCAGTAAAAAGTCAAAAGTTTCACATTCAAAAAATGAAAATAAGATTCATTTTAAAATTATTTTTTTACTTAAAAAATTGTAAAAATTAACTTAAAAATCATTTGATGGTAGTAAAAATATTCTTGAAAACAATTTTAGAAAACATGCACATAGAAGATAATAGATTTTCAATCAAAGAGAGAGATTAAGTAGATTTTCCTTAAAAATATTTTTTGATATATTTAGTTATTAAGGAGAGTAAAATGAAAGGAAAATGTGTATTCTCTATAAATAAACAAACAATAATAAAATTCATAACATTCTTCAAATTTTTATTAATAAATTTCATCATCATAAGTTTAATAAAAAACAATCCTGATAAATAATGAGATTGTAACATAAATCCCTTAAAACATTCATAATTTTTTAATCATAAGACCCATGAACAAAAATAACCTTATATGGATATGTAAATACACATAATTTTTATAATAATCATCATAAAATTAATTCATGGGTATCACATACACCACATAAAAGAAACAAGTGGTGAATATGGCATGTGTATTGCAGAAATAAAAGTGAGATAAAAAATCCTTGACCTCGGGTCTGACTTCCTTTATACATGTTAAAACATATTGTATAATAAATATAGATTTATTATAAATATGCTATATAATAATAATAAAATATATCATACCATATTTTATGTACTTATAACCTTTTATCATCCATTTATTAATAATATCTTACTTAAATCAATGTTCCTGGTGATAACTGCTTTATTTTTCATGTATGTTTTGGTTCAAAAGATTTGTTCCTTGTAATTTGATTATTGTTCTATCATATAAATAATTTTAATAATTATATAAATATAATATTTATTAATTATATACATATTTATGGTCTTACATAAAATTTATAGATCAAAAAATTAATTTCACCATTTGTGGAGATGGTAGGTCGTACATACACATGAAAATTGTTTTCATTTTTCAAAAAATGGGATAAAATAAATTTTAATATTAATTCACCTTTATCGAATAATTATTATATCATATATATCATATATATTCTTTATATAAAATTTTTTAATGATTGAGGCACTTAGGCCTCTTTATTGAATCAGAATAAGGTAGAAAAATAAATAGGAATCGAAAACAGAGATAAAGATCAGAAAGAACACATTTAGGACATTTTAGACCGAGTGTTTATATTGTGATGAGGGGAGTGTCCACCCCACCCACGAGGACTCTTCCCTCTTCTCCCAGTTTTGGATCGCATCCATGGTCCCCTCAATCATCAAGAAATTCAGCATCGTTATCATCTGCCATCTCATCCAATCCACATACATGAACATTGTTTTGAACCTCTTTCTCGCTACTACCTGACGCAAGCAGCTCAAAAGAATTACGAGTACTTACCTTTACAAGACATTTGTATTTCATGCTTCGAGAATTGTCATTATCAAGAGGCTTAAGGACTAAAGTCTTATTGATAGTTCATTCTGAGCACCCATCCCCCTTTTGATTGAGAGCCTGTGGAACATTGTTTTTGATGATCCTGTCAACTGTCAGAATGTCCTCAGTGGAAGTCGGGTACTTGCCTGTGCACTGGATTGGCGTAGTAGTATTATGAAAATCCATCCTTCTCTTGACCGATCCAGGTTGAGGGTCTTCTACCCTCCGATCGGGTTTGTCATTGCCAGGATGATTTATGTTTGTGCGCTGGAGAGATGTAGCATCTTGAGACCCAGAAGGGACCTGCCAGCACTTACTAAGTCTCGAATTCTAAGGGTCTTCCATTCTCAAATCAGGTGTGTCCTTCACGGGGGTCATCTCTTTATCCATAGGAGTCAGTGAAGATCTTTCAACCTCAAAATTAGTCATTACCTGTCCAGAGGCAACGGGGGTTGATGATGAAGTTGCTACTTCTTTTGAAGACATTAATCTTGGAGGATTCAAGTGGTCTCCAGGAGCTTTGAATGATTTAAAAATAGAGTTGCTGCAATTTAGAAAATGAACATGTTTACTTTTGTGTTGAGGAGTAGGAAAAAACCTTTTTGGATGAATCCCCTTCTTATTTGATCTTCCCCTTACGACTAGAAGAAACCAAATTTTTCTCTTTCCACAAATTGAAGTCCACCTCATTTTGAGTAGAAATTTCCTTGTATTCTTGGATATCAATTGATTCATTACCTTCATCATTATCCGTGATGTCTTTAATCAAGGTATCCTTGAATGAAAAAATAGTGTGGAGACCATCTTCCGCTATATCATCCCAAGACACCTTGGATTTATCAACTTGCAGAATCGGTGGAACCAGGCTATTGGTTTTTTCAGGCAAGTCAGTGGGAAAATTCATGTCATCTGTACAACCGTTATTTAGAGAAAAACCCAAAATAGGTGAATTTATATCTTAAGAAGTTCCTAAGTTGACATGTGAACTAACCTATCCGTTGATAGGATTAATATTATTGGAAATAGGAACTTGAACCATAGCAGCAGTTTCAGCATGATAGATTATTGCTTTACTAGACCTTCTACAACTCTGGGATTTATGGCCTTTTTTTGACAGTTTTGACATAGGATATCACTTCTACAATTATCCCTTGAGTGTCCAATTATATGGAAAGCATCACAAAAGGGGGGATTCTTCTCATATTCAATTATAAGATTTATTTCATCCTGAGGTGTGTATAGCACAACTTTTTCAATCAGTTTTGATCTTATATACACTTCAATTAAAATCCTAGCGAAGTGACCATAGCTGACCAACTCAGTGGCGGTATCCATCCTTATGGGAGTTCCTTTTGCATCAGCAATATCATAATGAATTTTTGGGTGAAATAAAACCAACTTTAATCCATGTACTTTGATTCATATTGGTGTGCAAGTTTCTTTAAAATCATTGAAGTTGAAGCTTAAGTTCTATTCATGAAAACGCAGAATATCCAGTTGAAGGTTAATTGATCCAGAACTCCACGCTCGGTTTTTCAATTCTGCATAGGGGAATAGAATATAGAGGAAACCCCTCGCAACATAAATGAATTCGAAGTTTGAAAACCCCCCAATTCTAGATAGTCGATCAACTATATTTATCACCTTCCATGGCTTCATGCCTTTCTATAATGAGATATGAGAGATGAACGAAAACTTACATATTTCGATCCTTTCTAAAACAGCTACATCTGAATCCATAATATGAGAAGATGCCCCATTCTGAACTATCCTTTTTGAAGCCATAGGTTTATGGGAGACGAATGATCCACCTGAAAAACCATAAAATGAGGATAGACTCTTTACCTCTTCTTGATCCTTTGGTTTCTTCGATGTAGACAAGATTTGTCGACCTTGATTCGAGGTATACGAGTACAGATTCAAACTCCTCGGGTGATAGAAGGAGCCACCATTACCAATATTCTCCATATAAACCCCCTCATTTTCCTACATACTCCAAGTATCATATTCATTATATCAATCCTTATTACCATCCATGTAAAATAGAAATAAAAAAACGAATCACATCGCTTCGTGGAGGCGGTAGTTTACACATACTCATGAGTGACATTATCATTTCTTAATGTTTTTTAAAGTAAGAAGGTAGATGTGATATTATAATTACTATAATAAATATCATATATATATATATATGTGTGTGTGTGTGTGTGTGTGTGTGTTTGTGAGTGCTGGTGATGGAAAACTAATTAAATCAGTTTGCAAGGCGGTAGTCTGTTATACACACAATCGACATTTTTTTCTCATTTGATAGAAGAAGAGATGGGTATATGTTATTAACTTAACATAATAATATATCAATATATTTAGAATAATGGTGTTATTATTTCAAAAAATTTGAACAATATTTGAAGTAGGTGTAATAAGAAATAAAATAAAAACACATGGTTAAGAACTATATCTCTTCTTCAGACAACCTCTTTAGGTTTATATCCAAATCCTTCCTCAAATGGTTTTCAAATCAAATCAAGGAATATAGTTCATGGGTATGGATGTAAGAAATTTATTTGGTTAGTTATTTTCCAAACAAAAATTCAAATAAATTTTGAATAGGATAGGAGAGGGGTGGCCATTTATAATTGAGGTGTGTGGCACACTTGTAATTTTTCAAAGGTTTCCAATAATTTCAAATCACTTTCTTAGAAACAAGGCTCGAAATTGACAATTACTAAAAATTATATGATATAAGTTAGAAATATTGATAATATATAAAAAATAGACAAGTTTTTATGACTTTTTAAACTTTATATTTTTAGTTTAACACCTGGTAAACCTATTTTATCCTTAACCGCGGTAAGATATTTTTACTTTTTTTACAATTCACTATGACCAAAATTAAATTGACCCGATTACCAAATATTAATTATTATGATTAAAATATGAATCAATTTTATCAAATTAAAATCATAAAATTGGATATTTTTAATTTAAAATTAAACCCAAAATCATGACAACAAAGCGGTTTTCCAAAGAAATTTTTTTCTTAAGTATAAAAAAATTTTATAACAAAATTCAACATAAAATTGAATCAAATTACATAAATTGGATTAATAATAAGATAATTGAACTAATTTTACTTTTAAAACCATTTTAAAACAAAAATCTAACTTTTTAAATGGCTCGGTGATAACTATCACATTAAATAATAAAATTTAAATAGTATATTACGGTTTATTTAAACTCAATGGAATTTATAACACAAGCTATCAAAGAAATCGAATTTATTTGCAATATATATATTTCATAAAATAATGGGGTGCTAAATTATACCCCCATTAAAAAAATCACCCTCTAAATTTTTTTACTCTGATAAAATAGCTAAGGATATTTCTACCACAATATATCCTTGGGTACCTATGTAGATTCTACAAAATAGAGGTTTCACCATAAAAATTGGACCAGGTGAGTAATATTTTTTCATATAACCTTCTTTATATGATCCAAAATCTCCAATTTTTATTCCTAATAAGAGATATATTTCTTTAGTGGTATGACCTATGATTCAAATACATGTGAAGGGTTGTGTATGTACTTCCTTAACCATGGAACACATATTGTAATTGAGAGAGGTTTAGTGAAAGTGTGAAGAAATAAGCTACCATCTCTTCTTGATAAATAATATTAAAAGTTATAATATACATAGGGATTATTTTTCCTTTATTTATGAATCTCATAACCTTATTATATGGATAAATTTTCAAAACAATCCTTCTTGCCAACTTTATATTCTAGATCACACTGATAATTTTCAGCATAATTTTTATGTCGACTCTGATCTTCCTTTAAGTGAAGTTGAATGGTTTTGAATTTATCTATCATTTCTCATCTAGATCAATCCCTAATATATTTCTTTCTCAAACTTTATCCCATCACATTAGAGTTCTACACTTCTTTCCATAGAGAGATGCACTAAGATCTATCTAAATGCTCGAGTAAAAGCTATTATTATAAGAAAAAATAGACTATAGTAAGGTTTTGATCCCAACCACCTTTTAAATCCATAGAAAAATATTTCAAAATATCCTATAATGTTTTAAAGGTTCTTGCAGACTAACCATATTTATGAGGATGATAATTTGTTCTGAAACTCAACACTATATCAAAATCTTGCTAAATACCTTTCCAAATCTTTGAGGAAAACCTCAAATCCTGATCAGAAACAATAGAATCTAGTAATCCATGAAAACTTACCACTTACTTAATGTATATTATGGAAATTTGATCAAGATATAAGTCTTATATAATTTCAATTAAGTGTACTAACTTCATAAGTCGATTAACTACAATCCAAATATTATTATGGCCCTTAGATGTTTTAAGGAATCTGGTGAAAGAAAACATGGTGATGTTTTCTCATTTATATTCTGGTATAGGTAATGGTTATAAAATCCCCTTAGAATTATATCATTCAACCTAAATTCAATTACATATAAAAAATACAATATACATTCTCTTTAATATAGATATTTGTGTTGTCCCACTAGAAATACTCTTTCAAATCTCTATAAATCTTCATTATTCCATGATAAATAGATAATGATGAATTATGAGCCTCATACAATTGATTATTTAAATATGGTATGGATGGAACACATATATGGTTCTTGAACCTAATCATTACATTGTAATCATATTTAGACTCAGGAACATTTTTCACCTTCTTCTGTAGTTCCATATCTTCCTTATGCACCTCTTTAATTCTCACATAGAAAGTTGGTTGAACACTCATTTGAGAAAGATAAGATTTCTCCCCTTCCTTCAAGATTTCAAGATCCAGCCTTTGAAAATATAGAAATAGTTGATTTTTTTATCCTCCTCGTATATTTTCTAGCATGATCTATTTGACTCAGAGCATCTTCTACCTTATTCGATTTCTCGTGGAGGTAATTTATTGAGTAGACAGAATGTTTAATCAGTTTCAATCATATTATTTGGATATTCATCTCTTTCTGAGTGAATATATACTTTAAACTTTTATTATGGGTATATATATATCACCTTTCTATCTAAATATAATACCTCCATATATTTAATGTAAAAAATACCACAAATAACACCAAATCATGAGTTGGGTAATTTTTCTCATGAACCTCCAATTCCCATGAAGATTAATCTATAACCATATTATTATACAAGATAACACATCTGATTCCCTTATTCATTGCATCACTGTATATTAAAAACCTTTATTCATTATAGAGTAATGTAAGAAAAGGTTTTTTAACTAACCTTCTCTTCAGTTCCTTGAAATTTTCCTCAAATTCATGTATCTAAAGGAACTTGTCTCCCTTCCGAGTTAACTCAGTGAGTGGATTATAAATCCATGAGAAATTATCCACATATATTAAATAATATTCATCCAAACTAAGAAAAAAATGGATCTTAGTCATAGTGGTTGGTCAGGAACAATGTTTAAAAACTTTGGTCGTTGATGTATCTGCAGTTATACCCTCTCTTGAGATTATATAACCCAAAAATAAAACCATTTGTATCCAAAATTCACACTTGGTAAATTTTACATAAAACTTCTCCTTCTTCAGGGTCTTCATCACAATTCTCAAGTAATCTTAATTCTCTTCCTTTATATTTGAATATATAATAATATCATATATAAAGACTTCCAAAAACTTATCAATATAATATTTAAAGAATGTACTCATTAAATCCATAAAGATAGCAGGAGAATTAGTCAGGCCAAATGGAGTCATCATATATTTTTCGCATTCATACCTTGTACAGAATGTTTTCTTGGGTATATCCTCATTTTGACACTCAATTTATGATATCTAGAATGAATGTAAGTCTTAGAAAAGTATTGAGATCCATGTAGATGATCAAACAAGTCATCAATACTGGTTAAAGGATACTTGTTCTTGATTTTGATCTTGTTCAATTCCTAATAATCAATGCATATTTTCATTGATCCATCTTTATTAATAAAAAAATAACAGGTGCACCCCAAGGTGGAACACTTGGATAAATAAATCTTTTTTCAATTTTCTCCTAGAGTTTCTTTTTCAATTCCTTAACTCAGTCAGGTCAATTTTTTATAAAGTCTTTAAAATAAACATATAACTAGGTATTCAAATTTTGAAAAAAATACAATTTATTATTTGGTGGAATACTAGGAAAATATATTGGAAAAACATAAAAAAACTCTCATCATATATTAGATTTTGAGTTTCACCTCAACCATTTGAGATAAACACCCATTTTGAATAGTAATAAATACCCATACAATGGATTCAACTTCCATTGGTAGTTTATATTTATTTTCACACTGATAGATGATCATAGGTTGGTTCAGAATATCAAATGTGACTTCCCTTCCCTGGAAATTGATGTGGAATTTATATAGATAAAGTCAATCCATGCCTAAAAAACATAAAATTCAACCTGAGGGAGAATAAAATGATTTTTAGTAAGAAAATTCCAAAAAAAACAACCATATAAGAATCATACACTTGAGATGTGATCATTGTACCATTGGGGGTTTTCACTGCTAATTCAGTAACTAATCCTTGAGTACACGAATTAACATTCCATAATAATTTTCCTAGTATATATTAATTCATATAACTAAGCTCAAATATGGTTCTTAAATATTTTATTATACCTGTTACCACCTCAACTTCATCATTTTATCTTCAACCCCTTACTAAAACCAAAATGGTTTGCATTAACACTAAACATCCTAAATTAGAGTGATCAATAATGAAAACTTCTTCATAGGATGTCTAAATCATGAAACCATATTTTCAATATATGATTTATTAAATATAAACTAAGTCATTATTGGTCTTCATCTATTAGAATCCTTTATAATTTTTCTTAAAGAAAATTTTTGTTATCCAAGTATATCCCCTAAGAGTGTCAAAATAGGTGCGCAATAAGGGCACACTCACTATGCACCAGAATGATGGATTAGATATACTCGAACAACGTTTTTGGGGGTTATTAACCCTAGATTTATCTATTTCAAAACCACATACACTTTTAGTATCCATAAAAGGGTGTTTCTCAAGAAAAACCTCACTATTTTCTTTACCATAACATAGGGTGTTCTCCTATACTTAGGATTATCTTAAAGGATTTCACTAAATTTTTCTCATCCTAATTTCCTAAGGTTAACTAAACCTTTATCTGATACTAACTATGTAGGGATATACTATTTATACATAGATATCACATCTTAATTGATTAATATTAATTATATAACATAACAATCCATGCTAGAATCATATAGTTATAATGACTTTGGAAACATAGATACATAAACAACTTGTTCATAAGTTAATTACATCATCTCCCACTAAGTTCTTCATAAATATCACCCATATTATACATATCATACTTTATAACTTTCTCCATAACCTAGAAAAAGGAAACATAAGAAAGGGTGACCTTAGATTCTCAGTAAGGGTAATGGGAGATATCAATGATCACATAAGAATAACATGTGCATAAGGGTATGAGAACATGAGACTAACATTTGAAAACCATACTTTATATATCAAAGATCATAATATTGAGTCATGGAATAAATATTGGAAGTTCATAAGAAATTAATTAAAAGGAATCAAATAATATAATCCATGAGATCATAACATTATCATAAACATAGATTTTTGTAATACACATAAGAATAGAAAATAATTTCTATAATAGTAAAGGATTATTCCAAATACCATTATAGTGGAATGGGTTCACTACCCCAAACCATAATTATAGTCAAGGTTCACTCCCAAGACTATAATAGTGGATAGATTCCCTTTTTGAACTGGGTTCACTCCCCATTCTAGTTCTATTTATCTCATAAGATATCCATCTCTACCCAATGCATTGGAGGGAAATATAATTTTTGGACCACCCATCACATAATGAGAATCATATATATATATATATATATAGGTCACAATATCATAAAAATAATCATATCATAACCATTGAAAATAAATGGGTTTCAAAATCATTTTATTAGGATATAACCCATGGAAAATAAATAGGTTTCATAATCATTTTATTAATTCATCATATCATAACCCATAGAAAAGGAATGGTATTCATAAATATATTGCCAACCTAATCATAAACCATCCAAATAAAGAATAAGGATCATATCATTGGGCCACATCACCATTAATGATTAATAAACATCAAATTATATCATCTTAGATATAAAATTATTTTAAAAGTCCACTTGGAATATTTCTTGAAGAAAATATCCTTTCAAATTTGAAATAACTTATTTAAAATAAAAAAGCAAAAATATTAAATAAAACATTTTATTTTTAAATAAACTTAATGATTTTTAAATTAATATTAAATTAATTGAGTGTTCGTGATGCTTTAAAATTCCATTCATGTCGTGTATATTAAAACGAATATTTCTTTCACATTTTTAGTAAAAAGTCAAAAATAACTCATTTAGAAAATAAAA
This sequence comes from Viscum album, assembly GCA_963277665.1. Classification (NCBI taxonomy): domain Eukaryota; kingdom Viridiplantae; phylum Streptophyta; class Magnoliopsida; order Santalales; family Viscaceae; genus Viscum; species Viscum album. Next base: position 507,055,579 of record OY728130.1, read on the forward strand.
AGAAGATTTATTTTAAACCATATTGTAAGAATTCATAAAAGTGTAAAAATTAATTTGAAAAATAATTGTATATTATTAAAAACATTCTTGAAAATATTTTCAGAAAATATGGACATGGAAGAGAATGGATTTTTGATCTAAGGGAGAAATAAAATTAGTTTTCCTTAAAAACATTATTTTCATCTATTTAGTTATTAAAGAGAGAAAAATGAAAGTAAAACATGTATTCTCTATAAATAATAATATTATAATTAAATTAATGAGATTATTGAGAGGTAAATCAATAAATTTCATCATTGGGAGAATAATCAAAAATAATCTTGATAAATAATGATATTATAACATCAATCCCTTACCACTGGTAATTTTTGAATCCTAAGTCCAAATAAGGTAATAAACTTATATGGATATTTATATACCCACAATTTTCATAATAATAATCATAAAATTCATTAATGTTTAGTATATACACAACATAAAAGAAATAAGTGGTGAATATGGCATGTGTCACACCGAAATAAAACGATATGAAAAATCTCTTACCTCAAGTTTGACATCATTCATAAGTGTGTGAAACTCTAGTATAATAAATATATATTTATTATAAATATATTAAATAAACATAATAATATATATTATACCATATATTATTTAATTATAACCTTTTAACATCTTTTTATTAATAATTCTTTATTGAAATCACTATTTCAGGTGATAAGAGCTTCATTTTTCGTGTATGTTTTGGTTTGGTAGTTTTAGTCATTATTATTTGATTATGGTTCTATAATATCTATAATTTTAATAATGAGATAAATATTTTATATATTTATTCTATACATATTTATAGTCATCCATAAAAGTTAGATATAGAAAAAGGGATTGCACTGTTCATGGAGATGGTAGGTCGTACGTACGCATAAATGATATTTTAATTTTTTTACAGATGGGAAAAAAATTAAATATTAATTAAAAATTAAATAATAATTATTATATCATATATATTCTTTAAATACATCCATATTACCATCTATATAAAATGTAAATAAAAAATGTATTGCATCGCTTTTTGTGGCGGTAGTCCACACGTACATACGAGCGACATAATCATTTTCTAACTGATTGGAAAGTAAGAAGGTAGATGTGATATTATTATTAAATAAGTATAATTATGACATAAATATAATATATATATATATATATATTAAATCCATAATTATATCCATCTTCCGTAAGAATTTTTGGAAAACAAATTACATCAGTTTGTGAGACGGTAGTCCTCCGTACACATGATTGACAGTTTTGATTCCCATTTGATAGAATAGGATATGGATATAGAATATTAAATTATATAATAAAATATAAATATATTTAATATAATGGTGTTATTATTTTTCATGGTTAAAGAATATTTTAAAGTAGTATAAGAAGAAATATAACAAAAAATGCATGGTTAAGAACTATACATCTTCTTCAAACAACCTATTTAGGTTTATACCTAAATCCTTATTAGGATGGTTTTATGATAATAAAATTGACTATAGGTAATAATTATGTATTTAAATAATTTATTTGGTTATGTATTGGCTCAACCAAAAGACTCTTGAAGTGTTAATAGGAGAGGATATGGGGTCTTTTTTATAATTGAGGTGAGTGGCACACTTGTAATTTTTCAAAGTTTTTCAATAATTTCGTGAAAATTTCTTAAAAAAGGATATAAAATGAACCTTATATTATACTATGTTGAAATATTTTCATAAAATAGAAATTAGACAAGTTTTTAGGCAATTTTAATCCTTATCGTTTTAGTTTAACCCACTAGTGAGCCTATTTAAACCTTAATCAGGGCAACATATTTTTACTATTTTTTTATTCATTATGAGAAAATATTAATTTGATACTATTAAATAATATTAATAATTATTATTCCAAATATATAATTCATTTTTTCAAATTAAAATCATATAAGTGGTAAAATGTAATTTAAAATTAAACCCGCAATGGCAATGAAAAAGTTATTTTTCAAAGAAAATATTTTCTTAAGTATAAAATGTTTTTATAAAAAAAACTAAACATAAAATTTATTTAAATAACCTAAATTGAATTAATAATAATATAATTGAACTATTTTTACTTTTAAAACCATTTTAAAATTATATGGAACTTTGTAACTGCTTTAAATGAAAAGACAATTTAAAACAATAGTATTTTCACTATTCATCAAAAAATAATCTTTTCATAAAATTATCAAAAAAACATAGTAAGTTAATTTATATGTGTTTATTTAAAAAATAAAGTTTAATTTTTAAAATAAATTTTACAAAAGTTTCAAAAATTATTTTTAAAATTTGTTTAAAAAATGTGACAAAACCACTTTTTTTAAAAGATACCTTTTTAAGCATAAAACTATATTTATTCTTATTCCCCACGTAGAAAAAATATTAGATGAATGATAAAAAGTTATTGAATATAAAATATATTAATTTCATTAAAATCATTCAGTAATAGTAACTAATTTAATTTATTAATATAAAAACACATCATGTAGATAAAAAAATTCAAATATATATATATATATATATTAATTTTACTTTGAAATGATTTTTATTTTAATTTATAATGAATTGATAACCAATGAATTTATGTTATACATTTGTAGACCATATGTTTTTTATTATTTAGTTATTCCTATTCAAACCCACTAATCTAATGGCTAGGAAATAACTACCACATTAAAAAGATATTTTAATAGTATATAACGGTTCATATAAACTCGGTGTTGTGTGTAATTCAAGCTATTGAATAAATTAAATTTATTTGAAAAAAATATATTTCATAAAATCATAGGGTTTTACAAAAATTTAATTTTGGTTTTGGTGAATCCTATTGTGTATGTAAATCCCATTTGTTGAAAATGGGTATTCAAGAAGAAACTGGACATGGATGGACAATTCAGTACCTTTAAGGTGAAAATAGTTGCAAAATGGTTCAATTATAATCAATTAATAGACTATGATGAAACATTTTCACTATTTTTTATGATTAAATCGATTATAATTTGAATTTTTATAGCACCTTATCATGACTATGATATTTGGTAGATGGATGTATAAATATTTTTCCTTAATGGTAACCTTTAGTATGATGTATATATGACATATCTAGAAGGGTTTATGAATCTAAAGGATTATAACAAGGTATAAAAGTTATAGAGATCTATTTATGGATTAAATTAAGCATCTAGGTCAGGGAAAATTCGATTTGATGAAGCCATAATAGAATTTGGTTTCATAAATAATGAATCTGATCCAGGAGTCTATAAGTGGTTTAGTGGGACTGTATTATCCTCCTAATAGTTTATGTTGATGTAATACTACTTATTATAAATGATATATCAATATTAAAAACTATTAAGGTCTAGTTAAACACTTTGTTCTCTATAAAGTACTTAGATGAAGTAGGATATATTTTTCAGATCCAGATGCATCATGACAGATCTGAGAGGCTGCTTAGACTAAGTCAAATCACATACATTAACAAGATATTGAAGAGATTTGGTATAGAAAAATCTAAGAGGTATTTTTCCATCCTCATATAGAATTTATTTTTTCATGAAAATATGTACTCAAGAATATGAAGAGATATAGGTTATAATAATTATTATATACACATTAGTGATTGAAACATTTGTTTATATTATTCTATTTACTAGGTCAGATGTATCATACACCTTAAGCATGGAAGGAAGATATCAAGATGACCTAGGTGTCCACTATTAGATGGAATTCAATATTATCCTTAAGTATCTAATGCATATAAAGGATGTGTTCCAAGTATATAGAGGATATGAGGAGTTAGTCATTATGGGATATGTAGATGTTAGTTTCCAAATAGATCAAGATGGTCCAATATTGTTGTCGGGATATGTCTTCACTCTCAATGGAGGTGTTGTGAGATGGAAAATCGCAAATAAATCCATGGTCACCAATTATAAAGTGGAATTTTAGTACACTGTTACCTATAAAGTAGATAAAGAAGTGTTTTAGATTCAAAAATTTGTCTAAGAGCTTGACGTGATGTTGATGTAGGTTCTGGGCACAGTGAAAGAATGTGGATGGGTATACCCTGCTTTAATTTTTCCATTAACAACGATAAATCTAAGATCCATCATGATGATAAAACTCTAGATCTTCATAATAAAAATAAGAACAAAAATAAATAGGTAAGTCCCAGAACCATGGATAGGATCATCATATGTTGGTTATAATTAATTTAATTAAAAGGAAATAATTTCCTTGATGTAATTCTCTCTCTTTTGATGTTTCTTGTCGCGATCTGATGTGATCTGTCATTGTGTCATAGAAGCCAAGTGTAGGATTCCTCTACTGGTGATCCAAATGTGATCCATGTATCTATTGACTTTGCCGAAGGAATCTTCGGGTGCTAGAATTGAAGGGCCTTCACTTGCGATGTTTTCCTTTGATCTCCTTGAGAGAAACTTCCAAAGTGCTTTCCTTGATCTGGTGGAGGAGGATATCTCTCATAAATTGAGATCATTCTTGGGGGAAAGGAATTATATCTTGGATTAAGAGATTTCTCCAGATTATTTCCACAAAACCACGAGGAATGACTAGATTTTATGAGAATAATGTAATTGGGATTTTATTACTTAGAATAATAAAATGAATTAATTACCCAAAAGCATTTATTCATTTCATTTAATTATTAGTAAAACCCCATGTCTAATAATAACAATTAACTATTATTATCACTTGACATGCACCCAATGAATTACACCTAATATTAGTTTAATTAAATAAATAATATTATTTCTCACAAATCCCCATAAAAACTACACGATGTGTATATTAATATACATGGAGTGTACTTTTGTTTTTCCATTTTCTTTATTTCCTCCACAAAATTTATTAAACCTTGAATAATGACTATTTATTTCTTAAATAAATATAAATTCATTCCTCTCTAATAAATATATTATTTCTCCCACAATATATTCTCTTGAATAACTAGTGTCGAAATAAATGTGATCAGGTATCCTTGAGTAATTATTAAACCAAAATTAGTAAAAACCTTTATTTAACTTGTTAAATGAATATTTAACTAAGATACTTAGACACACTTAGTGTGTGACCCTTTATGCCTCTTCCTCAGTGGAATTAGGAGGATCCTGCCTAAACTCCAAGTTTAAAGTCTATCAATACTCCAAGGCACCCATAGATAAAGTATTTAGCACCACAATGGCGTGTCACCTCCTACGAACACTTACCTTGTAATGTAATCCATTTGTCATGATATCTCCAATCAAGTGGGTTTCATGCTTGTGCCATCAACCAGTGTGCTTGATTATCCTGTCTTTAACTTCTTAGAATTGAACTTTATCATTCCTCACCATGGCCATGGATTTATTTAGGCCATATCAATTCCATAAAAGGACCTGAGATATCAACTTTCATAATGAAACAGAAGGGAAAATCCTTTCTCTCATTATCTATTAATGTAGTATTACTCATGATGCACCCAATATATCCTACCTCGCTGTGAACAGTGTGTCTTCATATTTTCCGTCAATACATCTAAGTTTGTGTTTTTTTAATACCCATTAATAATAATCTTAAAGTATAAGGACCAATACACACATCTGCAGATAGGAACATATAATGACACTATGAAATGTGGGTTTCCTACTAGAAGGTCACGTTCTCATAATATCCTCTTGGATACTACCAAGGGAAGACACCATGATAAGGTTCCTCAATGTTTTATGATTCCTCACCCCTAATGTCCTATATTATTTATGTCCCTAAAATAACATCAATCGTCCATAGAACATATATTCAAAAATAATGTTAGGGAACTTCCGGGTTATCATCATAGTAGGGATCCTCTATGACCCTTAAGTGCAATAGCTATCCTTACGACATTATCACATGAATTGTCACAGATAATAAAAATCAAGATATGATAAGTTATTTATTAATATTCAATACATGAATACAAGTTTATCATAAAGTACAAAGTAGTTGGTTCTAGGTCACCAACTCCAACAGTTGAGAAATATAGATTCCACAACACTATACTGTGATAATACTGTGATGGTGGATCTTATAAAGTATCCAAGGTCACATTAGTGTATGAATAATCTACTCTATAAATATTATCTCTTAATGTATTTTTCTCAGAGAGGTGGCATCATAGTGTGAAGAGTTCCGATGGAAGAAAACATGGTGGTCCACTTAACTGAAACCTTAACTCATCAAATACATGATAATCATGTGATATCTTGTGGATTAAAAGTCATTAATAGTTGAATCTAATCAAAATGATATTTTTTGGAGTTTTTGTTCTAAATACAACTTTTTGTATTTTAGATTACATTTATATTGGAATAAGTGAATATAAATAAAATATCTTTTTACATATTGTTCATTTTTCTATATGAATTTAATTTAATAATTTTCTAGAATATCTTTCATATAATTAATGGAAAAATACTTCCCCACTGTGATGTGAAACTAGAAATGTTATGATAATATTATTAAATATTGTTCTAAATCCAAATAACATTCTATTATGTGCCACATAGTATATTAACCATTAAGTGAGAATACTCATAAGTGGATGAGACTTCATCTCATGAAGTTTTTACTTGATGATATTAAAAATGGGAGATGATAATAATAGACCCACTCGTAGCAATTCCACATGTTTAGGTGTCATTGGATAATACTATCTACAATCATTTTTAATGATACTTAGACTTTATGATTATTATTAATTCACATAATGGCTCATTCACTTAGATATATTATAATAAATTGTGATGATATATATTCATATTGAAGTTGGGTACATTGGGTATGTCAGAAATTATATGTTATTAATGAATAAGTAAAGGTAGGAGTTGTACCTTCTATATTTATGGAAGTTGATATCTCATCTGTTTTATTGAAATTGAAACATCACATTAAATTCCATGGACATGGTGTATAGACAAGTTCATTTCGGATAGTCAAAGAAAGAGGTATCAAGAATATAGGTTGATGACATAGGTGTGAAACTTTATTTATGAGAAATCATGAAAATGGATTATATTATATAGTTAGAATTTTTATGTGGTTATTATCATTGATCATCTTCCTCAATGATTTTCTTGACCCATTATTAGAGAGTAATCATGAATTTTAGGTAAGCCAACCTAATACAACTAAGGAAGAGGCCAAGAGGGTCACACACAAAGTATCTCTATTGATATCATTTAAATATTATTTATTTAAAATTGTGGAAAATATTATTATCCAGACCTAGAAATAATATTTATTCAAGATTTATTCAATTATTTAAAATATTAAATAAATATTAATTTTCAAGGTAATTATTTAAGTACAAGGATGTATAATATAAATTTATATCTTTTTACTTTCATTGTAATTAAAAATTATTTATTAAATAAATTATTTATTTGGTTATGTGTTTCACACTCGGTTTTTATTTTTCATCTTCTGTTCGGGTTTTTTTGGGATCTTGGTTTCTCTCTCAAGTTCCAAGTGTGATGGGGGATAAATTTTGAGGATTTTATTTTTTTTTATTTTTATCCTTGTGGTTATTCCTTTTTTCATTTTTGAGTTCTTGTATAAAAGTTGTATTTTTAGTCTTGGAAGTAACTTATGCATGGTTGGCACACGGTTTGGTAAACCGTGCAGCCCAACCCAGGTAATCGTGTGGTAGGTGTTGGTTTCAGATAGAAGCAACCACACAGTTTGCACTTGGTAAGTAAAACTATGTAGGATGATCATGTGTTCAATCCCTTTTTGGAAAGTGGCTACCACACGGTTGGTGCATGGTTTGGTAAATTGTGCGGCCAAACCATGAGAGTTTCCCAAAACTAAAAAATTTTGAAATTCCTAAACTACCCGCTTGGGATTTTAATCCCAAACCACCCATTATCTTTTCAACCTAGTTTGTGTGTCCCTAGGGGTGCTTCCCAATTCTTATCCAAGATTCCCCTCCTCTTTCTATAGTGGACCTAAAGAGATTATTGAGGTTTTAGGCAAGATTTCTTATGGTAATTCTCTTCTCTCTTCTCCCACTTTCTCTTTCTTTCATTTTATCTTGAGGTTTTCTTCTTATATTATCATATCAACCTAGGGTTTAGTTTACCCTTGCTTTAATATGGGGGTTTCATTTTTTAAGGTTCCTCTTGAATCTTTTTTCCTTCTCAAACCCTTATGGTATGGTTTTGAGTGTTCTTTATCGATGCAGCATGAATTTGAGGTTGGTTTCCCTTGCACTTGACTTTAAAATTTAATATTCATTGATTTCATTCTTTTCTCACCTTCCTTGAATATTAAATATTTATGTATATTACTTAAAATAATTTCATGGTGTTCAAAATTGTTATTTTACCCCTGTTTTTGGTAAATATATTTTTTTGCTAAATATTACACACCAAGTGTTCGATGAAATTCATTATTGACCTTTGAATGTGTTTTGTTACTTCTAAATCATGATTTGGCTTTTTGAATATATTTTCGATATGAAAAATGATGATTTTAGTTCCTTAAATGAGTTTTCAAATTGATTTTGGATTTAAAGGAAATGTGTATTTGGTATGTGTTGTGTCTAATGGCCCGTTTTTCATTTTAATGAAAATGGATTGACTTGAAATTGTGGCATTTTTACTAAAAATGGAATTTTATTAAATGGTTGTGAAATTTTAAATGGTGTGTTTACACATCTTTTGAAAATTTTATTTGGTTCTTTGATAAATGTTGGTTTTTTGAAAAGATCTTGAGGCCCATTTTGAACCTTGATGAAATTAATGAGGTGTTTAACATGAAAACTCACCTTGTACAATCATCTTTTCTTATTTATATGTGATTATTGTATATAATGGGTGATCTTATGTATGAAATCCTTTCTGATATATGTTTTTAAAAGAAATATATGGATCCTTGTAGTGTCTTGGGGTGATACTTATTATTGAATTATTATTATATATGAATGTGATTGGATACTTAGTTGCATCGGTTGGCTCACCCCCTTTATACATGAGAGATTGGAACCTGGAAAAGTGAGAGAATTTTCTAAGAATGATTGTTTCATTTTCTAGATTATGCACTGGATGGTAGACCATAATAGGTGTATATTTTGTGTTTATTACTATGGGATTTTCCCTTTGGTCTATCCTGATTTAGGGTGGCTGAGAGTATTTATGGAACTTTTTATTTCATCATGTGAGGCATAATTATATGGATGGGTCTCGTTTATTAGAATGTTATGGATTATTCATGATCTCCTAGGTTCACCCATGTTTATTGGAACATATTTTCTTGCAGCGTATGATTGTGATTCATTGTTGGTCTATTACACTTATACGTTTATTTCCATTTTCCCATGTCATGTGATTTTTTTGCTTCCTTCTTGAGTAGTGTGGATTTAAGTTAAAATGTAAACTTTTTTTCAAGTGTTTATGAAATGGTTTTGGAAATTTTTTTCTCTCCTTATTTCCTTTATATATGATATGTCACATTTCTCTTACAAAATTCACATGGTTCCTCCTTGGAAAATAATGTGAATTTAAATAGTGAAAAGGGAAATAGACCATGATTTGTTTTGATATGGAAAATGTGTAGAAAATATTACTTTTATATATTGTATTTCAAACTTTATGTTTATTTTTTTTTAAAGAAAGTGTATTGGGAATATATTTTTTCAAGCATACATACCGTGTTTTAATACTCACACTTATAGTTTCCTTTTATTTTTATCTTATGGTGTAGATTTCAACTTGGTCTTGATCACCATGGGAAATGTTTTTTATTGGTATCAAAGAGTGTCCCTTGAGGTAACATGGAGGTTTTTTTGGTCCTCATGTTTTGTTGGGATTTTTTGTTCAGTTGTTTTATTTTTCTACTTTGCATAAAATATGTTCATTTTGGAAATTGTAGTTGTTTTATTTATATTTGGGCTACTCTATTTAGTTTATTCTATTTTATTTATTATTTTATCTTGGGATAAATTGTTGCCTCTTGTATCTTTGTTGATACCCACCACTAGTTTCCAGTCTGTGGGGATCAGGAATGCCCTTTGTTTCATGCCACGGATCAGCTCGAGTGACCAATTTAGGGTTCACTCAAGTTGTTTTATGAAAAAAAATGGTATCAGAGGAGGTAGGATCTTTATAGGAACTTTCATTTCATAGCGCTCTTTATTACTTGGGTATGTTAGGGTAGATGGAGTTGGATTGCTGGTACTCGAGAAGTAGTAATAGAAAGCATTTCATGAACCCTTTCTCATTTTGATCCTCAGGTTTCCATGGGAAGTGCAGTTTTGGTGGTTTCTTTTGGTTCTTTTGTATTTTTTGGTGTTTGGGATATGAAAAGGGAGTGGGATAGTGGTCTCTATAAGCTCTCAAAGCCTGTAAATCCATGTGGAGCCGGGGGCATGGTCCTAGAAGGCTCTATTTGATGGTGGTGTGTTTGGCATATGGCCACCAACCATATGGATAATTTACCCATCGACACCAATTTACTTTGTGATTTACTTTGAGTCTACTCTGATATTGAAATTTGTTTTGAAAAACCTTGTGTATGAATTTTGAAAATAGGGTTTTAGTGGAAATGGTTAGATTTTCGAAAATAGGAAAAGGGTTTTTAGAATTAGCCTTATGGAAGACTTTATAAAAATGAATTTCTATAAAAGGACCTCTTGGAGTAAATGGAAATAACCTAAAAAGATTGGACTTTTATAATAAAACTTGGGGTTTATGTAAAATGATGGTTTTAAAGTGGATGTCTGTTTTGGAATTTGTTTTAAATGAAAGGTAGTGAGTTTTTAATCAAATGGTTTTTTATTGAATGAGATTTTTTGAGCTACAGTAAAAATTTTTGAATAAAAAAAAATTGAATTTTTGGATGGGAATTCATGGTATTTTATTTTTGAGAATGGGGAAATGGATTAAAACATGTAATCTGAAAATATTTTTTGACTTTGTGGTTAGTAAGCCTTTGAAAGGTTTCATAAATTTTGAATTGGGTTAAATGGTTTTTTTTGGGAAAATGAGAATGTTTTGTTTTTACCTTTAGTGTATTACATGATTTCTCACATGAATGGATATGTACGGAATATAGTTAGAATGTTATTGGATTGGTAGGGGTTGTTGTATTCCTAGGGTATCATTGAATGTGCATGTGTGAGGCCCTATGGAATTCCATTTTTGAGTGTGAAACCCACCAATATTTTTCTTTAAAAATGTTTTTAAGATGAATGTAGTGATGTTTTTAAAATTGTTAGTCGGGTAGTTTGTTTTCCTATGATTTGGGAAGTGTTGATTATGAGGTGTTTTGAGTTTATGTTATTTTTGGTATTTTGGTTTTAAAGTTATGTTTAGTGGATTTCTATAAAATATTTTGGGATGTTTTGTTTTGTTTTGTTTCCCTTGTGGTGCTTGATGTTTATTCGATGTGATTTTTTGTTTATGAGTTAGTTTTTATAGAGATCTTGGTTTTATTATTGTCCATTTTTCCCCCATAGAGATTTGATGAATATTAGTGGGGAATATACAGATGATTCTTAGTCATAAATATTTCTAATTGATCATCCTAAGAATTTCATCCTTGAGTTTTGAAAGTTAAATTCATCTCTTTGAAGGATACCCTAGCCCTTTTATAGAGTAGATAGTTGTTTGGGATCGATTTAAATTTCTTTAATGTTATGATGATTCTTCTTGTTGTGATGGTTATGATTTGTAGTTCTTCTTTTTTTTAATGTAAGGGGGATATTATGGATCCCCTAAGAACTTATATTTCAATGAAAGTGTGTGTTCCCTTTTTTGAATCCTAAAAATTATTCTGTTCTAAGTGGTGGTGTATTCAGTGCGTGCATCTTTTAAATCCCTATTTGGGTGAAGGTTTATTGATAAAGAAAATGAGTTTCATAGTGTTATAATTTTCTATTTATACCTGGGGTGCTATGTGGGTACTTGTGGCACAAAAAGAAGGAGTTCTGATTAGGGGTTATCAACTATTGACTATGTGGCATTGGATGCTTCAAGAATAATGGCTCAAGACAAATGCCTCAGAGTAAATTTGGCATGTAGTTAGGAATCCTAGGGCTATGGGGAGTTTGGCTAAGATTGTTACTTCACCGTTGTAGTGAGTAAGAACCTATATTTCTATTATTTTCTCTCTTTCACTATGAATTCCCTCTGGTTTCAATGGGTGTGGTAGACTTATCCCTTATGAAATATCTATTATTGTGTCTTCTTGGATGTAGGATTTTGATCAATTATCATTACATAGACCGCCCATGTAAATCAGGTGTCGTCTGGGTTTTTATCCATCCTGGGATGATGAGACATGTGTTAGTTTTTTATTATGGTTTCAATGTTCCACTCATTGGGCCTCTTCCCTCCCCTCCCCTTGTGGTGGGGGTTTTTAGTCTGTGCGGGGGATTTTTTGAGTTTTTTTAATATCATTGGTTGTTAATGGGGGGGATACCGACCATGGGTCTCTTTGAAAATTCTTCAGTGAGAAATAAGTGAAAGGTTGTTTCAAATGGTTGGGAGTCTATTCATTCCACCACCAATTGATGATCTGTTTTGGTATTGGTGTTAGTCCAATTGGCATGGCATTCTTTTGAAACTATTTTATTTCTGAGTTTCCTTTCTAGTTTAGGTAAATTTTTCTTTTTTTAGAGTGTTACCAATGGTTTTTTTAAAAGTATTATTGTGAAGTTAATGACTCTAATTTTTCATTTATTCTCGGGAAGTGGTTTTGGTTTATTGTTCTGTTTCGAATAAGAGGTGTAAGATATGTTTACTTGGGGTTGGGATGTTCTTGGAATGAGAGGATGGGTCTTATGGTTTTGAGTATCGTTAGTCATTAATCGATCAACTAGAGAATTTTGTGGCTTTTCGGGGGCGTAAAGCGTTAATAGTTGGGAGAATTTTCACACCCATTTTTTTCTTTTTCATCTTCTGTTTTGGTTCTTTTGGGATCTCATATTCTCTCTTGAGTTTTGCATGTGATAGGGGTTAAATTTTGAAGTGTTTATTTGTTTAGTTTTATCCCTGTGATTATTCCTTTTTTATTTTTTTAGTTCATAGATAAAAGTTTTATTTTTAGGCTTGGAAGTAGCCTATGCATGATTGGTGCATGGTTTGGTAAACCGTGTGGCCTAAACTAGGTAACTTTGTGGTAGGTGTTGGTTTCAGATAGAAGCTACTATGTGATTTTTGCATGATTATTCAAACCATGTGGGATGGTCATGTGTTTGATACCTTTTTTATAGTAGCTACCGTATAGTTGTTTCATAGCTTAGTAACCCATATAGCCAAACCATATGAGTTTCAGAGAACTTAAAATTTATTAAATTCATAAACTACCCTCTTGGGATTTTAACCCCAATCCACCCATTCTCTCATATCATTAGTTTTTGAATCACTAGGGGTGCTTGCCCCTTCTTTTACAATCCTTACCTCCTCCTTCCATGGTAGATATAAGTAGATTCTTCATGTTTGGGGCTAGATTTATAAAGGTAATTATCTCATCTCTTCTCTCTCTTTCTCTTTCTTTCATTTTCCTTTGAGGTTTTCTTCTCCTATGATCATATAGACCTAGGGTTTGGTTTACCCTTGATTTATATTGGGGTTTTTTTTTGTTTAATTTTCCTCTGGGATCTTCTTTCCTTCCTGAACCCTTGCGGTGTGATTCTGGGTGTGCATTGTCGATACACCATGGATTTGAGGTTAGTTTCCCTTGCACCTGCCTTTATAATTTTAGATTCATTGATTTTACTCTTTTATAACCTTCCTTGAATATTAAATATTAATTTATGTTCCTTAAAAGAATTGTTTGGTGTTAAAAATGGTTATTTCACACTTGTTTTGGGATAAATATATTTTTTTTAATAAATATTGCACACCAAGTGTTCGATGAAATGCCTGATTGTCCTGTTCATGTGTTTTGTGACATCTAAATCGTGGTTTGGATTTGTGAATATATTTTTTATATGGGAAATGATTATTTTAGTTCCTTGAATTTGTTTTCAAAGTTGTTTTGGATTTAAAGGAAATTTGTATTTGGTATGTGTGGTGCCTAATGGCCCGTTTGGAATTTTAATTAAAATGGATTGACTTGAAATTGTGGTGTGTTTACTAAAAAGAGAATTTTATGAACGGGTTTAAAAATGGTAAATGGTGTGTTTACAGCTATTTTGAAAAGGTTATTTGGTTCTTTGATAAATATTGGTTTTTTGAAAATAGATTGAGGCCCATTTGGCACCTTGATGAAATTAATGAAGTGTTTAACATCAAAACTCACCATAGAAAATCATCTTGAATTGTTTATATTTGAGTATTATATGGATTGGTAGATCCTATCTATGGACTCCTTTGTGATATATGAGTTTTAAGGAAAGAGATGGATCCTTGGTGTGGCTCAGGGAGATGCATATTGTTGAATTATTATTATATATGAATGTGATTGGTTGCTCAGTTGGCATCGGTTGCCTCACTTCCTTTGTGTGTGAGACATGGGAACCTAGAATAATGAGAGAATTTTGTGAGAAGAATTGTTTTACTTGATAGATTATGGACTAGATGGTAGCCCATAGTATGTGGATATATTGGGTTTATTACTATGGGATTTTCCCTTCGTTCTATCATTTATTAGGGTGGCCGAGAGTATTTAGGGTGCTTTTGATTTCATCATGTGGGGCATGCTTCTGGGTATGGGTATCATGTATTAGTATGTTTTGGATTATTCATTATCTCTTAGGTTCACCCATGACTATTGGAACTTAGTTGCTTGTGGCGTATGATTGTGATACACTGTTGGTCGGTTACTCTTGTATCTTTATTTCCATTTTCCTTTATTGTATGATTTTTTTATTACTCCTTGAGTAGTGTGTCTTTACATTAAATTGGAAAAAACAATTGTTTATGAAAAGGTTTTGGAAATGTTTCTCACTCCTTCACTTTATATATTAGATGTCACATTTCTCTTACAAAATGAACATCGTTCTCCTTGGAAAAGAATGTGGTTTAAATAGTTAAAAGGGAAATGGACCATGATTTGTTTTGATATAGAAAATTTGTGGATAAATTTTACTTTTATATATTGTATTTAAAACTTTAAGTTGATGTTTCTTTTATTTTAAAATAAGTACATTGGGAATGTATTTTTTCAGGCATACCTACTGAGTTTTAATACTCATGCCTATAGTTTCCTCCTATTTTTAGCTTGTGTTAAAGGTCTCAACCTGGTCTTGATTGCCATGGGAGATTGTTTTTATTGTTATTGGAGAGTGACCCTTAGGGTCACATGGAGGTTTCATTATGGTCGTTAAGTTTGTTTGGGATTTGTTGTTTGGTTGTTTTATTTTTCTACTTTCCTTAAAAGATGTTCAGTTTAGACATTATAGCTATTTAAATTATATTTGAGCTACTTTTTTTAGGTTCTTATATTTTATTTATTGATTTATATTGGTATAAATCATTCCCTCCTGTATCTTTGTTGATGCCTCACGCTAGTTTCTAACATGTGGGGATCGGAAATTCCCTTTGAGCCCTACCATGGATCAGCACGGGTGACCGATTCAGGGTTGACTCAGGTTGGTTCATGATAAAATAAATATTTATTCCTCAAAATATGAATATAATATTTATTTATTTATTTAGTGAATAATATTTAGTTATTAAATAATTCAAAAAATGTTAAGGAGGATGAGGAGACATGATTTTTTTGTGATAAATATTTATTTACCATATTATAAAATAATTTTTACCATTGAATATGTTAGTGCACTCAATGAGATAAAATAATAATATTATTATATTACATGGAATGGGGTTTCTTTTATATTTAATATATTATTAAGGGCCTTTGTGTAATTAATTAAATATTAAACCCTAACCCTAGGTCTATAAATAGACTTCTATTTCATTTTGGAATAAGTTAATCATTTTACACAACATTCCTCTCAATTTCATCCTTATCATCACTTCTGCTCATGATAGAGAAGAATAAGAGTGATTCCTTCAAGATTATCAATTGGTTATGCTATCACCCATAATTTCATTGGTGTTGTTAGGATATTGAAGGAACACATGTGGATCACTGCTATAGGGGATCTTATTTGGGTCCTCAAGATGTAATGATGATACTATGATTAGTTTTGAATGATCAGCACCATCAATGAATAAAGAACTCAATAATGAAATAATATTTCTCTTTAATTTGTAAATTAATTATAAATTAATGTGAAAAGGTTCCCACTTGGTTTCGGTGAAAAAAAAAGTATCAATTTTCTTCAGAAACTCAACTAGAACTCCCATGATATTCATTATTTTTCTAATCCATTACTAAAAAAATTCAATATGATAAATCCAATTGCTAAAAATTGTTAATTAGATCTAACTGATAACAAATTTCAGTCCACTAACTCCCACATGATATTCATTCTTCCAGTAAGATAAGGTTTTAGTCAATGAGTCTTTCATGTTCCCTTCCAGGGATAATCTATTTACTATTAATGCACCTCTCTGATAAAAATCCTTAAAAATGTTATAATTTTGAAATATGTTCTTACTTTTATGATGTAACCATATCTTCTTAGCAAGGTCCATCACAGTAGTATTAACACAATATAATGTGATGACATCTTTATTGCTATGCACCAAATCAAGATCTTGGATGAATTTTTGAATCCAAACTTCTTCTTTTTCTATATCATAATTTTCAATACACTTAGACTCTACTATAGAATTAGTGAACACTACTTTATATCTTCTCTTATAGGTTATAGATCATCCATTGAGATTGAATACATATCCTAACTATGATTTAAAATCATATTGATCTATCTAGAAACTAGAATTTGTATATCCCCTAATGACTAGCTCCTCATCTCCTCTATAAACAAGGAATATATCCTTAGTAAATCTCAGATACTTTAGGATAGTATTAACTACCATCTAATAGTGGTCTCATAAATCTTCTTGATATCAACCTACCACACTTTAGGACACGTTTTCTTGGAAATATGTATACTCTGTGTCGTTTTCAACAATCCCCTCTTGTATTTTTTCATACAGAATATCTTTAGTATATGTTCAATATATGTACCATAACATATTCCTAGTATCCTCTTGGATAAATCATGAATGATCTTGAACCCTAGAATGTAGGCTACTTAACCTGAGTCCTTTATAGAGAATCATGTGCTCAACCATGTATTAACTGACTACAAAAATTTTTTATCTCATTTACAATAAGTAATATTTCATCAATATATACTACTAGTAAAATAGCCACATCCCTACTATATATCTTATAGACATTGAGCACATATTCATTTTTTGTGAAACTAATTTGTCTTATGCCTTCAAAAAAGTGAATGTTTCATGATTTGGATGCTTTCTTTAATCCATAAATGGATATCTAAAACATTCATACATTATTGTAATCTCTTGGATTTACAAACACCTCTGGTTGTGTCATATAAACATATTAGATAAGGTTTCTATTAAGGAAAGTAGTTTTTAAATCTATCTTCCAAATCTCATAATCATAGAAAGTTATTATGGAAAGTAGAATTACAATGGATTTTATCATGGAATGTTATGAAAAGGTTTCATCATATTCTATTTATTAATGTTGTCTAAACCCTTTATCCACTAATTATTCCTTATAGGTACTAAATTTACCTTCTATCTCTAGTTTCTTATTGAATATCCATTTTCACCAAGCAGGATTAACATATACCAGTGGATCAACCAAAACCAAAACTTGGTTATGATACATGAAATTCATTTTAGAATTCACATATTATTTCTATATTTCAACTTCTAAGTTGTATAATATCACCTTTTAGGACATAGGTTCATTATTATCAACTAATAGTGATTTTCCATCTTTTATGATTAAAAACCCATATATCTCTAGTTCTTTAACCTGTTTGTTACTATTATATGGTATTTGTGTCTCCAGAATAACCTCTTTCATGGGTTCATATGGAATTTCTTTCTATGAAAACTCTTGTGTATCTTGAGCATCAACTTCATCGAAGTCAATCTTTCTCCAACTATCACTTTTGTAGACATTCTCCCTATCAAGGAATATATCCTACCTTTTCATTATTACCTTCTTATATGAGGGTTTTTATAGCTAATATCCAATTGTTTCCTTAATATGTCCTATAAAAATACACTCTATATATTGGGATGCTGGTTTATTTCCATAGTTATCCTTAACAATGTTCTAGAACCACATATATGTGTATATGACATAATAGGTTTCTTTTCACTCCAAATATTGAATAAAATATTTTTATCCACTTTAGTTGGCACACAATTGAGTGAATATGTTATGGTCAGCAATGCATATCCCCAAAAGTATAATGCAAGATCTACCTGACTCATCATTGACCTCGCTATGTTTAACAAGTTGTGGTTCCTCCTTTCTCTAACACCATTCCACTATGGTGTATAAGGATGAGTGAGTTGAGATAAAATCTCAAACTCCCAAATATAGTCAATGAATTCTTAGTTTGGATATTTCCCACCTTGATCCAATCAAAGTTCTTTATCTTCTTACCAATCTAATTCTATATTTCATTCTTTAAATCCTTAAATTTCTTGAAGGGATTATACTTATACCTAATAGGGTAGACATACCCATATCTACTCAATTTGTTGGTAAAATTAATGAAGTATGAGTATTCACATCTAGCTTCAACTAGAAAGGCTTGATGCACCATAGTATTAACCAATCCAAGAAGATATATGGACCTTTCACCCTTTCTAACAAACGGTGGTTTGTTCATTTTTCCTTGAAAGAAAGAATGACATGTTTCAATTGGTTTTAGTTAAAAATAATATAAATACCCATCATAATATAGTTTTTTTTAAGAACTTATCATCTAAATGAAAAAAAATGTCGATGCTGCATCTGGGTGTAAAATGAGTCATGTGAACTAGATTCATTATCGATTACCAATACTTGGTTTTCATAATCTAGTTCATAAAGACCGTTATTTAGGTATGTCATACCATAAAAAATATATCTTTATAAAATTAGTATATTTTATTTCCAAATTTGAATACAAAAACACCTAATTATAAACTCAACATATATATAATATTTTTGGTAACACTAGGAATGTAATAAATGTTCTTCAAAACTAGAATTAGTCTCACCAGTAAAGTAAGGTGGTGTTCTCCTGTAGAAAGTGCATCCAGTTTTTCTCTATTGGTATCTCAAAGATCCTCAATAGTAGAAATAGTGTCTTTAATGCCGAATTTATAATTTTAGTTCTCTATAAACTGAAGTTAACAAGCTATGAGGATACATTTTCATGTCAGTTTTTTTGTAAAATGACATTATAGTTTTCATCGAAACATTATTAGCAATGGTTTTTCTTAAAATTGATGCTAAAAATTATATTTAAACCTTTTTGGTGTCAGTTTTCTTAAAAAATAATGCCAAAACATAGGAAAAAAAATTTTGGCATCAGATTTTATAAAAACATATTCCAAAAAAGTTTGAAAAAATGGTTTTTTCCCTAGGTTTTTAATAAAACCGATGCAAAAAAATATTTTATTGAAGCTTATTGGTGTCGGGTTTTTTAAAAAACAATGCCTAAAAATGCTCAAAAAATTATTATCAGCACCGATTTTTAAGAAAACAAATGTTTAAAAAAAATTTAAACATGTTTTAAAAAACAATAACACCTCGAAACCAAAAACCCTTATTTTTTGGTTTTCAAAACCCCCCTTTTACTCTCGACCTATGATGCCTCTAAGAGCTACCCGATGGTCTACAAAGTCTATTATAGTCGAGTTTCTTTAATTTTAATCATATTTTATTGATAATTGACCATCAAACATTCATTCTACATCCTTTTTTCATGATCCTGAATAATATTTATTCCCTCATAAATCTTTTAAGATCGATCGGCACTGTAGTTTGTGGTTTTTTTTTTCTTTTTTCTTGTTTATTTTTTTCAAACATTTTTATTCATTTTTTTAGTGTTCACCCTACCAATTAATTAACGGGACTATATATATATATTTAGGACCAATTTTTCATTTTCTAAATCTTAATTTTTCAAGTTTTTTAAAAAAAATTGGATAAGTTTTTTATCTATTAGTTATAAATTCAATTCATTCCATCATTTGTTTGTATGCATTTGATTGTTAATTGTAAATTTTTTGTTAATGTTTATTTGATTTTATAAATTTTTTATTTGATGGAATTATCAAATGGTTTTTCCTAAAATGATATATATATATATATATATATATCAGTAGAAATTAATAGATAAGGTATTTTTTATTTTTGATTCTAACAAAATTAAATATTTTTGGATTAGCATGATAAAGATCAAGTAGATATAGCCTCATATATATTATAATATAATTATTATAATTAAATACAAATTTATGACATAATACATCGCATTTTTTTCAATCATTTCAACCAAAATCAATATTGGAAGATAATGATAGCCACTCTTATATTTAATCTTCAATAAAATTTTATAACTTTCTTACATATACACTCCACACAAATAACATGTTTTTTCTAGGTAATAAACACCCAATGAGATTATATTTTTATAAACCTTTGAATCCAAAAGTCCAATAACATGGTATAAACTCCCTATTTTCAACTATTACTTTAATTTTAAAAAATTAATCACAATACCACTATATGATTATGTATTTATTACCTAGAAATTAGAACATACACAATGTTTGTTACTAAGTTTTATTAATAAAATTTCATTTCATGTTGGCTTTATAATATGGTGAAAAATAATTTTTGCACAATAATTCCATGTTTCTTTTAAAATATAGATTCATTATCCATTTATCAAGTCAATATCATCACTAATAACTTATAAATATTAAAATTACCTCTACCATAGTGAAAATTCTATAATTCACAAGAGTTTGAATATGATTAATATATTATAAATGTGTTCGAAAAAGTTAACTACTAAAACAAAAACCAATTCAAAAATTATATACAAATCCACTCACTATAATGAATAGTACCCCCATAATCTTAAAAAACTAATAAATAGGGTACCTACACTTTAAATCATCATCATGTTCTCAAAAGTGTCACCAATTTATTTTCAAATTGATAAAAAAATAACTTGTATCATTATTAATGCATAATCGTAAAAATATTTTAAGCTAGTTTGAGTTGGTATGGGGTTTGAAATAAGAATAAGGATTAAAAATATCAATGTTATCCATAATAGTTAATGGCACACACTTATAAAAAATACGTTCACAACTCTTTTCATTGAAATGTTTTGTGAAGACAAACTCAATAAAAACATCGAAATAGTTCACACATTACCCAAAAAAAATCATGAATATATACATAAGGATTTTTTGTTTAATTATATTTATTCTTGGCTAACTAAAGAGAGATATGGATATCTAACTTGAAGGATATAGGAAGAAAAAAAGTGGTGATGTCTGATAGTCATTTAAAAAAACAATCTAAACTTGAGAAAACTATCCTGATTCCTTTACTATTATCATCAAGCATAGTTTATAATTAATTATTTAAATAAAATAAATAACTATATTAATTTATTTTTGATTTTATTTCTTACAATCACTGATATTTTCCACTTGATAACCAATCATTTTGATTATATGTTTTTGTGTTTAAAATTAATCAGTTTATATATTTTTTTAAATGTTTATATGTTTTAATATATTCACCTTTTATATTGTGATATTAGTTATTTAATATATTTTAGTTAGATAACATTAAGAATAACCACTAATGAATATTAAAAAGGAGTTGATGATTTCTTCTAATTTTCTAAATAAAATTTTCAAAACATAGATTTGAATTTTTGTTCATGCGTGAATTATTTAAATATAAGAAGGTTAAATTTCACAAAAATCAAGAATCATATCATTTTTTATGGTTTTATCCATAATAATACATGTCGGATTTGGAATGGTGAAATAATATCAAATTAAATATCAAATTTTTATAAAAGTATTCAGAATGAGATAGAGAATTGTATTGAAAAATTAATTCCTAATGTAGGTTTTGAAACCATCGAAAAAAAAATTGAATTATTTTATGGAGATTCTGATAAAACATTATTCTCAAGTTACACTAAATATATAGTTTTATCAGTAGTTATGATATTAGTTAACTTGAAAGAAATAATTTGGTGGATTGATAAAAGTTTCTCTAACTTTATTGAACATTTAAAAGAGATACTTCCATAAGAAAATGGGCTTTCATATTCCAATTATGAGGAAATGAAAATATTATTCCCAATGGGATTTGGGTATAAAAAGATACATTATTTCCCCAATTATTTTGTGTTGTATAGGAAGTAATATGAATATTTATAAAAATTTCCTAAATGTAGGACACGACACTATAAGATGGGTAAAAATTAAAACTCTGATTCATTATCAGGTACTGACATCTAACCTTCTACTAAATTAATTTGGTACCATCAAATAATTCATTCCAATAATTCAACTTTGATTCATTATCAGGTGCTGGAATCAAAACTCCTGCTAAAGAAATTTGGTACCTTCTAATAATTCCTCATTTTAATTATCTATTTACAAATTAAATTGATGAAAAAAAGGTTAAGATGGTATACCAATGAGTGCATCTATGACAGTAACTTATGAAACCATTTTGATTCACCATAGTGAAAGAGATTTGATAAAAAAATTATTTATTTTGGAAGTGAAGTTAAAAATATTGTATTGGGATTATGCACATATGGAATGAATCCATATTAGATCCTATGTTTTCAACATACTCTATGGCCTATTTTTTTGTTAGATAACAAATTTTCCCCATAGGTGTCTATGAAAAAAAATATGTTATGATGAGCTTGATAATTTCTAGACCAAAACATCTAGGAAATTATATTGATGTGTATCTTTCACCACTAATTGATGACTTGAAACTTCTATGAGATAAAGGTTTTATAATTTTTTATGCATACAAGAAAGAGTATTTTATTTTTCATGCTAGTATGATGTTTACTATAAACAAATTTATTTAATATGGAAACTTATCTTGATACAGTGTTAAGGGACATAAATCATGTCCAATTTGAGAAAAATATACTTCATATTATCGATTTAAGAATGGAAGAAATACAGTGTACATGGGACATCAAATATTTTTGTGAATTTATCATCCTTATCATTGATTGAAAATAGAATTTAATGGTTTATATGAATATAATCTTCCCCCAAAACCATTGTAGTTGAAGAATATTATGACATGGTGAAAAATATTGATATCACATTTTGAAATAAATGAAGTTCTGGTCATTAAAAAAATATTTGGAAGAAACAGTCTATCTTTTTTTAACAAAATTATTAGATATTTTTAGAGATAAAACATAATATTTTAATATTATTCATGTTGATAAAAACATATGTGATAGTTTTAGTGGAACTTTTTCAGATATAAAAAGGAAATAAAAAATATTTATTGAATTCTATATTGGACTTTATGTCAATGGGAATACATTTGGATTTATCTCCCACTATGAAAAGAAATAGAACATATTTTTCTTAAACTTTTCACATGTTAATCAAGAGTGAGAAGATGGGTTTTTTTTATTGTCTATATGGTATTAAATTACCCAATGGATATTCTTCATATGTGAATAATTTGGTTTCATTGAAGGATTGTAAATTAATTGGTATGAAATTTCATGACTTTTATGTATTGATGAAAAAACTACTACTAATCGCTCTATGTGGTATATTGCAGAAACCTATTAGAAACACTATCATTAGGTTATGTAATTTTTTCAAATCCAATTGTAGCAAGGTCATTGATCTAAATTTGTTATATGTGTTAGATAATGAAGTTTATAATATTATTTGTAAACATGAAATGTATTTCCCACCAACATTTTTTGATATAATGGTCCATTTGGTGATTCATCAGGTTTGTGACATAAGAATATATTGGCCTTTTTATTTATGTTATATGTGTCCTTTTGAAAGATATATAAAAATTATAAAGGGATATGTTAAAAATCTTCATCAACTGGAGGACTCTATTGTTAAAAAATATGTATCGGATGAGTTAATTTATTTATGTAATGATAATTTATATGAAGTGGAGTATGTTGGTCTCCCTATATCTTGAAATATAACATTTAGTAGTGAAGATAGAGGGATTCGAGGCTTAAATGTAAAGTGTATTTTACGTGATGAAGTGATACAGGCACATTTATACATTTTGAACAACACGGATGAGGTTCAACCATATATATCATCACATATTGATGAATTAAAGGTATGATGTCCAAAAAAATGAAAAATGGTTGATGATTAAGCATAAAAATAATTTTTTTCAAGGATTAAATATAAATTTATCAAAAATATATCTGTATTAGAAACATGGAAATGGTTGGTTGGGGGAATGTGTCTTAATGTAATCACGTGGTCTAGTTTTGATATTAATGGGTACACATTTTATACAAAAAATCAAGAAGACAAGAGTACCATTCAAAATAGTGGTGTAATGATCATCGTTTAAGCAATTCATTTTTTGATTGAAAAAGATAAAAACCCCAATTTTTTCATCAATAGATTAATTTGTAGTTCTTGAAGATATATGGGAAATTTATTACTATAAATTTTGATTTATAATGTTTAATTTTAAATGGGTTGATAGTAATAGTGGTATGAAATATACTGATTATGGGTTTACACTGGTTGATTTGAAAATATTTAGTAGTAAATAGGAACTATTTATCATGGTGACACATGAAAAGAAAATATTTTATGTCATTGATCCACTAAATGATTAGTGGTCTATCATTTTTCAAGGGAAAATAATTCATTTTTGTGATGAGTATGGTGATGATGTTATATATTTATATAAGGCTTATTCTCCCATTGAATAATTTTTGAATGATAATAATGACTATAATGCAGACATGTTCTGGGTTATACAAAATAATCATGTTTAAGGGATATGGGAAAACACTAAATTATTATCCTAATTATTATGTGATATCTATTTATATTTTATTTATTTTTTGAAATTTTCATTTTGAAAAACTATTTTTTATTAATTATTGGATGTATAATTATATATATTTGATTAATTATAAGTTTTTTTTGTTAAATTTTATATTCAACAGCTATGGTTAAATATTTTTTTATAGAAAAATATAACATGAATCATTATTTTTTGGTTAAATTTTAACATATAAAAAAATGGAAAATTTTATATTTAAATTTATAAATGTTTCTATCATTTAGAATTACTTTTTATATATAATAGTTTAGCTTGCATATTTTTTTTTAAGAATCGGGATATAATTATTATTTTTTAAAACTTACATATGTAGGATGCTGTTTTTTTACAAACATATTTTTTCATCAATGTTTTTAAATATTCACTTTCCTAATAATATGTAGGTACACAATATATCATAACATTTTCCTATTTCAATGACATACACAGAAGAAGAGGAATAGCTAGCGAGGAATATGTTTCTTTTATTTTACTAAATATTCAGTCATATATTTATTTAATGATATTGAACTTATAATTTACAGAAAACAATTGCAGGACTACTGATGTGTCTCCTACAGAGGATTATTTTCCTTCTTTTACCTATAAAATAATTTCTAGAGTTAGTAAACGTGGGATTTCATGTTTACCAAAACTATCACTTTATTATAGATACTAGAGATTGCATTTTATTTTTGATGAAAATAATAACTGAATTGGTCTAAATGTATTGCAGTTGACTAGTTATATTTCCATACAGAGTCATTGTAGGATTAGAATTTTATATCATGATTCAAAGTTTATAAACAAGATAGAAAAAGAGTAGCTATTGGATTCTATAATGGTAAAATATATCAATTAATTTATTTTAATCTCCTCCTCCAATGGCCCGAAGGCCTTCATTTTTTTATTTATTGATAATCCACCTTTCAAGGGATGAGGTGGAACCCTATTACATGCCCGTAGGCCATATAGGAACCAATGCCCGTAGGTACAAACATACCATACAACCCAGACTAACAACTTGGAACTGATCCTCCCCAGCATCTTCATCTTTAAAATCAGCTCTTCACCTCTGCATGGCTGTTCAGCTAGGCATTCTCGTGCATGCACAGGCTTGTCCCGATGGCAGGTGACATACCCTCTCATTCTTGAAATCCATTTATCTCCTACTGTGGTGAAAGCTTCTTTGCTCATCCTCCTTATAGATCATGTTCCTTATAGTTTAGTCTGGTTTTTGTATCTTCAGGTGACCCGAAGGCCATATGGATAGCCCGAAGTCCCAACTGACCTGAAGACCTGGGTGCCCGAAGGCCAATGAAGGACTCGGGGACCAAATCTGATGCCCGAAGGCCCAAATGGGGGCATATTCCTGGCTGCTACAGAATGAAAAAAAAAATATATGTTATTAGTAAGTTACAGAATGAAAACCCATGTCTCATGTATAGGTTTTTAGATGTAGATTCAAGGAAGAAACATTTTACCAGTTGACATAATGAAGAATTGATGGTAAGATAATTATTTTATATAGTAAATTTTCTTATATATTAATTCATTACTTATTAGTTATTTTTCATGTAACAAGCCTCCAGGATATCTCATCAAGAGATACATTTGAAAAATTTATACCCTCATACTCTATCACATGGAGGGTATCATTTATTGGAAAAATAAAATGATTAAATAAAAGTTTAATGTATTTATAGCTCAATCTAGTAGTGGTTCGTAAGAGGTCCAGTTTGGTCCTCTATCTCCCCCCACTCAACATGAAAAATGGGAGCAAAAAGAAAGAAAAATAAACAATATACTATATAGAAATCTAAGTAAGTAGTTTCCCTAATTCTAAGAAATTAATTTTTATCTTCCATAAATGATATTATTTTTTAAATTAACAACACTAATATACCATTTAAAATTTCAATTTCAATATGAACTTTAAGAGAGAGTCACGTAAGGAACTTTTTTCTAGAGGGTAGGATGGACATCCTAGCTACTTCTTTAGGAAATCCAGAACACTCTGACTGCATAAGAGGATATGAGGTAAGTGTTAGTATTTGAAAAGTTTTTTGTCATAAAATTAATAAATCAAGATACCCAGAAATAGATTCCTTAAAATTCAAGCTAAAATACCTAAAACAGTCTATGGGTGATCAAATTAAATTAGTTTTGCAGGATATGTTTGAATAATTGATGAGATAGTCACTACCATTGTAGACCGTGAAATTAACCCAACCTTCCCATCTATCTCATCCTACCTATCCAACCTAGCCTTCAACAACAGATCTTTCACCCCTCGTTCGGACCCAACTATATACTGTGAGTTGTATGCTAGAGATATTCATGTATGTATTGCAGCATATAGATTCATAGATCTTTTTAGGGATTATGTATATCATTATTCTATGAGATTGGTTCATGTTAGAATATCAATAATTGATATTTTTTATCCTAATAGTCTACTTTTATGTACTACTGAGGATGTTACTAGAGTTTGATATTGTATGGGTAATTTTTTTACTTTTTTCGGTTATCCTTCTACATTATCTGACATATAAGGTATGCATTGTTTTTGTAAAAATTATTTAGAGTTGATGAAAGTATGTTATAATGTTTTCTAACATTTATTTTATATAGGACTATCTAAAATCAAAATAATTGGTACACAAGAAACAAAAGGCAGTTTAGGAATCAGTAAATTCATATACCAAGGAAGTTTATGATGGTCTATAAATATTAAGTTTGGTTTCTTCTTCATTGGATAATATTTATGAGTTTTAGATGATGTGTGATATATGTAGAAGAGACTATCCATTGAAAATAATAAAATATGATATCATGGATCTTATTATTTTTTATGATCTCATCATTCTTATATTGCAGTTGTTTTCAATTTAAGTAAATTTATGTTTCAATTTTTCTTTCTTTCTTTAAATAAATATGATTTCAAGTGAGTTACTATATTACTTATTTAATTAGGTATCTACACACTATTCTTATTCAAAATGAGACCACTGGTGTTTATGTTCTTATAGATCTAGAATTAATTTAAATAGCTATGTAATATGTTAATACTACTCCTATAGATGCATATATATGTGGAAGATTCTAAAATATAGAGATTGGGTGGTGGTTTGTCCATTATTTAATAGGAAATAACAATAAGATAATTATTAACTATTATAAATTATAATTTCATTAATTTTAAACTTTTTATATTGTATAGGTCATTGGATGTTAGATGTATTCTTCCTAAATAAATGTACATTATATTGGTTTTTCTCTTTATTAGATCGTGTTCGTAAAACATTTAGTAACTTATTAGGAAATTAAGTTTTATTATTTTTTACAAGCTCTTTATTTTAATTCTTATTGTTTATGCATTTTTTTAGTTCTTATATATATATATATATATAAAAATTCAGGTCATGGAAATTTTTTAACAAATATCATTTGTCAATAAAGCATCCAAATCCAATAAATTATGTGGAAGTGAAGGTAATTTTTTCTTATATTTGATAATATTTGGTTTTTCTTTTATATATATATATATATATATATATATTCATAGTGGTATTATTTTATATTTAATTTTTTATAACCCCAGTATAATTTTCAAAACGGAAGTGTGGAATTTGGTTATTATATATTAAGATTCATGTATGAGATAATCACAACTAAAGTAATGAATGAATTTGATATCATTGGTTATATTAATTATTTTATGTTTTATATGAAAATATTTTCTTTTAATTTGATAACATTAATTATTATTGTATATTTTCAATGATACTGAGTTGTGTATGAATGATGAACTTACCCATCTTTACAGTTTTTTGAAAAATATTTATTAAGTATGATTGTGATTTAGATTATCAAGTATGTCTCTTTTAATTAAATTTAAAAATTGAGTATTTATATAATCATTTTATTAATTAATATGGTATATTTCTTTATTTTTATAGGGCTATCTATTATATAAAGGGTTATGGATTTATAAAAACAATATCCACACAACACAATCCATTAAATTTTCCAGTATGTATCTTTTAGTTAATGCTTAAAAATTAGTAATTATACATTCATTTTTTATTAAATTCAGAATATTATTTTTGTTTTTATAGGATTTATATGTCTTAGGTATATCTCATTTAAACATGGTGGTTTTATTTAATACATGGTAATAAATTATAGTTGAATAAGTAACACCATAAAAACCGACCTTTTCAACTCAAATAACACATGTTTTTGACCTTGAAATAATGTATTTTTCCTCTATCATGATATCCAACATATGTTTTCTTATTACCAAGGTATATTATACAACATATTCTCCAACACTATATGAAAAAAACTATGTGTTGACTTCCGTATGTCAACCAGCCGCTTCAAACCAAAAAAACATCATATTGATTAAAAACATGTTGGTTTTTATCTAACATGTGGTGTTGAAAATTGACACATGGTGGTTTTTTCCATCTCCATAATCCAAAAAATTATCTCGTTATTTTTCAAGACCAAATTAATCACAAACACTCATAGGATTTCTCTAACGTTTTAATCAACCATTTTTTACAATTTTGGTTGACACTTTTGGTTGACACTTTAGTTAGAAAATCTAATATCATATTAAAGACCATATATATAATATAAACTATAATTTATTTAATATATTATTTCACTTCTTCGACTCTTTAATAAATGAGTTTGGTTTTGGTTACCCTATTTTTGAGGGTTCAAATCATTTTCTAATACAAAATGGTGTTAAAAATAAAATATATTGATCTTTTAGCAACTATTATCATTGTTCATTTATTTATTTATTTTTACATGTTAGTATTGAATTATAGTTGTATTTTTTTAAATATATTATGATTATCTCTATGTTTTTGTTTCAGGTAAGGTTACTATATTTGATGGTATGAGAGAGTGTATCATGAAGATGATTTATAAAGTATATCTTCTATACTGATGTATCTTGGTGTTTTTGTTTTAGTTAGTTTTAGTTTTTTTGTTGTATATGTTGTGTATATTATATTTAAAGTTTTTCATATTAAGATAAATATTATGTATATAATTAAATTTT
This sequence comes from Viscum album, assembly GCA_963277665.1. Lineage (NCBI taxonomy): Eukaryota > Viridiplantae > Streptophyta > Magnoliopsida > Santalales > Viscaceae > Viscum > Viscum album. The sequence goes on from OY728130.1 coordinate 507,085,741, forward strand.
AAAAAAAATATAAACATTTCAACAATATTGTTTTTAAACCGACATTGAATCTATTTTATTGTACTTTCGGTGTCGGTTTTTAAAGAAAACCAATGATGGAAGAATATTCCAGCATTAGTTTTTATAGAAAATAACACAAAAAAATAAAGTATTGTTTTCTCAGCATCAATATTTATAGAAAATGACACGAAAAACATAATCTTTTGGGGTTTTACATGGTTTTCTATAAAAACCAACTCCAAAAATATTTTTTGACATCATATTTTTCGTAAAATGACAATGAAAAAGGTGTTAAACAATATTTTTAATTAATTTTTAGATTATTATTTTATGAAAATAGATGTTGAAAATATTATTCTTAACATAACCTTTATAAAAATTGGTTAAAAACTGATGTAAAAATGTAAAAACAGTGACATAGAAATACCTCTTCCACTAGTGCCTCCTCACCTTTTACAACCTTCCTAAATCTACTTGGTTCTTATATTTGGATAAAAATGTGATCATAATGGGCTATATATAATTAAAAACTAGTTGATATGGATAAGTTTCATTCCATAAAAAATAAACCTGAGGATTCCCTTTGCTTCTTCCCCATGGTTCAGTTTCAATTCCAACAGCCCTTCTTGTTACTTGAAAAACATTTTGCTTTTTGTTAATTTTCCTTCTTATGGATGTTTATATTCTTTATTGGGTGGTGAATATAAGTCTTAGGGTTATAATGAGTGTTTTTTAAATTTTCCTTTCCCATCCTTTTATTCACCATAAGGACTATAGTTTTTTCTTTCCTAATGTACTTATCATCTTGGAGAATCAGTATAAGAAGATCAGGGAGAAAATTCATAATATTATTCATATTATAATTCCTAATAAATCTAGAGAATCTATGATGAATTGAAATGTGTATGATATCAGTGTGAAAATCATTGGGTAACTTAAAACCTAATATGTTTAAACTCTAAATGTATCCAAAAATATTGAATACATAAGTTCAGTCTATGGAACTTTCTCTAAGTTTTCACATGAATATTTCCTTGGATATATCATATCACTCTTATTTATCCTTCTCCTAATATATATCATAGAGGTGAGACAACATTGAGTATGAATCCTTGTTTTCTTATAGATTTTTGAACTCTATAGACATGGATTATAGAATCAAACACTATATATCTACTACATTATCAATATATCTCAAGTAGACAAAGATTTATTCCATATTCACCTCCTTAGTATGCACCTCATGTTTAGGGGAATCCATCACATAAGATTTCTATTATTGGAACTGTATAATATGAAGTGTATGTACCACTCTTGGAAGGTATTTAAATTAAGGAAATTATCTTTCTCTAAAATCTAACAAAGTGATAATATCAAAATCAAGTGGCTTTTCATTTTCTATAAAAAGATAAGGTTGTATTACTTTACCTTTATTATCAAAAATATAGTGTAATAAATTTTATTTATTAGTATCCTACTATTCTATTAAATCCAAATAACCCTCACTATTATATTTGGAATATTTTGATTCATGGATATTCTAGTGTAAAGGATCCATGTATCCCTTCTTATAATCCATACATGGGCCTAAAAATTATTCAAAGTTATTTGGGTAGGCGGATCTTTCCAACTGCATTAACATGCAACTCCTTGATCTTTTTAGTGGAGACCCCAATCTTAAAATTCTAAATTTAGATTTAATTAACACTTTCCTCCTAATTATACAAATTTCTAGCCTCCTAATTATAAAAATTCATTATTGGGTAGTCAAATATTAATTTGAATTGGGTTACATCAACCTAAAATTTTAGTTAAAACTCCTCAATAATTTAAAGCGTGTTAACTTGGTCCAAATAGACACTTTGAACTATGATTGAATCTTAAATTAAGAAATGGAAGACTATATTAAATCAATATTTTCTTTGAGGTATTTTTATCTTTATGCATTAATATTCTTTATTTTATCTATTTTCATAATTTTTAATATTATATTAATTTTACAAAAATATATTAAAAATGTATTGATAAAATAATTTATTCATAATCCATATATTGTATTCAATATTTGTTGTTTGTTAATTCATTTATTTTATATAATTTTAATAAATCATTCATGAAATATAAATTATTAACTATGAACATAGATAAAATAAAATAAATATATGTGGTATGGTCCTGAGATTTTATAATGGCTGATTTATCAAGAGAATGATAAACTAGACCTTGGGCCTAGTGGAATAACTATTGAACCATGCTTGGTTTGAGTTGTAAAATTCCATCTGTTCACCTATGTATCTCCTTAGTTGGTTTCCCCTAGTCTTTGAACTTTAAATACCTTCATTTATTTTAGATATTCATCCTTTACATATGCTTTTCTCACATGAAGGTGAGAGGAACCATGGGTATGGGGTTACATAAAATAAATTGTGGACACACAAGCCCATACATAATAAGAGAAGGGTATGATGTGAAAATAATAATTTTAATTTAATAATAATTATTAAAAAAACCTATGAAATAATAATTAAATTACTATAAATAGAACACAAATATTTTTTGATCAATCTCATGATCATCCATACATGCAGTGAATATGCATTTAGAACTAGCTATTGTTCATTTCAATTCATTTTTAGTAATATAAATCACTAAAATAAATTTATTATATTATTTATTAATTCATTAATTTATCTTAATTTTATATCTTAACAATCCTGGATATTCCCATCATTTGTAATTTTAAATAAATTTAATTAACTTAATTAAAAATTAATCAAGTGCATGGCATATACAGGAGGCAACACAGTTTGTACCCTCTTAAAATACATAGTGTCTCATACGATCCTTCTCATATACCTTGTACTTACACATAATTTAGTTCACATGGTGTGTCATGTATTACATGGCATGTAGTTTTATATATCAATCCAAGTTGTCATATTTCCATTTATGAAAAAAAATGTATTAATATAAGTAGCATGTACCACTTTTAATGTACATTAAGTATAAAACGTGTACGAAAATCATAAATAGTGTGTATTTATGAAATTAATGTGGAATTATTTAAGCATTTAATATTCTGAGAAAACCTATCACATGGATTGTATGCCACTATATGTAGTTTAGTTTGGTTTGATGTTGCAATTCATTTTCATTGCATTTAATTAATTTATATGGTGTATAACTAAGATCAACATGTAATATGAGTAACCAAGTATGGGTTACATGGAATATACAACCTGCTACATGCCATCTACCCCTTTTGTGGTAATACATGATACACTCCTAGGTACTTGATATGTAATCCATGGGGGGATTTATTTTTTACATGGCATGTATTCCAGCTACATGTTGTGTAGTCACAACTGGCCTATGTTACTCTATTAGTGGTCAACACGTGGTGTGTAATTAATACATGTTACATATATTGACCACATAGATTCTATGTTTCCCATGGTGAAAACGTGTGTGTTGCACGATGAGTACTCTAACTATACTTTGTGTGACCCGTCAAGCCACATGTTATCTATCTTGGTTAACATACAGTGTGTAATGATTCCACGTACTCTTCACCGCACTATGTTCCATGATTTGTGTGGCTTATACAATTATGGTGAATATGGGTACACGACATGTAAATTTTAGTTACACTCTATGTAGCACGACATTATTCATCCAGAATATATAATACCTCCAATTGGGATCTTCAAGCATTATTCATATGTTTTTTCCTAGTTATTATTCATATGAAAGTGAACGAATATGATATATCTATTTTTAGGTTAAAGAAAGAATAAATTAAAAATTAAAAACAAACATCAAATGAAAAAAAACAATCAATTATTAATAAATAATTATAAATTAATATGTAACCTTTCTCTAAAACCACTTGAAGGTTCTGGGACATAGTGGAAGTGATCGATCTCATGTCTGAAAATAACATTTAATCAGTTTCTTTAGATTTATACTAAAAACATAATGAATAGAATCCCTGAAATCTATGAGATAGTATCTTTCTCATATAATTTATAATTAATTTATAAATAATAATTACCCCTTATCATAGAATTATCTCCTTCTCAATGTTCTTTTTTTCTTTCTTTTTGTTGGACTCGTTTTTATTCGATAATGAAAATATGATGTTAGTAGAAATAATAACTATTTATTTAAATAAATAAATTTGATTGTATTATTCATTTAGTGAATATTTATACAATCAATTTAACCTAAATACTTATTATTCCTAAAAACTTGAGAATAATATTTATTCTAATATAAATTCTAATAAAATTTAACTACGGTTCTTGACACACTTAGGGTGTGACTCTTTAGGCCTCTCTCTCAGTGGTGTTAAGCTAAATTGTATAAAGTCAAAGATTTAAATCTAGTAACACATCATGGAACCCATAGAAAATGGTGTTAATGTTGCAACAATAATAACCTCTAATTAATTTTCACTATATAATATAATCTCTTTGTCTTAGTATCTCATAAAGAAGGTTACATCGAATTTTTAATAAACCTATATGTTTGATATGTTGTTATATTACTTTATTAAAATGAACTTATCAATAAAAATATCATGGTTTCAGACTTAATTAGAAATTTAAATTCTAATAAAAGGGACTAATATATCTATTTTTGTTAACTTTAAAGTGAGAAATCCTTTCTTAACGTATTTGTTAATTTTGTATCACTTGTGACACACCCAATGCATCCAACCTCACTGTGAGGATATTTTTTCATGGTTTTCATAAATACATCTAACTACATAACTCACGATATGAATTAATAATAATATTAAGTCTAAGGAAAAATATACATGTCCATAGATAGTAATATCCAATAACACATAACATGCGAAATTCCTTCAGGTATATTTATTCTCATAACCTTATCTCTTAAAGATTACCAAGGATAGCTTTCATGAGAAGAAGTCTCAATATCTTATAAGCCCTATATCCCTAATAACATGTATCATTTTTGTCTAATCATATTATGTAATCCATCCATAGAATAAGTATTTAAGAATATTGTCATAGCACTTCAAGGTTCTCATCATAATAGGAAACTTCTATGACTTTTCGATGTGAAATATACTCTAAGGGCATTATCACATTAAATTAACATAGAATAATACACCTCAGGTGATAAGATATTTATTAATATTCAATATCATGAATATATAAGTAATATAAAGTATAAAAATAGTTGGTCCTAGGGAACCAACTCCAACAATACATTAATAACAAACAGAGTAATGAAATCTGATATACATAACAGGCATCAATATATAATATAATAAATTGAGGTCACACTAGCTAGTATATATGCAGGAAAATAAATGAAAGAAAATAAAATTAATGACCACTGTCTCAACTCATATAATAAACACATAACTAATACTTTGACTCCAATGTATTTCTTATCCTGATACATGCATCCAGGTAAAATTCAATGCTTCTGCCTAAAAGATGACATGAAGTTATACCCATTTACATCTAACCCTGTATATTTCATGTGGGTAAGGGATGAGTCTTACTACCAAGTATGATTTCCCCACTCACCTATACATACTGAGTACTACTATGATCAAGTGGATATACATACAAACTTATGGAAAAGTGAAAATTAGTCATTGGTGCAACTCAAATGCCTAGAAACATAACCTCATCATGAATGTACAATTCAAACATGTACCCACATGTCTATAAGGAACACAAACCCCAAATACTCAAAATGAAACTACTAAAATTAGGTTGGGTCCCTACTTACCTATGATCATAACTCATTTTTCCCAATGCTTTCCATCGGGGTAAGCCGCCCGAGTGCCATTTTATGTTTTTGTGGATGTGCATTGTACCCTACATTCCTAATTTCCAAAGGTGGGTGACATTCATCACCTCTTCAATGATGTGTGTTCCTTGATCAAAATGGGATGATGGGATTTCGGTATCTTCTTCCATGGATTTATCCTCAGAATTAGTCACCTATTTTGAGTCTCCCTTAATGATTAAGATGTTTTTCATGAAACTCTTTATGGTGCCATATATTTGTGGATTCTAGTTAACTACACTACTTCTTTCAGAAAATACCAAAGGGTCAAGCTAAGGCATCCACCTTCAGTTAGGGAAGTAGTCGTGTTGGGCATCACTGGCATGTCTGGATGCTAGAACCTTGTCACACCTTAATTTTCCCTTATTAGAGGGCTTCTCAAGGGTGCGGAAGCCTGAGGAATTCCATGTCGAATGCGGGGAATATTATTACATAGGAATGTCTCCTAGGTTTTCCTCACCTTCTCATGTTTGACAAGGGGTATGCTGCAAGTTTAACATCTAGTAGAGATGGATCAGACTAATCAGAACACTGATGAGATTGGATCATATAGATACATCCCTAAGAGGGAGAAATTGTAAGGTTTATTGGATGGATGGATCAAAATTCCCAATGAGGATGGAACCAAAATGGTGTGTCCCAAAAATCGAAGATTTCACACCATGAAGACTGATCAAAACACTATAAAGGGGCAGATCAAAGAAGGTGGGTCCTGAAAAATGGGACCCCAAGGTTTACAGTTGGCTGGGATTTAACCTCAAGGAGGATTCCTATATACCTTGTGTAGAATACAAGGATCAAAACCCATGTATTTTTAAGGGGGTGATTCAGGGATTTCACATGGATATCGGCATGGGTGCTTCAAAAATTAGAAAAGATGTGACCTTACCGTGATAAGGGTAAGGTAGTGGAGAAAATGGATGGGAATTATTCATGGTTATCTACATGTATGAATTCCATTATTTCACTAGTATGTGGTGTCCTAGGTAAAATCATGAGGGATATGGAAGAAGTGTTAAAGGGTGAATATGGTTGAGATGGAACTGATGTGAAGATGATGATGTTGGTCTTGAACCTCAAGGAGGTTTCCTACAAACCCTACGTTGAAGTCAGGGATCAGATTTCATGTAGTTCTGGTGGGGGTGATGAGACAACTGAGGGGAAATCTTGTTATAATGGAGTGAATGGATAAAGGCCCAGAGGAAGTAGAAGCTCTGGGTTGAGGCATGATCTTCCCGAGGCACAAAGGATCTAAGGAAAGACCCGGATGGGACATGGATGATGGGATTGAACCTTCAATGAGTCTTTCTACTTATCCTAGTGGCTAGGAATCAAAGTCCATGTAGTTCAGGAATGGGGCATAGAATCGGGGTGTACACAAAGGACAGCAACCCGAATATATGCTCGGGGCTTATGTGTGGTTAGCATCCCATCGCAAGAGGGGCACTCTTGGTTGGAGTAGTATGAGTTATGTGAGGATTATGAATGGTTAGATACCCATGGGGATTATAAAATCTTAGAAATGAGGATCTTGGAGATGTGTCCCAAAAATTTTAAGCATCGCATCATGAGGGTACATCCCTAGGAGGAAGTAATTTACCATTGGTTGTGGTTAGACATCAAAGAGTCTTCCTACGTATCTGAGTGGCAGGGAATAAAAACTTGAACAGTTTAGAGGGTAATATAGTTTAACATCATTAAAGATGAAGGTGAAAGGATATGAAATGCACATAATACATAGATTATGGGGATTGATGGGCTTGAGCCTTAGAGAGGCTTTATACATACCCTCTTTGGAGGACAGGGATCAAAGTCCACATAGTTCAAGGGAATTCAGTTTAACATCATAAAAGATAAAGGGGAATGGTATTTATGCATGGTTAGTGGCTCAAGGATATGTCATGGTCATTTTTAAACTCTAATACCACATGAGTCATGCTCGGTGTGAGAAATAAGAGATAGCAGTAGACCAGATGGATGTGTTGTGAAGGGTGCGACCACGAAGGATGGTGTGTGGATTATGCATAACTAGCAGCACAAGGATATGAAGATTGGGGATTGCTCTATGAGGGAACCCCAAGGAGGATTCCCCAATGTATGAGGATTATATGGATTCGTGTACAAGGAACACGCTATCAAGGTGTGTTAGGGATTATGTGAAGATTTCATGATGCAAACATTGAGAAAAAGTGCAAAGGGAGAGAGGAGAAGGAGAGCGCAAATTCTTATTCTCCTTCAGATCCACCCAGGCTTTCCATGCATGTGGAAACTCATAGTTTAACATTGTGTGTTGGGGATGAGGGTTATTGGTAGTTTAACATCATGTAGCTCGAATGATGAGGAATCACTCCTCATCCCCTATACTTACATAACTTGTATCAACCCACACTTGTGGAAGGGAAGGCATAAGAAATTCCTGATGGGAGTGAGGTGGAGGAGTGGTCACAAGAGGGTTTCATGTTTGAATGGTTATGCAAAGGGGAAATATCTATTAGCATGCCTATGAAAATAAGCATGAGGTAGGGAAACGCAACATGAAACTCCACTTGAGGAAACATGAAATAACTTTATACGAGCATGGAGGGCCACACGGGAGATGGGTTTGTGAAGCAAGAATCCTCACCAAGAAGGGATTCATGAAGCTCAGGTGCTTCATGAAGATAAGGAGATTCAAGGAGGAGGGTACTTCGCAAATCATGGTAAAAGGATTCTGCATGAAGGGGTGATCTTTTCTAATTATGGTGACCCAGCTAAGGAATAGATTCTACATGTTCTTAGAGGGCACTTCATAATGGTTGAATGATACACAAAGCCCTAAGTGCCCAAAAAGTGACTCTTACCTTCACAATGCTCGTGGGGATTTGTGAAGGGAATCTCCACTTAAATATGAGGTAAATCAGAACAAAGGGAAAGCTGGTTTATGATGTTCAAATACCTTGGGTGATATATTTTCTCACTGGTTCACAAAGCAAGGGATGCTTCATGAAATGGGAGCTTATAAGGTGAAAGGGCAGGGTAGCAATACTTTGGGGTGGGGTGACTCTCATATTTATAGGCGTAGAGGATCATGATGCTCAAAGGCACGCTGTGAAGGAGATGGAACTTGTCTATCAAAGGAAGCACCATCAGACTCACAGAGCCTTCTATCACTACTCTATGATGGTTGTGGTGCTATTCGGACTTGTGGAGGCGACTATCACTACTTTGCGGTGGTCATGGAGTGATCCATCTTCCTACTTCAATTCATTCACAGTGATGAAGGGATTCACATTAGTGCTTTTCAAGGAAGTCCCTTGGGTGATTTTGTGGTTTTTTATATGGATGGAATGTTATCCCAAATAGTTTTGGTCATCCTTGGTCCCCTTGGGCACATATTTTAGTGCCAAAAAATACCCCCCCCCCACTTAGAATGGAATCTGAGAGAAAAGGAGGGTCGGATTATAAGGGTAGATCACTGAAAACATGTGAACCATGAAGCAGTTGTGCGATGAGGGCGTACGAAGCATGTGGTGTGGTTGCTACGAATCTTGGGGTAGATGAAGGTGTCTCAAAGCTTGCAAGGTCACCACCTATATATTAGACATGAGGTCCCCCTATTTCCTCAACATATCTCCTTGAAACTTGTGCTATAGATCTAAAATTTCAAAGCTCCATCACCCCTGTAAATTCTCATTATGAATCGGGTTCCTCATATCAGGGCTCTGTGTACACTACTTAGCGAACCGGTGCATCGCAATCCCTTGTTGCTCTGCGAAGCATGCCGAGTCCTTTGAGGCTCTTGTAACATGATCCAAGAACGTGCTAAGTGAACATTCTCCATGAACATAGAAGTAAAAATGCCAAATTTTTGGAAAAAATGGCTGATCAAGAAGATTCTCAGGAGGTCCTTGTGGATGCTGCTTGGAGGGAGGACATGATGACCAATACCGAGCTTGGGGAATGTGTGTGGAGTCATTCTGACCATGAGTTATTAACAGAGTTGGTGATGGAAGGTAAAATGGATTACCCCCTATGTAATATATTTTCATTGTATGACTTTGGTCTGAGGGATGATGTTTCTATCCCCAAAGAAAGTAGGGATGAGCTGACTTACTGGTTCAGGGGAACGACGTGTCAATATCCGTGGTTCAGAGCTGCTGATGGCCATACCTGGAATGATCATACACTTTTCAATGTTGACTACCTTTACAATCATGTCAACGATTTTGATGGGAAGGCCTTACAACCTAAGGTATCTTCACTGCAATACCACACTATCCTTAATGCGGGCTTAGGGAACCCGGAAAAAGGGAGGGCTAATAATTAGGACTTGTGCAAGGGTGGAAATTTTACAGATGAATGGGTATGGGCCTATAGGGTATGCACTTCTTGAGATTAATTTGGATTAGATATGAGGTGATTAGGCCTATATGAGGATGTGTGGTCTTCTCAATTCCACATCTAAAAACCTAAAGACATAATGCCAGAACTGTTGAGTGGGTGGTCGTCAAGGACCAACACTTTCCATCTTCATCATGTGAAGGTCATCATCATCCTCTGCGACCTCCACCATATTTTAGGGATTCTAATTTTGGGGGCAATGTATGATGAATTCCTCCCCATGGAGAATACATGGGAGGATCCTGAGTATATTCCATGGCTGGTGAAGGCATTGGTGGACTTGGTGTTGGGCAAAGATAAGAAGTTGATGAGGGACGTCCATTTAAATCGGTGGTTCAGAATTTTCCTAAATTTCCCACCAAAGAATCTTGTCGAGGGATAAGAGGCACCCAAGAAGTTTCCTGTGAGGCTGCATACCATCCCTAGAGGGGCTCAACAAATCATGGAAGGTTCTTACTAGATAATACTTGATGAAATCCAATAACAGTTATGGGGGAACAACATCAACACTGAGAAGTAACCAGTGGTTAGGTAGGATGGGTTTATTTCTACACTCATTTGCGGATGGATGTTTCCAATCAGAGATGTGCACATGGGTGAGCAGATAAGTACATTAAATATGGCATCCATGATGTTGATGGGGAAACATTTCAATCTTAGGGTCCTAATATTGGAAAAGTTGTATAAGGTGCTTTGGCACATCGATTAGGGGAAGAATCCAAAACGTGTATACGGACTGTTTCACTTTCTATATAGTAGGATAGAAGCACAGATATGAGAGTATGAATATCTGAACCCCATTTCCCCTCCTAAGTCAGAATTTTGACCAGCCACTCTGAACGCAATAGGAAGTTTCCAAATCAAGCTCGCCCCACTGATGGTGCCGAACAGTCTTTAGGACAAACAAATTCAATTTTCATATGTTCTCGTTTCTGATGAGATTATTCCCCGATGATGGAAGAGGGACTAAGGAGCATCAATCGTATCTCCTAGCATTTTGAGATGGATTTATAGTGGCACGGGTATATTGTGAGCCTATCTGTGATCCATATACCCCGCATCATTTTGAGAGGCAATTATGTTGTCTATATAGGATAACCTTGATATTTTACCTAGGGGTACTTCATGAGGATCACCCATGTGTGATGAGGCAATTATGGATCATTTTCACATGGGAAGATGGAAATATGTAGAATGAGCTACCTCCACTCACCATTGTTTATGGGTTGATTGAGGAGTACTCAAAAGTTTGGTAGGCAACCTACCTGGGAGAGATACGGAAGCAAAGGACCACCCTATTCGATGATGGACTCACCCCCTAAACCCCTAGTTTGGGGTCTCACAATGGTAAGAGCACATCATGGTGGTAGAGTTTCAGTGATAAAAGGGCCAGTAATTCCAATTATTTCTCCAACTATAAATGAAAGAGGAGCAGTAGCAGCTGAACTAGTGGCTCTAACTGGGTATAATCAGGAGTAAGGGAGGCCATCAAGAGGATTTCATAGGATATCTACCCAAGATCCTAGGAAGTGTATGTGCTTTGTGGACATTCCTAAAGATGATGTTTACCCAAAGGCATGGGAAGCTTGGGAGGTCAAAAAAATCCTCAATTCCTCTGAAATGTAGAACTATATCAACTAGTTTGGGATGGATATTCCATAGATTGGTCAAGTTAGGGTCAGCTTCCTAGTGTCCCAGACCGAGGGGGGTAGTATGTTGTTGAGATGGAGGACTTAGTTCACTCCCGGGACACCCTGCATCCAATGAATAATCAGGTGAAGGTATTGCTTGATCTAATGTCTCCACCACAATTTTTTATTGATGAACTGGTGGATCACTTTCCTCTGCTCAAGGAATCATAAGAGTTTTGGGTAGAATATACTGATAGAGGGATCCCCCTAAAGGAAGGTGAGGTTTCAACCTCATAGCTGGTATAATTTTCCAAAACTCTTGAGTTAAGATCTAATCCATTCCTTTATGCTATGATTTTACTCATGTTATCTAAGTTTCTCAACTGAAAGTTTTTTTGTATAAGAGATCCTCACACAAAAGACCCCTTCCCATGGAACAACAGACATAGAGGGGAAAGTACCAAGAACTATGTCTGGAACTATAGTGGGCCCAAGGTCTAGCAGGGTTGTGGAAATTGAGGTGGATCCTCCGGAATATTCATAGCTCCCAGCCATATATGGGGGGCCATGTGCTAGGGTCCCAATAGTAACAACCCAAGGGTGTGAGAAACTATTGGATTATTGTAAGTATACTTCCTCACAAATTCATAACTATGGTCCACCAAATTGGATCAACTGACATTGTCCTTGTCTAAACAGTCCTTTAAGTAGGGGATATATTGTTAGTGAGGATGGTCGGGGGTCCTAGATCACCTTTACTAAGGGGAACTCCAGTCAACATGGAATCAGACACCCAAGGTGACAAGACCACGAAGATCACAGATATGGGTAGGACCATTGTTGGGGTGAAACATGAAATTATCAAGGTGGAATACAGTGATGAAGATAAAACACATGATATGGAACCTAGACCATTTGATATCATACCTGAAGAATATCTCACTGCCGAACTCTTAGATGAATTCCCAAAGTATGAACCCACTGATCTGGAGGAGCTGGATGAGTCCACCTCTAATATGGTGGACAGCCGAGTTGTCCATCACCGGTCATGGAAATTGACCAAGCGCTTCATCGAAAACACCCCACAATCAGAGTGGATAAGCTGTATTGGATCACTTCATCTCTAGATACAAAATCTATGTGATGTAGGAGTATATGCATGAGGTCCACATATGATCATCCGATATTACCTTGTTAATAAGTTATGGGAGTCCGATCGCAGCTTCAGTGTTTCCTGGTAGTGGAAAAAAATTCAACATTCATAATCTTACAGAAGCTAAATAGGAGATCCATTGATTAGAAACTTGGATGAATGAGAACTATTCTTTCACCAACACCCAATTGGAACTCATATCACGACTACAGGTCCAGTTGAAATAATCCGAAGAGCAGTTGAGGAAATAATCTCATGAAGTGTATGATATCTTATCTGAGAGGGATCAAGTACAGAGTAAGGTTGATGGACTTCTCCCCATAACCAACGAGGAGTGGAGGGAGCTCAGGTGATGAAAACAAATCCTGGATGTCACGCACCAAAGATCGGTAGATTTGAGATGCTTCATTGAAGGTTTAAATCCAAATGGATTTTGTTTTACTAAACTCATGAACATATTTCTATGATTTCTTGTTTATTTTTACTAATTTCATGGAAATATTATTACTTGATTTGATTATTTCATCTTGATCATATCTATGAAATAACTAATGATCAATCCCTAATCCCACATGGGTCATACCCGGTGTGAGAAACAATGGAAAACCACATATTCATTCACTTTGGATATGACAGTTTTGGATAATCATCAAATACCCAGGGTCTTCTATTTTCTAAGTGAACACCTGACGTATCTGGGATGAGATTGAGGGGGATGTGACTGGATAATAGGATTCTCCAATTAGCCAACATTCATTTCCTAATTTGTTTCTATTACATTAGTGGGATAACGCCAGGGTCATTAGAACCAATCCAAACAAAGCGTAAGGAGAAGTGTGAATCATGACACCCAAAATTAGGAACATAGTTATGGTTTCATGAAGATAGAGTATAATTTTTGAACCTATTCAAAACATAGTATCCATATTGTGTTAGCCTAAAATGGGGATAAATAAACAAGGTCCAACCACTGACTAAATTCTAAAACATGGGTCCTAACTTGAAATTTCATCTGATTTCTTCCAGAACATTGGCTCGGGATAGTAGGTGAGCCAAAATGGAAAGGGTCCAAAATGTTAGGGGGTTCCTTTGGATGTGAAAGTGGATGAGAATCCAAATAAAGGTCACACAAAGTGTGGGGATGGAGTGATGAGCTGTTCAAATGGATTCCGACACTCTGGAAATTATTCCACTATGTCAAAGGCGCATTGGGTGGGTGTATTGGTCTGAATCAAGATCAAACCTACTTCCCAAAAGTACCTATCTAGTGAGGGAATAGAATGTTGATCAGGATGGAGGTTGTCACGGACCTCAAAATTAAATTTAATAACCAATACTAGCACAGTTTTTCAGGGTCTATCCACAGATCAGGAAGGTGAGTGAATTCTAAGGTTTTATTTTTAATAAACTCCATTGTTGTCAGCAGTGAAGCGAGTGTGCATTTTTAGTTTTTTTTACTTTAAAATTTTTATATTTGTTTTTATTAAGCTGTAATGAAACAAGACTGAGAATTTTATACTTAATAATCTAGAGAATGAAACAGAAAAAGGTAAAATTGCTAACTAAAGTTGACTAAAAAATTAAATAGAAGTGATGATAGTTGATCATATGGTAAACTCGGGTGAATTGAAAACTACTGGTTATAAAAATGATTCTTCATTAGATTGAATTCACACCTTGAAAATTAGTTGTTAATTATTCCTCACCATAAGAAATAATACTCTGTATAACAGTTCTCGAAGTTCGCCACATCAAAAACCACATACAACTATTTGATCTTAAGATGTCAACAGAAATCTATCTCGCTGATAGTTTCTGTAGTTTGAATTTCTAGTTTTAAAATAAAAACATCAATGATCAATCTCACTGAAAGAATATTGATTTTGAAATTATATGCATTCGGGTGAAAATTGAATTTAAGTTGAGAACCATAATCAATCTCACCAAAAGAATCTTTTCTTTATTAAAAAGAGTAATAATGAAGAGAAGAAGGTTTGAACCATTAGTCATTCAAATTTCCCAAACAAGAAATTAAGCGAAGATCATTTTCAATTTAGAAGCAGCAAATACAATGTAAAAATAATAGAATAGAGGTAGAATAATCCTTCCTCTGTGAATGAAAATCATGAATTTCTTCTCTGCTCCTACCACTTCAAGTCATTGGTACTACTCCACCATCTCCCGGGAGTCTTCGCTCTCAAAATGATGTGTTCGTGGAATGAATGAGCCTCAATCTGCTCTCAGATGGATGTGATTGTAGAATAAAATTAGAGAGTCTTTGAATGAAAGACCTCTTCAAATTCTGCTGCATCTCTATTTTTATATCCTCCATCACCCGTTTCATATCACCACTCGCTACCACTGACTCCAAAAAGTCCTTCACCTAAGCACCACATGTGTGTGTTTTTTCATGACCCAAACATCACACTAATTTTTCTTACGTAACTAACTCTGGGTGAGTTAGTTGTGTGAATATGGACGTATACACGTCTCTTGAATGAACCTGCAAAGTTTTCAACCCCGCTGTGAACTTGCACAGCTAAAACAAAATAAAATAGTTAAATCACGAAGAAATTTAAATAATTGTTATTTTTTAAAGTCTAATGTTATAATACTTATTAAAAAGTAATTTAACATCAACTAATAAATACTTTAGTTGATAGATATTATTTTATTTTATATATTTTTTTAATTAAATTAATTATTTAAAAAAATTATTATGATATTAAATTTATAAAAAGGTTATAATTTAAATTAAGTAAATTATTATGTTTATTAGTTTAATAAGTTAATAATTTTATACTAGAATACAAAAATTATAAAAAAACATTATAAGCTAATTAATTAATTAAATATTTTATAAATTAAATTGAATTAATTATTTTATTAATTTTATTAATTATAATTAGTATATTAATTAAAAAGTTGAATTATTATATTTATTAACATATATAAATTCATTAGTCAGTTTAATAAGAATTAATATTATATTTTTAATTATATATTCTTATAACCAGATTATTTTTATGTTTATTTAATTATTATTATTAGTTATTTATTTGTTAATTTATTAAGTTTTTTAAAAAGTTGTTTTTTTAATAAATTAGGTTTTCACCCCCCCCCCCCCAATCTCGGTGCACGGGGGGTTCTCGTTCCTCCCGAAGATAGTCACGCTGCTGATTCATCCAGAAATTGTTGTGACAGGATCTGTTCGGCATCACCCTCCATCTGCGACAGTGAGAGGAGGTATCCTCGGCAACGGTGCCAAATTTTGATCAGGCTGGAGGTTGTCACAACCCTCAAAATTACATTTAATAACCTACACTAGAACAGTTTAGCACAGTCAAGAATTGACCCCCTCCCCCACACTTAAAACTCAACTTTGACCCCCTCCCCCTACATTAGAACAGTTTAGCACAGGGGGGTTCTCCTTCCTCTTGAAGACAGCCGCATTGCTAATTCGTCTAGAAATTGTGGCGGTGGGATATTTTTAGCCTCACCCTACATCCGCGACAGCGAGATGAGGTACCCCTAGCTCAGTGGTGGACCATGGCGACAAGATTCACTATGGCGACAGCCCTGCTCGGCATCTCTAGCGGAAGGAAGAGAAAACTCTTCGACCCTTACAGCGAAAACTTGGTCTGGCACAGTGATGATGCAATGTGGCCTCCTCTATCTATAGATCTGGTGGTGCAAAGGTACTCCTGGTGGTGGGTGTCTCGATCTCCTCATGCAATGACAGTTCCTCAAGTGGCTTTGGTCCAAATTTGTAGCAGTTGCGAATGTGGCAAAGAGGTATCTTCCAGCGTTGGTGAACCCTCCTTCTCCATCAGATAAGCAGTGGCGTAGCCTCCCTCGACAGTGGCGGTTTGAGCCTTGGATGTGGAAATGAGGGTTCCACGGTCGGGCTTCCTTTCATCACCATAACATCACAAGCTTCCAACATGATGGAGCTCGGTTCGGGTAAGAGTATCATCAGCAAAGGAGGAATCTCCAACTTCGAGCAGGTGGAAGGTTGGTTTCCATGGTTTTAGGATTTTCTTTTGTGCTATTGATTACAGCAATATGATTATTAAATGTTTCTTGAATCTGTAATCATTGTCCACAACTGAGGCTTGAAGTTCGTCAAATCTGTGGATGAAGCAGTAGGAACTTCACATCATGGCAAAGGTTTCATCTCCAATAAGACTGGTTCAGATGACACTAAGAAGGGAAAAATAGGAGAGTTGTGTGAGTTCATATAGGTTTTGATTTAGCTGTAAATACGAGATTCAACGATGGCAAGAGCACTGATGGAATAGGTTGGGGTCCAGGCGGCTTCACAAAGAGAGACTAAAAAGAAATTAATGGTGCCAAAATCATTGTGCCACCGTGAAAGGGTGAGACCGTGAATCAAGAGGAGACTGTGGCAAGGGGTTGGGACCAGTGTGAGGAAAGTCGTGGGGGTAGGATGTTGGAACCATGATGAAGATATGGTCGCAAAAATACGCTGAAACCATGATGGAAAAGGTGTGTAATGGCAAGGCAGAGGTGGTGAGACAACATAACTGAATTCACGGAGGCACTGTGAATGAAGTGGTGTAAAGAATTAGTTGTGCCACTAGTACACTACAAACAAAGAAAAATAAAAAAAAGAATGAAACGTAAATTAAGACTAATTAAAATAATTTAATTTAAAGTATGAAATAATAAAATAAAATGAAAAATTAAGTAACTCCGAAACTTAAATAAAATATACAAAACAAATAATACTTAAATTAAATTATTATTAAATTCAATTAAAATTGACTTAATTTAGTCAATTATAAACAATGTTAAATTATAGATACTATAACAAACTAGATTAATTAATGAGGAAGAATAATTATTCTATTATTAAATAATTATGTAAAAGTTTAAAAAAACATAAATTTATAATTAATGAAATTCTAAAAGGCATCTAACAAATAGATTTGATTATTTCAATTAATCAATATCTAGCACCTCAAATGCTAAATTAAAACTTCATTATTTATGTACAAAGTAGAATTAATTTATTAACTAATAAGTATCAAATCATTATACATGCAAACAAAAACACCAAACTAAACAAAATTTTATTAGACTATAAAATAAAGTAAAACATAAATTAACTAATTTAAAGCATAAAACACAAGATTAATTATAAAAATTGATAAATTTATAAATTTATTTATAGAAACAAAAAAGTGTTAATATGTAGTATAAAGTACAAAAATAAAAAATTAAATCATTAAAGATTAGTCAATTATATGTGGAAAAACATATATTTTTAAGGCCACATCAAATTCTCCCACACTTAATCATTATTTGTCCTCAAACAATCTCATGCTTTTTTATCTTTGAAAAACATATGTGAGTGTATTTATTATTTTTCTAAAAAAGTAACATGTTCAGAACTTTCAACAGAGGACTTCAAGATTGTCATTAGGCTTAGAAAATGAATTGCTCATATGAATCTTGCTTAGATCAAATACTCAGTGGGAAATCTAGATAACAATGAATCATCAATCAATGAAGATTTCATGCCTCAAATGGGATACTGCTTAGTGAATAACTTTAATCCAGACTTAAGTCCAAAGTTTTAGGATGACAAGAGGTAAAATTATCAGTGGAATTAAAAACTTAACCAAAAGAACTTAGCATTTTACCTTTCACTTAGGTTCCAAAAATAATTTTTTTTTTGTGAATCATCCTAATGATACAACCTAAATGACTCCAATATAAACCAATTGACCCCTTATTCATCTAGCATTCATCATTCCCCTCATCTTAATGAACTCATTTTTTACCCTAGACACTTTATTTAATTTTTCCCAAGCCATGTATCATTGTGATGAGCACTGTGCAATGCACTTATTCAAAGTGTATAGAGGGCTTATAGTAAACAGAAATACACCTAGCATCTAGGGTCTCAGAGACTCACCATGGGATCCCAAATGCCCAAATTACACCAGTTTCAAAATATTTCTATGGAAACCATTTACATTGTCTCATTAAGATATTTACATTAATAAATTAAAGAAAAATGAATCCCCTAGTATCAATTCATACTTCCAGTTCCAGGGGTTATGATCATAATTCTATTAGCAAGTAACCTAAATCACTCTCAAAAATAGACTATAAACCAGATTTCCATTAAATCACTAAGCAAGAACACTCAGCAATCATCCATTATCACTAATTTCAGATTCAAAACAAATCTTAACTACCAACAAGGTACTTGTCCTAAGGCAAGACCCAATTAAGTATAGTGTAATTTTGAAAAAATTTACCCATTTTTTAACAAAAAGTTTGAAGTTGCAGTGGGAATTGATGGGCTTACAATTAAGAACAGTTTAGCATAGTCAAGAATTGACCCCCTCCCCCACACTTAAAACCCAACTTTGTCCCCAAAGTTTACTTTCAAAGTATAGAAGAACAATTAATCAATTAAAGTTCAAAATAGATTTTCAATTTAGTAGATTTATGATATGTATAAGGGTCAAATTAAAGTTCAAAAATTTTGTTTTCCACAAGGAATAACTTAACAGAAGGTTCATTATCAAATACATGCATTATCATTTAATTCTATGACAAAGATTTTCCATTAATGTTCAATCAAGGCATGTAACTTGTGAGTGAAAAGTGAATTGGGTGTAAGCATTTTAAAAAATTAGTTTCAATTATATGTTCAATAGAATAGAAAACTTAATGCTAAACACCCCAACCTATACAAGTAGATTCAATACAAAAAATTTCAGCCTATAAGTACTCCCCCACGCCTAACTTCAAGCAGTGGGTGATTTTAATAATAATAAAATTCAGTTTCCAGTAGTGAAGTACGTGCAGATTTTTTAATTTACACAGTGACATATAGCAGAATTTCATTCCAACTCAAGTAGAATTTTAAAAAAATGCCAAATTTTTATTTTCAGTAGCAAGACTTCCAGTATAATTTTACAGTTCAAGTAGAATTTTAAACAGATGAATAATTTTATTTAAAGTAGTAACAAGTTGAGCAGAATTTTTCATGCAACACATGAAATAGATTCTTTAAAGTAATAAGGAGAAGATTATGAAATATAAATTAATAGTAAGGTGTTTCCCTGACTTAAATATTCATTACTTCTTTAGCATGGTAATTCCACTCCTTAGATGATAGCAGCAGCATCCAAAAAAACACAAAGAATGAAAACCAGGAACAAATAACCATAATAAAAGGCAGCATAACAGAACATTATTCAAAGTAAAACAAGAACAAAAATAAAAGTAAACACAAAATAAAGAACATGGTTTGACTCCCATGAAGCACTGAATTTAAATTCTTTAGTTCGACTTTATTTAATTACATTTTTTGTGTTTTATTAAAAACAAAATGGAAACCATAGGTTGCCTCCCATGCAGCACTAGGTTTATAGTCCCCATCCATACTCACCTAGAAACTAACCAAAATTACTAGGTGGATGTGGTTTCCTTAATAGAAACCACCACATGTGTTTGGCCCAATTATTTTTAATAGAAATATGATATTTGTGGGAAACAAGACTCAACACATCAATAACTAAATTCTCATAGCCTAAAATAACCCCTAAGTAGCACCCTTTAACAGTTGTGGGTGTAGTGTTATCCACTTCCAGAATATGTTCAGACATTTCAAGATTTGAATACACGTGAAGGGACAACATAGAACTAGGTGCTTCAAAGGGTGTGGCATTATTCTCATGGCCATCTCTCTCAGCTTCATCATTAACGTATTCAACTTCAAAGGTTCTCATGGGTGAGTTCTGAATAGCAGACTCAAGAGATAATTCAATTAAGTGTTGAACTGAATCATAGACAATGGAACACAAGTGTGATTCCCCCTCTGGACTACTATCAGTATCATGAAAAGGCTCAGCACCCTTCACAGTTGAGGATGTAAGTGACTGATAGGGAAGAGAATTTATTTTATCATAAACAGATTCAGGTCAAACAATGTTGTAAATCTCTTCCAAAAGATCCTCATCTGTTAACTCGCATTGAACATTTACTGCTTCTATCAAATCAATTCTGCAACCATCATCTAGTGTGTGTTCAACCTCTCTTTCAAGTTCAAGTTCAAAAGGCTCACATTCTAAAACCATGTCATTTGAGTGTTGAAATTATATTTCAGGAGAAGAATTGTACAATTCAGTTTCAAAAAATTCAGTTTCCAGAATGTTCAAATTAAGACAATTCTCTTCAAGTTGGTTAACACTACTTTCCATTTCATTGCACAAAGTTTCAGAAAAGTGATTACTATGAGAATAGAGAAATGAGAACTCGTCAGTTAGCCTTTATTCAAATATTATTTCCTTTTGTTCATCATCCAACAATATTTCAAAAATTATTGGGTTTACATATTCAAAACATGAAAGAGAAGTGTTACATTCAAGTTCAATGATTTCAGATACCATGTTATCCATCTTAAGGTTCTCATCCAGATTATACCCAATATAAAGTTCAGGATCATTATTTACAAAGTTAGAAAAACTGGGTGAAGAGTTTTTAACATTCAAATTTTCATTTTCTAGTATATCTTCAACCCGAGTGACTTCATTCTCAAAACTCCTAAAACAGTGATTTTTCTCAAAAGAAGGAATGATGTAAAGAGCTGGGAAATCTTTTTCAATCTGATTTAATTAATCTTCAAAATTGTCCAAATCAACATCATTAAAGTTTGTTTTTGGGTCTTCATCAATGTGTTCTTGATTCAGTGAGTTGGTTGTTTCCAATTTTAATTCAACAGAATCAGATTTTTCAAAGAGAATGGTTTCGTGCCCAGTTTCACTATCACTCTCTTCTTCAATTTGATTTTCAAATCTTTTATAAACATTTTCTTTTTCTTTTTCTTTAAAAAAAATTGTTCTTTAACCCTTTTTTGTAATTCCAAAAGCATGTTTTCCAATCTTTTCATTATTTTAACTTGCTCTTAAGAATCTCTAAGTTGAATTTAATGGGTTTTAGTTAACCAATTCTTAATTAGTTCCACCTTAGCATCCAATATAGAATCAATTAGATCAATTTTAGCGAGGGTGTCATGACTAGATTCAATGTTTTTATTTCCTTCAATGTAATCAATCTGTTGTGGTTGGTTATTGACACACTACCAAGAAGTGTGCCCATAACAGCCACAACACACACAATCATCCCCTAGTTGATCCCAGTTTCCATTAACTTCCATTTTTAAACTAAAACCAGGTGAGATTAAACACACAACAGTTCACAGTGAAGTAGATTTTTCAAAAACAACACAAACAGTAGGTTCCAGTTCAAAGCAGTTTTTTACAATATATTTTTTTATATGATTATTTTTATATTTTTTTAAAATTTTTAAGATTTTATAAAACTTAGAACACTCAGTGTGTGCCTTACCTGGCAACAGAGCCAAATTTTGATCAGGCCGGAGGTCGTCATGGCCCTTAAAATTACATTTAATAACCTACACTAGCATAGTGGTGCAGGGTCGATCCACAGAGAAGGCAGGTGAGTGAATTATAAAGTTTTATTTTTAATAAACTCCACTGTTGTCAGCAGTGAAGCGAGTGTGAATTTTTTAGTTGTTTTTACTTTACAATTTTTTATATTTTTTTATTAACCAGTAATAAAACAAGACAGAGAATTTTCTACTTACTAATCTGGAGAATGAAACAGTAAAAAGTAAAAGTGCTAACTAAAGTTGACTAAACAGTAAACAGAAGTACTGATAGTTGATCAAATGGTAAACTCGGGTGAATTGAAAACTACTGGTTATAAAAATGATTCTTCATTAGATTGAATTCAAGCCTGGAATATTAGTTGTTAATTCTTCCTCACCAGAATAAATAACACTTTGTATAACAGTTCTTGAACACTACAAGAAAACCGCCGTTTAGCGGCAGTTTTTTCGCGGCGGTTTTTAAAATCGCCGCGAAATGTGTTTTCAGGCCGCCATTTCGCGGCGGTTTTAAGAACCGCCGCGAAAAAACCGCCACTAAACGGAAAAAAAAATATATTTATATTTTAAATTTTTAAATTTTTTTTTTTAATTTTATTCGAGGATTAGCGGCGGTTTTTTAAAAAACTGCCGCGAAATAGCAGCGGTTTCGGTAAAACCGCCGCGAAATGAAATGAAAAAAATAAAAAAACGCGAGAAACACCGAAATCACTAAAACGATCATAACTTTTGGTCCGAGCGTCCATTGAAGCGCCACGACTAGTCAAATCGAAGCTCATGAAGAGATCTAGAGGCACATATAATCAAAACCGTGAGACGGTCTAAGGTGTGGAAGATATTTGAGTTATAATAAAGTTGAAAAAAGTTCTCCAACTTCAAACGGCCATAACTTTCGCTCTGGGTGTCCGTTTGGGCTCTACCACATATCAAATCGAAGCCAACGAAGAGATATACGCACTAGTTTAACAGAAGCAAGCTTCTGTTATGTTTTTTGACCCCCAAAACCCCTCTGAAGGCCTCCAAAACCCTGTTTTCGTCACCGGTGTCCCGTCGAACTTGTCTTTCAACAGACCTAACTTTCGATCCGCGTCTCAGTTCGGCCTCCTCTATCTGCCAGATCATAGCTCGTTCCATGAGCTTCAGTTTGACTGGTCGTGGAGCCCACATGCACTTCTAGATCATATGTTATGGCCTTTTTAGTGGGTATCGGGTTTGTTATGTTTTTCAATGCCTCGTTTCTAGCACTCGTTCTCCACCAGCTTTTTTTAAATGGTCATAACTTCTGATCCGTCTGTCCATTCGGACTCTTTCACCTTTCAGGTTGAAGAGCGTTTCAGGATCTTTGATTTGACAGGTTGCGGATCTAAAACGGACTCTCGGATCATAAGTTATCTCCTTTAATGTGAGTCTAATGTTTTTGTCTCTTTATGACCGTTTTGACGGGTTTTAACGGTAGCTCCATTTATTACTGTTTATTTGGGTTTCTATGACTTGTTATCTCTATCAATGTTTTTTTATGGGTTATTATGATGATTATGTTGAATTATTAAGGAGTTTTCCAGAGTTGTCACGAGTTTTCATGCGTTCTCATTTTTTCTAATGCCTCATTCTTCATATGTTTCTCCATCCCTTTTCATGCGTTTTCATGATTTTTCATCCCTTATCACGTCTTTTCATACTTTTTCATGTGTTTCCTTTAATATTTATTATTTATTATTTATAATATACTTTAATTTATTTATTATCTATTATTTGTAACTGGTTATTTATTATTTATTATTTATTATTTATTATTTATATTTATTATTTATTATTTATTATTTATATTTATTTATTAGTTATTAGTTATTATTTATTATTTATTATTTATTATTTATTATTTATTATTTATTATTTATTATTTATTATTTATATTTATTTATTATTTATATTTATTTATTATTTATTATTTATATTTATTTATTATTTATTATTTATATTTATCTATTATTTATATTTATTTATTATTTATATTTATTTATTATTTATATTTATTTATTATTTATATTTATTTATTATATATTATTTATATTTATTTATTATCTATTATTTATTTATTATTTATTATTTATTTATTATTTATTATTTATATTTATTTATTATTTATTATTTATTATTTATATTTATTTGTTATTTATTATTTATATTTATTTATTATTTATATTTATTATTTATTATTTATATTTATTTATTATTTATTATTTATATTTATTTATTATTTATTATTTATTATTTATTATTTATATTTATTTATTATTTATTATTTATTTATTATTTATTTATTATTTATTATTTATTATTTATTATTTATTATTTATTATTTATTATTTATTATATATTATTTATTATTTATTATTTATTATTTATTATTTTTTATTTATTATTTTTTATTTATTATTTTTTATTTTTTATTTTTTATTTATATTTATTTATATTTATTTATTAGTTATTATTTATTAGTTATTAGTTATTATTTATTATTTATATTTATTTATTATTTATTATTTATATTTAATTATTATTTATTATTTATATTTATTTATTATTTATTTTTATTTATTATTTATATTTATTTATTATTTATATTTATTTATATTTATTTATTATTTATTATTTATATTTATTTATTATTTATATTTTTTATTTATTATTTATATTTATTTATTATCTATATTTATTTATTATTTATTATTTATTATTTATTATTTATTATTTATATTTATTTATTATTTATATTTATTATTTATTATTTTCTATTTATTATTGATTATTGATTATTTATTATTTATTATTTATTATTTATTATTTATATTTATTTATTATTTATTATTTATTATTTTCTATTTATTATTTATTATTTATATTTATTTATTATTTGTTATTTATTATTTATTATTTATATTTATTTATTATTTATTATTTATTATTAATATTTATTTATTATTTATTATTTATTATTAATATTTATTTATTATTTATTATTTATATTTTTTTATTATTTATTATTTATTATTTTCTATTTATTATTTATTATTTATATTTATTTATTATTTATTATTTATATTTATTTATTATTTATTATTTATATTTATTTATTATTTATTTATTATTTATATTTATTTATTATTTATATTTATTCATTATTTATATTTATTTTTTATTTATATTTATTTATTATTTATATTTATTTATTATATATTATTTATATTGATTTATTATTTATTATTTATTTATTATTTATTATTTATATTTATTTATTATTTATTATTTATTATTTATTATTTATTATTTATTATTTCTTATTTTTATTTATTTATTATTTATTATTTATTATTTATTATTTATTATTTATTATTTATTATTTATTATTTATATTTATTTATTATTTATTATTTTCTATTTATTATTTATTATTTATATTTATTTATTATTTATTATTGATTATTTATTATTTATATTTATTTATTATTTATTATTTATTATTAATATTTATTTATTATTTATTATTTATTATTTATATTTATTTATTATTTATTATTAATTATTAATATTTATTTATTATTTATATTTATTTATTATTTATTATTTATTATTTATATTTATTTATTATTTATTATTTTCTATTTATTATTTATTATTTATTATTTATTATGGATTATTTATTATTTATTATTTATATTTATTTATATTTATTTATTATTTATTTATTATTTATTTATTATTTATTATTTTCTATTTATTATTTATTATTTATATTTATTTATTATTTATTAGTAATTATTTATTAGTTATTATTTATTATTTATTATTTATTATTTGTTATTTATTATTTATTTATTATTTATTATTTTCTATTTATTATTTATTATTTATATTTATTTATTATTTATATTTTTTTATTATTTTTTATTTATTATTTATTATTTATTATTTATTATTTATTATTTATTATTTATTTATTATTTATTATTTATTATTTATTATTTATTATTTATTATTTATTATTTATATTTCTTTATATTTATTTATTATTTATTTATATTTATTTATTATTTATTATTTTCTATTTATTCTTTATTATTTATATTTATTTATTATTTATTAGTTATTATTTATTAGTTATTATTTATTATTTATTATTTATTATTTATTATTTATATTTATTTATTATTTATTATTTTCTATTTATTATTTATTATTTATATTTATTTATTATTTATTATTTATTATTTATTTTTATTTTTTATTTATTATTTTCTATTTATTATTTTCTATTTATTATTTATTATTTATTTTCTATTTATTATTTATTATTTATATTTATTTATTATTTGTTATTTATATTTATTTATTATTTGTTATTTATTATTTATTATTTATATTTATTTATTATTTATTATTTATTATTAATATTTATTTATTATTTATTATTTATTATTAATATTTATTTATTATTTATTATTTATTATTTATATTTATTTATTATTTATTATTTTCTATTTATTTATTATTTATTATTTATTATTTATATTTATTTATTATTTATATTTTATATTTATTTATTATTTATTATTTATATTTATTTATTATTTATTATTTATATTTATTTACTATTTATATTTATTTATTATTTATTAGTTATTATTTATTATTTATATTTATTTATTATTTATTATTTATTATATAATATTTATTATTTATTATTGATTATTTATTATTCATTATTTATTATTTATTATTTATTATTTATTATTTATTATTTATTGTTTATTATTTATTATTTATTATTTATTATTTATTATTTGTTATTTATTATTTATTATTTATTATTTATTATTTATTATTTATTATTTATATTTATTATTCCTTATTTATTATTTATTATTTATTATTTATTATTTATTATTATTGAGTTTATATCTATTATTTATGTATTATTTGTTTTTTCAATTAATATATATAAGTATATTAAATTTTGTTTGTTTACCACATGGCGAGCTTGCTGGAGTGGTAAAGTCTTTGTAAAATATGCAAGGGGTTAGGGGTTCAAATCTCACCAAATGCAGAATTTCTTTATATTGCATGGGGATGCATGTGCATGGGCATGGGCATGGGCATGGGCATGTGGATAAAATAAAATAAATACGAAATAAATATATAAATAAATACGAAATAAATATATAAATAAATACGAAATAAATATATAAATAAATATATAAAATAAATATATGAAAACCACCGCGAAATAGTTTCCCGACGCATGATTTAGCGACGGTTTTTCAAAACCGCCGCCAATCGATTTAGCAGCGGTTTAAACCGCCGCGAAACGAAAAAACCGTCGTTAAATGCCTTTTTTGCCGTAGTGGAAGTTCGCCGCATCAAAAACCACATACAGCTATTTGATCTGAAGATTTCAACAGAAAGCTATCACACCGACAGTTTCTGTAGTTTGAATTTCAAGTTTTAAAAGAAAAACATCAATGATCAATCTCACCGAAAGAACATTGATGTTGAAATTAGATGCATTTAGGTGTAAATTGAATTTAAGTTGAGAACCAGAATCAATCTCATAAAAAAATTATTTCTTATTAAAAAGAGTAATAATGAAGAGAAGAAGGTTTGAACCATTAGTCATTCAAATTTCTCTAACAATAAATTAAGTGAAGATCATTTTCAATTCAGAAGCAGAAAATACAATGTAAAAATAATAGAACCTAGGTAGAATAATCCTTCCTCTGTGAATGAAAATCATGAATTGCTACTCTTCTCCTGCCACTTCAAGTCATTGGTACTGCTCTGCCATCTCCTGGGAGTCTTCGCTCTCCAAATGATGTGTTCGTGGAATGAATGAGACTCGATCTACTCTCAGATGGATGTGATCGTAGAATGAAATGAGAGAGTCTCCAAATGAGAGTCCTCTTCAAATTCTACTGCATCTCTATTTTTATATCCTCCATCACCTGCTGCATATCACCTCTCGCTACCACTGACTCCAAAAAGTCCTTCACTTAAGCACCGCACGCGTAAGTTTTTTTTGTGACCCACACATCACGCTAATTTTTCTCACGTAACTATGGTGAGTTAGTTGTGTGAATATGGACGTATACACGTCTCTTGAATGAACCTGCAAAGTTTCCAACCCCACTGTGAACCTGCACAGCTAAAACAAAATAAAATAGTTAAATCACGAAGAAATTTAAATAATTGTTATTTTTTAAAGTCTAATGTTATAATACTTATTAAAAAGTAATTTAACATCAATTAATAAATACTTTAGTTGATAGATATTATTTGATTTTATATATTTTTAATTAAAATAATTATTTAAAAAATTATTATGATATTAAGTTTATTAAAAGGTTATAATTTAAATTAAGTAAATTATTATGTTTATTAGTTTAATAAGTTAATGATTTTAAACTAGAATATTAAAATTATAAAAAAACATTATAAGATAATTAATTAATTATTAATTTTATAAATTAAATTGAATTAATTTTTTTATTAATTTTTTTAATTATAATTAGTATATTAATTAAAATTTTGAATTATTATATTTATTAACATATATAAATTCATTAGTCAGTTTAATAAGAATTAATATTTTATTTTTAAATATATATTCTTACAACCATATTATTTTTAAGTTTATTTAATTATTATTATTAGTTATTTATTTGTTAATTTATTAAGTTTTTTTAAAGTTGTTTTTTTAATATATTAGGTTTTCACCCCCCCCCCCCAATCTCGGTGCACGGGGGGTTCTCCTTCCTCCCAAAGATAGCCATGCTGCTGATTTGTCTAGAAATTGCGGTGGTGGGATCTGTTTGGCCTCACCCTCTATCCGCGACAATGCGATGAGGTACCCCTAGCTCAGCGGTGAACCATGGCGGCAAGATTCACCATGGCGACAGCCCTGCCCATCATCTCTAGTAGAAGGTAGAGAAAACTATTCGACCCTTGCAGCGACAACTTGGTCTAGCATAGTGGTGATGTAGTGTGGCCTCCTCTATCTGCAGATCAGGTGGCACAAAGGTACTCCTGGTGGTGGGTGTCTCGATTTCATCATGCAACGACAGTTCCTCAAGTGGCTTTGGTCCAGATCCGTAGTGATTGCAAATGCATCAAAGAGGTCTCTTCTGGCATTGGTGAACCCTCCTTCTCCATCAGCTAAGCAGCGGCGTAGCCTCCCTTGACAGTGGCGGCTTGAGCCTTGGATGCGGCAATGAGGGTTCCACGGCCTGGATGCAGCAATGAGGGTTTCACAGATCGACAGCAAAAAGAAAGTAACGGTGCCAAAATCATTGTGCCAGCGTGAAAGGGTGAGACTGTAATCAAGAGGAGACAGTGGAAAGGGGTTGGGACCGGTGTGAGGAAAGTCACGGTGGTAGGATGCTAGAACCATGATGAAGATACGGTCGCAGAAATATGGTGAAACTGTGATGGAAAAGGTGCGTGGTGGCAAGGCAAAGGCGGTGAGACAGCAGAACTGAATTCACGGAGGTGGATTTTTTTTTACGTTTTAAAAAAAAAAAAATTTTCAGAAAACACTTACAGAAAATTTTTTTTTAAAAATGCACCTCAAAGGCGGCATCCCAGATGCCGCCTTTTCATTTCGGGGGCAAGGCGGCATCCGCGATGCCGCCTTTCTCCTAAAAAAATCTTTTTTTTTTTGAAAATTTTTATTTTTTTTTTTTTGTTTTTTTTTGTTTATATATATATATATATATATAAACAAAAAAAATTCAGCAGAATTTCTCTGCTATTAAAGATCCAACGCTACAGCCATTACAGCAGTCTGGATTCTGACAGAAACTCTTACTCATGCCTCCCTTTTATAAGAGGGCTTGCCCTGAAAATCATTCTACATTTTCGATGTGGGATTAAGGTTCTACCTTTACTGCGCAGTACATTCTGCATTTCCGATGTGGGATTCTGTTTTAAGTACGTGACTTTGAAATACAATAAAATATAAACTATAAGGCCAATATAAATGAAATATTAAACATTGATTAAACATATAATAAATAGTTGAAAACAAAAAGAATTTCCTCAAAAATGTTGATGAAAAATAATCTATAACCTTTCAAAACCGCCTACTTGAAACTTAAAAATGTTTCAAATACGTGAATTTGAAAGACTGTAAAATATAAACTATAAAACATATATAATTGAAACTTTAAACATTGATTAAACATATAATAAATAGTTGAAAACAAAAGAAATTTCCAAAAAAATGTTGATGAAAAGTAATTTATAAGCTTTCAAAACCGCATACTTGAAACTTAAAATTTTTCAAGTATGTGACTTTGAAAGACTACAAAATATAAACTATAAGACCAATATAAATAAAACTTAAAACATGGATTAAACATATAAAAAATAGTTGAAAACAAAAAAATCATAAAAAATGATGATAAAAAATTGCAAATTTCTATAGCTCATAGACATGATCTCTTGATCGGGTCCCAGATTTAAGGAAACACGAATTCTCTCTTGAAGGTCACTTATGGTAACACAATCAACTATAATAACCACTGTAATTGGTTGTGTACTGTAAGAATCTCCTTGCTCAGTTTGAATAATCTCCCCATAACAGTACACACAGGAAAACATGGCTCTCTACGTCAAAAATGTTTCTTTCATCAAAATTATGATAGTGTAACAAAATATTAACAATTATGTTTGACGATATGATGTTTATTATAATGTAATTTTAGTGCACCTTTCTATACCATAAACTAATCTACTTATGTTTGACCATATGATATTTATTAAAATGTAATTTTAGAGCGCCTTTTTATTTAGTTTGTTTGTTCTTCTTCATTTCACTTTATATGTTCATTAGTATTGTTAGCTAATCATTATATGAATTCATGTTTTAATCCTATGTTATTTATTAATTATTCTAAAATTAACTAATAATAACTAATCGTTAATTATTCTATTATTCTATAATTAACTAATAATAACTTTAATTCGTTAATTATTATGTCCTTATTTGATTCTATAACATTATATTTATCATTTATCATTGATAAATATACTGATCATTAGTATCGTTAACTAATCATTATATGAATCCATGTTTTAATCCTATGTTATTTATTAATTATTCTAAAATTAACTAATAATAACTAATCGTTAATTATTCTATTATTTTATAATTAACTAATAATAACTTTAATTCGTTAATTCTTATGTCCTTATTTGATTCTATAACATTATATTTATCATTTATCATTGATAAATATACTGATTTTTTTTTTCTTCTCTTAGAAATTTTAGTAGTTTATAAAGAAAATATGAATCATCTTAAGCATATTCCCCAGGAGTGTCAAACCAGGATGCAGCAAGGCCCGTTATCGTGCACCAGTTCCCGTTCGAGTCTAGTTCGAAGCGGTGTTTTCGGGTTTTACCCCTATGTACATCTGTGCCAGAGCCACATCCACTTGTTTGTATCCAGACAGGAATTTAATTGCGTAGATAACCACATAATCTTTAAGCTACCAAAATTTCTAAATACTTAATCTTAAGTTAATCTATACTTAATCTATACTACCTAACAGTAATTATTTAAAACTATATATAACTAATTACAAAAACTAAATAACCAAATATTAAGAACTACCTAAACTACTTAACAAATGAATGATTTAAAACTAAACAAAATTAAATTAATTAAATAAAAACATTAAATTAATTAAAGAAACATACCTCTAAATGAAGCTTCGTAAAAACTCACACAGCAAAGGAATTTTTTAGAGAGAGAGAGAAATTCGGAGAGATGAAGTGAGGATGGAGAGAGGAAGGCAATGAGAAAGTGAGGAGAGGGGAGGGGGGTGGCCGCCCTTTTATAGGGAGTTCAGACGAAGGCGGCATCGCGGAAGCCGCCTTTCGCCTCTGCGTATGGCCAAAGGCGGCATCGCGGAAGCCGCCTTTCGCCTTACCCTAAGGCGAAAGGTAGCCTCCCCCCAACCGCCTTTGCCATGTCATCGATCCGGGCCAAAGGCGGTGCGGGGGAGCAAAGGCGGCATCTGTAATGCCGCTTTTGTGGCGTATTTTTAAAAAACAAACTGACCTTGGCAGTTTTTCAGAATTTTTTTTTAAAAAAACGTATTTAAAAAAAACCCACGGAGGCACTGTGAATGAAGCGGTGTGAAGAATTGGGATTTTTTTTACGTTTTTAAAAAAAAACATTTTCCAGAAAACGCTTATGGCAAAAAAAAATTTAAAAATGCACCTCAAAGGCGGCATTCAGGATGCCGCCTTTTCATTTTGGGGGCAAGGCGGCATCCGCGATGCCGCCTTTCTCCTAAAAAAATCTTTTTTTGAAATTTTTTATTTTTATTTTGTTTTGTTTTGTTTTGTTTATATATATATATATAAACAAAACAAAAAATTTCAGCAGAATTTCTCTACTATTAAAGATCCAGCGTTACAGCCATTACAGCAGTCTAGATTCTGACAGAAACTCTTACCTAGGCCTCCCTTTTATAAGAGGACTTGCCCTGAAAATCATTATGCATTTTCGATGTGGGATTCAGGTTCTACTTTTACTGCGCAGTACATTCTGCATTTCCGATGTGAGATTCTGTTTCAAGTACGTGACTTAGAAATACAATAAAATATAAACTATAAGGCCAATATAAATGAAATTTTAAACATTGATTAAACATATAATAAATAGTTGAAAACAAAAAGAATTTCCTCA
This sequence comes from Viscum album, assembly GCA_963277665.1. Lineage (NCBI taxonomy): Eukaryota > Viridiplantae > Streptophyta > Magnoliopsida > Santalales > Viscaceae > Viscum > Viscum album. The sequence continues at coordinate 507,118,947 of OY728130.1, forward strand.
AAAATGTTGATGAAAAATAATCTATAACCTTTCAAAACCGCCTACTTGAAACTTAAAAATGTTTCAAATACGTGAATTTGAAAGACTGTAAAATATAAACTATAAAACGAATATAATTGAAACTTTAAATATTGATTAAACATATAATAAATAGTTGAAAACAAAAGAAATTTCCAAAAAAATGTTGATGAAAAGTAATTTATAAGCTTTCAAAACCACATACTTGAAACTTAAAATTTTTCAAGTGTGTGAATTGAAAAGACCATAAAACATAAAATAGAAGACCAATATAAATGAAACATTAAACATTGATTAAACATATAAGAAATAGTTGAAAATAAAAGAAATTTTCAAAAAAATGTTAATGAAAAATAATTTATAAGCTTTCAAAACCGCCTACTTGAAACTTAAAAATGTTTCAAGTACGTGACTTTGAAAGATTATAATTATATTACTAATTAACTAATTAATTATTATATAATTAATAGTTATATTAATAATTAACTAATTAATTATTATATAAGTAATAATTAATGATTAATAATTAATGAGTAATAATTAATAATTAATAATTTAATGAATAGTTATAATTAATATTTATATTACTAATTAACTAATTAATAATTACTAATTACTTATTAATAATTATTAATTACTAATTATTAATTATAATGAATAATTATAATAAATATTTATATTACTAATTAACTAATTAATAATTAATAATTACTAATTACTAATTAATTAGTTATAATTATTAATTGTATTTCTAATTAAGTAAATATTTATTATATATGTAATAATTATATTACTAATTAATTATTATATAATTAATGATAATATTACTAATTAACTAATTAATTATGACATATTTAATTATTAATAATTACTAATTAAAAATTAAAAATTATAATGAATAAATGTAATTAAAAATTATATTACTAATTTACTAATTAATTGTTATATAATTAATAATTATATAACTAATGAACTAACTAACTATTATATAATTAATTGTTAATAATTAATAATTAATAATTATAATGACTAATTATAATTAATATTTATATTACTAATTAACTAATTAATAATTAATAATTACTAATTACTAATTACTAATTAATAATTAATAATTATAATGAATAAATGTAATTAAAAATTATATTACTATTTTAGTAATTTATTATTATATAATTAATAATAATATTACAAATTAACTGAATAATTTTTATATAATTAATTATTATTAATTACTAATTAATAATTATAATGAATAATTATAATTAAAAAGCATATTACAAATTTATTAATTGATTATTATAATGAATAATTATAATTAGAAATCATATTAAAAATTTACTAATTAATTATTATATAATTAATAATAATATTACTAATTAACTAATTAATTTTTACATAATTATCTATTAATAATTACTAATTAATAATTATAATTACTTATTATAATTAATTATCTTATTTATAATTAACTAATTAATTATTATATAATTAATAATGATATTACTAATTAAATAATTATTTATTATATAGTTAATAATTATATAATTAATCATTATATTACTAATTAATTATTATATAAATAATAAATAATAATTAATAGTTATAATGAATAATTATAATGAATAAATATATTACTAATTAACTACTTATTTATTATATAATAATTTTTAATAATTACTAATGAATAATTATAATGAATAATTATATTACTAATTAACTATTATATAATTAATTATATAATAATTAATTATTTAATTAGTAATATAATTATAATCTTTCAAAGTCACGTACTTGAAACATTTTTAAGTTTCAAGTAGGCGGTTTTGAAAGCTTATAAATTATTTTTCATTAACATTTTTTTGGAAATTGCTTTTGTTTTCAACTATTTCTTATATGTTTAATCAATGTTTAATGTTTCATTTATATTGGTCTTCTATTTTATGTTTTATGGTCTTTCCAATTCACACACTTGAAAAATTTTAAGTTTCAATTATGCGGTTTTGAAAGCTTATAAATTACTTTTCATCAACATTTTTTTGGAAATTTCTTTTGTTTTCAACTATTTATTATATGTTTAATCAATGTTTAAAGTTTCAATTATGTTCGTTTTATAGTTTATATTTTACAGTCTTTCAAATTCACGTATTTGAAACATTTTTAAGTTTCAAGTAGGCGGTTTTGAAAGGTTATAGATTATTTTTCATCAACATTTTTGAGGAAATTCTTTTTGTTTTCAACTATTTATTATATGTTTAATCAATATTTAAAATTTCATTTATATTGGCCTTATAGTTTATATTTTATTGTATTTTAAATTCACGTACTTGAAACAGAATCCCACATCGGAAATGCAGAATATACTGCGTAGTAAAGGTAGAACTTGAATCCCACATCAAAAATGCAGAATGATTTTCAAGTCAAGCCCTCTTATAAAAGGGAGGCCTGGGTAAGAGTTTCTGTCAGAATTCAGACTGCTGTAATGGCTGTAGCACTGGATCTTTAATAGCAGAGAAATTTTGCTGAAATTTTTTGTTTTGTTTCTATATATATATATATATATAAACAAAACAAAAAATAAATAAAAATAAAAATTTTCAAAAAAAAGAGATTTTTTTAGAAGAAAGGCGGCATCGCGGATGCCGCCATTCACCCACAGCACAAAGGCGGCATCGCAGATGCCGTCTTGCCCCCGAAATGCAAAGGCGGCATCCGGGATGCTGCCTTTGAGGTGCATTTTTAAAAAAAAAATTGCCCTATCCATTTTCTGGAAAATATTTTTTTTTAAAATGTAAAAAAAAAATCCGAAGAATTAGTTGCTCCACCGGTACGCTGCAAACAAAGGAAAATTAAAAAACAGAATGAAATGTAAATTAATACTAAATAAAATAAATTAATTTAAAGTAAGAAATAACAAAATCAAATGAGAAATTAAGTAACTCCTAAACTTAAATAAAATATACGAAACAAATAATACTTAAATTAAATTATTATTAACATCAATTAAAATTGACTTAATTTAGTCAATTATAAACAAAGTTAAATTATAGATACTATAACAAACTAAATTAATTATGAAGATGAATAATTATTCTATTATTAAACAATTATGTAAAAATTTAAAAAAACATAAATTTATAATTATGAAATGCTAAAAGGAATCTAACAAATGTATTGGATTATTTCAATTAATTAATATTTAACACCTCAAATGCTAAATTAAAACTTCATTATTTATGTACAAAGCATAATTAATTTATTAACTAATAAGTATAAAATCATTATTCATGCAAACAAAAACACAAACTAAACAAAATTTTATTAGACTATAAAATAAAGTAAAACATAAATTAACTAATTTAAATCATAAAACATAGGATTAATTATAAAAATTGATAAATCGATAAATTTATGTATAGAAACACCTAAGTGTTAATATGTAGTATAAAGTACAAAAATAAACAATTAAATCATTAAATATTAGTCAATTAGATGTGGCAAAACATATGTTTTTAAGGCCACGTCAAAATGCCTTGCAGTTTCAAATCATGTAAATGATAATGATAGGTATGTATTTTAACGTCGTATGATTAGGATGTTTGCAAATAGTTTAATTTTATAGCACCTAGACCCTAGACGATAGCTTAAATTCGTGTTTTATATACTATAATGTATATGATTTGAATGATTTCGTGGTTTGGAGGGGATAAACCCGATGTTAATGATCCAAATTATTCTTATGCACTATATAAATTCCAAAAAATAGATGGGAAAGAGGCATATGTGATGCGGTAGGGAAAAACCCCAATAAAAACGAAATTCAAAGAGACCTATCACCAAACATCACACCACATATTCATGTGAGGATCCTAGTTTAAGGTAATAGGATTCATACTATAATTGAGGCTGAAGGTCTAGGGAGGTCAATGGACCTGGGGTTAGACACAGAGACAAAATTTCTAGGTGTCGCTATATATACCATAAGGATGGGAATCAATCCATACATAGTTCTTGAAGTCGTGGTTAGAGACTGACTTTGGTGGGGGAAATCCTCTCTAGCGAGGAAGATGAATCATCCCAAAATTATCATGGGGCATCATGAACTTGTTCAGGGTAGGGTCTCAGTTTAATGTCATGTCTTGAGGAAATCAAAACTTAGTTTAAGTTCATAGATTTTAAACCGTAGAGTATGTGATAGGGCCTGAAGACAAAGTTTCTAAGTGTCACTATGTATTTTGTAAGGAAGGGAATCAAGCCGTGCATAGTTCTGTAATTCCATATAGTTTAATGCCATGTGGTGAGGATGAGGTTTATGACGTAGTTTATTGTCGTATGACTTCTTTAATGTTGTGTAGTTTAACTTCATGTGGTGGGGAAAAGGGTTGTGATGCGGTTTATTATCATACATCTTGGACAAGCATACCCCAAAGTAGAAATGTGTGGTGCGGTACATAACCCAACATGAATAAGGAAAAAATAATTCCATACCACACCACACATTATCAAAGGGGAACCCAGACCAAAAGGGGGAAATAATGGTGAGGTTGGTCTCGAGATCAATTATTTGGGTGTCGTTATGTATCCTACTAGGGTAGGAATCAAGCCATACATAGTTATTGATGGGGGATCAGGTCTTACCCATGACATAGAAAAGAGAAATTAGATATATCTTTTTTGTTCTTTTGTTGGTGTATTTTTTTTGAATGACCAACACAGGATGAAAAGTTCTGGTGTCACTATAGGAATCAATCCATAAGTAGTATCTGATAAATGAAATAGTGGATGACCAGTTCCCAAGGTGATTCCCTCTCAATTGAGAACATCACAATGCAGTTTCATTTTTTCTCATGTATCTGGGATAATGGTGTCATTGTTTAAGGTCATATGACAGGACTAGTCCATTAATTTTAACTTTATATAGTAAGGATGATAAATTTTAAAGTCATGTGGGACAAGGTGGCATAGTTTAATGTAAAGACCCGTAAAATTCATGGGAAATTTTTTCTTAATTTTCTTTGGAATTTTACAAGAGCGCGGTTTCTGACGGCACCTAATTCCGAGGCCCGGTGTGCCCAGAATCAATTTTCAAAGTTTGGCTCGGGTACATTCAGTGAACGAACGAGCGGGAATTTCTAACTTTTGAACCGGTGCCCGGAATCGAATTCCGAGGGCACCGATGGAACCGCAGCACCGGTAATTGCTTAGGAACTCCTGTTCCAGAGTTGCGTTTACACGAGTGTTGATAATAAAAATTGTGGAAGTTTATTTTATAATTACAGTACAATTTTTATTATTTTACTCTAAGTGTTAGTTCTTGATGGAAGTTGGGTAACCACCCAACCTCCCTTGGGAGGTTTTGAGGGTGGTGGGGCCCACATGAACCCCACCCCTTCATATCCTCTAACCCCCCTCAACTCCCACTTTAATTTTTGTTAACTTAAGTTATAACCTATGACTTAAATGTAATGAGTTTAATGAGGTGAGTTATGTGTGGTTATTGAATTTCAAACTCTTGAAATTCAAATGTGTTGTTGTGTTAATAAAATAAGAAAGAGTCTTATTTTATTTTTGGTTAGAGTTTTGACACCTTGAGAGAATTGGGGAAGCGGTCTTCTTCTTCTTCAACCTCGACGAAGAACGTGAAGAACACCGTTCTTCAACGAAGAACTTCTCCGTCGAAGAACACGGTTCTTCCGCGACGCCGTATCCGCGACGCGACGTTCTTCTTCCGCATCATCTCTTCCACGATGGTTTTCCGCGACGGAATAGCCATCAACGACTTCGAATCCTCTCTTCGCGACGTCGACATTCTCCCGCGACGCCTGACCTCCGCGACGCTCGTCTTCCGCGGCTCGTTGACGAACATCGTTCCTGAACCGAGGTAGGGGATTTTTTTATTTAATTTTTCCCGTTCATGATTCTAGTTTATCGATTATCGTGGAACTTTCGACTAGATGATATCGATTAACAAGAGGGGGGTCGATCCGCACAAACACGGCCGAACCCACCTCCTATGTTCATGTTTGATTCTTTGCGGATGGAACGGGATGGCGTGGTGTTGTCGCACCACGCGGAAATCACACGGAAAGTATTGCGCGGCGCCGTCGCGCCGCGCCGTGGGAAGAAGTTAAGAACGCGACGCTGTCGCGCCATGTCGAAAGAAATCGAAGGCGCCGCGGCCGGAGCGGGGCCGCGGCGGAGGGGCGCGGTGCCGTCGCACCGCGCCAGATGAAAAGGGTCGCGGCCGGTTCCGGGCCGCGGCGGAGCAAGGTTACCGGCGGCCAGCTGGGCCACCGGTGTTGGAGCCGGAAAGGGACTGGCCACCGCCGGTCCCATTGAGAAGGAACCGGCCGTCCAGGTCGGGCCGGCCGGAAGGGGGAAAGCCGGGAGAATTAAATTCCCCCGACCAGCTGCAAACGACCCCCCATAAATGAGGGGGGGCAGGCGCCCCGCTCTTTTGTTCCAACATCTCAGCCGAAGCCGAGCTGGCAGCGCGCTGGGCGCGCTGCCCCCATCCGGACCGGCGCCGGGCCGGGCCGGGCTGACCCTGTCCGGGGCAGGTCGACCCGGTCCGAACCGGCCGGGGGGTCTCGGGCCGGGTCGGTCCGGGCCCGAAACCCCCATTATCGGACTGTTTGGGTTCAAATGCCCATAACTCGGGCTACGGACTTCCAAACGACGCGCCGTCAGCGGAGATGTGATCCTTGGATCGAGACGGTCGTTTCGGTATATCTCACTCAAGGTTTCGGAATACTTTGAGTTCGGCCTGGTTGGTTCATACACGAAACCAACCGGGCCCTCGGAGCGGAAACGCTCATATCTTGAGCTACGGACGTCCGATTGACGTGTCGTCAACTTTGTTGAGTTCCTCTTAGTGAGACGGATCTTTTGGCATAATCCGCCCGAGGTTTGGACGCAGGTGGAGTACGGTCGGGTTGGTTTTGCCTTAAAAACAAACCGGGCCCCTGGAACGAAAAAGCCAATAACTCTCAGACCGGGCGTCCGATTGACGCGTCGTCTGTTGCGTTGAGTTCCTGTTGACGATACGGAACTTTTGGATACATAATGTCACGACCCGCCCTCGGGGTCCGTGCCGTGACTACCCCAAGCCCGCCTTCCATAGGCCAGGGGCTGGCGACTAGCACCAAGGCGTAAATCCCGGTAAAAAGGGAAGGCATTGCCTTTGTAAAGTAAACAAACACCACAGAGTAAGCAAGCAGAAAGTAAACACTAAGTAAAAACAGAGTACAACTGAAAGTGCGGAAAAGAAAATGGGCCAGTATACAAACCCAAACTGAAAGTAAAGTACAACTCGAAAGGGAAAAAAACAACTGTAAGTAAAAGCCGCTACACCGAGCTGTCCACTGGAGATCCCACCTGAAGGGTGGGTACAGATAGCTCCACTGCTCCACGGGTCCCACCGTCCGCTCCGAGTACGTCCCGCCCAGTGGTCCACCTCCAGGTACCGTCCTGCTCTGCAAGCCTCAGCCAAGATCATCGCTGTCCGTCGTCTGCAACCAACACAACGTAGTGCGGGCATAGCCCGTGCAGGGGTGAGTATAAGCTACTTAGTAGGGACCCCGAGACCCCCGATGGTCTCCCAAAATCCACAAAGGAAGTTACAAACACGAAGTAACAACCGACACTGCTTAGGTATATGCCCATACATATACCAAAGTCATCAATTCCAATACGCTCCAACCTCCGAGCCCAAGTACAACTCAGTCCACACAGGAAAGTAAACGTATTCCACATAGGAAAGCAAACGAAATCCACACAGGATAGCACAACACAATCCACACAGGATAGCAACAGGATTCAGCTCACACAGGTATACTTCTTCGAAAGACGATAAAGATGATCTCTGATCCATCTAAGTCGTCGGACCCACGAAGGATCGATAGGTAACTAACCCCCGCAAAGACCCACACAGGATCGGGCCCACACAGGACCTGTAGCACTGATCCACGTAGGATCGCTGAGTGTTGTAGTCGTCGTCGGATCCACACAGGATCTCTGTACTGTCGTCGTCGCAGTCACAGTAGTAGCAGCAGTAGCAGTATCAGTCACAGTCGCAGCCAGCACTAGGGTTCCCGCACACAGCAAGCTCGTTCAGGAGGGTCCGCTCCACGAGCCGAGAGGCTGATACATCAACTGTCACAAAGTCCAGAGTTGATCTATCCAAAAGTTCAGTAACGTCAACAGGAACTCAACGCAACAGACGGCGCGTCGATCGGACGCCCGGTCTGAGAGTTATTGGATTTTTCGTCCCAGGGGCCCGGTTGGTTTTTAAGGCAAAACCAACCCGACCGTACTCCACCTGTGTCCAAACCTCGGGCGGAGTATGCCAAAAGATCCGTGTCACTAATAGGAACACAACAAAGCTGACGGCACGTCAATCGGACGTCCGTAGCTCAAGATATGAGCGCTTCCGCTCCGAAAGCCCGGTTGGTTTCGTGAACGAACCAATCCGGCCGAACTCAAAGTATTCCGAAACTTGGAGTGTGATATACCGAATCGACCATCTCGATCCAAGGATCGCATTTCCGCTGACGGTTCGTCAATCGGAGGTCCGTGGCTCAAGATATGGCCAAAAGACCGGAGTCGTCTTGAAAACGGGGGGTCCGGGTCCGGGCCGACCCGGCCCGACCCCCCCTGGGTCTGCCCGAACCGGGTCGACCCGACCCGGGTCCGACCCAGCCTGGCCGGTGGCGGTCCGGCGTGGCGGCGCGGTCCGGCGCGGCGGCGCGGCCCGGCCGGCGGCGGTGCGGCCTGGCGCCGCACGGGTGCAGCGCGCGGGGGGCAAGGCCCCCGCCTCCTCTCTGGCGGCGCGGCTGAAGCCGCGCCTTTGAGAAAACCGGCCCCCCATGTGGGGGCCTTCTTTTGAGAAAACGGGGGGGCGCTGCCCCCCCCTTTGTGTAACCGGTCCCCCCCTCACGTGGGGGGGGCCTTCTTGTGGCCAGCTGGGGGAATTAATTCCCCCAGCACCTCTCTTCCGGCCGGCCCGACATGGCCGGCCGGTCCTTCCTCAACGGGACCGGCAAGGCCGGTCCCCTTCCGGATTCCGACACCGGCGGCCCGGCTAGCCGCCGGTCTTCCCATTTCGCCGCGGCCCGGAACCGGCCGCGGTGTTCGTCGTCCGGCGCCGTGCGACGGCACCGCGCCCCTCCGCCGTGGCCCCGCTCCGGCCGCGGCGCCTTCGGTTCCCTTCGACGCGGCGTGATGGCGTCGCGTTCTTGATAAACTTCCACGGTGCGGCGCGATGGCGCCGCGCAACAATAGCCGTGCGATTCCCGCGTGGTGCGATGGCACCACGCCATCTCGTTCATTCACAAGAAAAATGATAATCAAGAACAAAGGAGGGGGATTCGGCCGTGTTTGCGCGGTCCGACCCCCCTCTCGTTAGACGATAACTCTTAAATATTTATCCACGAGATTATCATGCTAGAACCAAGAACGAGAGTAAATAAATAATCTACAACTACCCCTACCTTGGTTTCAAGATCGATGATCGTCAACGACCCGCGGAAGACAATGTCGCGGAGGTCGGGCGTCGCGGTAATCATTCGTCAAATCCGTTGACGAAGAGGTACGTCCGAAGAGGTACGTCGTTGGCGAATCTTCGTAAGACAACGAAGGAATTCCGAGGAGGAAGCGGCGTTCCCTTTCGTTGACATGGAAGACGTCGTCGATCTTCGGAGACAACCGGCTACGAAGAAGAGAGGAGCGGCGTTCTTCGTCGGAGCTCGAAGGTTCTTCGCGTTCTTCGTCAAGGTTGAAGAAGAAGAAGGAGAACCCAAATCCTCTAAAGAGGCTAGAGAATTCTAAAGAAATAAAATAAGCTAAGGGATTATTTTATTTACACACTTAACAAATTTAATTTCAAAGGTTTGAATTTCAAATAAAATAACTCCAAATTAAATAACAAGTTGTCATGTCATTTAAAGAGGGGTTAAAGGGAGTTTTGAGAGAAGATGAAAAGTTAGGGTTCGTGTGGTCCCCACCACACTTAATCCTCTCAAGGGAGGTTAAGTGGGTGTGGGTCCCACCCCTAACTTCCTTTGAGAGAAGTTAACCAACAAAATAAATAATAAAAAAATGTTTCCACATTTTTTTTATTTAACTTCTTATAATTTCTCCCAAAACTAACTTTCGTCTCGCATAAAACGCAACCTCAAAAAAGGTCCCCTTAAGAGAAAAATGGCGCTGCGATTTCATCGGTGTCCTCGGATTTCAATTCCGAGCACCGGATCAAAAGTTAGAAATTCCCGCTCGTTTGTTCACTGAACGTACCTGAGCCAAACTTCGGAAATTGATTCCGGGCACTCCGGGCCTCGGAATCAGGTGTCGTCATAAACCGCGCTCTTGTAAAATTCAAAAGAAAATTAAGAAAAAAATTCCCCTTGAATTTTACGGGTCTTTACATTACTCCCACCTTAGGGCTTTACGTCCCCGTAAAGATACATCAAAAACTAGGGGAACAAATGAGGGTACTGAGCACGCATCTGAGCCTCCCGCTCCCATGTGCTCTCCTGGAGGTTCCCATGCTGCCATCTGATGCACACAAGAGGAATCGATCGCCCACGTAGGACCCGCTCCTGTCGATCCTCTATCTCCACCAGGACCTCCGTAAAAGTCTCCCCATCGTCAACGTCAAGCTCCCCATGGTCAATGATGTGCGTCGGGTCGTGCACGTACCTCCTCAGCTGAGATACTTGGAAGACGTCGTGCACCCGGTGTAACTGAGGTGGTAGAGCCAGGCGATAAGCCACCTCGCCAATCCTGCTGAGGATCTGGAAGGGTCCGATGAAGCGCGGAGATAACTTGCCGCCTCGGCCAAATCTCCAAATACCACATCGAGGTGAGACCCGGAAGAAGACGTGGTCGCCATCCTCGAACTTCAGTGGCCTCCGCCTCCTGTCAGCGTAAGACTTCTGCCGGCTCTGAGCTGTCCTCATCCGCTCCTAGATGACCTGGACCTTCTTTGTCGTGGCCTGGACCATCTCCGGTCCCACAAGTGCTGACTCCCCAGGGTCTGTCCAGCACAAAGGAGATCTACAAGGTCGGTCGTACAACGCCTTGTACGGTGCCATCCTGATGGTGGAGTGGTAGTTGTTGTTGTACGCAAACTCCACCAAGGGTAGGTGGTCCTCCCAGCTACGACCAAAGTCGAGGACACATGCGCGGAGCATGTCCTCGAGAGTCTGAATGGTCCTCTCTGTCTGACCATCCGTCTGAGGTTGAAAGGCTGTGCTCGAATGTAGATGCGTCCCAAATGCCTCCTGTAACCCCTTCCAAAGCCGGGAAGTAAAGCGAGCATCCCGATCGGAGACGATAGAAGATGGAACACTGTGGATCCGCACAATCTCCTGAATGTAGAGACGTCCCAAGCTCTCCACTGAGCCCTGCTCTCTGATGGGTAAGAAGTGTGCCGACTTGGTGAGTCAGTCAACAATCACCCAGATGGAGTCGTGACCTCTGGAAGTGCGTGGAATTCTAGTCACGAAGTCCATAGATATGCCATCCCACTTCCACTCCGGGACCTCCAAGGGCTGTACCAAGCCTGCTGGTACCTGATGCTCTTCCTTCACCTACTGGCAGGTGAGGGATCGAGAAACGAACTCTGCTACTGCCTTCTTCATGCCCGGCCACCAGTGCTGTCGTCTGAGATCCTGGTACATCTTCGCCACTCCTGGAGGTACCCCCAAAGGAGAAGTGTGAAACTCTCTCAGCACCTCCTCTCGCAAAGCGACTGGTACCATGGTACGTCCTCTGAAAAGGATGTCGTGCTCTGCTCCAAGGGAGAAACCATCAGGTGCCTATCCCGAGGATATCTGTGCACGCCGTGTCTCACAGTCAGCGTCGTCACGTTGTGCCCCTCTGACCCGCTGCAGAAGAGGAGGGGTGACTGTGAGAGACTGAAGGAAGGCTGCTCCATCTCTATCCACGAAGGATATCTGCAAAGAGGCTAGCTGCTCCGTTGCCTCCTCAAGTAGCTGAATGCCTGTCCTCCTGCTGAGGGCATCGGCTACCACGTTCCCCTTCCCAGGAGTATAGACTATATCAAAGTCATAGTCCTGGAGGAACTCGAGACATCGTCGTTGTCTCAGGTTCAGGTCTTTCTGCGAGAAGATATACCTGAGACTCTGATGATCGGAAAAGACTGTAAAGCGCTCGCCCATCAGATAGTGTCGCCATGTCTTCAGAGCGAAGACCACTGCTGCTAACTCCAGGTCATGGGTAGCGTAGTTCTGCTCATGTGGTCTCAACTGACGTGATCCATAGGCGATCACTGCCCGCTCCTGCATCAGAACACATCTGAGTCCGGTCCCTGATGCATCGCAGTAGACTACGTACCCTACTCCCTCCTCAGGCAACCTCAAGATAGGTGTGCTGGTCAATCTCTGTCTCAGCTCCTGGAAGCTCTGCTGACATCTTTCTGACCACACAAAGGGTTTCCCCTTCTTCGTCAAAGCTTTGAGTGGTTTCGCAACTCTAGAGAAGTCCGACACGAATCTCCGATAGTATCCAGCTAGTCCCAAGAAACTCCGAACCTCAGTCACGCTCCTGGGTGGCTCCCATGTTAACACAGCTTCGATCTTCGCAGGATCCACTGCAACTCCCGCCTCAGAGATAACGTGTCCCAAGAAGTGGACCTCACGTATCCAGAACTGGCACTTCGAGAGCTTACCATAAAGCTGGTGCTCTCGGAGTGTGTCTAGTACAACTCGCAAGTGATAGGCGTGCTCCTCCTCAGTCGTCGAGTAAATCAGTATGTCGTCGATGAAGACCACGACAAACCAATCAAGGTATGGATGAAAGATCCTGTTCATGAGGGCCATGAACACTGCTGGAGCATTGGTTACGCCAAAAGGAATAACCAAGAACTCATAGTGGCCATACCGACATCTGAAGGCCGTCTTCTGCACATCCTCGTCTCTGAATCTGAGCTGATGATAGCCTGACCTGAGGTCTATCTTCGAGAACCACCGTACTCCCTTGAGCTGATCAAAGAGGTCATAAATCCTCGGTAGCGGATACTTGTTCCTCACTGTCACCTGGTTCAGGCGACGATAGTCAACACAAAGCCGCAGGCTCCCATCCGCCTTCTTGGCGAACAATATCGGGGAAGCCCAGGGTGAAACACTGGGTCGGATGAACCCCTTGCCCTACAAGTCCTCCAACTATACCCGTAGCTCTCGAAGCTCGGCGGGGGCCATCCGATATGCTGGAGTGGATATCGGGGCTGTCCCGGGGTACAATTCAATATAAAAGTCTACCTCTCTGCGAGGAGGTAGCCCTGGAACGTCGTCGGGAAAAACGTCCACAAACTGATCCACCACTGCAGGAAAACCAGGACTCTGCACGTCAATTTCTCCAAGGATGAGGCTAGCCAACTGGTGATTAATGGGTTGTACTCTCCTCCGCGGAAGTCCATCCTGTGCTGCAAAGGCTCCCTTCTCGCCGGTGAAGGTGAACCTGCTCCCATCGGTGCGTACACATCGCACCTTGCGCCTAAAACAGTCAATATGTGCATGGACCGTAGATAGCCAATCCATGCCCAAGATGATGTCGTAAGTCCTCGACGCTGCTACAAGAAGATCCCAGCCGAAGCTCTCGCCTCCTAGAGTAAGCTCACACTGCCGGCACCAGTGCGTAATCGTCGAGTCTTCTCCCGTAGGAGTCTCTAGCCGTAAGGATCAAGCCAACGGCTCTGTCGGAATCTCCGAGCTCCGAACAAGGGCAGCGGCTATGAAAGAGTGACTCGCTCCTATGTCTATAAGTACTGCGGCAAGGGTGGAGTAGACACAGATAGTACCTCGAATCATCTCGGGTGCGCCGTGGTCGTAGGCCTCTGCTGCCTAGAGTTGTGCCTGTCTCTGCCCGCCAGCTCCCTGTGGTCGGGGTGGACCTCCTGGTGGTGGTGGTGGTGGAAGAGCCTCAAAGCGTCGTCCACCACCTGCTGCTCGGCCAGCTCCTCTGCCTCGTCCGCCTCCTCCCTGCAGACCGCCACGGTCGACCCTCTACCTCTGCCTCGGTGGTCCCTCAATCGTCTGCTGCTCCTCAGCACGGCGGGTCGGGCAATCACGAGCCATGTGGCCCTGCCGGCTGCACGAGTAGCACTGCCTGCCTCTCGAAAGACTGGCTCCTTGCTGTGTGCCCCGCACTACTGAGCCAGTGTCCTGAGGTCGTCTGCCCGAAGGTCTGGTCTGCCTGGACCCCTGAGTCATCCGTCGACTGCCTGCTGCATATGACTCTGCCACGTGCCGCCCTGCAGTGGGTCTCGGTGCTGGTGCAGACTCAGCAAGGAAGCTCTTGATCAAAAGGGCCCGCTCCAGTACTCCTGTCTGAGTCGGTATGCTGAGGGAGATCAGCGATGCCCTGATCTCGTGTCTCAAACCCTGCTCGAAGGTCCGGGCCTGGAAGAATGGGTCTCGTACCATGTCAGTCGAGTAGTGCGAGAGATCGGTAAATCTCGCCGAGTACTGAGCGACCGTCATGCTGCCCTGCCGCAGCTGGAGAAGCTCCTGGATATGCACCGCACGAAGGGTGGCTGGGACGAACTCCGAGCGGAAGAGGCTCTCAAAGTCCGTCCAAAGTAGAGATGTCTCATCGTGCACCTGGAGAATCAAACTCCACCATCGTCCTGCTGCTGCGTGTAGTAGGCTCGCAGCGAGGATCACCATGAGGTCTGCTGGTGTCCTCACTAGCCTAAACACACGTACCACTGCCTCCAGCCAGTCCTTGGCTGCCTGGGGATCCGTCTCCCCGCAAAACCTGGGTGGTCGCTGGCGCTGAAACTCATGCAGTGCGCTGAGGCGACGTGCATCGTCAGCGGATGGTGCTGGAAGTATCGGTGGCTCGACGGGTAGAGCTACCACCGGTGCCACTGCTGACAAAGGGCCCTGCACCAAGGCCTCGTCGCTCGGTGGGCTGTCGTCACACTCGACTCTCGGAACCCTAGCTAGCTGCCGTCATGGGGCCATCCTGAAAAGGAAACAGGTGCGCCACGGTCAGAACAGTCTACCTGGTAGCTGATATAAAGTAATCACAAAGAAAACTTTGAAACACACACGTAATCAATGTTTTAGTGCATTAAGTCGGAAATCAGAAGTCAGGGTCCTGGTGTACGGATACGTCAGCCGCCGCACCAACACTGGACTCCCAAGACTGATAACCACACTCAATATGCTAAACATTATTGATTCACATAGAAAAGATCAGAGTTCGCGGTAGAACCGAACTCCTCTGATACCAATTTGTCACGACCCGCCCTCGGGGTCCGTGCCGTGACTACACCAAGCCCGCCTTCCATAGGCCAGGGGCTGGCGACTAGCACCAAGGCGTAAATCCCAGTAAAAAGGGAAGGCATTGCCTTTGTAAAGTAAACAAACACCACGGAGTAAGAAAGAGGAAAGTAAACACTAAGTAAAAACAGAGTACAACTGAAAGTGCGGAAAAGAAAATGGGCCAGTATACAAACCCAAACTGAAAGTAAAGTACAACTCGAAAGGGAAAATAGCAACAGTAAGTAAAAGCCGCTACACCGAGCTGTCCACTGGAGATCCCACCTGAAGGGTGGGTACAGATAGCTCCACTGCTCCACGGGTCCCACCGTCCGCTCCGAGTACGTCCCGCCCAGTGGTCCACCTCCAGGTACCGTCCTGCTCTGCAAGCCTCAGCCAAGATCATCGCTGTCCGTTGTCTGCAACCAACACAACGTAGTGCGGGCATAGCCCGTGCAGGGGTGAGTATAAGCTACTCAGTAGGGACCCCGAGACCCCCGAGGGTCTCCCAAAATCCACAAAGGATAAACCACAAAGGAAGTTACAAACACGAAGTAACAACCAACACTGCTTAGGTATATGCCCATACATATACCTAAGTCATCAATTCCAATACGCTCCAACCTTCGAGCCCAAGTACAACTCAGTCCACACAGGAAAGTAAACGTATTCCACATAGGAAAGTAAACGAAATCCACACAGGATAGCACAACACAATCCACACAGGATAGCAACTGGATTCAGCTCACACAGGTATACTTCTTCGAAAGACGATAAAGATGATCTCTGATCCATCTAAGTCGTCGGACACACGAAGGATCGATAGGTAACTAACCCCCACAAAGACCCACACAGGATCGGGCCCACACAGGACCTATAGCACTAATCCACATAGGATCGCTGAGTGCTGTAGTCGTCGTCGGATCCACACAGGATCTCTGTACTGTCGTCGTCGCAGTCACAGTAGTAGCAGCAGTAGCAGTATCAGTCACAGTCACAGCTAGCACTAGGGTTCCTGCACACAGCAAGCTCGTTCAGGAGGGTCTGCTCCACGAGCTGAGAGGTTGATACATCAACAGTCACAAAGTCCAGAGTTGATGTATCCAAAAGTTCCGTAACGTCAACAGGAACTCAACGCAACAGACGGTGCGTCGATCAGACGCCCGGTCTGAGAGTTATTGGCTTTTTCGTCCCAGGGGCCCGGTTGGTTTTTAAGGCAAAACCAACCCGACCGTACTCCACCTGCGTCCAAACCTCGGGCGGAGTATGCCAAAAGATCCATCTCACTAAGAGGAACACAACAAAGTTGACGGCACGTCAATCGGACGTCCGTAGCTCAAGATATGAGCGCTTCCGCTCCGAAGGCCCGGTTGGTTTTGTGAACGAACCAATCCGGCCGAACTCAAAGTATTCCGAAACTTGGAGTGCGATATACCTAATCGACCGTCTCGAACCAAGGATCGCATTTCCGCTGACGGTTCGTCAATCGGAGGTCCGTGGCTCAAGATATGGCCAAAAGACCGGAGTCGTCTTGAAAACGGGGGGTCCGGGTCCGGGCCGACCCGGCCCGACCCCCCCCCTGGGTCGGCCCGAACCGGGTCGACCCGAACTGGGTCCGACTCGGCCCGGCCGGCGGCGGTCCGGCGCGGCGGCGCGGCCCGGCCGGCGGCGGTGCGGCCTGGCGCCGCACGGGTGCAGCGCGCGGGGGGCAAGGCCCCCGCCTCCTCTCTGGCGGCGCGGCTGAAGCCGCGCCTTTGAGAAAACTGGCCCCCCATGTGGGGGCCTGCTTTTGAGAAAACGGGGGGGCGCTGCCCCCCCTTTGTGTAACCGGTCCCCCCCTCACGTGGGGGGGCCTTCTTGTGGCCAGCCGGGGGAATTAATTCCCCCGGCACCTCTCTTCCGGCCGGCCCGACATGGCCGGACGGTCCTTCCTCAACGGGACTGGCAAGGCCGGTCCCCTTCCGGCTTCCGACACCGGCGGCCTGGCTAGCCGCCGGTCTTCCCGTTTCGTCGCGGCCCGGAACCGGCCGCGGTGTTCGTCGTCCGGCGCGGTGCCGCCGTGGCCCCGCTCCGGCCGCGGCGCCTTCGGTTCCCTTCGACGCGGCGCGATGGCGTCGCGTTCTTGATAAACTTCCGCGGTGCGGCGCGACGGCGCCGCACAACAATAGCCGTGCGATTCTCGCGTGGTGCGACGGCACCACGCCATCTCGTTCATTTACAAGAAAAATGATAATCAAGAACAAAGGAGGGGGATTCGGCCGTGTTTGCGCGGTCCGACCCCCCTCTCGTTAGACGATAACTCTTAAATATTTATCCATGAGATTATCATGCTAGAACCAAGAACGAGAGTAAATAAATAATCAACAACTACCCCTACCTTGGTTTCAAGATCGATGATCGTCAACGACCCGCGGAAGACAACGTCGCGGAGGTCGGGCGTCGCGGTAATCGTTCGTCAAATCCGTTGACGAAGAGGTACGTCCGAAGAGCTACATCGTTGGCGAATCTTCGTAAGCCGACGAAGGAAGTCCGAGGAGGAAGAGGCGTTCCCTTTCGTTGACACGGAAGACGTCGTCGATCTTCGGAGACAACCGGCTACGAAGAAGAGAGGAGCGGCGTTCTTCGTCGGAGCTCGAAGGTTCTTCGCGTTCTTCGTCAAGGTTGAAGAAGAAGAAGGAGAACTCAAATCCTCTCAAGATGCTAGAGAATTCTAACTAAATAAAATAAGCTAAGGGATTATTTTATTTACACACTTAACAAATTGAATTTCAAAGGTTTGAATTTCAAATAAAATAACTCCAAATTAAATAACAAGTTGTCCTGTCATTTAAAGAGGGGTTAAATGGAGTTTTGAGAGAAGATGAAAAGTTAGGGTTCGTGTGGGCCCCACCACACTTAATCCTCTCAAGGGAGGTTAAGTGGGTGTGGGTCCCACCCCTAACTTCCTTTGAGAGAAGTTAACCAACAAAATAAATAAATAAAAAATGTTTCCACATTTTTTTTATTTAACTTCTTATAATTTCTCCCAAAACTAACTTTCGTCTCGCATAAAATGAAACCTCGGAAAAGGTCCCCTTAAGTGAAAAACGGCGCTGCGAGTTCATCGGTGTCCTCGGATTTCAATTCCGAGCACCGGATCAAAAGTTAGAAATTCCCGCTCGTTCGTTCACTGAACGTACCCGAGCCAAACTTAGGAAATTGATTCCGGGCACTCCGGGCCTCGGAATCATGTGCCGTCAGAAACCGCGCTCTTGTAAAATTCCAAAGAAAATTAAGAAAAAAAATCCCTTGAATTTTACGGGTCTTTACACATAAACTCTGGACTATGTGATAGTTGATGTATCAGCCTCTCGGTTCGTGGAGCGGACCCTCCTGAACGAGATTGTTGTGTGCGGGAACCCTAGTGCTGGTTGCGACTGCTACTGTGACTGCGACGACGACTGTGCAGAGATCCTCAGTGGATTCGACGACGACGACTACAACACTCAGCGATCCTATGTAGATCAGTGCTACCGATCCTGTGTGGGTCCGATCCTGTGTGGGTCAGCGCTCAGCTGTTCTGTGTGAGCCAACGCCTACAGATCCTGTGTGGGTCTGATCCTGTGTGGGTCTTTATGGGGGTTAGTTTCCTACCGATCATGTGTGGGTCATTGCGGGGGTTAGTACATATTGATCCTTTGTGGGTCTGACGACTTAGATGGATCAGTGATCAACTCTATCGTCTTTTGAAGAAGTATACCTATGTGATCTGAATCCTGTTTACCTTCTTGTGTGGATTGTGTTGTGCTATCCTGTGTGGATTACGTTTTGATTTCCTATGTGGAATACGTATACTTTCCTGTGTGGACTGAGTTGTACTTGGGCTTGGAGGTTGGAGTGTATTGGAATTGATGACATATGTATATGTATGGGCATATACCTAAGCAGTGTCGGTTGTTACTTTGTGTTTGTATCTTTCCTTTGTGGTTTATCCTTTGTGGATTTTGGGAGACCTGTTGGGTGGAGAAAGAAGGAAGTGATGGCAAGAGGGGGGGTGAATTGCCTTTTAAAAAATAATTAACAATTTAAAATCAAAGTAAAAGTGCAGCGGAAATAAAAGAGGCAAGACACGCAACTTGATAACGGAGTTCGGCTTAACCCCAAGCGTACGTCTCCACTCCCAACTCAACCGTTGAGAGATTTACTACCGCTTGCTTTTTAATGGTTTTAGCAAGAAACCCACTAGACTTTAAGGTTAGTCTAGAACCTATTACAGCTTGCTTTTATTGGTTGAGCAAGAACCCACTTGCTTTTAATGGTTGAGCAAGAACCCACTAGCCTTCTTACAGGTGAATACTAGCTCACCTATGTCTCAAGCCTTTTAAAAGGGAAGTCTTGACTAACCTCTTCACACCTTGAAGGTGGTGTGAAAACCCAAAGAAGAGAGGATGAGAGAAATGAGGGGTTTGTAGGCACAAACCCAAATTGAAGCTCAAAATAATAAAACAATGAAAAACCGTAATGGGGAGAAGCCTTGGGGGCCAAAGGATTGATGGAGTTGATGAAGAGTGCTTCCAAGCTTCTTTGGTGGTGCTCCTTCGATGTGGAAGTGAGTTGGAGCAATTGGGGGTTCCTTGGAGGAATGCGCCGGAGGTTCGCCAAATGATCAAAAATGTTCCCGTGGGCTTCCGTATGGCTTAGTTAAGTTTCCGGGGGTTCCTAGTCCTTTATTTATAGAGGGGGAACCCTCAAATGGCCTTTGGGGGTCTTCGGAGCCGTTGGAGAGGCCTTCGGAGCCGTTGGGAGTCAAGTGGACAAGCCTGGTCAAAGCCCAACGGCTAGTTTGACTGGCTCCACCGGCTGACCGGTGCTTGGCCACCGGTTGGCCGGTGCTTTGAAAAAGGAGAGGCCTTCGGGCTCAGGCACCACCGGCTGGCCGGTGAGGAGGCCACCGGTTGGCTGGTGCTGAGGCAGTAGCTGACACTATTCTGTCTGGGTGCCACCGGCTGGCCGGTGGTGGGACACCGGTTGGCCGATGGTCTGGACAGAGGGATGCCTTCTATCCAGGCTCCATCGGCTGGCCGGTGGGCATCCACCGGTTGGCCGGTGGACTAAAAATCAGTCCACTTTTGGCTTCTTGCTTTCTTGGCCCAATTCCTTGGCAACCTGAAATCATGCCTATCATCCAAAAACACTTAAAATAAGATTAGATAAATAAGAGAGTGATTGTGATCATGAAAATTAAACCACGAGGGGTACGAGAGGTACAACAATCTCCCTCTATTTTGATGATCACAATCACCAAAACAAACAATGTAAAAATGAAATGAAAGGCATGCTTTAAGGATAAATTTAAAAGTAAAGCAAAGCATGAGAGAAAGATTTCTCCCCCAATCAACCAAGAATTTCTCCCCCTTTGTGATTATCAAAATAGCACGGGGCATAAAACTTGATTGAGGGAAAGGTTAAAAAACAAGATAGAGATTTTTTAAACCAATTGAAATTTTTGAGATTTGAATTGAATGTTTTGAATTGAAAATTTTGAATTGAAAGTTTTGAATTGAAAATTTTTAATCGAAAGTTTTGAAAATAAAGTTTTGAATTGAAAGTTTTTAAAATAAAGCAAAAAGGTTTAAACGAACCTAACTCCCCCTAAATAAAAACAACAAATCACCGGGGAGAGGATTTTGAAACCGAGACAAATTTTGGCTCGGAGAGACTCGCTAAGAGGGATTTTTCAATCCATACTTGTCTAGTGGCGGGTCTTCTCCTTTGAAATTCATCATTAAAGAAAAAGGTTTTGGGCATTCCATACCGGGCATTTTTGTAATTGCACTCATAAATTAAGTGCCCGGGTTTTTTACAATAATTGAAAATTTTATTTTGAGAGCTCCCCCTTACAAAAATAGTTGGAGCATGGGAAGAGGAAGCTTGCTTGGAATAGCAAAGCCCTTGGGTGGTTCTAGATATGCATTGGGAACCTAGCAATTTGGAAAGGTTATGTTCACCTTCGGTGAACTTAGCTAGGGATTCCCTTAAATCCTTGATTGTTGATTCCATAGAATCAACATCGGGAAGGTTTTGGATTTTGAGGGACAACTCCTCCTTTTCTTTGAGAAGTTGTTCCTTTTCGGAAGAAAGTTTTTTGAAATTATTTTTTAAAGCAAAAAATTTGGAAGAAAGTTCGTGAAAACATTCCTCCAATTGATCTCTAGCATGTTGGAGATCCTCGTACGATAAATGATTTAGAGAATTTGAAGAACTAGAGGATGAGGAGTCGGAAGAGGTTACCTCATGAAATGCCATTAGGCATTTTTTACCATTGTCACTTGAGGAGGAGGAGGAGGAGGATGTGGAGCTATCACTCCATGTGGCCTTGAAAGCCTTCTTCTTTTCCTTTTTCTTGGCCTTTTTCTTGTTGAGTGGACAATCGGGCTTGTAATGGCCTTTCTTGCCACACCCGTAACATGTTACCTCAGGCTCGGATTTTTCTTTGGGTTGAGCCTTGCGGGATTTCTTCTTCTTGTGATTCTTCAAAAATTTGTGCATTTTGCGGGCAAGATTCTCCATGTCGGAATCGCCGCTTGAAGAGGAAGACGATGAGGAGGAGGAGCTTTCTTCTTTTTGAGCTTTGAAGGCGATGTTCTTTGGAGTTTTGATCGGTTTGCCTTCCTTTTCAGCTTGCCTCCTCATGGTGATTTCGTAGGTCATTAGGGATCCGATGAGCTCTTCGACCGGCATGTTTTTGATATCTTTCGCTTCTTGGATTGCCGTGACTTTCGGTGCCCATGTGCTTGGTAGGATCCAAAGGATCTTCTTGACCATCATTTCTGCAGAAACATTATCTCCAAGAGATTTTCTTCCATTGCAAACGTCAGTAAAACGAGTAAACATTTCAGAAATATTTTCAGAAGGATGCATGGAAAAAGACTCAAAATCTTGACGGAACATATCCAATCGAGTATCCTTGACTTTGTTGGTCCCCTCATGGGTAACCTCCAATAGTTTCCAGATTTCATGTGATGAGGTGCATGTGGAAACTCGATTGAATTCATTACGATCAAGGCCGAAATGTAGAGCGTTCATGGCTTTGCCATCAAGCTTGAAATTTTTAATATCTTCTTGAGTCCATTTGGATTCATCGGGAGAAGAAAGAGAATAACCATGCATGACAATTTTATAAATGGGATAACCTATACTTCTAAGAAAAGTGGTCATGCGGGTTTTCCAATAAGTGTAGTCGGTTCCATCAAAGAATGGAGCACGACCCAAAGAATATCCTTCGGGGGTGAAAGAGGTTGAAGCCATCATAATGGATCTTGAATTTGAAACCGGTTAGGGTATTACTCAAATTTTGGCTCTGATACCAATTGTTGGGCGGAGAAAGAAGGAAGTGATGGCAAGAGGGGGGGTGCATTGCCTTTTAAAAAATAATTAACAATTTAAAATCAAAGTAAAAGTGCAGCGGAAATAAAAGAGGCAAGACACACAACTTGATAACGGAGTTCGGCTTAACCCCAAGCCTACGTCTCCGCTCCCAACTCAACCGTTGAGAGATTTACTACCGCTTGCTTTTTAATGGTTTTAGAAAGAAACCCACTAGACTTTAAGGTTATTCTAGAACCTATTACAGATTGCTTTTATTGGTTGAGCAAGAACCCACTTGCTTTTAATGGTTGAGCAAGAACCCACTAGCCTTCTTACAGGTGAAGACTAGCTCACCTATGTCTCAAGCCTTTTAAAAGGGAAGGCTTGACTAACCTCTTCACACCTTGAAGGTGGTGTGAAAACCCAAAGAAGAGAGGATGAGAGAAATGAGGGGTTTGTAGGCACAAACCCAAATTGAAGCTCAAAATAATAAAACAATGAAAAACCGTAATGGGGATAAGCCTTGGGTGCCAAAGGATTGATGGAGTTGATGAAGAGTGCTCCCAAGCTTCTTTGGTGGTGCTCCTTCGATGTGGAAGTGAGTTGGAGCAATTGGGGGTTCCTTGGAGGAATGCGCCGGAGGTTCGCCAAATGATCAAAAATGTTCCCGTGGGCTTCCGTATGGCTTAGTTATGTTTCTGGGGGTTCCTAGTCCTTTATTTATAGAGGGGGAACCCTCAAATGGCCTTTGGGGGTCTTCGGAGCCGTTGGAGAGGCCTTCGGAGCCGTTGGGAGTCAAGTGGACAAGCCTGGTCAAAGCCCAACGGCTAGTTTGACTGGCTCCACCGGCTGACCGGTGCTTGGCCACCGGTTGGCCGGTGCTTTGAAAAAGGAGAGGCCTTTGGGCTCAGGCACCACCGGCTGGCCGGTGAGGAGGCCACCGGTTGGCTGGTGCTGAGGCAGTAGCTGACACTATTCTGTATGGGTGCCACCGGCTGGCCGGTGGTGGGACACCGGTTGGCCGATGGTCTGGACAGAGGGATGCCTTCTATCCAGGCTCCATCGGCTGGCCGGTGGGCATCCACCGGTTGGCCGGTGGACTGAAAATCAGTCCACTTTTGGCTTCTTGCTTTCTTGGCCCAATTCCTTGGCAACCTGAAATCATTCCTATCATCCAAAAACACTTAAAATAAGATTAGATAAATAAGAGAGTGATTGTGATCATGAAAATTAAACCACGAGGGGTACGAGAGGTACAACAATCTCCCCCTATTTTGATGATCACAATCACCAAAACAAACAATGTAAAAATGAAATGAAAGGCATGCTTTAAGGATAAATTGAAAAGTAAAGCAAAGCATGAGAGAAAGATTTCTCCCCCAATCAACCAAGAATTTCTCCCCCTTTGTGATTATCAAAATAGCACGGGGCATAAAACTTGATTGAGGGAAAGGTTAAAAAACAAGATAGAGATTTTTTAAACCAATTGAAATTTTTGAGATTTGAATTGAATGTTTTGAATTGAAAATTTTGAATTGAAATTTTTGAATTGAAAATTTTGAATCGAAAGTTTTGAAAATAAAGTTTTGAATTGAAAGTTTTGAAAATAAAGCAAAAAGGTTTAAACGAACCTAACTCCCCCTAAATAAAAACAACAAATCACCGGGGAGAGGATTTTGAAACCGAGACAAATTTTGGCCTGGAGAGACTCGCTAAGAGGGATTTTTCAATCCATACTTGTCTAGTGGCGGGTCTTCTCCTTTGAAATTCATCATTAAAGAAAAAGGTTTTGGGCATTCCATACCAGGCATTTTTGCAATTGCACTCATAAATTAAGTGCCCGGGTTTTTTACAATAATTGAAAATTTTATTTTGAGAGCTCCCCCTTACAAAAATAGTTGGAGCATGGGAAGAGGAAGCTTTCTTGGAATAGCCAAGCCCTTGGGTGGTTCTAGATATGCATTGGGAACCTAGCAATTTGGAAAGGTTATGTTCACCTTCGGTGAACTTAGCTAGGGATTCCCTTAAATCCTTGATTGTTGATTCCATAGAATCAACATCGGGAAGGTTTTGGATTTTGAGGGACAACTCCTCCTTTTCTTTGAGAAGTTGTTCCTTTTCGGAAGAAAGTTTTTTGAAATTCTTTTTTAAAGCAACAAATTTGGAAGAAAGTTCGTGAAAACCTTCCTCCAATTGATCTCTAGCATGTTGGAGATCCTCGTACGATAAATGATTTAGAGAATTTGAAGAACTAGAGGATGAGGAGTCGGAAGAGGTTACCTCATGAAATGCCATTAGGCATTTTTTACCATTGTCACTTGAGGAGGAGGAGGAGGAGGATGTGGAGCTATCACTCCATGTGGCCTTGAAAGCCTTCTTCTTTTCCTTTTGCTTGGCCTTTTTCTTGTTGAGTGGACAATCGGGCTTGTAATGGCCTTTCTTGCAACACCCGTAACATGTTACCTCAGGCTCGGATTTTTCTTTGGGTTGAGCCTTGCGGGATTTCTTCTTCTTTTGATTCTTCAAAAATTTGTGCATTTTGCGGGCAAGATTCTCTATGTCGGAATCGCCGATTGAAGAGGAAGACGATGAGGAGGAGGAGCTTTCTTCTTTTTGAGCTTTGAAGGCAATGTTCTTTGGAGTTTTGATCGGTTTGCCTTCCTTTTCAGCTTGCCTCCTCATGGTGATTTCGTAGGTCATTAGGGATCCGATGAGCTCTTCGACCGGCATGTTTTTGATATCTTTCGCTTCTTGGATTGCCGTGACTTTCGGTGCCCATGTGCTTGGTAGGATCCAAAGGATCTTCTTGACCATCATTTCTGCAGAAACATTATCTCCAAGAGATTTTATTCCATTGCAAACGTCAGTAAAATGAGTAAACATTTCAGAAATATTTTCAGAAGGATGCATGGAAAAAGACTCAAAATCTTGACGGAACATATCCAATCGAGTATCCTTGACTTTGTTGGTCCCCTCGTGGGTAACCTCCAATAGTTTCTAGATTTCATGTGATGAGGTGCATGTGGAAACTCGATTGAATTCATTACGATCAAGGCCGAAATGTAGAGCATTCATGGCTTTGCCATCAAGCTCGAAATTTTTAATATCTTCTTGAGTCCATTTGGATTCATCGGGAGAAGAAAGAGAATAACCATGCATGACAATTTTATAAATGGGATAACCTATACTTATAAGAAAAGTGGTCATGCGGGTTTTCCAATAAGTGTAGTCGGTTCCATCAAAGAATGGAGCACGACCCAAAGAATATCCTTCGGGGGCGAAAGAGGTTGAAGCCATCATAAAGGATCTTGAATTTGAAACCGGTTAGGGTATTACTCAAATTTTGGCTCTGATACCAATTGTTGGGCGGAGAAAGAAGGAAGTGATGGCAAGAGGGGGGGGTGCATTGCCTTTTAAAAAATAATTAAAAATTTAAAATCAAAGTAAAAGTGCAGCGGAAATAAAAGAGGCAAGACACGCAACTTGATAACGGAGTTCGGCTTAACCCCAAGCCTACGTCTCCGCTCCCAACTCAACCGTTGAGAGATTTACTACCGCTTGCTTTTTAATGGTTTTAGCAAGAAACCCACTAGACTTTAAGGTTAGTCTAGAACCTATTACAGCTTGCTTTTATTGGTTGAGAAAGAACCCACTTGCTTTTAATGGTTGAGAAAGAACCCACTAGCCTTCTTACAGGTGAAGACTAGCTCACCTATGTCTCAAGCCTTTTAAAAGGGAAGGCTTGACTAACCTCTTCACACCTTGAAGGTGGTGTGAAAACCCAAAGAAGAGAGGATGATAGAAATGAGGGGTTTGTAGGCACAAACCCAAATTGAAGCTCAAAATAATAAAACAATGAAAAACCGTAATGGGGATAAGCCTTGGGTGCCAAAGGATTGATGGAGTTGATGAAGAGTGCTCCCAAGCTTCTTTGGTGGTGCTCCTTCGATGTGGAAGTGAGTTGGAGCAATTGGGGGTTCCTTGGAGGAATGCGCCGGAGGTTCGCCAAATGATCAAAAATGTTCCCGTGGGCTTCCGTATGGCTTGGTTAAGTTTCTGGGGGTTCCTAGTCCTTTATTTATAGAGGGGGAACCCTCAAATGGCCTTTGGGGGTCTTTGGAGCCGTTGGAGAGGCCTTCGGAGCCGTTGGGAGTCAAGTGGACAAGACTGGTCAAAGCCCAACGGGTAGTTTGACTAGCTCTACCAGCTGACCGGTGCTTGGCCACCGGTTGGCCGGTGCTTTGAAAAAGGAGAGGCCTTTGGGCTCAGGCACCACCGGCTGGCTGGTGAGGAGGCCACCGGTTGGCCGGTGCTGAGGCAGTAGCTGACACTATTCTGTCTGGGTGCCACCGGCTGGCCGGTGGTGGGACACCGGTTGGCCGGTGGTCTGGACAGAGGGATGCCTTCTGTCCAGGCTCCATCGGCTGGCCGGTGGGCATCCACCGGTTGGCCGGTGGACTGAAAATTAGTCCACTTTTGGCTTCTTGCTTTCTTGGCCCAATTCCTTGGCAACCTGAAATCATGCCTATCATTCAAAAACACTTAAAACAAGATTAGATAAATAAGAGAGTGATTGTGATCATGAAAATTAAACCACGAGGGGTACGAGAGGTACAACAAGACCTTCGGGGGTCTCGGGGTCCCTACTGAGTAGCTTTTACTCACCCCTGCACGGGCTATGCCCGCACTACGTTTTGATGGTTGCAGATGACGGACAGCGTTGATCATGGTTGAGGCTTGTAGAGCAGGATGGTACCTGGAGGTGAACCACTGGGCGGGATGTGCTCGGAGCGGACGGCGGGATCCGAGGAGAAGTGGAGCTATCTGTACCCACCCTTCAGGTGGGATTTCCAGTGGACAGCTCGGCGTAGCGGCTTTACTTTACAGTTTTTGTTTTCCCTTTCAAGTTGTACTTTACAGTTGGTCTTGTATTTCCGGCCCCTTTTACTTTCTGCACTTACTGTTGTACTCAGTTTCTTACTTCGTGTTTACTTCTTCCGCTTGTACTCTGTGGTGCTTGTTTACTTTACAAAGGCAATGCCTTCCCTTTTTATCGGGATTTACGCCTTGGTGCTAGTCGCCAGTCCCTGCTCTATGGAAGTCGGGCTTGGGATAGTCACGACACGGTCCCCAAGGACGGGTCGTGACAAATTGGTATCAGAGGAGTTCGGTTCTACCGCGAACTCTGATCTTTTCTATGTGAAGCAATAGTGTTCAGCGTATTGAGTGTGGTTATCAGTCTAGGGAGTCCAGTGTTGGTGCGGTGGCCGACGTATCCATACACCAGGACCCTGACTTCTGATTTCCGACTTAATGCATGAAAACATTGATTGCATGTGTGTTTCAAAGTTTTCTTTGTGATTACTTTATATCAGCTCACCAGGTATACTGTTCTGACCGTGGCGCACCTGTTTCCTTTTCAGGATGGCCCCACGACGGCAGCCAGCTAGGGTTCCTAGAGTCGAGCGTGACGACAGCCCACCGAGCGATGAGGCCTCGGTGCAGGGCCCTTTGTCAGCAGTGGCACCGGCGGTAGCTCTACCCGCCAAGCCACCGATGCTTCCAGCACCAGCCGCTGACGATGCACGTCGCCTCAGCGCACTGCATGAGTTTCAGTGCCAGCGACCGCCCAGGTTTCGTGGGGAGGCGGACCCCCAGGCAGCCGAGGACTGGCTGGAGGCAGTCGTACGAGTTTTCAGGCTAGTGAGGACACCAGCAGACCTCATGGTGATCCTCACTGCAAGCCTACTGCACGCAGCAGCGGGCCGATGGTGGAGCTTGATTCTCCAGGTGCACGATGAGGCATCTCTACTTTGGACGGACTTTGAGAGCCTCTTCCTCTCGGAGTTCGTCCCAGCCACCCTCCGTGCAGTGCGTATTCAGGAGCTTCTTCAGCTGCGGCAGGGCAGCATGATGGTCGCTCAGTACTCGGCGAGATTTACTGATCTCTCACGCTACTCGACCGACATGGTACAAGACCCATTCTTCCGGGCCCGGACCTTCGAGCAGGGATTGAGACACGAGATCAGGGCATCGCTGATCTCCCTCAGCATACCGACTCAGACGGGAGTACTGGAGAAGGCCCTTTTGATCGAGAGTTTTCTTGCTGAGTCTACACCAACACCGAGACCCACCGCAGGGCGGCACGTAGCAGAGTCTTCTGCAGTAGGCAGTCGACGGATGACTCAGGGGTCCAGGCAGACCAGAACCTCAGGCAGACGACCTCAGGACACTGGCTCAGCAGTGTGGGGCACACATCGTGGAGCCAGTCTTTCGAGAGGCAGATAGTGCTACTCGTGCGGCGGGCAGGGCCACATGGCTCGTGACTGCCCGACCCGCCGTGCCGAGGAGTATCAGACGGTTGAGGGACCACCGAGGTAGAGGGAGAGGGTCGACCGTGGCGGTCCGCAGGGAGGAGGCGGACGAGGCAGGGGAGTTGGCCGAGCAGTAATTGGTAGGTGACGCTTTGAGGCCTTACCACCACCACCACCAGGAGGTCCACCACGACCACAGGGAGCTGGCGGGCATAGACAGGCACAGCTCCAGGCAGCGGAGGCCTACGACCACGGCGCGCCCGAGATGATTTGAGGTACTATCTGTGTCTATTCCACCCTTTCTGCAGTACTTATAGACACAGGAGTGAGTCACTATTTTATAGTCGCTGCCCTTGTTCGGAGCTCGGAGATTCCGACAGAGCCGTTGGCTCGATCCTTACGGCTAGAGACTCCTACGGGAGCAGACTCGACGATTACGCACTAGTGCCGGCAGTGTGAGATTACTCTAGGAGGCGAGAGCTTCAGCTGGGATCTTCTTGTAGCAGCGTCGAGGCCTTACGACGTCATCTTGGGCATGGATTGGTTATCTACGGTCCATGCACAGATTGACTGTTTTAGGCGCAAGGTGCGATGTGTACGCACCGACAGGAGTAGGTTCACCTTCACCGGCGAGAAGGGAGCCTTCGCAGCACAGGATGGACTTCCGCAGAGGAGAGTACAGCCCATCACTCATCAGTTGGATAGCCTCATCCTAGGAGTAGTTGACGTGCGGAGTTCTGGTTTTCCTGCAGTGGTGGATCAGTTTGCGGACGTTTTTCCCGACGACGTCCCAGGGTTACCTCCTCGCAGGGAGGTAGACTTTTATATTGACCTGTACCCCGGGACAGCTCCGATATCGACTCCAGCATATCGGATGTACCCCACCGAGCTTTGAGAGCTACGGGTATAGTTGGAGGACTTGTAGGGCAAGGGGTTCATCCGACCCAGTGTTTCACCCTGGGCTTCCCCGATATTGTTCGCCAAGAAGGCGGACGGGAGCTTGCGACTGTGTGTCGACTATCGTCGCCTGAACCAGGTGACAGTGATGAACAAGTATCCATTACCGAGGATTGAGGACCTCTTTGATCAGCTCAAGGGAGCACGGTGGTTCTCGAAGATAGACCTCAGGTCAGGTTATCACCAGCTCAGAGTTCGAGACGAGGACATGCAAAAGACGGCCTTTAGATGTCGGTATGGCCACTATGAGTTCCTGGTAATACCTTTCGGTGTAACCAATGCTCCAGTAGTGTTCATGACCCTCATGAACAGGATCTTTCATCCATACCTCGATCGATTTGTCGTGGTCTTCATCGACGACATTTTTATTTACTCGACGACTGAGGAGGAGCACGCCTACCACTTACGGGTTGTACTAGACACACTCCGAGAGCACCAGATTTATGGTAAGATCTCGAAGTGCCAGTTCTGGATACGTGAGGTCCACTTCTTGGGACACGTCATCTCTGAGGTGGGAGTTGCAGTGGATCCTGCGAAGATCGAGGCAGTGTTAGCTTGGGAGCCACCCAGGAGCATGACGGAGGTTCGGAGGTTTGGAGTTTCTTGGGACTAGCTGGATACTACCAGAGATTCATGCCATATTTCTCCAGAGTTGCGGCACCACTCTCAGCTTTGACGAAGAAGGGTAAACCCTTCGTGTGGTCAGACAGATGTCAGCAGAGCTTCCAGGAGCTGAGATAGAGATTGACCAGCACACCTATCTTGAGGTTGCCTGAGGAGGGAGTAGGGTACATAGTTTACTGCGATGCATCAGGGACCAGACTCGGATGTGTCCTGATGCAGGAGCGGGCAGTGATCGCCTATGTATCACGTCAGTTGAGGCCACATGAGCAGAACTACGCTACCCATGACCTGGAGTTAGTAGCAGTGGTCTTCGCACTGAAGACATGGCGACACTACCTGATGGAGGAGCGCTTTACAGTCTTTTCTGGTCATCAGAGTCTCAGGTACATCTTCTCGTAGAAGGACCTGAACCTGAGACAGCGGCGATGGCTCGCGTTACTCCAGGACTATGACTTTGAGATAGTCTATACTCTTGGGAAGGGGAACGTAGTAGCCGATGCCCTCAGTAGGAGGATGGGCATTCAGCTACTTGAGGAGGCGAAGGAGCATCTAGCCTCTTTGCAGATATCCTTCATGGATAGAGATGGAGCAGCCTTCCTTCAGTCTCTCACAGTCACTCCTCCACTTCTATAGCGGGTCAGAGAGGCACAGCGTGGGGATGCTGACTGTGAGACGCGGCATGCACAGATATCCTCAGGACAGGCACCTGATGGTTTTTCCTTTGGAGCAGAGCACGACATCCTTTTCAGAGGACGTACCATGGTACTAGTCGCTTTCCGAGAGGAGGTACTGAGAGAGTTTCACACTTCTCCTTTGGCGGTACATCCCGGAGTGGCAAAGATGTACCAGGATCTCAGATGACAGCACTGGTGGCCAGGCATGAAGAAGGTTGTGGCAGAGTTCGTTTCTCGATGCCTCACCTTCCAGCAGGTGAAGGCTGAGCACCAGGTACCAGCAGGCTTGGTTCAACCCTTGGAGGTCCCGGAGTGGAAGTGGGACGGGATATCTATGGACTTCGTGACTGGACTTCCACGCACTTCCAGAGGTCACGACTCCATCTGGGTGATTGTCGACCGACTCACCAAGTCGGATCACTTATTACCCATCAGAGAGCAGGGCTCAGTGGAGAGCTTGGGGCGTCTTTACGTTCAGGAGATTGTTCGGCTTCACAGTGTGCCATCATCTATCGTCTCCGATCGAGATGCTTGTTTTACTTCCTGGCTTTGGAAGGGGTTGCAGGAGGCGTTCGGGATGTAGCTACGTCTGAGCACAGCCTTTCACCCTCAGACGGATGGTCAGACAGAGAGGACCATTCAGACTCTCGAGGACATGATCCGCACATGTGTCCTTGACTTTGGTCGTAGCTGGGAGGACCACCTACCCTTGGTGGAGTTTGCATACAACAACAGCTACCACTCCACCATCGGGATGGCACCGTACGAGGCGTTGTACGACCGACCTTGCAGATCTCCTTTGTGCTGGACAGACCCTGGGGAGTCAGCACTTGTGGGACCAGAGATGGTCCAGGCCACGACAGAGAAGGTCCAGGTCATCCAGGAGCGGATGAGGACAGATCAGAGCCGGCAGAAGTCATACGCTGACAAGAGGCGGAGGCCACTAGAGTTCGAGGATGGAGATCACGTCTTCTTGCCTGTCTCACCTCGACGTGGTTTACGGAGATTTGGCCGAGGCGGCAAGTTATCTCCGCGCTTCATCGGACCCTTCTAGATCCTCAACAGGATTGGCGAGGTGGCTTATCGTCTGGCTCTACCACCTCAGTTGCACCGGGTGCACTACTTCTTCCACGTATCTCAGCTGAGGAGATACGTGCACGACCCGATGCACATCATTGACCATGGGGAGCTTGACGTTGAGGATGGGGGGACTTTTAAGGAGGTCCCGGTGGAGATCGAGGATCGATAGGAGCAGGTCCTAAGTGGACGGTCGATTCCTATAGTGCGCATCAGATGGCGGCATGGGAACCTCCAGGAGAGCACTTGGGAACGGGAGGCTCAGATGTGTGCTCAGTACCCTCATTTGTTTCCCTAGTTTTGATGTATCTTTACGGGGACGTAAAGACCTGAGGTGGGAGTAATGTAAAGACTTGTAAAATTCAAGGGAAATTTTTTCTTAATTTTCTTTGGAATTTCACAAGAGTGCGGTTTCTGACAGCACCTGATTCCGAGGCCCGGTGTGCCCGGAATCAATTTTCGAAGTTTGGCTCGGGTACGTTCAGTGAACGAACGAGCGGGAATTTCTAACTTTTAAATCGGTGCCTAGAATCGAATTCTGAGGGCACCAATGTAACCGCAACACCGGTAATTGCTTAGGAACTACTGTTCCGGAGTTGCGTTTACACGAGTGTTGATAATAAAAATTGTGGAAGTTTATTTTATAATTACACTACAATTTTTATTATTTTACTCTAAGTGTTAGTTCTTGATGGAAGTTGGGTAACCACCCAACCTCCCTTGGGAGGTTATGAGGGTGGTGGGGCCCACATGAACCCCACCCCTTAATATCCTCTAACCCCCCTCAACTCCCACTTTAATTTTTGTTAACTTAAGTTATAACCTATGACTTAAATGTAATGAGTTTAATGAGGTGAGTTATGTGTGGTTATTGAATTTCAAACTCTTGAAATTCAAATGTGTTGTTGTGTTAATAAAATTAGAAAGAGTCTTATTTTATTTTTGGTTAGAGTTTTGACACCTTGAGAGAATTGGGGAAGCGGTCTTCTTCTTCTTCAACCTCGACGAAGAACGCGAAGAACACCGTTCTTGAATGAATAACTTCTCCGACAAAGAACATGATTCTTCTGCGACGCCATATCCGCGACGTGACGTTCTTATTCCGCGTCATCTCTTCCGCGACGATTTTCCGCGACGGAATCACCGTCAACGACTTCGAATCCTCGCTTCGTGACGTCGACATTCTCCCGCGATGCCCGAACTCTGCGACGCTCATCTTCCGAGGCTCGTTGACGAACACCATTCCTGAACTGAGGTAGGGGATTGTTTTATTTAATTTTTCCCGTTCATGATTCTAGTTTATCGATTATCATGGAATTTTCGACTAGATGATATCGATTAATGAGAGGGGGGTCGGTCCGCACAAACATGGCCGAACCCCCCTCCTATGTTCATGTTTGATTCTTTGTGGATGGAACGGGATGGCGTGGTGCCGTCGCACCACGCGGAAATCACACGGCAAGTATTGCGCGGTTCCATCGTGTCGTGCCATGGAAAGAAGTTAAGAACGCGACGTCGTCGCGCCGTGTCGAAAGAAATCGAAGGCGCCGCGGCCGGAGCGGGGCCGCGGCGGAGGGGCGCGGTGTCGTCGCACCACGCCGGACGACAAGGGATGCGGCAGGTTCCAGGCCGCGGCGGAGCAAGGTGACCGGCGGCCAGCCGGTCCGCCGGTGTCGGAGCCGGAAAGGGACCGGCCACCGCCGGTCCCGTTGAGAAGGAACCAGCCGGACAGGTCGGGCCGGCCGGAAGGGGGAAAGCCAGGGGAATTAAATTCCCCCGGCCAGCTGCAAACGACCCCCCATAAATGAGGGGGGGGGCGCGGTTACACAAGGGGGGCAGGCGCCCCCCTCTTTTGTTCCAACAACTCGGCCGAAGCCGAGCTGGCAGCGCGCTGGGCGCGCTGCCCCCATCCGGACCGGTGCCTAGCCGGTCTGCCAGGCCGGGCCGCGACGGGCCGGGCCACGTCGGGCCGGGTCAACCCTGTCTGGGGCGTGTCGAACCGGTCCGGGCCGACCGGGGGGTCTCGGGTCGGGTCGGTCCGGGCCCGAAACCCCCGTTATCGGACTGTTTGGGTTCAAATGCCCATAACTCGGGATACAGACTTCCAAACGACGCACCGTCAGTGGAGATGCAATCCTTGGATTGAGACGGTCATTTCGGTATATTGCACTCATGGTTTCGGAATACTTTGAGTTCAGCCGGGTTGGTTCGTACACGAAACCAACCGGGCCCTCGGAGCGGAAACCCTCATATCTTGAGCTACGGACGTCCGATTGACGTGCCATCAACTTTGTTGAGTTCCTCTTAATGAGACGGATCTTTTGGCATACTCCGCCCGAGGTTTGGACGCAGGTGGAGTACGGTCGGGTTGGTTTTGCCTTAAAAACCAACCGGGCCCCTGGAACGAAAAAGCCAATAACTCTCAGACCGGGCGTCCGATTGACGCGCCGTCTGTTGCGTTGAGTTCCTGTTGATGATACGGAACTTTTGGATACATCAACTCTGGACTATGTGACAGTTGATGTATCAGCCTCTCGGCTCGTGGAGCGGACCCTCCCGAACGAGCTTGCTGTGTGCGGGAACCCTAGTGCTGGCTGCGACTGCTATTGTGACTGCGATGACGACTGTGCAGAGATCCTCAGTGGATTCGACGACGATGACTACAGCACTCAGCGATCCTATGTGGATCAGTGCTACCGATCCTGTGTGGGTCTAATCCTGTGTGGGTCAGCGCTCAGCGGTTCTGTGTGAGCCAGCGCCTACAGATCCTATGTGGGTCCGATCCTGTGTGGGTCTTTGCGGGGGTTAGTTTCCTACCGATCCTGTGTGGGTCATTGCGGGGGTTAGTACCTATCGATCCTTTGTGGGTCCTATGACTTAGATGGATCAGTGATCGTCTCTATCGTCTTTCGAAGAAGTATACCTGTGTGAGCTGAATCCTGTTTACCTTCCTGTGTGGATTGTGTTGTGCTATCCTGTGTGGATTACATTTTTCTTTCCTGTGTGGAATACGTATACTTTCCTGTGTGGACTGAGTTGTACTTGGGCTCGGAGGTTGGAGCGTATTGTAATTGATGACTTAGGTATATGTATGGGCATATACCTAAGCAGTGTCGGTTGTTACTTCGTGTTTTTATCTTTCCTTTTTGGTTTATCCTTTGTGGGTTTTGGGAGACCTTCGCGGGTCTTGGGGTCCCTACTGAGTAGCTTATACTCACCCCTGCACGGGCTATGCCCGCACTACGTTGTGTTGGTTGCAGACGACGGACAGCGTTGATCGTGGTTGAGGCTTGCAGAGCAGCACGGTACCTGGAGGTGGACCACTGGGCGGGACGTGCTCGGAGCGGACGGCGGGATCCGAGGAGCATTGGAGCTATCTGTACCCACCCTTCAGGTGGGATTTCCAGTGGAAAGCTCGGCGTAGCGGCTTTACTTTACAGTTGCTATTTTCCCTTTTGAGTTGTACTTTACAGTTGGGCTTGTATTTCCAGCCCCTTTTACTTTCCGCACTTACTGTTGTACTCAGTTTCTTACTTAGTGTTTACTTCTTCTGCTTGTACTCTGTGGTGTTTGTTTACTTTACAAAGGCAATGCCTTCCCTTTTTATCGGGATTTACGTCTTGGTGCTAGTCGCCATCCCCTGGCCTATGGAAGGAGGGCTTGGGATAGTCACGGCACGGGCCCCGAGGACGGGTCGTGACATTTAATGTCATATGGCTAGGATGGAAGGGATCTTATTTTATAGTCATAGAGCTCGGACCATAAGGTGTGTGACTCTTCCATGCAATTATAAACCTTATCAAGAACCCTGAATCTCGTGTGATCCATACTCAGTGTGGGAAAAATGGGGTGATGTTAGGCTTTCCCCATTACATGAGAGTTCATAACAATAAAAGAGAAATGTCGGGTGGGAAAATCCGGACCAGGCCAACATTCCTACTTGACATACATGGATGTATAGAGGGATAACACCAGGGGTGTTGGAGAATAGAGGGTCAGGAAAATATGAATCATTACACCTAATACTTGGGTCGCAATGAAAGTGTCGTAATGATTAAGGATAAATTTTGAATAAATTTGAAACACAGTATCCATATCGTGTGACCTTGGATGGGATAAAACAACTAAGGGTCAGCCACTGACCATATTAAAAATGCGGGTGGAACCTGTCTTAAGATTTTTTTCAAGATCCTATGGGATGTTGGCTCAAAATAGTATTTGAGTCTTAAGGTTGATCATACATACCGTTTGGGGGTTCTTTCGGAAGTGGAAAGCAGTGGAGACCCAAATAAAGGGGACATGTGAAACATGGACAGTACCCATGCAGTTTACTGTCATGTGGTAATGACAAACTCTGGGAGGATTACTCTCAAGGTAGGTACATGGTGAAGCTATTGTAAACTCAATTTGAATAAGGACCAAAGAGGCTCAATAATGGTCACGTACTCCTAGAAGAACCTAGACCAAGAGGTCAAAAATATCAAATGGATGGAAGCTAGACCATGGATGAGAGGTTTGGTGATTCCTATATATCTCATAAGGATGAGAATCAAGCCATGCGTAGTTCTTGAAGGAGGGCTTGGAAAATGGAAAACACTAAAGGGGGGAGATATCCTCCTAAATGAGGACAATTGAGGTTTTCATGCAGTTTAATTTCATGAAAACTTATATGATAAAGAACTTAGTTTAAATTCATAGAGTTCGGACCATCCCAAATAGGAAATGTGTAGTGGCGGTGCCATAAAGTGATCAGACATGAATGAGGATGAAAGAGGCTTGAAACACATCACACATTCCTAGGGGGAAACCCACACACAATTTAAGGTCATAAGGGTTTTACCATCAATTGATACATCCAAAGAGGGAACACATAGTGTGGAACCAGAAGGTAACCTGATGTGCATGAGAAAAAAAGAAGTCCACACCACACCACACATTCTTGGGATGTAACCTTTTATTTTAAGGTCACATTGTTTGGACTATGAGAATGATATTTCCAAAGTGAAAACATGTAACATGGTGTCAGAAAGTAACCCAATTTGAATGATGAAAAAATAGGTCTACACCAAATCCCAAATTCCTGAGAGAACATGTACACAGTTTAAAGTCACAATGATTGGACTTTGGGACCTGAACTCCTAGTTTATGGTCTTAGAGTTCGGACCATGGGGTATGTGAGTATTACATTCAAGTATAAACCTTATCAAAAACCCCTAATCCAATGTGATCCATGATCGGTGTGGGAAAATAAGGGTGGATAAGATATTTACAAAATACAGAACAACAAAATAGGGGAACAGAGGTGTGGAGTCAAGGAAAACCCTATGAAATCGGTCCTCCCACTCAACGTGTAAAGGTGCACTGCGGGATGGTATTGAGAGTATTGAAACTCCATTTGGACATAAGATTGGGAGAAGGAATATGAATCACGTATGAGACCAACATTTGGGACATAATGGGATTGGCATAACGATGAAGTATAACTGTTGACCTTATCTAAAACACAGTATCCATATCATGTGGC
Source organism: Viscum album (assembly GCA_963277665.1). Classification (NCBI taxonomy): domain Eukaryota; kingdom Viridiplantae; phylum Streptophyta; class Magnoliopsida; order Santalales; family Viscaceae; genus Viscum; species Viscum album. The sequence goes on from OY728130.1 coordinate 507,156,769, forward strand.
CTGGGATGGGAACAAACAATTGAAGTTTGGCCACTAACTATATTTGAAATTTGGGTAGAACCTGTCTTAAAATGTCATTTGAGGTCCTCTGTGACATTGGCTCAGAATGATAGGTGAGCCTTAAGTCCAAGAATCCATACCGTTTGGGGGTCCTTTTGGATGTTAAAGGTGATGGAGACCCAAATAATGGGCATGTAAAGCATGGTGGTGGAACAATATAATGTCTATATAGAATCCAACACTATAAGTCTCATACCATGGTGCATCTGAGCACATTAATGATGCAAGACATATGTTGATGGATTCAACTAGGGACATATGACCCAAGAAGACGAGTGGGGAAAAGGGGAACAATGGGTGAACATGGGGCTAAACCTGAAGACAAAATGTACGAGCATTCCTAAATATCCCGTGTGGATGGGAATCAAGACATACATAGTTATTGAAGACCCGTGTAGTTTAACTTCATGTGGTAAGGATATAAGTGGTGGAGAAGTGTTCCTAGGGGAGGAACATGGTACAGCTATTGAAAACATGATGTGAATGGGGGAAATAGAAGCCCACACCACACTACACCACATGCTTCTAGAGGGAACCATAGGCCAAGGGGGTGAAAGGGAGTAACTTGGGCTAGAACCAAAGATAAAATGTTTGGGTGTTCCTATGTATCCCATAAGGATGGAAATCAATCTATATGTAGTTATTGAATGTCGTGTAGTTTAACATCATGCGGTAGGGACACGGAAGTAGTTTAAATTCATGTAGGACAAAGGGTGAGGTTTACTTTTAATGTCTTATAGGTAGGTCACAGTAATTTAATGTCATGTGGGATAGAAGGGATCTTAGTTTAAGGTCATAGAACTTAGACCATGTAAGGCCAAAAAGGGTCGAAAAGGTTGAGGAACCAAGGGATGGACCTGATGGTGAAATTTCAAAGCATTCCTACATATCCCATAAGGATGGGAATCAATACATACATAGTTATTGAAGACCCATGTAGTTTAACATCATGTGGTAAGGACGTAGCAGAAGGGGAGGCCCCTAAAGGGGATACATGATGCAGTAATTGCAAAACAAGAATGAATGTGGACAATAGAATTCCACACCACACCATATGATCTCAAGATATTATACTTAGTCTAAGAGGCTAGAGAGATAATGGGATTTATTGTACCTAGGGATGGACCTAAGGATAAAATGTCTAGGTGTTCCTATGTATCCCATTAGTATGAGAATCAACCCATATATAGTTCTTGAATATTGTATAGTTTAATGTCATGCTATAAGGATTAAGGGGGAGATGCATCCCAAATGGGGGATGTGAATGGAATGGTGAAATAACCCAACATTAATGAGGACCGAAGAAGTCTGCACCACACCATTCACAATCCTAAGAGTGAACTTGGGCCAAGGGGGGAGAGGAGGAATTGAAGAACCTAGGGATGAACCTGAAGAAAAAATGTATGGGTGTTCCTATATATCCCACAAGGATGAGAATAAATCCACATATAGTTCTTGAATTTCGTGCAGTTTAACGTCATGTGATAAGGATGAAGGGGCAATTTAATGTCATACAGGACAAAGGGTCTTGTATTTTAACGTCATAGAGGATGTAACAAAAGGAAAATGGGGATTTTATAATGGGTATACATAGCATGGTGAGGTAACAAACCCAATGTGAATGAGGACCAAATAGGTCTCATACAACACCATGTCTCCCCCTATAAGAATAGAGGTATCGAACCTAGTCTAGACCCTAAGACAACATGTTTAAAAATTCCTACATATCCTTTGAGGGCAGGAATCAAGAAATACATAGTTCTTGAATTCCATGTAGTTTAATGTCATGATATAAGGACGTAGGTACATTTTAACATCATGGGGATGGTGATGTTGGGCATTTTTACATCTTGTATCCCAAACAAAGAAAAGGTAGGTCCTCATGTGAATTACTATTTAAGGAATTTGACATTGGTGGGAGGAGTAAAATGTTCACCATCCATGGTGACCAAAGAGTATGTGTAGTTAGGTTAAACCTTGTGGATGATGTAAGGTTTCTCTAATTTGGGTTCCAACTTTGGTGGCTTCCTACCAAGTATCATTGGTGTCCTCAAAGCCAATACCATGTCACCCTAGAAGAAGGAATGGAGGTGAACTTTTTTGTTGAAATCTCTGGCTATCTTGTTTTGGTGCCTCTTCGGATTGTGCAAGGCCTAGAGCCTATTATCATCAATGGATTTTAGCTTATCTAGATAGACATATACTATCATTTTTTACATCTACTGATCATAAAAATATATGTGGAGTGACAGTAACTAAATCTATATGAGCATGATTTCTTTTGTCCCATACACCAGGGAATACAGGGTTACCTTGGTGGAATTGTGTTTTCTAGTAAGTCTAGAGAACGTTGGGGAGCTTGTCAAGTCAACTCTTTTTGATCTTACCAACCATATTCTATATAATATTAGAGAAGGATTTTCTTAATGCCTTTATCTTCTCATTAGTTTGTGTATGATAGCAAGAAGTGTGGTTTGACCGGATGATGTGCTCAGTGTACTATTTCTTTATCTTGGCTTCTCTGAATTTGGTGTCGTTATCAGTGAGAATGGAATGAAGGACCTCAAATTGGTGGATGATGTTGGATCTCAAAAACTCAATGATAGAATGAGCCTTGACTTCATTGAGTGGTATCACTTTTGCCCACTTGGAAATGAAATCTGTGGCGGTCAGGATAAACCTGCACTGGAGAGTTTTTGTTGATGGATATGGTCCCATGACATCGAGTCCCTAGAACATAAAAGGTCATGAGTACTTGGTAGTATGAAGGGGTTCTGGAGTTCGATGCACAAAGTTGTCATGGATATGGTATGCTTGATACCTCTTAGAGAAATCAATATAGTCACAAACCATGGTGGGCTAGAAATAGCCCAGTCTTTGAATTTGGTGGGAGAGTTTTAACTCTGCCTGATTAGCTCCACATGAACCAGTATAGGCTTCCTGCATGACATGGAGAATCTCATCTCCCTGAATACAATAGAGGAGAACTCCATCAAACCCACACTTGTAAAGTATCTTCTCAATGTTGGTACCACTCTAAATGGTGAAATGCATTGCACACCGATAAATTTTCTCATGTTCGGATCTATCTGTAGGGATATTTCCATGTTGGAGGTACTCAAAAAAATGAGTTTTCCAAATAGGGGTCCCTTCTTCTATAGAAGGGGACATGGAGTTCCTAGTGTGGAAGCATCGGTGGTAAGGTGACTTACTTACTGGCTATCATCATCTTCCAAACTGATAGGAGCAATAAACCTTCAATGCACCACGTAGATAATCAGATCTTCCTGGTCAGGATTTGCGAGAGACGTGGAAAGTCTAGACAAGAAATATCCTCGACCATTATATAACTGAGGAACATTAGTGACCTCCATTAAATAATGTAACTGGAACATTATCTGGAGATTGTGCTCTAAGAGGGGCATGAGCTCTAGCTTCCTAATGATGTAGTCACCATTGATCTACTTGATAACCAGATTAGAGCCCCCCTTCACTTTAAGGTGGGTAACATCAATCTTGACATCTAGATCAAGACCAATGATAAGATCATGATACTCCACCTCGTTGTGTGTGAAACCCTCTAACAATAATAATGAATATAGAAAAACATCCCGCATAGGCGTGATGAAGACGATTCCTAAATCTACTCTATTGAATCTGGGATCATTGAGCCTTTTGTTGGTGGGACTTTGGGAAGTTCCATAAAAGTACATCTACCAACATAGAATGATTTAGTCCACTAATATAATGGCCTCATCTAGAGAGTAAATATCCAAATACTGCTCTATGGGAGATGGATGGGTAGCAAGGAATTCTTCCAGCACCTGACCCTTGACATATTTCTATAGGATGAACCTAATGTCGAATTGTTGAAGGATCACTACCCACCGAACAAGAAAAACTATCAACATAGGGTAGTTCATAATATAATTTAGCTAATCCACACAAGATACTAGTTGTATCTCATGATGATGCAGATAATGCCGCAACTTTTGCACTGTAAAAACCAGCGTGAGACATCTCTTCTCGATAGAGGAATATCTGGTCTCAGTGTCGAGATGAATGAACCTGAGATAGTATAAAATATTCTCCATCCCTTCATTATTCTTCTGGGTGATAAGGGAACTAAGGGATCATTTTAGGGTGATCACATAGAGGACCATTGTCTTTCCGGAGATGGGTGGTATCAGAATCAGAGGTTATAGAAGGTACTGCTTGATCTCCTAAAAAGTGGTTTTAAATTCTTTATCCTATTGGTAGATGAAAAATTTCTTCATGATTTGGAATAAGGGATTACAAAATCCATCCATATTCTCAATAAATCAATTTATGTAGGCTAAGTGACCTTGGAAACCTTATATCTCTCAAAATTTGCTCGGAGGAGGCATTTGACTGATGGCCTTGATCTTCTCTACGTCGATCTCGATGCCTCTATATCTGAAGACAAATTTGAGAAACTTTCTAGAGGTAACCCCTAAGTCACACATCAAGGGGTTTATCTTCATATGGAAGGATTAGAAGAATTTTAACACTTTATCAAGATATCTATGATGGTCTTGATGCTGGTGTAATTTTTCCACCAAATCATCCACATAGCGTTCCACCAATTTCCTGAGGATCGGTTTGAATATGCAGTATATGGAATGATGATAGGTATATCCTGCATTAATCAGACTGAAAGGCATTACTTGATAAAAAACTATACCTTTTGGTGCTCTAAAGGTGGTGGATTCTTCCTCCTCAGGGTCCATTAGGGTTTGATTATATCCAGAATACCCATCCATGAAGAAGAGGGCTTGGAATCTGGCAGTAGCATCGATCAACATCTTTATCGTGGGAAGGGGAAAATCTTCCTTTAGATAGTGGTGATTGAGATTCTGAAATTCAATACAGACTATGATCTGTCTATTCCTCTTCTTGAAAGGTATGATGTTTCCAAACCACCTGAGTTACTATACTTCCTTGATGAAGTTGGATTTTATGATCTTGTCAACTTCGTCCTTGACCATGGCACTGTGAGAGGGGTACATCTTTCTGGGAGGTTGTTTGAACTCACGATGACTTTACGGTGGACTGATATGGTGGATAGTGACTTGAGGATCTAGTCATAGAATTTCTCCATAGATCCAAGAAAAAACATCCTGATGATTCTTCAAGAAATGCACATATTATTGTTTCTCTTCTGCAGGCATAGTTGTGTTGATCAATGTAGGTCTCAGATCTGCCTCAATACCGATATTAACCTGTACCAACTCATCGATGGTGGTGGAGACACATTATTAAAATGAGAGAGTAGTTTCTTCTAAAGAATATTTATCATCCATGTCAAGGGGATCCTTGGCAAGAGGCAACTGTTATGAATCAGTTGATCCTATCAGAATATTGGTGTCGACCTGAGAGTTAGAGGAATCTTTATCACGAGACTCCTACACTGCGGACACCAAGGAAAAAATATTTCAATATAATTCCATTATTCCTTTGACCCAATGGACCATTATTGATAATATCAAAGTAGTATTGGTGCATTTTATGGAGTCAGTTCAACCCAACCCGGCGAAACAAGCAAGTATGGCATATTGTTGTTGCCATGGGGAAAACATCTCGATACCTTATAAGGGTAAGGGGCTCTGGTATGACTCAATATTGATTCTTGTAGGAGTATGAAGTGACCTTTTGGAACTCCTTATACCTGGTAATGTTCTTCCCACTCCTTCTGAAGACAACAAAGTAGTGTCCCAAGTCCGAGGTCGTGGCCTCCAACCGATGAATCAGGAGGATGAAGTAATCATCCAGATCTATCCATGGGTTAGTGATGGTGGAAATGTGATTGACCTCGTTGGAATGAACCTTCGTTTCCTTGCTCCTTTAGTAGTCAACATCCAGGTAACATGCTTCACAAGAGGCAAAGGGTGATGCATGAACTTGGAGAATTCCCACTCGACCTTTGAGGGAGTAATTTAGGAATTGATGATATGAGGAAGGAATTTCTACATGCAGATGGAGCCAAAGTCTACTTATTAATGTTTTTTAGGCAGTGTCTTGTGAGATGACCAAGAATTTAGTGCTAGAAATCAGGCCACTGAATTGGGTCTTCATATGGATCTTTCCACATGTCCTCTTCTAGGTCCGGTCAAAACCTTGAATCTTCAGGTTAGAGAGATCCAGATCTTATTCAGACAGTCCCAGCTTGCGAGCATCTGGTTCAGGATAAGATTGATCCTAGAACCTATGTCCACAATACGATGGTGTATCTCCATTCCATTAAACTATCCAGTTATGTACAATGGTTTAATGTGCCCCTCTATGGGAGAACCTTCATATTCTCTATAGAATGAGATAATGTCCTAACATTCTGCATGCTCGGCTTCCTTAGCATGGAAATAATCTGCGGTCGCTACCTCTATTTCAAACTAGAGGGGGATTTTCAAAGCCATGTGATGGATTATTTCATATATTCAGATAGAAGGATATCCTCAAGGATCGAGAATTTTGAAGAAATGTTGTAAAGGTTCTTAATTACATCATACTTTCGTGCTAGATGCACATTTCTTTTGATAGGGGGTTGCTCTGTGGAAAGTGGTATGACGAGCGTTGTTGATCGAACCAGTGGATTTTGGCTGGTGCTAGGGATATATCATTTCTCACTATCCAAACCACACAAAATTACTACCATACAATTACCATATGTTTGATATGTGGCCACACCTGGATATGGAAGATCATAGTATGTTCACAGCGGCTCTGCCTTATCAAGGATTACAAACAGTGGTGGTTATGAATCTAATGAGATTGGATGAGAGAGCTGTGTGTACTTAGATTTGTGCTAAACCTGATGTCTAGTCTTGATGGAATTCATAGATTGGATGAAAACACTGTCTGGTGAAATGTAATAATTCATGTATCCATAGCTTTATTAATGATGGTGTCTACTAAGGACATTAGGAGGATCTACCTAGAACTCCTCGTCTCTAGGAACCATGTAAGGGTCCACTAGCTCAATGGTATTCACTATGGTATTATCCTTCTCATCACTTGAATAATCCTCAAATGTTGGTCAGATCCTGGGGGTGATCCCCGTCTCTGTGGTCATGAAGTCTCCAAGCATGAGAGATGGCTCCAACACCGACAGGGGTATTTTATTTCCCTTACATTGTCGGCACCTTCCCTTCTGGGAGGTAGAAGGCTGAGATGTGGATGTAGAAGCAGTAGCAGGAGGAGGCGTGGAAGCTTTAGAAGGCTTGAGCTGATTCAAATAGGTACTGATGATACCATGAGCGTGAGTGACTATCTTGTGAATCATCCAGTCATCATACTTTTGAGACCCATGGCTAGGGACCTGTTTACATTCTCCTTCACTATCGCTATCTGGGTTTTTAGAAACGCACACCACCTACACCAAGGCAGGGCCCAAACTGACTATATTGTTGTTAACCTGGTCTAGGATCCATTCCTTGAACATATAGAACTACTTGAGAGTATATCCCATGAACCATTGGTAAGGGCAGTAGTTGGTGCAATCAGTGGGATCAGCCTCTTGAGGTCTCCTGCATTCTAGAAACTTCAGGATTCCCTAATACAAGGTACTCTAGAAATATATAGGGACCTGAGCTTCTTCAAATGAGTATATCTAGTTTTTCCTATCTGGGAAAGGGACCCCTGGGATCCTAGCTCTGAGGAAGAGCTAAAGCCAAGTGAGGAGGTGGGACCAAATTATCTCGTCAGGGTGGTGGTGGTGCATTATGCAGTGGTGCCTACCGATTCTAAGGTGGGAGATGATGAACCTAAGGTTGGGCCTAAGGTTGAGGCCCTCAGTGAGGCTATAGAGGAGGCTCTACTGGAAAAAAATCTAGTAGACAGGGGGCCTCTACCCGTGCAATAGATGTTATCTCAGCCTTAGCTTCTCTTCTTATAGGAGATGCGGGAGGCAATGATCGCACCTTCTTGGCGTATTGCAAGGCTTCCTCTAGATATTGATCCTTGTAAAAGAAATCCTAGAATCTACATGGGAAGTTCTAAGTGATAAGATAAGGGACTAGTTCAGTCTTCACGTTTCCCATGCACATTATTAGCAGCTTCTCTTGAGTCAGCAGCATGTCGAGTGAATATGTGAGGCCCTTCCACCTAGAGACAAAGGATGTGGAACACTCATCTGGCCTTTACGTGCACTTGAAGAGGTCAAAAATACTATTATTTAACGTGGTGTAGTTAAACTGATACATGAACTACCTACAGAGATCCTCCCAACAAGTTATAGACCCAATGGGTAGCTGGTTGTAACAGATAAAGGCGGACCCTTCTAGTGTTTGTATGAAGCACTGGAACTTTCTGGCCTCTTGCTGCACTAGAGTTCCCAACATGGGTCTGCACCTTGAGATAAATTGGGTTAGATGCTACAGGGGGTGAACATACCATTGAAGGGGGAGAAAGTAGGATTCCTGAAGCTTAAGGGTGTTGACATATCATCCAACCATTAGGGATATAGATTTCCATTAGGTGGGATCACCACCTGTCGGGTTTCAAGGGACTCGAGGTGAGTGATGAGATGGGCCATCAGATCATCCTAGCAAGGTTTCCTATCTTAGCGAGGATCCCTGACCACCAGTTTGTTGGCAGGTTCTTCATCATGATAGGTGGGACCAACGTCTTGTGGAGAAACTGGTGGAATGATCCGACAAGCTACTTGAGGGATGACCTACATAGTAGCTTGAGTGGCCACTGGAGGAACAACCTGTGGAGTCGGTTCTTGAAGAAAATTCTCACACAGCTCGGGTGAATTTGGTGATGCATACCACAGCCTCTTGCCATAAGCTTCGGCATCTATCCTATCGGGATATGCATTATTATCGAGATCAATGGGGGAAACTCACTGGGGGGGGGCCTGTACCTACCCCTTATACCATGGTGGAGGATGGTTGGGATCATATCGAGGATCAACATAATCTATACGTCATTACACTATGTTCTCAACAAGGAGCTCTTCAATGGACCTTTTCTATTTCATGAGCTATTGGAGTAACATGGCCTTTTCAGGATCATCTTCCATCTTTTGAACTGAACCAAACGGTTCATAGGGAATAACAGTCCCAGTGTGTCCTCTACCCTTGTTGGGGTCATGGAAGAGGGGAAATGACTCGGTAGTGTATACAAGGCCAAGTTTCTTTGATGGTGAGTGATGACACCTGAGGGATCCAGCAGAAGCGACACTACCCTAGGGGTAAGTTCTCCTCAATAATTCCTACCTCAGTGTCCTTCTATGTGAGCTCATCCATATTTTCTATGATTGTTCCTGGGAGCATATCCTTGATATCACCTAGCAGGTCAGGTTGACATAGGATGGGATTGAAGTAAAGAGTATCATACTTTCCCCATCCATGGATCTGGACATTTGGATATGTATATTCAAAAATTATACATAGAATAGTGAAGCTCTGAATGCATCATTGCTGAGGAATCTGGTGATAACCGGGTGATGCAGTATGTTAAACCACGGGAATCGCAGCTAACTTGACCAGGAAGAATTGTTTTCCAATGTCATCATAATGTTTATGGACTTTAGAATAATCCAATCGATGATGTAAGAGATGGAATTATTTCATCCCCAGGGTGAAATGAAAACACATGACTTCATCCTAGGTGAGTGGCTCTAGAATACCAAAGTATAAAGTAGTGATCAGCCAAAACATCTCAAGAAGATGGTTTTTTGTAGGAATGTCCCACAAAATCTTTCATTCAAAATCAGTATATGGCTCTTGGTTACCCCATTCATCAACTGGGTTTGGATGAGGAACTAGAAACGGTACTGATATGGACCGATGTAGTAGAGGACTGGCTGGTAGAGAGAACATTGTGTGGGGTGACAAGACGCTACATATTGGTTCATCTCCCAGAGGTGATACTGACTGCATCATCACATCCCTGTAAGATGGGGTGCTATACATCGCTTCATGTGAAAATAAGGATACTTATAGTGATGAATCTGTGTGTTTATCATCATCTACCGACCCCCAGAACAACTCTATGTAATCTTGTGTTGATGTAGAGAATGATCTTGGTGATGATTAAGAGGACTTCACGGCAAGACCCTAAGAAGGATCCCAAATCTTCCTCTTCCTGCATGTACCTATGTAGGGCCTTGGTGGTCTGGTGCATTTCACTTTCTGGAAGGAAAAATCTGATATTCCTAATTCTATCCCCAGAATATAATGTATAGGATCAGGTTGAAGGCTCCATCATTAAATAACACTCCACTTTGAAGTCTGAAAAGCGGACCGGATTGACAATGATCTAGAATTGTGAAAGATTCTTCCTTCAGTGGTGAAGTTTTTCCCTTATACCTTAGAATGGTTTCTCAGGGAAAGTTGAATCTTTAATATGGGGAGGAACTCCATGAGGGATGGTGCTGGATTGGATAGGGCCTCCACCGGAGCTGGTAAGAACATGGGTAGGACCTCTATGCCTTGCATCATCGGAGTGGGGAGGACCTCCACTGGGACTATAGTGGGAGTGGGGAGGACCTCCAATCTGAGTACTAATAAGGACATGGGGAGGGACTCCATGTTGGGTTAAAGAGTGGGTAGGACCTTAGCTTGGGTGCACTGGGGTGTGAGGATCACCCAGGAATATGTTGAATGGAACACAAGGAGGACCTCCATGCTGAATGTGGGATGCGTGGGGAGGACCTCCATGGTTGACAGTGCTGGAGTAGTGAGGACCTCTACCGGAGTTGATAAGGACATGGATAGGGCCTCCATTCCAGCTATATGTGGTAGAGGAAGTACCTTTGCACCAGTTGGTAGTGGTGGTATGAGTAGGTCATTCATCCTGATCAAACTAGCCATGGGTTGAACCTCCATGCTAAGGGATGATGGGACGAGGAGGATCTTTACATTGATAACCTAACATATGGGGAAAATATCCATACCTGGGATCATGGTCACAGGGAGTACCTTTGTGTTTTACATTAACCGGATGGGGAGGACCTCTGTACTGGATACAAGAGTGGGGAGTACATTTACTCTAGAAAGAGATGGTATGGAGAGGACCTTAGTACTGAATCTCAATGTCACGAGTTGGCCTGTGATGGTTGCTACTCATGTCAGGGATCAGAAGAGTCATCCCAACCTACCCATGGGGTGTATGGGGTCTCAATCCTGATCATACATAGAGGTTCCTCTAATATATAATAACATGGAGCTGATAGTATGTTTAAGTTGTGGAATGGTCCACTGAAGATGTTGAAGATGACACCCCCTAAAGGCCTCCTTCCTGAGCCGACACTCGACGTTCACGTTGGGTCAGCCGAACTGGGGCCGGTGACATTGGGGTAGTGACCACCTATTCCTCAGCCTAAGGGATCATATGGAAGCATTGACGTGTCCTGATGTGATCCCTCCTTGGAATATTTTAGGTGACATCAAAATTTGGGATGACTCGAACATCTCTTTCCTTGTCAGCATAGGGGAGTGAATAATGGGAGCATTCTGGAGAGAGGATCCCAAAATAGTTGAATGTCAAAGTGGGGATTATCAACTCCCTACGCAGCTCATGGGGATGGTGGTGGCAGTGAGGCAGAGAAGCCTCTAGATATTGGTGATCAATATCCCTCATTGGGATGACCCCTTCCTATTCATATCTTCAAATAATAATATCAATCACCCTCCTCTAGATAAACTATAAGGGTGAGATAGGGCATGGGTTCCCGTTATCCATGTTTGTGGACGTCATCATGGCAGAGGTAGAGCTATACGATATTGCTGCATTAGCATTTCCCCTACCCTTATGTCTATGGGAGAGAGGAGACTGGCTTCCGGTAGCTTGTGTTCTACATAGAAAGAAGATTCAGCTATTAGCACAAATAGTATTAAATTAGTGCCCAGTTTCTCAGTGTCATTCAGTCTTCCATGGCTAGATAGAAAGATCCACATTGACGATGTCATAGATCAGAATTCCCATTGATTGACTTCCTCAAATTCTGGTGAGTTCCATGACAGAACCACTATTTTCTTTGTTGTACCTGGCATTGGATGGATGGATCTGGTGACACGCTTATCTATTGATGTATCGAACACTAATAATCCCCATGGTTGAAGGAGAAAGGTTTTATGTCAGGTTCACCATTTCTTTTTCCAACGCTTTCTTTTGGGGCACGCCACCCGAGAACTATTTGAAGTTTATTTGGATATGCATTGTACCCTGAATTCCCACTTTCCAAAGGTAGGCAGAATTCATCACCTCTTCGGTGATGTCTTATCCTTGATTGAAATGGGATAATGGGATGTCAGTCTCTCCTTATGTGGATTCCTCCTCATAATTATTCACCTAGTTCGGGTCTCCCTTAAAGATTAAGATGTTTTTCATGAAACCCTTCCTAGTGCCATCTCTTTATGGATGCTGATTAATTACACAGCTTCTGTCAGGACATTCCAAAGGGTTAATCCAAGGTAGAAACCTTCGTTCAGGGAAGTAGTCACATTGGGAATCACTATCATGTCTAGATGTTGGAACCTTGGTACACCTGAATTCTCTCTTATTAGATGGATTCTCGAGGGCACATAAGCTCAAGGAATACCACATCAAATGCAGGGAATATTATTCCAGATATATGTCTCTGAGGTTTTCCTCAGCTTCCCATATTTAACATGGGGTATGCTACAAGTTTAACATCTAAAGAAGATAGATCAAAATGATTAGAACACTGAAAATAGTGGATCAGATCGATACATCCTTAGGAGGGAGCACCTGGAAAGTTTACCATATAGATGGATCAAAACATCCAATGAGGACAAACTCAGAATGGCATGTCCTAAAAAGGGAATATTTCACACCATGAAGGATGATATGAACACCACAAAGGGAAGGATCAGATAAGGTGGGTCCTAAAAAGGGGGATGCCAAGGTTTACCATTGGCTGGGATTGAACCTCGTGGAATCTTCCTATATACCATGTGTAGAATATATAAATCAAAACCCATGTAGTTTGAAGGGTTAATTCGAGGCTTATACATGGCTAGTGGCTTGGGCATGGTAAAAAGAGAAAAATATTAAACCATACTGTGATAAGGGTAAGGTAGTGGAGAAAATAGATGGGGATTATGCATGGTTAGCATCCTATATGAATGGCATGAATTCACCGTGATGTGGAGGCCCGGGTAAAATTAGGATGGTTATAGAATAAGTGTCTAAGGGTGAAGATGGATGATATGGGATGGACGTGAAGATGAAAATGGTGGTCTTGAACCTCAAGGAGGTTTCCTACATACCCTATGTTTAATAAAGGGATCAAATTCCACTTAGTTCTGATGGGGCGCGATGAGACACATGAGTGGGTAGATCATGAGAATGGTGCACCTAGATAGGGGCCTAGAAGAAGTAGAACCTCCGGGTTAGGGAATGATCTTCCTAAGGCACAAAGCCTTGAAGGAAATACTAGGATGGGAAATGGATGATGGGATCTAACCTTCAAATAGGCTTCTTACATATCCCAGTGGCTAGGAATAAAAGTCCACATAGTTCAAGAATGGGGCATAGAATCAGGGTGTACATAAAGGACCACAACCTGAAGACATTCTTGGGGATTATGCATGGTTAACATCCCATCGCAAGAGGGGAACTCTTGGTTGTAGGAGTATGGGTTGTGTGGGGCTTATGAATGGTTAGATTCCCATAGGGATCAGAACACCTCATAAATGTGGATCTAGGAGATGCATCCCAAAAAGGGAAAGTATCACATCAGTAGGGTATATCCCTATGAGGGAGTACCATAGTTTAGCATTGGTTGGGGTTGGACCTCAAAGAGGCTTCCTACGTATCCAAATGGCTGGGAATAAAAACCCACATAGTTCATAGGGGAATACATTTTAACATTATACGAGATGAAGGTGAACCAACATGAAATGCACAGAATAGTTGGATTGTGGGGATTAAGGGGATTGAACCTCATAGAGGCTTCCTACATACCCTATTTGGAAGACAGGAATCAAAGTCCATGTAGTTAAATAGAATGTAGTTTAACATCATGATGGACAAAGGGGAATATGACTTATGCATGGTTAGAATCCCATGGAGATTTCATGGTCACTATTAAAATATAATCCCATGTGATTCATGCTTGCTATGAGAAATAATAGATAGTAGTAAACCATATAGACATTCCATGAAGGGTGCATCCAAGAACGATTGTGTGGGGATTACTCATTTCTAGAAGTCCAGGGAGATGGAGATTGAGACTTACTCTAGGAGGGAAGCCCGAGGAGGATGTCCTGATGTACGAGGAGGATATGGATTCATGTATAGGTAACACCCTATCAAGGTGTGTTGGGGATTATGTGAAGACTTCCTGAGGCACACATGGAAACAAAGTGAAAATGGGGAGAGGAGAAGGAGAGTGTTGATGCTTATTCTCCTTTGAATCCTCCTGGGATTTCCATGAATGTGGAAACTCCCAGTTTAATTCCATGCATTGGGAATGAGGGTTCTTGGAAGTTTAATGTCCCATATCTCGAACGATGATAAATCAATTCTCATCACTTAGAATTACATAACTTGTACCAACCAACACTTGGGGAATGGAAGGAATAAGTAATTTATGATGGGAGTGAGTTATAGGAGTAGTCACTCAAGGGGGTCATGTTATCATGGCTATGCAAAGAAGCAATATACGTTAGCATGCCTATATGAAGAATCATGAGGAAGGGAAACACAACATGAAACACTACTCAAGGTAACATGAAATCACTTTATATGATCCTGGAGGGATGCACCGGAGATGGGTTCGTAAAGCATAATGCCTCGCCAAGAGGGTCTTCACAAAGATCAAGTTCTTCATGAGGAGAATGATATTCAAAAAGTTGGTTGCTTCATGAATCATGGTAAAAGGTGTCTCCATGAAGGGAGGAGTTCACAAAGCATGGTGACCCAGCCAAGGCATGGTGTGTACATGTGATTTGAGGGTGCTTCGCGAAGGCAGAATGCTCTGCAAAGCCCTGAGTAACCAAAAGGGACTCATACCTTTGTGATTCCCATGGGGATTCGGAAAGGTAATCCCCACTTAAATAGGAGTTAAATTGGAACAAAGTAAAAACTGGTTCACGATGCTCAAATACATTGGGTGATACATTTTCTCACTAGTTCACAGAGTAAGGGATGCTTCATGAAATGGTATCTTGGAAGGTGAAAGGCTGGGGTAGCAATCCTTGGGGGTGGGGGTGACTCACCTATTTATAGGAATAGGGGATCGTGATACTCAAAGGAGTGTTGTAAAAGAGATGGTGTTTCATGATCGAGGGTGGATCCTTCTGACTCACGGAGGCTTCTGTCACTACTCTACGATGCTCGCGGTGTTCGTCAGACTCGCGAAGGCAACTATCACTACTTCACGGTGGTCGTAGAGTGATCAGTCTGCCGACTTCATGCCATTCACAATGATGAAGGGATTCACGTTGGGGCTTCATTAGGTAGTCCCTTGGGTGATTTTGTGGTTTTTTATATGGAGGGAATGTTATCTCAAATGGTTTTGGTCGTCCTTGGTCCCCCTTGGGCATGGATTTCGGCACCAACACTCACATAACCTCATTTATCAATAAGTGATGCCTCACTATTAACCTCATCTCATCATATGACATCTCAATATGTCTCACCAGCATCCATAAAACTCACTCAATAGTGTTCTATCTAACCCACCATCCATCACATAGCCATAGTTCATGATAATAAGTTCATCCACCCTCCCGCACTAATCAATCAATACCATATCACTCGGGGTAAGGTGCACAATCGATTCTCATACCAATACCCTATATATCATGGTTAATCTTAAGTAACTAATCTCATTCCATTACCCTATCACTCAAGTTGAGGCATCATAACCAAGACTTATACCAACACCCTATCACTCAAGGTGAGGTCACATACCATGTCTCATACCAACACACCATCACTTAGGGTGGGGGTTCATATCATGCACCATGTCCAAACCCTATTAGTTGGGGTGGGGTCTCATGACCACACCCTATGACTCGGGGTGAGGCCATGTGAAAATATCATGCCAAACACCACATCTATTACATATCTAGCTTCTATCTATCCACACGCTATTACTTCCATATCAACACGACACATTACAACTAAGTAAGACAATGATGTATGAATCCCCACAACCACAAAGCACATGCTCATTGAGCCACAAATCAATTCCAAAGGTTGTACCAAATGTCACTTCCCATGGTCATTTACACTTTGTCAAGATTTATGTCTCATGATTACACTTCCTCTCAAGATATGTGCCCTTGTATCTCTTCCTAAAATGGAATAACCCAACTCAAAATATATGGAAACCCACCATCCACATTTTAACAGCAAAAAGGACTAAACCCACACCTCTTATCCCATCTCTAGATCCTTCTCAAGAATCACCATTCCCTTAGGGAAATAACTCATGAATTCATCCCAATTCATCAACTGAAAGACCTAAGGACTAAATCCCAACTCAATAGATGAGTCAGGATCATGATTATCTCCTACCAATAACTAAGGAGGCTATCCACTGATAATAATTTCACCAACTACCTAAAGTACAATGTTTAATATATCACCCATCAGTGGTCAATAATAGGGCCTATAACCAAACCAATGGTATCTTGGGATACCTATAAACCCAAACCAAAGGGAACCTAACTTGAATCCCACCAATATAACCACCACATAACCCAAAAGAAAGTTTCTCCTATAGTTCCTAATATATAATGAAATTTAATATAACATAATATGAAACTATAATCAGGGTTCACAATCAAGGAATAAAATATTTAGAAAATAGGGAATTATCGACTCCACGTAAAACAAACCAAAACATATCTCAAAAACAAGACCCTCTTGATTTCATTTAAAACCAAGTAAACCCACTTTGAAAACCATTTATAAAAGTTAACATGTGTTTTTTTTTCTCACCCTAATCCCTTGGAAACAATTCATTAAAATCCTTATTGAAGAACCTCACTTTGATCAGATGCCATTTTAAACCCAAATCTTTTAAAAAAACCGTTGACCTTGAAATCTCATTTTAAACCATTTAAATTAGAATTACACATTACACTGAAACCCCATTTTTAAATACAACTTAAAAATTAAAACAAATTTACCTTTTTTAAATCAAATAACACCATCAAACAATCCATAGAGAGGGTAATTGACACCTATTTGACCAAGGAATCACCAATGAACCGTTCATCATGCTATATAGTTTTTATTGACTATTAAGATGACACAAGATCATCTAAAATTATAGATGTGATCACACACGATCATGCATGCATTCCAAAAATATCCATAGTTATGGCTCATAAACATAATATCTCTAAATGTATAAGAGACTCAATAATAGAAAGGCTGCCTACCTCAATAGGTGATCCATAACAATTATTCAGTATTTTAATAGACTATTTGATCCCATAATCATTTGTATCAGTCAAAAAACCATCAAATAAATAAACTAGGCATTTAAAAAAATTCTCAAATTGGTATAATTGATTCCAAACTCAATAGGTAGTCCTACGGTGTCGAAACCGTGACCAGTGGATGGTAGATCACTAACCCTAGATCCAAACCACTAAGAAAAAATACCCAATTTATAATGTTGATTCAATAGCCGATTTTAACCAAAATCCCTGAAATCCCTAATTAAATACATAGGGAATCATACCCCAATTCAAATAATGAGAAACAAACAAAATCCAAGATTCTTGAGCCTACCCTATACACCACACATGAAATACCCATAATCTCGAATAGGTTCCAACATGATCTTATAGAATCACATGTAAAAACCTAAAATAAACCAATAAAATAATATAAAAGGAGTAGGAGGTTAAGAGACACACATTACTTAAATAATGCATGAAAAAAGACTCCAGATCATCCCCTACTAAGAGGAATAAAGGGGGCACAAAATGAAGGGAGAATAAGGAGAGAGGCCGGTTAAAATGGAAACTCCTAATCCCCAATTAATATACAATAGGTAGGGGCAATGACCATAAAATGAAGGTACTTTATCTACTAAAAACATAACATATCTTCATTGGGTACCCATTCTACCATCATTGGGTACCTGGTGACTCTATCGAGTACCTAGTAAAGTAAATTGACCACTTAGTGGCCCAGGGAGAGGAACATCCCCTCTTCCCATTCCACTTGGTACCCAGTTCAATTATGCAAGGTACCTAATTATTTCTTCTAGACACATTATTCCTTATTTCCCTCTACCAACGCCCAATATATTTAACCTGGTGTTTTTCATGAAAACTACCCCCCCCCATTAAAAAAACATTCTGGGACCCTATGGGTGCATGTTGTGTTTTTTGGTAATATGGGATCGATTGTTAACAATATATATAGAAAAATTCCTAAGTTTATTTATTGAAAATACATGTTATAAATTCCCAAAGTGAAAATTGTAGTATTTTTAATAGATATAGTTGATTTTTATTGAAGTAGGATTTTTTAAAAAATTAATGTATTTGATCATAGATCTTTGCATGATAGAAATGTGATCATATTTAATGGTATATTCATATGATAACACTTAGATGAGTTTATGGAATAATTCATGAAGACTGGAGAAGTATATGATTTATTTTTGAGTAGAATATAAGAGTACTGATGAAGGATACCTTCACCATGACATGAACCATACCATGGTTAATTTATCCAAGTAATTTTGGAGTTGGGTATAGGCATAATCAAGATAAAGTGGGCATATTGATCATCATTTCAAATGAAAAATATTCTTATTGATAATGGAGATTCTAGTCCATTCTATAGTAGTGGTCATGGTGTATAATAATTAGGAAATCAATGAATACCTGTAATTCAATGGTGAAATAGGGAACATGTTTTTTCAATGCCATAAATCATGGAATTTTTTACTAGAGAGTGTACATGTGTAAAACAAGAAGTAACAGAGTGGGCATGGTAGATCTCATGGTATCCTAAGTGGTTGTTAGGAAGAAATTAAAAAGTGAATACTGGGAGTACCATGTCATTTTACTTGGTTTGTTTGTTTCATGGAAACCATATTCAAATGGGGAAGTTAACAATAGGTGTTTTAGTCGTCATAGAGGACTTAAAAGTGTTGAATATCGATGTTTCTAAAGAAGAAGGTGAAACGACTAGTATCTATTATGTTGTTCATTTTTAAGAGAATATTATTTTATGGGGAACCTCACCATTTCATAGTTTCATGGTTAAAATAACTTTGTTTGGCATTTTTCCTAGAGAAGAGTAGTGTATGGGAGAGTAATTCAAGCCAATAATTTAGGAGATGCGTCGACTTTTATTCAATATTCAAAACCATGTTGCATCATATTAAATCTATGATTCAATATAAATTAAAATTTATGAGTTTACAATGTGATTTAAATGTTTTAAATGAAAAATTAACACCACAATGCAAAAATAGAGATATATTTCATGAAGAAGTTACATGCATGAAGAATAAAGAGTCACATGAGACTCGACATTAAAGTTATTAATTTTATGTAATCATGGATATATTAAAAGTTATGAAGGAGGAATTATTATATAGTTTTCATATGAAAATATGGAAATTATTTAACATTTAAATATTTAAATAGGTTGGACTAAGAAAAATATAGGAGAAATCTCAAGTCTGGTGTTTATAGAGTTCCCATATTTTGGAAATATGGGAGTTTATCTCATATAGAGTATTCCAATTTCTATATAAAGATAACATAAGGAAGATAATAGTGGGATCAATTATTTTAGTATTCTTTAAAAATACTTGTACATAAAAAATAAAATAACCAGTGTTATCTTAAAGATCCAATTTCTTAGAGGAGAATAAGGAGACCATTGTGTGATATTAAAGGAATTTTAGTCACTACACTGGGAGGAAGGAGTCTACTACCATATTTGGTAGTTGAATCTATAACCATAGGAAATTACATTTAAGGTATTATCTTAGTTAAAAGATATATAAGGAATATGTTTCTATAAAGGGGGATTTTATAGATTTTTTATGAAGGTTAAACTAAGTAGATCAAGAGTGAATCTATACTAAATTAAGGATTCACCCATGCAAGAAAGTGATGTTGTTTAAAGATATACCTACATGTCCTTAAACTATAGTATACTTGTATATCTATAAACTATGGGTGATATTTACTAAAGTAGATCATGGAGGAGAGAAAACTCATTGAGAGTTGGGTAATAAGTGATATTGACCCAAAAATTGTACAAGCAGTGATACAAGTCATGGAGTGACCAAAAAAAATTTATATCCACTAAATAGTAGTGATCCTATTGGATTTTAGTGCATCATCACATCATCATGGTCATTTTATTATCCTGGTGTGGGTAAACTAAGTAAACAACATTATATCTCTTCATAAATTACATTCATGTATATTCGTATACGATTCGATGGGGTGGAGTGAAAGTGAAGGCCATAAATAAATTGAACATAGTTCCTTCCCATGAGGGAATAAGATCCGAAAATACATATCAATAAAAAGTTATTAATTGGTCACACTCTAATTAACACCCCCCCCCCCCCCTCAGGGTTCCTTGAGGACCTATCAATTAGTATCAAATCCCAAAGGTTTTGTCTGGTGTTTAATATTAGGATTTGTTTGGGGTATCCTTACACCAATGGAGTTTATTTTTGATTCACTATTTTTTAATGGTAAAAATTTCCTAAGGTGGAAAATTTATTTCATGAAATACATAGAAGTATGTATGGAATTCCCTTGTGAAGTTTTGCAAGAAGGAATCGTTTTTTCTAATCTGATATAGATTCATCTTTAAAACATATCTAATAGATTTATATATTGATTCCTCAATCAAAAAGGCATTAAATTGAGATTTAAAAATAGGTTATTTTTATAAATTTGTATCACTAAAAATTCTATAAGGATGTGTGGATGTTAATAGAAGAGTTTCATAACAAATAAGATGAGAATTACCTTATGTCTAAAGGAAAAAAGAAGAAGAGTAAGAAATAGTTCCCCTAGAAGAAAGGTTATCCTATTTAGGTAATAAACATTATATCCACCATTATATCTGATTTTAATCCTAAATTAGAGGAAGCATGTGTACCTAAAATTTAAGAACATATTGTGGAGTGGAAAAGAATATGTGATTCTGGTGAGTAAATGGATACAACATAAGGTTTCCAATTCATGAGGTGGTCATACAGTAGCCAAAAGGAGACCCTAGCCTTACAAGATAAGGTGTAATAGTAGTAAGTCATGTATGAAGTTCACAATACCATTATAGAAGATCTATATCTTAAAAATAATATATATTAGTTGTCCTTAAATTATAATATAAATAAAATGGGAGCTAATATGAAGAAACAAAGTGGCGTGATTGGAGATCTTTTCATGGAGAACAAATTGAAGGAAAAATCATTTTACTCAATAAAATATTGAAAAAATAAGGAAATGTGGAATGGAATCTACCTCTAAATTGAAGGAAATGACTTCTCAAATAAAGGTGAAATATTTGAGGATCATGGAACTTGAATAAATTTTGATAACCTCAAATGAGAAGATAAATATCCCCCCAAAGGAATCCATAATAAGAGTGGTAAGGGGGAATCTAAATATGAAATCTAGGTATAATAGAAAAGATTCAAAGATTAAATCTATTAGAAAAATATATATTTATTGGAAATTTTAGAAGAAAAGAGTCACAAAGTAAGTTATCCTTTAAATTATACTATTGTGGATGTTTTAGGCACATTATGGGAATGTGTTTTGAAACCCAAATACCTAATGTTTTAAGTAGATCCACTCTACCTACATCTCAATTAAAGGAAGACCACATGAGGTTTGATTACAATATAAAATGGTTTATATGTTCTAACCTTGGTCATATAGAAACTCATTATATCTATAATAAATCGAGGAAGGTTAAATAAGTCATTGGGAGGTCCTTTTATCCTATGAAATATAAATAAAATGCTTATCCAAGAAATGAGACTATTAATCTAGAAAAAATTTCACTATTTTGGTGGAAGCTGGAATAAACATGAGGAATGCCTAAATGGTCTCAAAGAAGGGTTCACCAAGCACCAAAATTATCCTACTCATAGAAACCCTCCTGAAAATAAAGAAAAAATAATGGTGCATGAATAAATAAGTTTCTCCATTTGTGAGGAAGACAGAAGAACTTGTAAATAAAGGACCACCAAGGATGAAACAAATTGTGGTGGATCTAAAGGATATTAAGAATGAGAAACATATGGAATGACTATGTGGTCTCACAAAAACAACTGTAAGTCAAGATATAAAGGTCGGTGAAAGTGTCCTCCAATGGATGCGGAAACATGATGGAGATGGTTTGGGAAAGGAATCAAATATAGAGGAATTCATAAGTGGTATTTATCTAATTATATAAAAGTACCCAAATCAAATAGAAGAGATACTTGGAGAAAACCTTTAAGAATATGTGTGTGTTAATGGAATCAGAAAAAGAAGTTCCTCTTTAAAGTAATTTAAGAAGATCACTAATTTAGATGATGATGGATAAGAATAAGTCTATTAAATTATGTAATTAATTTCCTAAAATATGATAAAGGGAAAAGGAAAGTGTGAAGGTGAAGGTTTGGTCTATCAAGACCAATCATCTTCCATGGATTGAGTAAATTCAAGGTACCCCTCTCCCCATATGCTTTAGATGTTTCTAAATCTCTTGAATGTGGTGTGGAATTAATTAGGGATACAATCCAAGGGGTATATGTGCTATAAAAAGCACATGTTTTTAAGAATATGGTGGATCTGAATATTTGAAGAAAATACATGCAGTAAGTGGTGTCCAGCAACCATCTTGATCTTCAAAGATGAATCTAAAATATTCTTACTAGAATAAAGCAATCTAGAAAATAAAATATCCTGATCTGAGGCAAAAAAAGAGGTAACAAATTTATATCTAAAGAAACCATTGGTATCGGTCCATTATCTTAGTGGTATCAGACCATTTAAAATGAGAGGATTTATTGGTGGTGGAAGAAACTATATGTATAATTTTCTTTTTTATTTGTTTTGTGTACTAACAATTGATATCAACTGTTTATTTATATAGGTGATGAAACTGTTTTCAGACTGGTAAGATGGTTTGATAACTACTGATAGGGGGTGGAATGATGTAAATATTGGTACCATGGAATGATGCAAGTTTCTCATTCAATCCTTTGGTTCATCTCCTTAGGGGCCTTCAGGACAAATTCAATTGGGATTTTGAGCCACATTCAACTTGGGCCTTCAAGATATTAGTATGTAATAAAATATTTCCAGTGGGTTATTCTCATTATTTTTAAGGAGGGATGAGTCTTGATCCATAGGTTGTCTAGGTGTGTGTGTGTTTTGTGGTTTTTAATCCCCTCCACCTAATATATATATATATATATATTCTCAATAATTGGTATCCTTAAATTGAGAGGAAATTATTGATGTCAATATATGAAGATTTGGGGGTATCTTTTGATGAATTTATAAAGGATATTCAACCCCATAAGTAAATTAAGAAGCCTGTTAAGATTTATAAAATATGAATTTAAAGAGGTATCACTATTTCTATTTTATCAAATGGTATAAATTGATCCTTCAAGTGGTATCATTATCATACTTTGTGATTTATTTCTTATCTAATAATGGTTTGTATGAAGATTCAATGAGATCATAGGTTTTGGTTTTGTAGGGAAAGTGGAAAGCTAATGTTATTATAGTCTTATAAGTCTCAATGAGTGGCATAGGAATCTTTTTAGAGGTTAGCATAGACTCTTTTTATTACATATAACCCTGGATCAATGGTCATAGAGGATTTTTTGATAGCCCAAATAATCAGTGGTAAATTCACTCATTTTATTTCTTTGAGTTAATACAGTTTTCATAGATATTGGATTAAATTATGTTTTGGAATCGAGATATAAAACTAAAATTTGGTGTTGAGAATTGGTCAGCCAAACTTAATGGTTAATAAATAAGTTCTTGGATCTAAGGAATGAAGTTGTTCTGATATGGGGCGAATAATGAATAAATCTTTCCCTACCCTCAAATGGGTAATATAATTCCCTAAGTAAAATCATCTTATTTTCTTAGTAGAGGATAGAAAGGACATCATTTCTAAAGGGGGAGAACAAAGCGGAAGTGTACACAAATATAAAGTTGTAATTTCATCCCATGGAACTCAAAAATTGAGGGGGAGAATAGTTGAGGATGAATGAGGATAAATTCCACCCTTTAATTTCATTTCTAGGGGAATAATATGTAATATTTTAAATAGGAAGAAGATTTTATATTGAAAATAAAATATAAATGGGGGATTTTCATAACCCTATGGGTGCATGTTGGATTTTTTGAAACTATATGATTGTTTATTGATAATATATATGGAAGAATCCCCAAGGTTATTTATTGAAAATACATGTTGGACATGGTCAAAGTGATTATTATAGGATTGTTAAAAAATAGATTTGATTGTTGTTGAAGTTGGATTTATTAATAAACGAAATGCTTTGAGAATAAATCTTAACATGAAGGAAAGGTTCTCATATTTAATGTTATATTCTATTGAAAATAGTGATCTATATCCATTCCATAAAAAAAATTTGGTGTACAATAATGCATAAATTGATGAAATTATGGAATTAAATTGTGAAATGAAGAATAGGTGTGTCCCATGACATAGATCGTGCTGTTTTTTTTCTAGAGAGTATACCTATGTGAAACAGGATGTAGAAGATTGGGAGTGGCAGAGATTATGGTGGCCTAAGTGGTTTTCCATAATAATTTTTGATTCAAAACAAGTATAACCACATTATTTCACTTGGTTTGGGGATAAGAGGGATTCCCTATTCAAAATGGGGAAGTTCACACTAGGTGTTTTAGTCATTATGGAAGACTCACAAGTGTTGGTATTGAAGTTTCTAAGGTGGAAGGTGAAATTTCTAGTGTTCATTATGCTCAGCATTTTGAAGATTGTTGTATTTTAAGGGGAACCTCACCATGTTGTATTTTCAAGGTTCAAATAATTTCACTTGGTGTTTTTCCTGGATAATAGTTGGGTATGAGAGAGGAATTTAACCCAATAATTCAAGCAATGTGTATATTTTTCTTTAATGTTCAAAATATTTCATTTAAATCCATGATTCAAGATGAATTAAAGGTGAGGAGTTTTTGGTGGGATTTTACTACTTTAAATGAAAAATTAACCCTACATTGTAAAAATAAAGAGATATTCCATGAAGTGGTTACATGCATAGAGAATAAAGATCCACATGAGACTTAACATTGAAGCTATTGATTTTATGGAATCATGGAGATCATGTGAGTTATTATGGAGTAATTATCTAGTAGTTTATATATGAAATTATGGAAATTATTTCACATTGAAATATTTAAAGAGGTTGGACCCAAAAAATATAGAAGAAATATCATGTCTAGAATTTATGGAGTTTCCATATTTTCAAAATATGGAAGGTTGTCTCGCATTGTTTTTTTTTCTATAAAAATAATATGGAAGGAATAAAAAATTGGGATCGAATATTCTATTATTATTTTAAAATATTTATATATTGAAAAAGAAAATAACGAATGTTTTCTTAAAGATCTGATTTACTGGAGAAGAAAAGGGATATTTATGTGTGATGGTAAAGGTGTTATAGTCATTGAACAGGAAGGAAGGGGTTCACTTTAATGAATGGAAGTTGAAGGCAGAGTCACATGACATTACCTATGAGGTTTTATCAAGATCCATAGATAGAAAAGATAGATATTTCTATGAAGGATAATTTCACAGAATTCCTATGAAGGATCATCCAAGTAGATCAACAATGCATCTGTACAGAATTGAGGATGCATACATCTAAGAAATTTTTGTTGGTTTAAATGGATATATATGTAATTAAACTATGGTAGACCTATACATCAATAAAATATGGGTGATCTTCTATGGAACACTGCATGAAAAGGAATAAAGGTTGTGAACCTTAAGTAGGAAGTGATCTTGACCCAAAAAAAATTTATAGTCAGTGATCCTAGGCGTGTTGTGGAAACTGCGGGAAAACAAATGAAAAATGATTCATAGAATAATAAAAGGTAAAAACAAAATAATGATAAGAAGATCATAGGGCACAATGATTTTCTTAGTTTAGGAAATAATCTCTACATCCACAGAGAGGTAGAAATTTCACATTGATTGGGAGAAGAATTAATAGGAAATTTTAGAGTTTTAGACACATAGATACTCTAGATCAAATGATCTCATAATGAAGAAGATTCAACAATGTCCTCAACCACAAAGTAGGTCCACTTTTCTATAGTGAATGGTGGTTGGAAGTTTGTGGAGCAACATTGTTTCTATCTCCAAAGTCTAAGATGCTACAATGCCCCATCAATGTTACTTGGTTAGCTCTGTTATATTCCTTTCAAAGTTTTTACAGTGCCCAAAATTTGGGTTGGAGGCCTTTTTCCCCTAAACTCATGATGAGGGTCACACTGCCCCCTTCAACCCCTAGTGACCTCACTATAGAAGTAAAACTATGAGATTTTTTGGTTTGGTATACATACTAGGATGCTATCATTCATCCCAACTTCATCCAAACGGATCGGGATACACCCTTCCAATAAGGTATGGAGTAAACATAGTCTTTTTGTATCCACAAAACTGCAATGATCCTAGTGGATTCTAGTGCATTGGCATATCATTGATATCATAATACTTAGATTATCCCATTTTATGTGAACCAAGTAAAAGCATAGTGTCCCTACATGAGTTAAATTCCTACATATTATCATAAATTTCGGTGAGGTGTATTAAAATCAAAGGCCAAATAATGATTGAACACAGTTCCTATCCATGTGGTAACAATATCTATAGAGACAAATTAGTAAAAAAAATCTAAATTGGTCACACCTTGATTCACCCCCTCCCTCAGGGTTCCTTGGGGACCTATCAAATCCCATAAATAACTATAAATATTATCAAAACTTCCTTCCTTTGACCTAAATATTGAATTCAAAATCTACCCATACACCAAGACAATAAAAATATGACCAGCCACATGGTTCATAGACTCTAAAATATTTAGATCATTACATTACACTTTTTAAATTTTTTTTTCCAATTCTTCTCAAAAATATTTTGTCAATTAATTTATGGACTCTTAGACTTCATTTTTCAGTCATATGGATGAAAAAATTAATAATATAGAGTCCAATTATAATAAATTCACTCACTTAAAAATAAATTTCATAACCTACTATCAAGAGAGAGGATATTGAAACCACACTAGATGTTATTAATGTTTTTTAGGAAACTCCATCCCCCAGTGATAAGGATTACCATGCTAAAATAATTCTTCAATAACCTTCCATTTGGTATCTTTAGATATGAGGTCCTCAAAATGATTTATATTTTTTTAAGAATAAATATTCTTGTTTTAGTTTTAAAAGAGTGTAAAATGGTCAAAAAAATTGTTTTGTCATGGAAAATCATGAAAATGACCAACAAATCATTTTTTAATAGTATTAATAAAACATGAATGAATTTAAAATATGAAGTTCTTGAAATTATCCAAAGTAATTTTTAACTATCAATATATATTTCTGAAAATGTATTTGAAGTGACCAATGGATCATTCCGGTACACTGAGAGGGAGGTGAATCAGTGTACACAAATTTTACTGATATTTATTTTCTTTTCTCTTATCCCTTTATAATTTAAACCATTACACTTATTAGTGTGAATGGATATTCCCTGTTAACAAACACAATTATACCACATGTAAGATAGAAAGTAAATAAATAAAAACATGTATTATTTCTACAAGGTTCACCCACAAAGTGGGTGACTACATCCTTTCTATGTTCGGGATGATCTAAGACACAGATTCTCTACTAAGAATGAATCGCCAATTATAAGTGGGTTGGTCAGGTATCACCCTAAAACTATTGTGGTTAGGTATTATCCTTTTCAAATTATACTAGAATCACACTAGTGTTCTTTATACTATTATACCACCATTTTTTCACAAATACAACACTAAACATAGTGAGAGAGATCACAAGAACTTTAATCTTCCATTGCAACACAAAATTGATCTTCCTCTTCGAGCCACTGAGAATAAACTGATTCTGCACCTGCTCACTTCAATTAAAACTCTTTAACTTCCACTAAATATAATCAACAACACTGTATTCTAGTTGGCTCAGTATACTTTCCTGAATTTTAGAAAATAACACTTCCAATTCTACTCACTATAGTAATATAACTAACAACTGAAGTTATATAAATAAAATGAAGGTTGTATGTAACACCCGAGACTTTTATGTTATATAAATCATCAAAGTAATCTTTTTCTACACAACACTTGCTTGGCTTTCTTTACACGCAATCGCGACCTTCCTCGATAGCTTGCGTCGTACGCAATACCGAGTTTCACTAAACAACAATATGCTATTAAAACTAGCCGTTATGAATAGTAATAACCACTTTTTGAAATTTTATAAATTTTATTTTTCAAAATGGACTTCATTTTTGGACTCAGAATATCGAAATTAGCCTAGGGTGAAATTTTGGTATTTTTCTGAAAACTTTCAATTTTTGATGAATAGTGAAACCACTAAGTGGTAGGTTAAAAACTGAATTTTGCATAAAACTTAATTTTACCGCTTCTGTGAATGGAATATCAAAAAATCTGACAGACACGGTTGATATCAGTAAGTAAAATGTGGTTCAATGAGATAAAAATAATTTTTTGGTGAATAGTAACTTTTTACGATTTTTACCGCGGTTAATAGTAAATAGGGTAACTAAGGGTAAATATGATATTAATATTACCCTAACACATGTCCTAATTCTATTGGACAAGTGTAATTCGACCAAAAACAAACTTAGGAATAAAATATGACCATTTAGGCCCACTTGGATTAGATTAGGACATTTATTATTAATTTATTTAAAGAAGGGTTAAAATAGTTAAAATCAAAGTTTAATAAGTAAATCATTTTTAATATGGGGTTATACATAAGATAAATTCGATTTTAAATATTAATTAGAAAGCTAAAAAGATTTCCTACATGATGGTATTTTATTTGTAATTTTTAGACATCAAATAATTTAATTTATTTATGACACAAAGATGATGCAGTAATTATCTTATTAATGAAATATTGACAAAATTGATAATATAAATACCAAAATAAATGTAATTTAAGACTTTTTATGAATTACACTAATTTTCTAGGTTACTATGATATATTAATGTTTATTTAATCAACTTTGTTTGAACATATAATTCTGTTATCACTTTCACAAAAATCATATACCAAATAGTGTCAAAATTGACACAAAATAGTTTTTAAATAAAATATTATATTATTAATTGTTATTTTATTCCTAAAAATCTAAGGTTCGCCCAAATGACTTATATAAGGATATATATATTAATAATAAACAATTTGGGGTTCGTTTGGCATGTTATAGTAAGTGTATTAACCATATAGTGAAAGAAAACAAAAAGACACGGTAAAAGTTAAATTAATTAACTTAGAGTTAAATCTAATTGATAAGGTTAAAATAATACCCTAAACTTGTATAAATCCTATTGGTTGATAGGATTTCGACCCATCCCCACTTTAGCTTCGAAATAAGACCCTTTGGAACCATTATAAACCGATTTTGACTTTAATATAAAATAATATTTTGAGATATTCCTAAGGTGCCCCTCTCCTCCCTTATAAAAGGGCACCTCCTCCCCCTCCTCCTCACACCAATTTGAGCACTCAATCTCGGCCAACCCCTGCCATGTTCTCCTCTCCACTTCCCTAGAATAATCCTAGAGGTCCTGGTCTTCTCCAAAGACCAATCTTAGTTCCTTAAGTGGAGGATTCAAAGAGGTGTTCCAAAGAAGAGGTAATATCCATTACCGATCTTTTCAATTTCTTTCTTATTCAACTTCTTCTTCTTTAGTTGTTTCATGATAAAGTAATAACATCAGTATTACTTACATACTGATATGTTATTATAAATATGAAACAACCCTAATTCACCTTCTATCCATCCTACGGAAAAATGAAATCACCGCGCGTGCGTACGTACGGAATATCGTCTCCACGCCGTGGTGTAATCTATTTTCCACCATCACCTTACAAGGATGGGTATAATGGTGTAATGAGTAACTATATATGATTATTATTAAGTAATATTTATACTGAAATAATATATATATATACTCCAATACAATTCCACGATCATAGGAACGATATCATCACTCGTGCGTACGTACGGAATACCGTCTCCACGATGTGATGCGACTCGTTCTACATGATCTTCATTTCATAATGATTATATAAATGAATTGAATGAATGAATATGGTATATACTACACTAATACCATTCTGGAAATGAATTATCTATAACCTAAAGATAAGAATAATAATTTATTCAACAAAACACGCATAAGAACAAAAAGTTATAAAGACCCGAGTAACAAGTAACAATGAAATATTACTAACAAGAAGCTAATAATATGACCATATATGATATCATATCAATATGTATGATTCTGGAATAAGTCAATAACATTATTTAAACCATTATAAATGAGCTTCGGACACGAACAAAGAAAATCGGACCTAAGGTAAGGGAAATATCACAATCTCATTTTTATCCGAGATTGTTTATTCGTAAGTATTTACTGGGGTGTATTTTATCATCCACATCCATGTTTACTCAATATGTAATATTATTTCCATCCACCTAAAATTGTTTAAATCCATTTTTACCCTTCGGTGAGTTTTTAGTAATACGTATGAAAGGAATCTTTTGTCGTTTTTCGTACGAGGTACTTTTTGACTTTTCCGACAAAAGTACGAAGAATGTTTTTTTTAACTTATACGGCACGAACGGATTTCTACTGTTTTATCAAGCCTTATTTTCATGAATATTCCTCTAAAAGATTTCATGACTATTTTCAATAAAATCTCTTTCTTTTAAAATTGCATGATGTTTTGTGAAAAGAAATTGATTTTGAAGAAGAAAGGATATTTTCCTCAAGAATTCAATTCAAGTGTTTTATAAAAATTATTTTCCATCTAAGATAATAAAGGGTTCTGTTTCTATCCATATTTTTACATTGATTTGACTATGTTGTGATGGAATTATGTTTATGAATTCCTTTATCTTATATGAATTGATTTATGATGTCATGATGTTTCAAGAATCCCATTTTTGTTACATGTGTTATGCGATGATGTATGTTTTATGATTATGTGGCACACATAAGAAAGGATTCATTATAAGATGGGTGGGACCTATATCTCCCTCCAATGCATTGGGTAATGATTTTATATCTCATGAGATAGACATGGCTGGAACGGAAGGTTATTTCGGTTCAGTGATACAGGACTGAAACGAGGAGTGAACTCGGTTCAGAAAGGGACTTTGTCCACTAAGATAGTCTTGGCAATGAGTCATGACTAACAAGAAATGATTTTCCATGATTATGTGTGCATGCCACAAAGTTTCAAGTTTTATGTTATGATTATGGGGATCTCATTTTCACTTCTATGATTTATTCCATGTTAAGATATTATGATCTCTTTTGCAGGTTTTGATTTTCATAAAGATATGATATGATTTTTATTTCCTTTATTTGCCCTTGCTGAGCATTTGAGCTCACCCTTTTATGTTTTCTTTTCCCCAGGTCAGGAAGATGGATATTAAGTAGAATATGCTAAAAGGGACCCTAGATATGATGAAATAAATGGGAGACACTGTAGAAGATTTATGAACCAGTTGTTTATGTTTCCCAGTTTCTAAAGACACTATACCTATACGGTCCTTTGTGGTTTTGTCATATGTTGTAATAAGTGTGCTTCAATTTCGAAGTATTAACAATGTATGTAAAGTATGGGTCGTTATAGTTGGTATCAGAGGAAAGGTATAGTCAACCTTTGGAAACTAGTATGTGAAAGCCTTAGTAAGAACCCTAAGGATAAGTCTAAGCATAGAACACAATATTAGAAATGGCCATGAATAACCTAGGATAAGACCATAAGCATGAAATTTTTTTTTTCTTGAATTATGTGGTTTCCTATTATAATTAGTGTTGCTCACACTATTCTTCTTGGTTTTAGTCAATGGCTGGAACCCGAAGGAACCGTGTTAATGCGGAATGCGATGGGCAATGCAATGATTGTCCCCCTGAGCAACCAAACGATATGGGAGCTGGAATGCAAAATCTTGTAGCCATGCTCACACAACTTTCTCAAGCTATGAATCATGCAGGATTTCCAAACGAACAAAGGAGGGAGCAACATTCTGTTGAATCCTTCATGAGGCAGCGTCCACCTTCTTTCAGCGGGTCTACTGATCCATTAGTTGCTGAACAATGGATTAGTACTACTGAAAAGATATTTTCAGTTCTTCAATGTTCTGAGCATGATAAAGTCATCCTAGCAGTGTATCGTTTGGAAGGAGATGCAGATCAATGGTGGAATCTTGTTAAGAATACGAGGCAAAGGGATGAAATTGAGTCTATGGAATGGGACGAGTTCAAGAACTTATTTTTCAATAAGTACTTCCCTCGTATTCTCCGAACAAAGATGGAGAAAGATTTCCTTGAACTGAAGCAAAGGGATGATGAATCTGTTAGTACCTATGAAGCAAATTTTACAAGACTTGAAAGGTACGCTTCTGGTATTATTATCCAACCTGAGAGTAAGATCGATCGATTCTTTAGTGGCTTAAAACCAAGTCTTTGAAGAGCGTTAGCCATAAGGGACTTCAATAGCTACGAGGAAATCATTCGATGTGCTCTCAAAGTCGACATGGAGATTGGAGTAACCCATCAGTCACATGGGTTTGATAAGAAGAGGAAGATGGAATTCAAAGAAAAATCTAAAGAGCACACGGAAAAGAAGATGAGCTTTTCCTTATGCTCAAAGTGTGGAAAGAAACATGGAGGGAGTTGTCTTAAAGGGACAAGTAAATGTTTTAAATGTGGAAAAGAAGGTCATCGGGCATTTGAATGCCGTGATAATGGGAAGAAGATGTCTAATGATGCAAACAAAGGAAGGGATACACAGAATGAACCTACTACACTTCAATGTTTCAAGTGCAAGGAGATGGGGAATTATGCCAATCAATGCCCAAATCCAAGGGTTGATGATGATGGTCGACGTCAACAAAATCTTAAGGCTAAAGACAAAGGAAAGTCACATGCAATTTCTATCAGCGATGTGGAGTACGATAACGATGTGGTGAAAGGTACACTTACCATCCACTCTAAAGTAGCAAATGTTTTATTTGATTCTGGATCTACCCACTCTTTTATTTTTGAAGAATTTTCTAAGGGTATCACCGTATTACCTCAACAATTAGATGTTGAGTTAGCTGTGACAACACCTAATGGCACATCAATCGCATCAAAAGTTTATAATTCTTCTCCGATCGAAGTTTGTGGGAAAGTGCTTCCTGCAAATCTTGTGATCCTTCCTTTAGTGGAATTTGATGTGATTCTTGGCATGGATTGGCTTTCTCTACATAGAGCTCATATCGATTGCCAAAGAAGGGAAGTCACATTTCATATTCCAGATCAATCTACGATCGTCTATCAATGCAAGGATGAACATAACCTTCCAGTGGAAATTTCTTCCATCTTATGGGTATTGATTCCACTAAATGAAGGTTATTTATCTCAAATGGTTGGTGAGAAACTCACGATTAAGAATATGCCCATTGTACAGGAGTTTGATGATGTCTTTCCGGAGGAATTTCCGGGTCTTCCACCAAATCGTGAAGTTGAGTTTTCAATAGAACTCGTACCGGGTGCTTTCCCTATTTCAAAGACACCTTATAGAATGGCCCCAATTGAGTTGCAGGAATTGAAGAAGCAACTCCAAGAGAATCTTCATAAGGGATTCATACGCCCTAGTGCATCACCTTGGGGAGCACCTGTTCTATTTGTTAAGAAGAAAGATGGATCAATGAGACTTTGCATTGATTATCGAGAACTTAACAAGATCACTATCAAGAACAAATATCCTCTCCCACGCATTGATGACTTATTTGACCAACTATGCGGAGCTCAATACTTTTCCAAGATTGATCTTCGTTCAGGGTATCATCAATTAAGGGTCAAAAGGGAGGATATACCAAAGACGGCTTTCCGTACAAGGTATGGACACTATGAATTTATAGTGATGCCATTTGGTCTTACTAATGCCCCTGCTATCTTCATGGATCTAATGAATAGAGTCTTTAGAGACTATCTTGATCAATTTGTGGTAGTCTTTATAGATGATATTCTTGTCTATTCAAAGAGCAAGGAAGAGCATGAAGATCACTTGAGAATTATATTGAAGACCCTGAGAAAGGAGAAGCTTTATGCCAAATTTACCAAGTGTGAATTTTGGCTTCAAAAAGTTGCATTTTTGGGTCATATAATCTCAAAAGAGGGGATATCTGTGGATCCAGCAAAAATAGAGTTTATCGAAAGATGGTCAAGACCAACAACAGTAACTGAGATCCGAAGTTTTCTTGGTTTGGCTGGATATTATCGACGTTTTGTAAAAGATTTTTCACGATTATCTAATCCAATCACCTAGTTGACTCGGAAGGGAGTTAAGTTTGTCTGGACAGAGGAATGTGAAGAGAATTTCAAGGAGTTGAAAAGAAGGTTATCCAGTGCACCTGTGCTCACACTGCCTTGTAGTGGAGAAAGGTTTGTGATCTACAGTGATGCATCCAAGAAGGTATTGGGGTGTGTTCTTATGCAAAATGATATGGTGATAGCTTATGCCTCACGACAGTTGAAAATCCATGAGCAAAATTACCCAACACATGATTTGGAGTTGGCTGCGGTAATCTTTGCATTAAAGATTTGGAGGCATTACCTTTATGGTGAAATGTGTGATATTTATACTGATCATAAAAGTTTAAAGTATATTTTCACACAAAAGGAGTTGAATATGCGTCAAAGAAGATGGTTGGAGCTGATTAAGGATTATGACTGCTCAATCCATTACCACCCTGGGAAAGCAAACAAGGTGGCAGATGCATTAAGTCGACAAGACCATGCTAGTTTATCCATGATGAGGATCACAAAAGATCCAATATTTATGGATTTACAAAGGATGGATCTTGGAATTATAATGGAAGGGGAAAAATCTTATCTTTCTCAAATGAATGTTCAACCATCTATACATGTGAAGATTAAAGAGGCACAGAAAGAAGATGTCGAGTTACAAAAGAAGGTGAGAAATGTTCCTGAATTCAACCTTGATTGTGATGGGATAATAAAGTTCAGGAATCGGGTTTGTGTTCCTCCCATCCCCGAATTAAAGAAAGAGCTGCTGGATGAGGCTCATAGTTATTCATTCTCTATTCATCCTGGAAGCACGAAGATGTATAGGGACCTGAAAGAGTACTTCTGGTGGGATGGCATGAAAAGAGATGTTGCTGAATATGTCTCTCGATGCTTGGTTTGTCAACAAGTTAAAGCTGAGAGATAGAAGTCTAAGGGGATGTTACAACCATTACCCATACCCGAATGGAAATGGGAAAACATCACTATGGACTTTGTCACAGGACTTCCTAAAACATCCAAAGGCAATAATGCTATCTGGGTCATAGTTGATCGTCTTACAAAGTCTGCACACTTCATTGCTATTAGAGAGGATTTCTCTCTAGATCAGCTTGCCAGGATATATGTAAAGGAAGTGGTAAGATTGCATGGAGTACCACTTTCTATTATATCTGATCGAGATCCGAGATTTACCTCGAAGTTCTGGCGAAGTCTTCAGCATACTCTGGATACAGAGTTGAGTTTCAGCACTGCTTATCATCCCCAGACAGACGGTCAGTCTGAGAGAACAATTCAAACCCTAGAAGATATGTTGAGAGCTTGCTCTATGGATTTCAAAGGAGGTAGGGATCAACACCTACCTTTGGTGGAATTTTCTTATAATAATAGCTTTCACTCCAGTATTCAGATGGCTCCTTATGAAGCTCTCTATGGAAAGAAATGCAGGACTCCAACTTGCTGGGATGAAGTTGGGGAAAGAAAGCTATTAGGACCTGATCTCGTTGATGAAATGGCAGAAAAGGTTAGATCTATTCAACAACACATAAGAGCAGCTCAGAGTCGACAGAAAAGTTATGCCGACAACCGAAGAAAAGACCTAGAGTTTGAAGTGGGAGATAAAGTGTTCTTACGAATATCTCCATGGAAGAGGGTTATGAGATTTGGAAAGAAGGGGAAGTTAAGCCCTAGATATATCGGTCCTTTTGAAATACTGGATCGTGTTGGGAAGGTAGCTTACCGATTGGCGCTTCCACCGAATCTCTCTCAAGTTCACGATGTGTTCCACGTATCTCTCCTGAGAAAGTACATACCAGATCCTTCACATGTACTCAGCTCAGAAGTTGTACCGCTGGAGCAAGATCTTTCTTATGAAGAACAGCCGATAGAGATTCTGGATCGTAGCGAAAAAGTCCTACGAAACAAGACCACTCGCTTGGTGAAAGTTTTATGGAGGAACCACCAACTTGAAGAAGCTACATGGGAGCTTGAGGATATGATGAGGGAGAAGTATCCTCATTTGTTTGTTACAAAGTGACGAATTTCGAGGGCGAAATTCTTTTTAAGGGGGGTAGAATGCAACACCCGTGAATTTTATGTTATATAAATCATCAAAGGAATCTTTTTCTACACAACACTTGCTTGGCTTTCTTTACACGCAATCGCGACCTTCCTCGATAGCTTGCGTCGTACGCAATACCGAGTTTCACTAAACAACAATATGCTATTAAAACTAGCCATTATGAATAGTAATAACCACTTTTTGAAATTTTATAAATTTTATTTTTCAAAATGGACTTCATTTTTGGACTCAGAATATCGAAATTAGCCTAGGGTGAAATTTTGGTATTTTTCTGAAAACTTTCAATTTTTGATGAATAGTGAAACCACTAAGTGGTAGGTTAAAAACTGAATTTTGCATAAAACTTAATTTTACCGCTTCTGTGAATGGAATTTCAAAAAATCCGACAGACACGGTTGATATCAGTAAGTAAAATGTGGTTGAATGAGATAAAAATAATTTTTTGGTGAATAGTAACTTTTTACGATTTTTACCGCGGTTAATAGTAAATAGGGTAACTAAGGGTAAATATGATATTAATATTACCCTAACACATGTCCTAATTCTATTGGACAAGTGTAATTCGACCAAAAACAAACTTAGGAATAAAATATGACCATTTAGGCCCACTTGGATTAGATTAGGACATTTATTATTAATTTATTTAAAGAAGGGTTAAAATAGTTAAAATCAAAGTTTAATAAGTAAATAATTTTTAATATGGGGTTATACATAAGATAAATTCGATTGTAAATATTAATTAGAAATCTAAAAAGATTTCCTACATGATGGTATTTTATTTGTAATTTTTAGACATCAAATAATTTAATTTATTTATGACACAAAGATGATGCAGTAATTATCTTATTAATGAAATATTGACAAAATTGATAATATAAATACCAAAATAAATGTAATTTAAGACTTTTTATGAATTCCACTAATTTTCTAGGTTACTATGATATATTAATGTTGATTTAATCAACTTGGTTCGAACATATAATTCTGTTATGACTTTCACAAAAATCATATATCAAATAGTGTCAAAATTGACACAAAATAGTTTTTAAATCAAATATTATATTATTAATTGTTATTTTATTCCTAAAAATATAAGGTTCGGCCAAATGACTTATATAAGGATATATATATTAATAATAAACAATTTGGGGTTCTTTTGGCATGTTATAGTAAGTGTATTAACCATATAGTGAAAGAAAACAAAAAGACACGGTAAAAGTTAAATTAATTAACTTAGAGTTAAATCTAATTGATAAGGTCAAAATAATACCCTAAACTTGTCTAAATCCTATTGGTTGATAGGATTTCGACCCATACCCACTTTATCTTCGAAATAAGACCCTTTGGAACCATTATAAACCGATTTTTACTTTAATATAAAATAATATTTTGAGATATTCCTAAGGTGCCCCTCTCCTCCCTTATAAAAGGGCACCTCCTCCCCCCTCCTCCTCACACCAATTTGAGCACTCAAGCTCGGCCAAACCCTGCCATTTTCTCCTCTCCACTTCCCTAGAATAATCCTAGAGGTCCTGGTCTTCTCCAAAGACCAATCTTAGTTCCTTAAGTGGAGGATTCAAAGAGGTGTTCCAAAGAAGAGGTAATATCCATTACCGATCTTTTCAATTTCTTTCTTCTTCAACTTCTTCTTCTTTAGTTGTTTCATGATAAAGTAATAACATCAGTATTACTTAAATACTGATATGTTATTATAAATATGAAACAACCCTAATTCACCTTCTATCCATCCTACGGAAAAATGAAATCACCGTGCGTGCGTACGTACGGAATATCGTCTCCACGCCGTGGTGTAATCTATTTTCCACCATCACCTTACAAGGATGGGTATAATGGTGTAATGAGTAACTATATATGATTATTATTAAGTAATATTGATACTTAAATAATATATATATATACTCCAATACAATTCCACGATCATAGGAACGATATCATCACTCGTGCGTACGTACGGAATACCGTCTCCACGATGTGATGCGACTCGTTCTACATGATCTTCATTTCATAATGATTATATAAATGAATTGAATGAATGAATATGGTATATACTACACTAATACCATTATGGAAATGAATTATCTATAACCTAAAGATAAGAATAATAATTTATTCAACAAAACACGCATAAGAACAAAAAGTTATAAAGACCCGAGTAACAAGTAACAATGAAATATTACTAACAAGAAGCTAATAATATGACCATATATGATATCATATCAATATGTATGATTCTGGAATAAGTCAATAACATTATTTAAACCATTATACATGAGCTTCGGACACGAACAAAGCAAATCGGACCTAAGGTAAGGGAAATATCACAATCTCATTTTTATCCGAGATTGTTTATTCGTAAGTATTTACTGGGGTGTATTTTATCATCCACATCCATGTTTACTCAATATGTAATATTATTTCCATCCACCTAAAATTGTTTAAATCCATTTTTACCCTTCGGTGAGTTTTTAGTAATACGTATGAAAGGAATCTTTTGTCGTTTTTCGTACGAGGTACTTTTTGACTTTTCCGACAAAAGTACGAAGAATGTTTTTTTTAACTTATACGGCACGAACGGATTTCTACTGTTTTATCAAGCCTTATTTTCATGAATATTCCTCTAAAAGATTTCATGACTATTTTCAATAAAATCTCTTTCTTTTAAAATTGCATGATGTTTTGTGAAAAGAAATTGATTTTGAAGAAGAAAGGATATTTTCCTCAAGAATTCAATTCAAGTGTTTTATAAAAATTATTTTCCATCTAAGATAATAAAGGGTTCTGTTTCTATCCATATTTTTACATTGATTTGACTATGTTGTGATGGAATTATGTTTATGAATTCCTTTATCTTATATGAATTGATTTATGATGTCATGATGTTTCAAGAATCCCATTTTTGTTACATGTGTTATGCGATGATGTATGTTTTATGATTATGTGGCACACATAAGAAAGGATTCATTATAAGATGGGTGGGACCTATATCTCCCTCCAATGCATTGGGTAATGATTTTATATCTCATGAGATAGACATGGCTGGAACGGAAGGTTATTTCGGTTCAGTGATACAGGACTGAAACGAGGAGTGAACTCGGTTCAGAAAGGGACTTTGTCCACTAAGATAGTCTTGGCAATGAGTCATGACTAACAAGAAATGATTTTCCATGATTATGTGTGCATGCCACAAAGTTTCAAGTTTTATGTTATGATTATGGGGATCTCATTTTCACTTCTATGATTTATTCCATGTTAAGATATTATGATCTCTTTTGCAGGTTTTGATTTTCATAAAGATATGATATGATTTTTATTTCCTTTATTTTCCCTTGCTGAGCATTTGAGCTCACCCTTTTATGTTTTCTTTTCCCCAGGTCAGGAAGATGGATATTAAGTAGAATATGCTAAAAGGGACCCTAGATATGATGAAATAAATGGGAGACACTGTAGAAGATTTATGAACCAGTTGTTTATGTTTCCCAGTTTCTAAAGACACTATACCTATACGGTCCTTTGTGGTTTTGTCATATGTTGTAATAAGTGTGCTTCAATTTCGAAGTATTAACAATGTATGTAAAGTATGGTTCGTTATATTGTATAATTATTTTATCCACTGAGAAATATTGCTTCAAAAAAACTCAATTATCACACACATAAATATCGTGTGTCATTCATTCATGTAGTTCTCATCATCATATGTAAATATTTAATGCATGTAATCCTCCACACTATTGTAAGTGACATATTTTGAAATAAAAAATGCACAAAATGTTAGAAACAAGATGTGTTTTGGTTGTATCTGTTGTCAATCAATCAGTATGTTAAGAAATATTATGGGTGGAAATTATATTTTCCTTTTTTTCACAATAATCAAACTCACACTTTCAAAATATTCAGACTCACTTTGTCCATCATAACGAGAATAATTTGTTTTGAAGAAAAGGTTTTGATCAAACTCACCTTGGGTCTGGAATGGGAGAAGATTGTAATGAGGTATTAATTATCATCATATTCAATCTGAATTCAATATGAAATAAGTGATTATTTTTATGAAGTATCAAAGTATGCATGAATATGATAAAATTAATTGTGATGATGCTTTGTTGTTTTGAATTTCACATAAATCATAAGTTGATTGGAGAACTTATGATACGAGCATGATGGAAGAAAGGGGGAAAGAAGTGTTCTTAATCATACCCATATTTATCATATCCAAGTGGAAGGGAATAAAGAGATGCTAACGATTGAAAAGAAATTATACCCTGATTTATCATATCTAGGTGCAAGAGAAGAAAGATGTTGTTGATCGAAAAGGAATTGTAACTAGTATAATCGTATTTGGGTGGAAGGAAAGAAATAAGGTGCCGAAGACTATACTCAGAAAAGATCATATATAGAAAAATCATAATCAGAATGATCATACCCAGAAAAGTTCATATTCAAGAAAATTGTACTCAAGATCAGGAATAAAAATTTCATACCAAGAATGATCATATCCAGTCCAATCATATTCAAAAAATATCGTACTCAGGTTGAGAAGAAAATAAAGAATCTTGATTGGATGGAAATTTACAATACTTTCCAATTAAATTTGTACGATGCTGAATCTATTCTCAAATGAATTTAAAGTCATGAAGAAGTTCATGATACAATCACAGGTTTGTGGATGAATTTAGTTGTTGAATAAAATCTCTAATTTGTTTTCAAATGTCTTTATCAAGTGGGTCAGGAGTTGAATCACTTTGTTTACTTTTCAAGTTAATTGTCTAGTGAGTCAAGAGAAAGAAATAAAGGAAATTTTTTGTATTTAAATTTTAATTCATGCACTATAGTATCCAATCCAAAAACACATTCATATGTATGATAATTAAGTTGATGGGAAGAGAGAAAGAAGTTTTAATTGGTATTGTATTAAGAAAAGAAAGAATCTTCTCATCAGACTCCATATGTCAACATATTCCTATAAGGAATTACTTGAGACTAATGAATTAAAAGAAAAGAAAATAATTAGACAAACAATGGAGTCAACCATTTAAAAAGGGTTGAATTTCTTGGTAGGTTTCAATTGGGTCAAGATCCATTGTATCAAAGTTGAATCTTTTTATATTTCCAGCTAGGTCAAGAGAAGAAGTGAAGATGTAAAAGTGGTCCAAGAGAAGAGATGAAGTAGTTTGATGAATGTGTTTTTAAGGGGGAGATTGACATTAAAAAGAATTATTGTATTAATCATTTGGAGTTGTATCAATTTCTTCATACATTTATACATTCAATTGATTTCTAGATTTGTATTGAAGAAATCAAATTCAGAAAATCAGACTCATGTATTGAAATCAGACTAGTAATTGAAATGAGAATCTGTAGAAGAAGTGATGATTGTAAAATAATCGAGAATATTCAAGAAGAGTTGAAGAATTCAAAATTCACCCAAGATTTTTTGTGAAATTGAGATTATGGTGAATTTGATTAATCATAAAAAATTTGGGATTCTCGCCAAATCCACTCGAGGATCACCTATAAAAGGAGAAAAGTATATTGTACTTTTTTGATGACAGATGTACTATTCATGATAGAGAACCTTTGATTTTTAGAGAGAGGAAGAAGTTTCCATATTCCCTTGTGTTGAAGAAGTTTTTACAGATTATAGTGAAAGAGAAGAGACAAGATCACAATGTTGTATTTAGCTAATCATTATACTCAATGTTTATCATTCCTAGCTAATTACCATAATCATCTTGTCAATCATATTGAATTGATCTTCATATCAAGATGGATTGATCGGATTGGGATTTCTATACTATTATTTCCATATTGAGGAAGGAGTTTTGATTTTTCTCATATCATACTCATCATTAAGAAATCTTAACAGGGAGAATCATACTCACAAGAATAGGGCTGAGAGTATCATACCGAGAAGAATCATACTAGGGAGAATCGTACTCAAAGGAATCATACTGGGAAATTTAGACTTATTTTTTCATTAACAAATTCTAGGAAGTTCTTACCATCTTCTGGGTAAGAAATTGAAGAAGTTTTTTTAATTTAATAAATTTTTGTAATTGAAAAATAAGTAAAGGTAACATGAGTTGTTACAAAAATATTGTATTATCCTATTTGTTCTCAGAGGGTGCACATAAACTATTGGATTGTTTACATAGTGATACATCTATGAAAGGGTATATCCTACTCAGTGTAATCCAAGGATTGTTTTATAGTGGATTGTGTGGTATTGGATTACTTCTAAACCATACTAAGGACATATCTATTCTTATTGACTAGTGAACCATGTAAATTATTTTGTTCCTCTGGATGTGTGTTTGAATTGTTTTCAATAGGGAATTGAATCTTAAACAGGAGGAAAAGGTTGTTTCAATTTCAAGGAAACATAAAATAAAAAGAATCACTGATTCACCCCTCCCACTCTCAGTGATACCCTCACATTGATTGGGCACTTACAAGTGGTATCAGAGGGTAGGTTCCTTTCGCTTATTCTTTTCTAAAGTTTTGAAGAGAGGTTGGAGGAGAATTTGAATTGTGTGAATAGTAAATTATTCTAGTTTTTGATGGAAATAATTATCATATCTATAAATATATAATATTCTCTTATCTTATGTATATTGGATATGATGTTCCTGAAGCTGCAATAAATGGGTTTCCTCATATTAATTATAAAACCCCACTTACATATATTGAAAAGAAGGGTCTTTAGAATTATGGAAAGGACAAGAATACTATATTATCATCACTTTATGAAAGTTAGTTATTAAGGGTGAAATTTGATTCCAAATCCAAAGGTATATGGGATAAATTGAAAAAATATATACGAAGCCAATACAAAAGTGAAGAAAGAAAAACATAAAATATGGAGATTGAATTATGAAGACTTGAAGATGGGTGAGTATGAATCTATTAGGGAATTCTTTACCAGAATAAATGACATTGTTATTACTATAATATGTATTGTTGAAAAGTTATATGATTATATAGTTGTTGAAAATATATTGAGAATCCTTCCTGGAAAGTTTGATGCAAAAGTTTCTTTATTAGAAGGCAGAGATCCAGAAACATTATCTCTAGATTATTTTCATATCACTCTCATTACTTATGAAATGAGAAGGGAGAA
This sequence comes from Viscum album, assembly GCA_963277665.1. NCBI lineage: Eukaryota > Viridiplantae > Streptophyta > Magnoliopsida > Santalales > Viscaceae > Viscum > Viscum album. Next base: position 507,200,650 of record OY728130.1, read on the forward strand.
TGCTATGAAAGTAAAAAAATAAATTTGAAAGAGAAATTTCTTTAACGGATTCCAAGAAAGAAAAGAATATTCTTAAAGAAGAATAAGTTGGAGATTCTGATTTTGAAAATGAGGTATGAAAAAATCTTAATGATATGTTATCCTTATTTTATAAAAATGTGAAAATAGCTAGAGTAAGTTATAAAGGGAAACTTCCCTTAAAAAATTTTGTATGTGGATTCATTGGTCTTTTTGTTTCAAATTTTCCTCAAAGATATAATGAAGAAGAAAGTGATGAAGAAAAAAGTGAAGAAGAAGAAAGAAGGCCAAGAATATCATGGAAGGAAAAGGGTGATTGTAGATGCTGAAAAACACTCAAGGGTTGAAGGAGGTTTTGGCACAACAAATCAAAGACATATTTTGACCCGATGATCTATTTCGGGGGGCCCGGAAGGGCCGCACGAAAAAAATCATGTGTGCATAAAAAATCTCTCATGTGCGGAAAACAAGGGATCTGAGGAAGTTTTCCACATAGGCGCGGAAACTTTCGCACCACCGACCGTAGGTGCGGAAGTTTGCGCACTGCCTCCCCTACGTTGTTGAGCTTTCGCGCTGCTGACACTGGTGTGAAATCTTTTATGCAGACCGGTTTCCGTGTGGATTCGACAACCCCAAGCACCTATAAATAGAAGGGTGCTCCTTCAACTTCTGATGGCTGAAGAATCCAAACCATCTCTCGTGCATGAAATCCACCTCTCCTGCACACAAAAGATGGATTTCAGGTATTGGATTTTTCACGATAGGTCGCCCAGGGGTCCACCTTCACGCAATACCACTCGGGCTTAACCCTCTTCTAAATCCCTTTGAGTCATGTCCACTGTGCGCAATCCCTTCCAATTGCACGCAATCCCTTCCAATTGTGTGTAATCCCTTCCAATTGTGCGCAACCCTTATTCCTTTCCCGCATTTCTTCTATTTTCATGCAAAACCTCATCTCCCCTTACTTTCCCAACCTCTCTAATTGCACGTCAATCTAATCTTTTCCGCAAAAGTGTCTCAATTGTGCGTCGACCCAGAATTTTCCGTGAAACTGTTCTGTTTGCGTGAAATCCTCCCTCCTTCCGCACTTGTTCAATGTCCCTCTTCCAGATATCATTTTTGGGTGCTTATTACGCACTAAACATTTCTGTCACACACCCTTTTCTTGTACGACCATCTTGGCTCATACGAAGTAACTTCAAATTCCCTTAAGTGGTGTTTCACAGTGTGTTGTTTCGACTCATGCTTCTTTTCATAGGCATGCTAATGGATATTTCTTCTTTGCATAGCCATGCTAACATAGACCCCCAATGGGATCACCTCTCGACACCCCCATTTATGGCATTGCCGATGCCTTCCTTCCCTTAAGGGTGGGCAGGTATCGGTTATGTAAGTCCTAGGGGTACGGAGTGAACCTACCCCTTCTGAGCTATAGGATATTAAACTATCAAGCACTACCATCCTCAGCACAAGTCGTTAAACTGTGACCACGCCCCATGCATCAGAAATGGGGTTCTCCCACCTTGGACATTCTGCATGCCCACTGGTCTCCATGGGAGTGAGATCATTCCTCACATGGAATGAGATCCTCTTTATCGGAGCGGTATCTGTCCGTGAGGAAAGGGAAACCACCCTGGTATAAGCCCCTAGCTTTTATTGTAAGAGGTAGCACCCCTGATCCTCCTCTCATCCTGGGTGCCAAATCCCTCTCCCACTGGGCTTTGTCACCATCCGGGACTCCATCCTAAAGTAAGTCCCAATCTCCATCACCTTGGGCTGTTAACTAGGTGTAAGCCCCTATTTCCTCTTTGGGCCGCTAACCGTGTGTAAGCCCCTATTCGACTTCCCACGGATGCATCTTCCATGATGTTATCGACAGGTCTTTGCTATCTCTTGTTTCTCACACTGAGCATCACTCACATGGTCTTAGAGCAAGCATCGACCATGACATCCTCTCTGGGCAGCCTAGAGTGTAATTCCCACACACACACCACCTGAACTACAAAGTCTTTGATCCTTGACAAGGTAAGGTACGTAGGAAGCCTCCCTGAGGTTCAATCCCACCACCCATGGGTCGTTCCGACCATCTTCACATCGGTTCGCCAACCCCTCCTAAACTACGAGGTCTTTGATCCTTGCCAAGGCAAGGTTTGTAGGAAGCCTCCCTGAGGTTCAAGCCCATCATCCATTCATTCCGGCCATCTTCATATCGGTTCACCAACCCCTCCTGAACTATGAGGTCTTTGATCCTTACCAATGAAAGGTACGTAGGAAACCTACCTGAGGTTCAATCCCATCATTCATTGGTCCTGACTATATTCATGTTATTCTACCAAACCCCTATGTCTGAACTATGAGGACTTTGATCCTTGCTAAGGAAGGGTACGTAGGAAGACTCCCCGAGGTTCAAGCCCAACATCCCACCAAAGCTAACCACCTCATGTCGGTTCACCATCGTCCTTCATGACGTTAAACTTTATCGTCCTTAAGCAGCGGTAAGTTGTTGCACCCTAATCAGCGGTAAGCCGTTGTGACCCAATCCAATGGTAAGACATTGTGACCCCATCTGGTGGTAAGCCGTTGTGACCCAATCTAGTGGTAAGTCATTGTGACCCCATTCATCAGTAATACATTTTCAACCCTATCCAGCGGTAAGCTATTGTGACCCCATTCAGTGGTAAGTCATTGTTAACCCCATTAGATGGTAATTCGTTGTCAGGTAAACTATGAGGACTTTGATCCCCTGCCACAGGGATACGTGTTAGTTCTCTTTGATACTCAATCCCAACATCACTTTCATCCTCGGGTCGACTCAATCTCATTCTCTACCCACTTCACTTAACCATCAATCATCCATTTTGGTTCTTACCCGGGCCGCCACATCTTAGTGGGATCATGCCACCTCATTCCCCATTTCCATTAACAACAATCGGGCAGCTAACCACACGTTAGTCCCAACATAATTGTTCCCTCGAGGGGTTGAACTCACATGATTTAATCTAGTCAATGTTATGATCAGTCTCATCTTTCCCTGCTAGATGTTAAACATGTGGAATACCCTGTGTTAAACATAGGAAGATGAGAAAAACCTTAGATACATGCCTATGGCATAAAATTCCCCGTGTCTGATGTGGGATGCCTCAGGCTTCCACACCCTCGAGAATCCCTATAACAAGGGGAAGAAACCTAGATGTGCCAGTGTCCTAGTGTCCAGACATGCCAGTGATTTCCAACGTGACTACTCCCCTGACCGAAGGTTGTGACCCTGACTGGACCCTTTGGAATATCCCGATAGAAGCAGTGTAATTAACTGGTGTCCATGAAGATATGACACTAGGAATAGTTTCACGAACAACTTATTAAATCTATAAGGGAGACCCGGACTAGGTGACAAGTTCCAAGGAGGAATCCCCATAAGGAAGAACCGACATCCCATCATCCGGTTTCAATCAAGGAGAAAACGTCCCTGGATAAGGAACGGATGACACCCGCCTTTGGAAAGCGGGAATGCGGGGCAACAAAACCATTCCTTTCGTACTCAAGAAGATGGACGTGTACACCCCGAAAAAAGAATTGGAAACAGAAATGGTGAACCCGATGTGAAGATCTTCTCCTCAATATGGAGATCAGTAGCGTTCGAGACATTAGTGGACTAGAATTTCACCAGATCTAGATATTCGGCATTGGGTCCTGCCAAGAAAATAGTGGGCCTGGCCTGAAACTCACCAGAAGTTAGGGTAGTCAAAACATTGCACGTCCCGGTCTGCGATGTTTTCAGCATGGATCCATATTACCATCCATGGAAGACGGAATGGCGTTGGGGCACTGGTCATCGATTCCCTTTTTCTTTCATCACTGATGAGTTAATCTCCCTACTTTCAATAACCAAGCTACTACACCCTAATCTTGATCACCACCTACCCACCAAAGTGAGGGTAGGTGGTTTCGCCCAAATTTACCCAAGTTCTGAGGGTTAAGCGGTCGCTTGCAGTGTAGCTTGGGTTGTCGAATCCTCAGAGACCTAAGAAGATCCTTAGACACACAGTAAAAAGAGGTGGGTTTTTTGGCTATGAAGTGGCCAACTTTGGTTGATTTTAGATGGTTTTAAAAGAGCACTAAAACATCTATGTGAATTCAAATTATGATAAAATGAGTGGATCCAAGGTTATTGCTTGGGGTGGATTGGATGACTTCCATTTTTTTACGATTTCAATTTCATTAACTCGAGAAGGATTCATTCAATGAATTCAAACTAACCTCATAACTTACTGATTAAACACCTTCCAAACACATTCTAATCATCTATACACTTGTAGGATCATTTTCAGGAGAACTCCAAGGTAAATGATATAATTAGCGCATAAAAGTGGGGTGAATAAACTCAATAAGGAAGAGGAAGAGATAAAATCATTGAATGGAATAATCTCAAATAAAAGAAATTATTAACATTTATGCAGTGAGAAATAACATCCAATACAACCCATTTCTACTTCCTAGGATTAACCCATAAGATATCTAGCCCTCCATTGATTACATGTTCTCAAAGGAAGCAGGAAGTAGACTTATGAGGGTGGAATTGAAGAAGTAAAAACAACAAAATAATGATCACTCCACCGTTGTGTGAATACAATCACAAGGTTTGGTGTGAAAAAGTTCACACCTTGAGGTAACGGTATCAAGGTGATATTAATAAGAACATAAAAAGATAATAAGAAGAACTTTTATTGAAAACTAAGGTGATTTGAACAACTTACATGAGAAGGAAGAACATTACAAAGGCAAATTGGCATAATAACATTACAATGAAAACAAAGCTCCAAGATCCCTAAATACTCTACCACTACTGCCTTAAATAGGAATTTTGGAAGCCTTTGGCTGAGACCCCATCATCACATGTTCCTTTAATTAATTGTGGTGGAGAAAGGTGGGTGTAAAATTAATAGAGATGAGACTTTTCCACTTTTCCCCCGAAGTGGAATCCATCTTGCATCCACCGCAAAGACATAACGAAAGGACCTTATAGATAGAAAAATTAGAGCGGGACATAGAAGGATAAAACATATCCCTGGATTTCCTTTAAAATCTTGTAAAATTTAATCCCAAAATAATATGTGGTTCACGAGATATGATTTAAACGGTGGACTGTTTTTCTGGGCCTCAGAATCTGGCCCAGAATTTCATCATCAACTTGGGCCACCTGGAACACCATACAAACATATGAATTATCTTTGGAAATGTTAAATTAAATGTTTCCAATAATATCCAATATCTTCATATAAATTTTCATAATCATTGGGCTTTAATTATGTCCTATACAGTACTTTTATTGGGCTTCTGTCCAAATCACTTTGCCCAGAATGTGGTTGGTTCAAAGCCCACTTTGGTGGTCTTCCAAATTGAATCTCCAAGTGATCCAAAAGTATGAATTGTTCCTTATATCATGGGAGACCTGAAAATAAAATATAAACGTAAAATCAATACCATTATGTGTTTTATGATATGTTCAAGAAGGTACCATGTAATAGTGCATTTTAAGAAGGAATTACAATCATGATGTGAAATAATGTTCAAAGTGTAAAATGAACTAATAATGGTGTCTATGATTAATAAAGCACGTGAATATTATATTATAAATAATGAATATTAGCCTCTTTTAGGAGCTAATCACACCCCCAACATGATTTTTTCTAGTCCTGAGAAAAATATATCTCATAAATATGAAATTTTTAATTCCTGTTAACAAAAACATTGTAATACACATTGCTCACACAAAGACCTTATACCAAAAAAATGAAACCCATTAAAATCATTTAAAACAAGCTAGGTACATAGGTATATCCCAATCCCAAGATCATTCCTTTGTTCAAATTCATTTCCATATTTCATCTAAATTCAATTAAGCATGATGAAGTGTTGTGTGTCACAATAGACAAGGGGGTTCATTTTCATTCGAGGGAGAAAAGATGGAATCTCTAGGAGAAATCAAATTTTAATATTAAGATGAGTTCTCATTTTTTTATTTTTATTTTATTTATTTTATTTATTTTTTATTTTTTTTTCATTTTTTCCATGGTAATTTAAATTGAACTCAATCGAGTCAATCCATGTAGTAATACTTTGCTGATGACTCCCAGGCTCAAAGACCTTAGGGCACCAAGTGAAGCTCACATACTCGGGCATCATCTCAGGATAACTCAATCAAAAACAAATTTAAATTACCACTAATAGAGATAAAATTACCAACTTTGGGCCAGGAAACTATGGAGTCACGATCCCCAAGTGCTGAAATCCACACATTAGTTCAATTCATTGCTCTACGTGCAATTGATTTTTTTTAATACTCATGTTAAAATTAAAATGATCACCAACCATATGCCATTTATTATAGACCCTAAGAACTCAAACTAATACCCCAGAATCTAAAGGATGTTCATTGTTTTTTTTAAATAAATGTTTGAAAATATAAACGGTAAAAAACCACATCGGACAACCGCACTTTCCAAAATCTATGCACATGAACTTAAACTTTCATTAAAATCAGAATCAAGTCATTCAAAATTATTTGATATCCAATTTCAGAGTTTGTAATGTGTGTTATCATGTTCAAGGTTTATGAAAATTTTGTTGGAGTTGGTGGTCTAGAACCAACTACTTTTTACTTTATTCATTAATAAAAGACTTATCACATCTTGATTGTTCTTCTGCATGACAATGCATGTGATAATGTCCTAAGGACAACTGTTGCATTAATGGGTCATAGTGGATCCCTACTATGATGAGAACCCAGAAGTGCCATAACACTATTATTGAATATATGTTCTATAGCCGGATGATATAATTTGAGGGACACAAATAATACAGGTCATTAGGGTTGAGGACTCATAAAACTTTGAGGAACCTTCTCATGGTGTGCGCCCTTGGTAATATCTAGGAGGATATTATGAGAACGAGACCTGCCAGTAGGAAATCCACATTTCATAGTGTCATTGGATGTTCCTATCTGGGGATGTGTGTATTGGTCCATATAATTTAAGATTATTATTAATGGGTATTACAACTCGTGCACTTAGATGTATTGATGAAAATTGTGACGACACACTGTTCGCAGCGAGGTAGGATACGTTGGGTGCGTTATGAGTAATACTGCATTAATAGATAATGCAAGAAAGGATTTTTCCCTTATGTTCCATAACGGAATTAGATATCTCAAGCCCTTTGATGGAATTGATATAGCCTAAATAAATCCATGGATATGGTAAGGTATTGGAGAGTTCAATTCCAGGAATTCAAAGAAAGAATAATCAAGCACATGGGTTGATGGCACTAGCATGCAACCCGCTTGATTTGAGATATCGAGACAAAGGGATTATACTACACGGTAAGCGTTCGTAGGAGGTGACACATTATTGCGGCGTTAACTTATTTTTCTATGGGTGCCTTGGCGTGTTGCTAGACGCTAACCTTGGACTTTAGGCAGGCTTCGCCTAATTCCACTGAGAAAGAGGCCTAGAGGGTCACACACTAAGTGTGTCCATGTATCTCAGTTAAATATTAATTTAACAAGTTAAATAAATATTATTCCCGACTGTGGTTTAATAATTATTTAAGGATGCCTGATTGCATTTATTTCGACACTAGTTATTCAAGAGAATATATTCTGGGCGAAATAATATATATTTATTAGCGAGTAATGCACTTACATTTATTTAATAAATAAATAGCCATTACTCAAGGTCTAATAAAAATGGTGGAGGAAATAAATAAAATGAAAAATAAAAGTACACGCCGTGTATATTCATATACACGTTGCGTAGTTTGTTTTTCGGGATTCGTGAGAAAATATTGTTTATTTAATTAAATGATATTGAATGTAATACGTTGGGTGCATGTCAAGTAATAATGATGGTCAACTGTCATTATTAAGACATGGGGTATTACTATGAATTAAATGAAATGATTAAATGATTTCGGGAAATTAATTCATTTTATTATTCTAAGTATTATAATCCCAATTACATTATTCTCATAGAAACAGTGCCATTGTTGGGCAAAATGGATTTGGAAATACTCTCAAGCCAAGAGAGAATTCCCTTTCCACCAAGAACGCTTTCAAGTTATGAGAGTGAGATCCTCCACCGTATCAAGGCGGTAGAAGGCGGACATCGCAAGCGAAGGTTCCTCCACGCTAGCACCCGGAGATCCCTTCGGTGACGTCCAAAGATACGTGGAGCACGTGTGGATCACCGCTAGAGGAATCTTGTACTTGGATTCTACGATGCAATGATGGATCACAAGATCGTGACCAGAGACTCCAACGAAGAAAGAATTCCATCAAGGTAATTCTTATGAATTAATTAAATTAATTATAACCAACATATGATGATCCTATCTCTAGGGTTACGGGACTCTTCTTTTCTTTTTCGTTCTTCGTTCTATTCCGAAGATTCGGCGTTTTAAATCGTGACGGATCTCGGATTGAACATTGTTTAACGTTAAAATTAAAGTTGGGCAAACCCGCAAATACGCTTATGCTACGCCTGGAACCTACAAGTGGTATCAGAGCGGTCATATCATTGGTTATAATTATTTAGTTTTTCATTGTTAATTTACACATTTAATAATTTAGTTATTTCAATTCAAGTTTAATCTTTTTGGAAATCTGAATATTGAGATCCGTTCCTCCTCCCTTGTTTCTCGTTCACCTCACAGAAATGAATTTTTCTTTTAATTTTGATTAAAAACAAATAGAGTAACTCATCCGGAGGAGCCAAATTTTTCTAGCCGTACAGCACCAGAGTACACGGTGTGTATTCGGAAGTACACGCCGTGTAGTCTAGGTTCAATTCATTGACTGATCCTCCAAATCAGGTCGTGTATTGAATTATTTATAAGAATTTAATACATCGTGTGTTGACCAGAAATAGGTGGCACACGGTTTCTGAATTACACACCGTGTGGTCCAATGAACATGGTGTGTAGTCCCTTTGGGTTAGGGTTGGGCCGTGTACCTCGTACATGACTTTCCCGGCTGGAAACCGTGTAACGCGGAAACTACACGGCGTGTGTCCCATAGAACACGTTGTGTACTCCAAAAATTTCTAAATTACATAAACACGCCATGTCCCTGGGCGTGTACTTCGGATGGATGGTGAAGAAAAGTACATGCCGTGTAGTCAGAACTACACGCCGTGTACTCACCCAAATTACACATATTTATTAAAATTTATTATTATATTATAAAACCCCTTGAGACGTGTACCATGATGTAGGCATAAATCTTAGGCACAACACGTGATAGGTGTCTTATATATATGTGTTTAATTTAACATCTGCGTAATAAATGGTAATTCATCGGGTTGCCTCCAAGGTACAAGTTACGTACAAGGATAATTTTAAATGAATTTATTTGTTTGAAATTATGATGGATGAGAATCTCAAGGAAATTCATAAAAAGGATTTAAGATAAAAGGATTGATTAATTAAAGATAATTAATTGATTTGAGCGTGATTTATCTTAAACAAGAACGATTAAATAATTGAATGCTAGTTTTATTTATGCATAAATATCATTGCATGTATGGATGATCATGAGCTAGACCTAGAACTTTGTATGTGAATGGTTTCTTTTAATTTATTTATTTAAATTAAATTTTTTGGCCTGCGAGCCATCTCCTCATTAATATGTAGGGTCTGTGTGCCCAAGGTTTATTTTTATAAAAACCCCTTTTTACCCATCACCTGCGTGTGAAATAAATGCATATGTAATGGATGGAGCTCCCAAGCTAGTGGAGGTGGCTCAAGTCAGGAGCCAAGGTGAAACCAATCCAAGGAGATACAAAGGTGGACAGGTGGAAGGCTGTAAACACGAACCCGAAAGGTTCAAGGTGTTTCTCCCCTAGGTCTTGGGTTAGTTTATCAACCGCTAGATAAACTAACCAATAGAAAAGCTCATGATCATACCATTTATTTTATTTCTGTCAGTTGCATGGTTTATTTATTGTGGGTGTGTTGTCACGATCACACAATTAATGAATTAAACGAGCATGCAAGATGGAACTAAAATAAAACCAGATTATACGTAAATATTATCTTAGACATGGTTAATCACTTAAGTATATCCCACTTAATATTAACATGCATGTAATCAAAGATAATAAAATGGAAATTTACATATAAGGATAAAATCCCTTAAAATAAATATTAAGTCGGCATAGCCTTCCATAATCTTGGTTAGAATCAAACCATAGTTCAAAGTGCTTGACCAAACCTAGTTGGGGTGCTTTCAATTATAGGGGAATTCAAATTCAAGGTTTTGGGTTGACTTGACTTGGTTCGCATCAATAGTTGACTGCCACAGCAGGACTTGGTGTGACCAAGAGGCAAAGGTTGAGGAAATCCAAAAAGGATTTTAGGATTGGGGAGTCCACTCAGCGGATCAAGGAGCTGCGAGTTAATGCAGTTGGAATTTGGAATGCCTACCTAAAACCCTTCAAGTTTCTTGACCAACCCTAGTTGGTGTAATGTGAAGGGAAATATTGATCCTTGCTACTCGAATATTCACGCAACAGAATATTCCGAAGTCAATGGTGAGGGATATTGGATTTTGATAAAATAGTGGGAGACTAATAAGTATTAATTTATTTATTTGTATCAATTTTTGTAATAAAGTACTAAACCTTTTCTCATCTTAATTTTTAGAAACAACAATAAAATGACTTCAAACATATCATTGCACACCATACTTGAGAAGGAAAACCTTCTCATCGGCACCAATTTCCAAGAGTGGCAGAGGCGTTTATGTGTCGTCCTTCGCCGCGAAAGGAAATTGTATGTGCTGGAAGAGCCTATTCCAGTTGCGCTTGGGAAAGAGGCTAGTGATGAGGAATTATCTCTCTACATGAAACACATGGATGATGCCACATATGTCCAGTGTTTCATGCTATCGGCCATGTCTAATGAGCTCTTGAAGCAACATGAAAACATGGACGTGTATAGCATGATGTCTCACCTTAAATATCTCTACCAAGAGAAGGCAAGACAGGAGAGGTATGAGATCTCCATTGCTTTGTTTACCATGAATCTTTGAGAGTCTGCGCCATCTGGGCCTCATGTAGTCAATCTTATTGGCTATATTGAACGCCTGGACATCTTAGGGATTAAATTCCCGGATGAGTTGCGTACAGATCTCATCCTATCATCACTACCCAATACCTTCTCTAGCTTCATTGTCAACTATAACATGATCGGCAATGAGAAGATTCTGTCGGAGCTTCTAACCTTTATTCGGCAGGTAGACAAGGACATGGGGCGTGACAAACCCACAGTCTTTATGGTGAACAAGAAAAGTAAGGACAAGGCAAAGGGGACAAAGACTTATAAACGGTCTGAAGCCCCCGAGCACTATCCCTCCAAGAAGGGGAAGATCTAGAGGCAGGGCAAGGAACGGGAGGTGGTGTGTTTTGCATGTGGCAAGTAGGGCCACTGGAAGAGGAACTGCACCTAGAAGTGTGGGGATGCTAAATTTGTATTCGTTATCGAGTTCAATCTTTCTATTTCTACACATTGGGCATTAGATACATCTTGTGGGGCTCACATCTTTATTCAAATGCAATAACCAAGTAGATTTAGAAATATCACCAAAGGAGAGGTGGATCTTTGAGCTGCCAATGGTGCAAGGCTAGCTGTGTTGGCTATTGGTGACTATCACCTCTCATTTCCAACTGGCATGATTTTGGTTTTACAAAACTGTTATTTTGTGCCTAGTGTTACCAAGAACATAATTTCTATATCTTGTTTGGATATGGATGGATTTATTTTCAAGTTCATAAATAAGGGTTGTCTCTTTTATAAGAACAACGTATGTTATGGTATGGCACATTTGAATAATGGTTTGTATGTACTAAATTACGAAAACCAAGTGTTGGCAATCAATAACGAAAAAAACTCACATGGCTCATACATCACCTAGTTGTGGCATCAACGCCTTGGTCATGTGAACGAGAAGCGCTTGACAAAGCTCTACCAAGATGGATATCTAGACTCTACTGAGCTAAAACCACTTGATAGATGTCATGCTTGTTTACAAGGTAAAATGAACAAGCCGCCTTTTGGTGGACAAGGTGAAAGGGCCACAAAGCTTCTAGGATTGGTACACACGGATGTGTGTGGACCATTTCAAGTAGAAGCTAGAGGTGGATATTCTTACTTCATTACTTTTATTGATGATTTGAGTAGATATGGTTATGTCTACTTAATGAGGTATAAGTCAAAGTCCTTAGAGAAATTTAAGGAATTCAAGAATGAAGTAGAGAATCAGCTTGGTAAGAAGATAAAGAATCTTCGATCGGATCGAGGTGGAGAATATCTGAACCAAGAGTTCATCAATCTTCTACGGGAGTCTGGGATTCTATCTCAGCTCACTCCTCCTTATACACCACAGTGGAATGGTGTTAGTGAAAGGAGGAACCGTACCTTGTTGGACATGGTGAGGTCGATGATGAGTCGTGCGGATCTTCCATTATCCTTTTGGGGATATGCATTACAAACTGCAGCATACACATTAAACTGAGTACCAACTAAGGCGGAAAATGGAATTCCATCCGAGTTATGGAATGGAAGGAAACCCAATTTGTCGCACACATGTGTATGGGGATGCGAGGAATTTGTTAAGGCCTTATCAAGAAACAAACTAGCACCCCGGGGCACGAAGTGTATATTTATAGGATATCCCAATGAAACGAAAGGATGTTACCAATATAACCCTCAAGACAAGAAAGTGATTATCGCCAGAAAAGTTGTCTTTCTTGAGAGGGAGCACATCCTCAAGAAGGATAGTGGGAGCAAGATTGACTTCGACGAAGTTGATGCTCAAGATACAAAGGAGTTGGTACAGGAACAAGTTCCACAGGTCCCCGTAGAAGAGGTTCCAGAAACACAAGTACTACGTAGGAGCTCAAGAGAGGTAAGGGAACCAAAGAGATTTGGTTTCCTAGTCATCGAGGATGGTGAATCATTATTGTTGGACAATGATGAACCTATCTCCTATAAGGAAGCAGTAGAAAGATCAGAAGATGCAAGATGGCTAGAAGCTATGAATTCTGAGATGGATTCCATGTATCATAACCAAGTTTGGGTTCTGGTCGATGAGCCAGTTGATGTAAAGCCTGTTCGATGCAAATGGGTATTCAAAATAAAGCTGGACATGAAAGGTCAAGTTAGAAACTATAAAGTAAGGCTAGTGGATAAAGGATTCAAACAGCGTCAAGGAATTGACTATGATGAAACCTTCTCGCCAGTTTCCATGTTTAAATCCATAAGAATCATACTTTCCATAGCATCTTACCATGACTACGATATTTGGCAGATGGATGTCAAAACAGCATTCCTTAACGAGAACCTTCAGGAAGATGTCTATATGATACAACCAGAAGGGTTTGTGACACCAAGTGAATCCAAACAGGTTTGCAAGTTGCAGAAATCCATTTATGGATTGAATCAAGCATCCAGGTCGTGGAAAATTCGATTTGATGAAGCCATAAAGTAATTTGGTTTCATTAAGAACAAATGTGAGCCATGTGTTTATAAGTGGTTTAATGGGAATGCGGTCGTCATCCTAGCGGTATATGTTGATGACATATTGCTTATTGGAAATGACGTACTAGACTTATAGTCAGTTAAGGACTGGTTGAACAAGTGTTTCTCTATTAAGGAATTAGGAGAAGTAGCCTACATTCTAGGGATCAAGCTCATTCATGATAGATCCAAGAGGCTGCTTGGACTAAGTCAGGGTACATACATTGACCAGATACTAAAGAGATTTAGTATGGAAAAATCCAAGAGGGGATTGATTCCAGTGTCACATGGCTTACATCTTTCTAAGAAAATGTGTCCCCAGACACAATAGGAGAAAGATAGGATGAGTAAGATCCCATACGCTTCGGCTATAGGATCCATCATGTATGCCATGTTATGTACCAGGCTTGATGTTGCCTATGCACTGAGCATGGTAGGAAGACATCAAGAAAATCCAGGAGAACAGCATTGGACCGCTGTTAAGACTATCCTAAAGTATCTGAGAAGAACTAAGGATATGTTTCTGGTGTATGGAGGAGACGAGGAGCTTGTCATCAGAGGGTATGATGATGCTAGTTTTCAGACAGATCAGAATGATCTGAATTTGCAATCTAGATATGTTTTCTGTCTCAATGGAGGAGTTGTGAGCTGGAAGAGTTCAATGAAGCCAGTTGTCACTGATTCTACAGCGGATTTCGAGTATATAGCGGCTTCTGATGCAGCCAAGGAAGACGTCTAGATTCGTAACTTTGTTCAGGAGCTTGATGTGGTGCCTAGAAGTAAAGATCTCATTACATTGTATTGTGATAATACTACAGCGGTGGCTCTTGGAAAAGAACCAAGGTCACATCAACAGACAAAGCACATACTCCAGAAGTATCACCTCTTGAGGGATTTCTATCAAAGGGGTGAAGTTGCAGTGAGCAGAGTGTCCACGTAAGAGAACGTGGTGGACCCCATGACTAAAGGCCTATCTCAGCAAAAGCATGAATATCATGTAAGATCTAGCGGGTTAAAGGTTGTTAGCAGTTGGCTCTAGTCGAAGTGGGAGTCTGTTGGAGTTGGTGGTCTAGAACCAACTACTTTGTACTTTATTCATTAATATAAGCCTTATCACATCTTGATTGTTATTCTACATGACAATGCATGTGATAATGTCCTAAGGACAGTTGTTGCATTAATGGGTCATAGTGGATCCCTTCTATGATGAGAACACATAAGTGCCATAACATTGTTCTTGAATATATGTTTTATGGCTGGATGATATAATTTGAGGGACACAAATAATATAGGTCATTAGTGGTGAGGACTCATAAAACTTTGAGGCACCTTCTCATGGTGTGCGCCCTTGGTAATATTCAGGAGGATATTATGAGAACGAGACCCACCAGTAGGAAATCCACATTTCATAGTGTCATTGGATGTTCCTATCTGCAGACATGTGTATGGTCCTCAGACTTTAAGATTATTATTAATGGGTATTACAACTCACGCACTTATATTTATTAACGAAAACTGTGATGACACACTGTTCGCAGCGAGGTAGGATACATTGGGTGCGTCATGAGTAATACTGCATTAATAGATAATGTGAGACAGGATTTGTCCCTTTTGTTCTATAACGAAAGTAGATATCTCAGGCCCTTTGATGGAATTGATATAGCCTAAATAAATCCATGGCCATGGTAAGGTATGGTCAAGTTCAATTCCGGGAAGTCAAAGAAAGAATAATCGAGCACATGTGTTGATGGCACTAGCATGCAACCCGCTTGATTGGAGATATCGAGACAAAGGGATTATATTACATGGTAAGTGTTCGTAGGAGGTGACACATTATTTCGGCGTTAACTTCTTTTTCTATGGGTTCCTTGGCGTGTTGCTAGATGCTAACCTTGGACTTTAGGCAGGCTCCGCCTAATGCCACTGAGAAAGAGGCCTAGAGGGTCACACACTAAGTGTGTCCATGTATCTCAGTTAAATATTAATTTAACAAGTTAAATAAATATTATTCCTGACTGTGGTTTAATAATTATTTAAGGATGCCTGATCGCATTTATTTTGACACTAGTTATTAGAGAGAATATATTGTGGGCGAAATAATATATATTTATTAGCGAGTAATGCAGTTACATTTATTTAATAAATAAATGGCCATTACTCAAGGTCTAATAAAAATGGTGGAGGAAATAAATAAAATGAAAAATAAAAGTACACGCCGTATATATTTATACACACGCCGTGTAGTTTATTTTTTGGGATTCGTGAGAAAATATTGTTTATTTAATTAAATGATATTAAATGTAATACGTTGGGCGCATGTCAAGTAATAATGATGGTCAACTATCATTATTAAGACATGGGGTATTACTAAGAATTAAATGAAATGATTAAATGATTTCGGGCAATTAATTCATTTTATTATTCTAAGTATTATAATACCAATTACATTATTCTCATAGAAATAGAGCCATTTTTGTGCACAATGGATTTGGAAATACTCTCAAACCAAGAGAGAATTCCCTTTCCACCAAGAACGCTTTCAAGTTACGAGAGTGAGACCCTCCACCGGATCAAGGCGGATATCGCAAGCGAAGGTTCTTCCACGCTGAAACCCGGAGATCCCTTCGGTGATGTCCAGAGATATGTGGAGAACGTGTGGATCACCGCTAGAGGAATCCTATACTTGGATTCTACAACGCAACAAAGGATCACAAGATCGTGACCGGAGACTCCAACGAAGAAATAATTCCATCAAGGTAATTATTATGAATTAATTAAATTAATTATAACTAACATATGATGATCCTATCTCGAGGGTTTCGGGACTCTTCTTTTCTTTTTAGTTCTTCATTCTATTCTGAAGATTCGGCGTTTTAAATCGTGACGGATCTCGGATTGATCGTTGTTTAACGTTAAAATTAAAGTTGGGCAAACCTGCCAACACGCTTCCATTGTGCCCGGAACCTAAAAATTTTCCTTCCACACATTTTATGATGAAAAAAAAATCAATGCTTTTATTTTATATCCCCCCAACATAGAATAAAATTATCCCCAGTGTTTAAAGAAATGAAAAATTAGAAGGGGGTAGGGTAGAAGTTCAAAGAAGTCATTGAAAATTAAAATCATGTAATGAAGTTACCTGGTGGTTGATGTTGAAAATGCATTACTCATTATCCCTTCAGTTTTGGTTCGAGTCCCAGCTGCTTGGATGGTTGTGACATGCTTTTCTCAATGACCTACAACATGTCTTTAATTTTTTTATTATATATTTTTTTGTATATTTTTTTACCTAAAAACATAAAATAAAATAAACTGATGATACATTATCTTCTCTTAAATTTATGGTTAAGGTATTACTCAGGGATCACACCACGTGACATGGGTGAATATGGAGCTCCCCTTTCATACCCATCCTTACTCATAAAATAATAACAGGTCAACAGTATAAGTTTTTTTTTGTATTTTTCCTTTAACATACAAACACATAGATATAAAACAAACTGATGATACATTGTATTATCTTAAATTTTTGGGTAAGGTATTAATCAGGGATCACACCACATGACACGGGTGAATATGGTGATCCACTTTCATACCCATACTTACTCTTAAAATAAGAACAGGTCAATAGTTTGAGGTACTAATTAAATGAATGGAAACATGAAAACCAGGGGTTTCCTCCTGTGCAACGCTTTTGTTTAACGTCGCTAGCTCAACATGAACCCATAACTTACCCAATACCAACTTTCAACATTTTAAGGACCCAATATTTCTCCACTTACAATTTATTTATATTGATTTTTTTTTATAATTGGTGTCATGTACAGTCCTATGTTATACAATTAGTGGGAAATCCAAGGAATATCAGAAATGATTGATCCAGTTTTCACTATAGTATTTCCAAATACATCAAGGATAATTCCAACATTTTTTGTTTTAAGAGAATAATGAATTCTAATTGAAATGTCATGATTATATCCTATGAAGGGATACTAGAGTGGGGAAAGAAGGAAAATTATTTTGAGATCGTTTTGGATAGGACATTCAGACACAGGTTGGGAATTTGAATCCAACTCAGTTTCATTTTCAAAATTTCTCACAAAAATTGTTTCATTTTGAATAGAAGATTCAACCACAAAATTTGAAAGAACAGTGTTAGGAATGGGTATGGAATAAATGTTTTTGATTTCTCTCAATGGTTCAATGATTTAGGTTTTTGAAAAATCGTCAACAGATTTATGGTTAGGAGACTCAATCCATGATGTCAAATTTTCCTCTTGTGAATACATGAAATCAATTTCCTCCTGATTTAAAGACCCTTTAAAAATTTCTTGATTCACTTTGCCTACCCCAAATCCAAAAGTTGGTTCTTCAATAAATTCATGAGAGGTTTTTGGGAAACTAGAAACTCCACATAAGGTTTTGGAAGATACAGTTGGTGTATGGATGAGTTCCTCACAAGTATTAATGCATTGTAGTTATAATCTCAATGATGATACCTCAGAACTCGTTATCTCCATTTGATTACACAATTGTTGATGGAGTTTTTGAGGATTAGTCTGTATAGAAGTTTTTAAATCATGAAATTCATTAAGTTTAATCTCTTCAATCATCCTCAAGAGGGATGGAAATTGATCCTTTAAACAATCATCATCCCATTGATTGTATATCTCATCAGGTGTGGTTTATTCAATCAAGGTTTGGTCAATGAAATTCCCTATGTGATGTGTTTCCCAATATTTATTTCCCATTTGATTATAACATTGGTTTATTAAGGGGTATTGTGGAAGACAATCCATTGGAGTTGATTGAAAATTTGTTTTGGGATTCTTTGAAAACACAGAAATGGAATAGGGATTAGAGAAGAGAAATTAGGGTGAGAATAGAGAATTTGGGGGGAGAATAGAAGAATGGGGGTGAGAAAAGAAGGTTTCTGGTCTAAGTAACTTACTTGGTCCTCAGCAACGGCGCCAAAATTTGGTTTCTCCCAAATTTACCCAATTTCTGAGGGTTAAGCAGTCGCTTGTAGTGTAGCTTGGGTTGTCGAATCCTCAGAGACCTAAGAAGATCCTTAGACACACAATAAAAAGAGATGGGTTTTTTTGGCTATGAAGTGACCAAATTTGGTTGATTTTAGATGGTTTTAAAATATCACTAAAAGATATATGTGAATTCAAATTATGATAAAATGAGTTGATCCAAGGTTATTTCTCGGGGTGGATTGGATGAATTCCTTATTTTTATGATTTCAATTTCATTAACTCGAGAAGGATTCATTCAATGAATTCAAACTAACCTCATCACTTACTGATTAAACACCTTCCCAACACATGATAATCAACTATACACCTGTAGGATCATTTTCATGAGCACTCTAAGGTAAAGGATATAATTAGCACATAAAAGTGGGGCGAATAAACTCAATAAGGAAGAGGAAGAGAGAAAATCATTGAATGAAAGAATCTCAAATAAAATAAATTAATAACATATAGATAGTGAGAAATAACATCCAATATATCCCCTTGATACTCCCTTGGATCAAACCATTAAAGAGATATCCCTCTATTGATGACATGTTCTCAACGGAAGCGGGAAGTAGACTTACGAGGGTGGAATTGAATAAGTAAAAACAAAAAAATAACGATCACTCCACCGTTGTGTGAACAAAATCACAAGGTTTGGTGTGAAAAAGTTTACAACTTGAGGCAACGGTATCAAGGTGATATTAATAAGAATATAACAAGATAAGAAGAAGAACTTTTATTTAAAACTAAGGTGATTCGAACAACTTACATGAGAAGGAAGAACATTACAAAGGAAAATTGGCATAATAACATTACAATGAAAAAAAAGCACCAATATCCCTAAATCCTCCACCACTATAGCCTTAAATAGGAATTTTGGAAGCCTTTTTCCAAGACCCCATCATCCCACATTCCTTTAATTAATTGTGGCGGGGAAAGGTGGGTGGACAATTAATGGAGATGAGAGATTTCCACTCTTCACCCGAAGTGGCAGCCATCTTTCCTCCACCGAAAATACATGCCGAAAGGACCTTCTAGATGGAATAATTAGAGCAATACATAGAGGGATAAAATGTATCCCCAGATGTCTTTTAAAAGTCTATAAAATTTCAACCCAAATTAATATGTGGTTCGCGAGATATGATTTAAATGGTGGGATGTTTCTCTGGGCCTCAGAATCTGGCCCATAATTTGATCATCAAATTGGGCCGCCTGGAACACTATACAAACATCCTAATTAGCATCCTAATTAGCTTGATTCACTATGAAATTAAATGTTCCCAATAATATCTTCTATCTTCGTATAAATATTTAGAATCATTGGGCTTCAATTATGTCCTCTACAGTACTTTTATTGGGCTACTGTCTAAATCACTTCGCCCAGAATGCGGTTGGTTCAAAGCCCACTTTGGTGGTATTTCAAATTGAATATCCAAGTGATCCAAAAAATTAATTGTTTCTTATATCATGGGAGACCTGAAAATAAAATATAAACATAAAATACAGACCATTATGTGTTTTATGATATGTTCAAGAAGGTACCATGTAATAGTGCATTTTAAGAAGGAATTACAATCCTAATGTGAAATAATGTTCAAAGTGTAAAATGAACTAATAATGGTGTATATGATTAATAAAGCACATTAATATTATATTATAAACAATGAATATTAGCCTCTTTTAGGAGATAATCAGCAGGGGTAGTACCAATGCGGCAGTCCCGCACAGTTCCACCTCTTCTATAATGGTCTCAACCACCACAACTGTTGGGCGCCTCCGTCCCATCTCTCCCTCAGAGTTCATCCAACGAAGGGTGATCAATGACCTCATACAGTAAGAGGAGGAGGTTATTATCCTGACTCAGGATATGGCCTGACTGGATTAAGAGGCATCTACACCTCAGCGTCAATGCTGCCCCCGAGGGCCGTGTAGGGAGCCGTTTCTCCCCACGCCAACATATAACCGTTTCAGGAGCCTCTCCCTAAAACGTCTTGATGACTCCCTTCCCTACACCAATGAGGTAGGGGATATCCAGTTCAGACCAGCCAAGATCCCATTCCAAGGGCTCCCAGCGAGGGCTCCCACCAGGCCGCATCAGCACCGTCACCCGGTCTTACTATACGAGGAGTAGGTAAGCCATGTACCTACACCACTGGCTCCGGTCTATCTAACCCGACGCCAGCGTTGGGTGAAAGCCGGAGAGGAAGTCCACCAAGGGGTGTCAACATCAGCATCTATTGTTGCCTGAGACACTGCCGACGCATATAACCAACTCCCTTTGTATGCTGAGCAGGGACATTCATACATCCGACCTAGATCGAGGCCCCAACCGCCCCACGAACAAGCTGGGTCGACTCTCTTGGTCGTCGGCATGGGCAGTGGCTGCCGCAGACTTACCCGTGGTGATTCCACCCAGTAAGGAGGTCCTCCCGATACCACTACCATGGATAACACATACCTTCCACACTTCTAGGATCGTCATGGATGTCTGCCCCATGCCACCTTCAATCCAAATGAGGGTCCTCCCCGCGGTGGTGATTCTTAGTACGGAAGTATCTCTCGTTCCCACTACACAGGATATTGAGTCATCCTTCTGCCACAGACTATTGGTATGGGTACATTGCACATCCGGTCACTCTTCAACGTGGGGACCCTCCTCGTGTCCTCGTAGTATCTAGCGAAGGTACTCCTCACCTCAGAAACCAGAGGGGTGAAGGCCAGCCTCACCTCACCAGCACCCAGCACGGAGGTCCTACCTGTGTTCAGCTAGACCAGTACAAGGAACCTCCTCATACCAATGTCACCAGAGGAAACAAGCATGGAGGTCCCCCCCCCCCCATGCTCCTACCAGTTCCATCGGAGGTCTTACCCATTCCAGCACTTCCCACTGAGGTCCTCCCCATATCCCCTTTGATATCTGTCCCGGTGATCCTCACACCCCGACTTACTCAGGTGGAAACCCTCTCCGCCCCAGCACCAGTGTGGCCGAAGGACCTCCTCGTGTTACAAATCTACCTTGTCCCAAAGATCCATCTAGGGGAAGGAAGTAGGGTCATCACCGACATAAGAATAATTCTAGGAAGGTCTAGATAGAGATCAAACCAGTATGCTTCTCAGACTTTGAAGCAGAGTACGACTCAGTGCAGGAACCCTCCCCTCACTCCCCCGAGTCAAGGGCTGGGGTAGGAATGAGTCGCATCAACCTAGTACTCCCAGAATGTGAGATCCATCAGATTCCTTCCTCCCTCTATAGGTATATCTTGGAGGATGAAAATATGGCCGCCCCACAGGTTACAGTCATGCAATCACCACTGTTGTCACCAGAAGCACTCTCTACCTCGACTAGAGAGCATAGAGAGTTATTATAGGGACCAATGGCGGGTGAGCAGCAACGTGATCCATAGCTAGTATCCTTATCCCCTGCACCAAGAACTATGGTTGTCAGCCCATCCTACTGCGATGTGGTGGCTAAGTCGCTACACTCTTTAGAGGACAGCCCGAGATGTGGCGATTTGTCGGCTCGCTCTTCGTACTCTCCACCGGACAGCCTACCGTCCCAGCGACCTGCTTCAGTACCGCTACTAGTTCCTTAGACACATCTAATTAATGAGTGGGGTAATGAAGGGCCATACCCTGAATCTAAACCAAGGAGCTTATGGAATATCCTCATAGCCGACCACTTCCCCGAGAAGTTATGTCCGGTTGCAGTGCCGAATTTCAGTGCGCTAAAATCCCTTACCCAAGAGGAGTTTGAGTGTTTTCATAAAACCCTCTGGGCAACGCACTTCCACCTACATCGCCAGTGAGTGTCTTATCCGAAGATCCAAGTGCATTTCGAGGACATCGGCGAGCAATGTTGTCTGGTCGACCTGGCTGCACTCCTTGTGGCCCAGCGCCCTGAGTCACCAGGCCGCCGTAAGGCCCTCCAACAACAATGCATTTAGAGTTTCAAGGTACTACACAAGATTATAAAGGAGGCTTCCCCCCACATACAAATCCATGGCTGGGGCAGTATGCCGCTCTCCTCTTCAGTCCTATCCAACGGTTGCCTGACTCGCTAGGCGATATTGAGGACATGCCCCCAGGAAGGGTCACGATCAACATTGCCAACATATTGAATAAGGAGAATGAGATGGATCTTCTTGATGGGAACTTACCCCCCGAGGGCATTCCACCACTATTGGATCCATCGAGAAGAGTTACTCATCAGCAGAGGAATCTACTAGGGCTCCCTGCGCCCACCGAGGTATTGGTTCTCAGTCAGAATCTTGGTAAGGGTAAAGATCACCTCAGAGCCACCAAACATTCTAACCTGTCCACCTCAGTGTAGAAGATGGAGGAGGACCCTGAGATGGCCATGTTGTGCTAATAACTTGTTGAACAGAAAAAGTTTTCTGATGACCTCCAGGATGAACGTGTTGCGGAACAATGTTTAGATTACAAAAATCTGCAACCAATACAGTAGGGGTGGGAATAACTTTCCATCGGCGAGCTGCCTCTAGGTGACCCTAACCATCCTGCCCTTGTAAACAGGGTTGAAGCCGGAACTTACGACAAGAGGGAGTGGTATGTCTTGCCAAACCCTCTAGAACGGCATGAGAATCCAAGGGACCCAGCTCAGGTTCCCCCAACTACCCTGAGGGTCGTGCCACCAGCCACTCCACGAGCCACTGGGCCTGCTTACCATATTGAAGAACCTACCCATGCACTCGTGGTTAGGGATCCCCATCAAGACAGGGACCCCCACCCAGATGATCCTATGGCAGCACTCATTTCCCACCTTGAGGCGTTAGAAATGCAACAGGTGGAACTCCCACCTAATAGAAATCCATATCTAGCATGGTTGGATGATATGCCGGCACCTCCGGGTATTGAGAATCCCACATTCTCCCCCTTTAACGTGATAGGGGACCTGCCACAGTATTTGGACCACTTTACCTCAAGGTGTGGACCCATGTTAGGGACTCCAGTGCAGCAGGAGGCTGCCAAGCTCCGATGTTTTGTGCAGACATTAGAGGGGCCTACATTTTTCTGGTACATCCAGCTCCCCATCGGATCAGTAACCAGCTAGGAGGACCTCCGTAGGCAATTCCTCTACCAATTCAGCTCCACGACATGGAAAACGAGTATCACAGACCTCTTCAAGTGCAAGCAGAGGTCTGATGAGCATGACACCGACTTTTTCGCTCGGTGGAAAGGACTCACATACTCCCTTGACATTTCATTGAATCGGGAGAAATTACTGACGATGTGTGTGGGAAGTGTTAAGATGGAACTGGTTCCCTCTCTAATCACCTAGAACTCTGCTGGAAGATTCCGAGACTTCTCTGATAAGGCTCAGTGCCTGGAAGAATCCCTACAACAGGCCATCTAGGCACGTCTGTTGCCTCTTACAATTCCCGTGAGGAGGGCTGTCAGAATAGATCCTGTCGTGGTGGCCCAAATAGAGGCCCCCAAATAGCTATAATTATTACCAGTGGAGTCTCCTCCGCAACCTCACAGAGACCCGCTACCACAGGCGCAACCTCTAGCCCAACAACAGCCCCCTCAGAATTGGCAAGTGACCCCACATAATGTGTTGCCACCGCCTAGGTGAGACAATTAGGAACTGCCTCCTCGACAAGATCCTCCATATCCTCATCAAAATCAGGCTCCAAGGGCCCCCTTTTTGGACAGAAGAAACTGGACTTACTCATTTAATAAGAATCAGGTTCCCGACTATTTTCAAAGTGCCTTGGAATAGGGGATTGTTTGTTTTCCGGAGTGCAGAAGGCTAGAAGAGGTGAACCTCACTGATCGCCCCAACTACTGACCCTATCATCGGATCCTAGGGAACACTCTCAAGTAGTTCTATGTGTTCAAAGACTGGCTCCAAGACTATGTCTATAACAACATAGTTAGGTTGATCCCAGCTCCGGCATAGGTGGCATGCGTCATCGTAAGGCCAGACAGCAACAGCGACAGTGAGGGCGTGTGGCATCAGGTTTCCAGTCACGGGTCCTAGAATTATGATGACTAGATGGCTCACAAAATGGTCGCATATACTCATGGTATCGTCCATGTATTCCTGAATCGGTTAGATCCTTTATAGACCACATCTACTAATTCTGCATCGTCGTCTCAGCTATCCCCTTCCCATAAGAGCAAGCATCAGCAGTGCAAGGGAAAGAAATGTGCCCCGCCAATTCCATCGTCGTCCCGTACTCTCGGTGACTTCATGACCCCGGAGATGGGGATTACTCCTAGAATCCACCCAGTAGTGGATTACTCTTCAAGTGACATTCAAGGGTACACTTCATTTAACACCGTGGAGCTGGTAAACCCCAACATGACTCCCGATGACGGGGAGCGCCAGGTGGATCTCCCCAATGTCCCCAGCCGACGCCAACGTCGGTGAAGCCGCGACCATTTGGGTCATCAAGGAACATTAGTTATCACTTTATCTAGGTCGTGCATGACATTGAGACCAAACAGTAGGCCTAGTGTAGAGCTTAGCACGTGCATCCTCCTCATCTGGTGTCATCAGGCCTGCCTCCACCACCATTTGTGCTACTGGACCAAGAAGATCCACCTAGGACTTGTCGTGATCATCCACGCTCCCCTCCGGAGCGGTCCTAGTTAGCTATCCCCAATATGACAAGTACCCTGCATGCTTCGAATAATGAGCAGTGGGACATTCCCAACACCAGTTAACTATCGGTCCAGCCGGCAGAGGCCACCGTACCTCCTGTCATAGAGCGACCTCCTGCAAGTAGAAGTTCATGCCTGGCGCAGAAGTACGATGTTCTTAAGCATGTTTTCAGTATTCCAGTAAGTATTTAAATCCTGGAGGCCCTCTTCTTGTCATCAGATATGTGTGAGACCCTCTCTAAGGCTTTAAGAATCCCCCTCCAGTTTGAGAAAAAAGTAGCAGCCGTAGAAGCCTTTCATGCGGAGGCAATAAAGAATGCTGAATATCAGGCCATCATTTACTTCTCTAGAGAAGATTAAGGTTCTTCTGTATAGGGGAACATTCTCCTACTATACATCACCTGCCAATTCAATGGCATGGAGGTTCGCCGCTATCTTGTTGACACAGGCTCCAGGATTAACCTTTTCCCGACATGGACACTACGGAAGCTGGGGTTATTCGAAGATGACTTGACTCCCTTTGACCTAAAAATCCAGGGATACGACAGGACAAAGGATACCTCAGTTGGAAATATCTATTTGAAGACCCAGTTCACTGGCCTAGTCACCAACACCGAGTTTATAGTTGTCTCCTAAGGCACCGCGTACAATGCATTGATGGGAAGACCATAGCTTCACTTGGACGCGGCAGTTCCCTCATCGTATCACTAGTTCCTCAAGTACTTTCTCAATGGTCGAGTGGGAATGCTCCAAGGTGACACGTCTCCTTTTGCCTCTTATAAATCCTGTTACCTGGATTTTGACTCTTACAAGAGCAAGGACAAGCAGATTCATGTCAGTTTGTTTGAACCCGTTGCAGTTCCAACTAACCCCTAGGAAGGTCTAGATGATGCCTACATCTTCCCAATCCATCGATTGGAGGCCACGACCCCCGATACAGGGCAATGTTTTGTTGTCTCTGGTACAAGGGGGAAGCATATTCTCAAGTCTAAGTGATGTCGGGAGATCACTTCGTACTCCTATACAAATCAGGATCAGGTGATCCCGGATCCTCCTACCCCCATAAGGTATCGGGATGTCCACCTCATGGAAATGATAATACATCATACTTGGTTGTTCCATCGGGCATGAATCAATAATCTCAATTTGACGCACCACTATTGCTTTGATATCATCAAGCATTGCCCCTTGGGCCAAAGACCATATGGGATCAGATCGACAGCCTTTATTTCTATGGTTTTGGTAGTGCATGAATCTCCCTATGTGCTATCCATTGCCACTCAGGCTGGTACCAGCCTCTCGTAGGGGGTTTTCGACCCATAGGAAGCTCCTCCTGTTGTGGATCCCTCCTCCACAAGCAAAGGAGATGATGTATAGGATGCTCCTCTGTCCTTTGAAGAGGGTGTATCTACCACGGTCGATGAACTGGTATAGGTGAACCTTGGTAGTAAGGTAGATCTGAGACCCACATTGATTAGTGCCGCCATATCACTTGAGGAAAAGCAGCGATATGTAGACTTCCTGAAACAACATCGTGATTTATTCACCTAGATCTATGATGAGATTCCAGGACTAGATCATCAGGTAGTCGTACACCACCTCGGTCTCTCGAAAAATCATCGCGGTTTCAAATAGCCCCCCAAGAAGATGCACCCTTCTCACGACACCATGGTAGAGGCAGAAGTTGATAAGCTCATCAAATCCAATTTTATTAAGGAGTTCCAGTACCCCAAATGGAAATCCAACACTATGCTAGTTAGGAAAAAGAATGGGCATATCAGAGTCTGCATCGACTTCCAGGATCTTAATCATCATTGTCTGAAAAATGACTTTCCCCTTCCTATGAAGGAATTGTTGATCAATGCTATAGCTGGGTTCCAAGACCTCTCCTTCATGGATGGTTACTTCGGATACAACCAGATCTGAAGGGCACCTGAGGACGAGGATTCCATATATTTCAGGGCACCACAGGGTACTTTCTGTTACCAAGTCATGCCCTTTGGCCTAAAGAATGTAGGTGACACTATCAGTGGGATATGCATCGCATGTTCAAGCTGATCCTCAGAACATTGGTGGAATACTACATGGATGATCTGGTGGTCAAATATTTTCAGCACTAGGACCATCTCAAAGACCTTGGGAAAATGTTTTGCTTCCTCCGTTCTCATCACTTGAAGATGAAACCATTAAAATGTGTCTTTGGGGTCACCTCCGGTAAATTTATTGGCTTCATTGTCAGATATAGGGGCATCGAGATCGACCTAGAGAAGATCAAGGCCATCAGCCAAATGCCTCCCCCGAGCAATATTCGAGATCTTCAAGGTTTTCAAGGCCACTTATCCTACATACGCCGATTCATTACAAATCTGGCCAGAAATTGTACACCCTTTTCTCAGATCATGAAGAAAGGCACCACTTATGAATGGGATGAAGAGTGCCAAACCGCATTCGAGGAAATCAATCGGTATCTGCTCTAACCTCCAGTCTTAATGCCACCTGTCTCCAAAAAACCATTGGTTCTTTATGTGACTGCCCTGGAACAATCTCTTGGTGCCCTTCTCACCCATTAGAACAATAAGGGGATGTAGAAAAGCCTTTACTACATCATCCACATGCTCCACGATACGAAGACCAGATACTCCCCCATCGAAAAGAGTTTCTTTGTGCTGGTATTCACAGAACAAAAATTGTGAAATTACTTGCAGGACTACAATGTACTGCTGGTGTCTCGAGTATACCCACTGAAGTACATTATGAACCACCCCATGTTGACAGGCCATCGTACTCAGTGGGAAGTGATTCTCTAGCAGTTCTATATCAGTTTTGTCCCTCATAAAGCTATTAAGGGGAAAGCATTGGCAGAATCCCTTGTTGTCCATCCAACTCCTGCTGAACAATCCTTGGATCTTGATTTCCCCGTTGAGGCAATCCTCTCGGTAGACCAATCCATGTCGTGCTGGAATATACACTTTGATGGTGCTTCCTGAATCCCCACCGGTTGGAGGCTCAATGATCCCAGGCTCAACAGGGTAGGCTTGGGTATCATCTTTATTACCCCAGCACAAGCCATTCTTCTATACTCATTCCTGTTGTTAGAAGGCTGCACCAACAATGAGGCAGAGTATCAGGCTCTTATCACTGGCCTCGAGATGTCCCTCGAGATTGATGTGCCCCATTTTCATGTGAAAGGGGATTCTGAAATAGTCATCAAGAATATCAACAGTGACCACATCATCAGAAAGATGGAGCTCATACCATTGTTGGAGCGCACTCTCCAGCTAATGGCCCAATTCCCATCTCGGAAAAAAGTTACTCATGTCCCTCGATCTCTGAATAGTCGAGCTGATGCCCTAGTAGGCCTAGTTGCATCACTTGTAGAGCCCAAGCAGGATGACCTGATTATACACATGGCACATTGGAGATTCGTTGCTTTTCTCTCCTCAGGTGACGAAGAAAGCCTGTAGATGAGCCATATTACCACCGGAGCCTCCACGTCAAGATCCCCAGATTCAATGGTTGAAGTAACTCCCGACTGGAGATCCCCCTTTGTCAAGTATCTCCAAAATGGTTACCTCCTGGCTGATCAGGCTGAGCGTGAGCGAAGCCGACGCCGCGCGTTACAGTTTACCCTCCAGGATGGTCTTAGTCATTATCAACTCCTCTATAAGCGCAGGTTTAATGATATTCTCCTCTATTTCATCCAAGGAGTCAATATTTCTCAGGTCATGTCATAGGTTCATGCCAGTTCCTTTGGAGCCCACTAGACTTGGCTGAAGCTATCTCACCAGATCCAGAGACTGGGGTAATTTTGGCCCTCCATGATCTATGATTGTATTGAGTTCTCCAAGACATGTCATGCGTGCCAAATTCATGCAAACTTTATGCATCGGCCACCATATCCTCTCCACTCCACCAAGTAATCTTGGCCATTTGCGGTATGGGGACTCGATGTCGTGGGACCATATTCACCGGTGATAGCTTGCCAGTGCAGATTCATCCTGACGGCTACAGATTTCTTCTCCAAGTGGGCAGAGGCAGTTCCACTCAAGGAGTTCAAGGCCCATTCCATTGTTGACTTTGTGAGTTCCAACTTCATCTTTCTATTTGGAGTTCCTCACACCGTCCTCATCGATAATGGCATGAACTTCCAAACATATGATTTGAAGAAGTTATATTCTAAGTACAACATACATTCTAACCATACCTCCCGCTACCACACATAGGAAAATGGGAAGATCGAGGCATTCAACAAAACCCTCTCTAACATTTTTCATAAAATGGTTGGTCAGAAAAAGAAGAGTTGGTTGGACAAGCTCCCCAACGCCCGTTGGGCTTATCAGATGACGACTCGTAATTCTACACAGGTGACCCCATATTCCCTGGTATATGGAACAGAAGTCATACTGACCATCGAGATTTAGTTGCCTTCATTATTCAAAGTGGTCTATGACCAGCAGGCACTAGATAAGGTAGTTGAAATTCTCCTGGCTGAGCTGGAAGCACTCGACGAAAATAGGCTTCATGCCCTGCACAACCTAGAAAGATACTAGAACGAGATGGCTAGAGATTTCAACAAGAAAGATCATCTTCATTCCTTATTACAAGGAGACTTGGTATTGGCCCTCTATAAACCAATGATACCTAGAAGAAAACCACCCAAGTTGGAGCCCAAATGGTAAGGACCTTTCATTTTTCACAAGGTTTACCCCAATGGTGTGTACTCACTGGTAACCATGGATGGTGAGTGTATAACTCCTCCTACCAATGCCAAGTTCCTCAAGAAATACTTTTATTGAGCCAGCTGGTCCTTCATGACCCTAAACTACTAGGTCCGGCATGACCCTAATCTATTTGGTCCTACATGACCCTAAACTGTTTGGTCCCACACAGCCCTAAATTGCCCGGTCCTACATGATTTTAAACTGTAAAATGTTCCACATGACGTTAAACTGTATTTCATCCTGCAAGATGTTGAACTGCACCCTTAGAACTACATGTGGATTGATTCTCATCTTCATGGGATACATAGGAACTCTCAAACATTTCGTATTGAGTCTAGCCCCCAAACTCTCTTCTTTGACTATCCCCCTGGGGTAGACCTCTTGGAGGATCCTTACATGGCATAGTGAAGGCTTATTTGGCCTCTCTCATGTCAGGATTATGATGATCGCACCCTATTCTCCCTCCTCATTCTTCTAGTCTCCCATGTCCTCCCCGCACGACATTAAACCGAATGGCCTTTAAGAACTACGTATGTCTTGATTCCCATCCCCATGGGATACATAGGAATGCCCGGACATTTTGTCTATTGGCCTAGCCCAAACTTCAGAATTCTCCCTCGGGTTGGGACACATGGTATGGTACAAGATTGTTCCCTAATTCATGTCAAGCTCATCTCGATCCCACCACACGTCCCACTCACCAGAGATGTCCATCACTTTCAACGTCCTGTTTGATGTTAAAATGCATGGGCACAACTATGCTTCACCCACTCCTTTGATTAGGACTCCATCATCTTTCACATCGAAAAGGACCCCTGACTGGCATGGATTCTCGGCCCAAGGGTTCTCCAACCACTTCGGGCCAATACCCTCGAGGATATTGAGAAAAAAATTGATACAAGCCCTGTGTTGCAAATATGGTTAGTGATCAATGCTCATATGTGTTCCCATTTCAGGTCACACTATAAGGAAACTGTGTTTCAAACATGGTCAGTGGCTATCCTTTGTCATTTTCACCACCCCCATAGATCCCAAACAATGAGTGAGGTGGTTCATCTTGCCCATTATATCTTTGAGTTATGATTCCTTTCGGGCGATGTCAGCTATCAGGCCCTTATATGATAGGGAAAACTGAATTTGTCTCCTTTTTTCCTGCACTGAGCACTTCTCATGTGGGATTAGGAGTTGTGATGAGGTGGTAACCACACAAGAGTTCATATGGCTACAGTTGGTTGGGATGCCCAGCCTTAGGTCCTTCGACCCCTCTAGGCCCCTGGCCCAAGTTCTCATTTAGGATTGTTTGGTGCAGTACGGACTCATGTCCTCATTCACGTCGGGTTATTTTTCCACGCCACACATATACCCTTGAAATATCACTTCCTTAATTTATCATCTTCTCTACGTGCACATGCCCTACTATGCTCAGCATGACCCATCATTTGGGTTTCCATCACCCTCTATATCCATAAGGGTCCCTGAATGTCATGGATGCTCGGCCCAAGGGCTCTCCTACCGTTACGAGCTAACTCCCTCGAGGATTGCGAGCGAAAAGTTGATACAAGTCATGTGTTGAGAATACGGTCAGTGGGTGATGCTCAATTGTTCACCCTCTTCTGGTCACACAAGGGTGGATACTGTGTTGCTAACCTGGTCGACAGTTTTCCTTCATCATCATTGCCGCTTTGTGGTCTTCCATAAGCACGATGATTCGCCCTCTCTGTCCCATGAATATGAAATTAAACTAGTCATATATGGTCCAATATCTATGACCCTAAACTAAGATTACCTTCATCCTCACTACAAGACGTTAAAATACAAACTGACCAGGACTTTCTGTCTGAGGCCTAGCCTCAGGCCCCTCGGCCTGTTCGGGCCCCTCATCTAAGATCTCACTTAGGGTTTTACGATGTGGTGTGGGATTATGTCCTCATTAAAATTGGGTTACTCATCATGTCATACACATCCATAGATGAGATACCTTACCCCTACCTTCGTCCTCACTGTAAGATGTTAAACTACAAACTAGTTGGGACTTTTCGTCCGAGGCCTAGCATCAGGCCCCTCGGCCTTTTTGGGACCATGGCCCAAGTTCTCACTTTGGGTTGTATGGTATGGACTCATGTTCTTATTCACGTCGGATTACTCATCATGTCGTACACTCCCCTCGTTGAGGTATCTGGCCCTTATTTGCATCACCCCTTTTCTAGAACTATCTATGGCTTGATTCTCATCCTAATGGGATATATAGGATTTCCTGAATGTCTAAACTTTGGGTATAGCCCCATATCTTAGAGATATCCCTGTTATCTAGGCCCCTTGGCCTTCATTCTTCCATGAGAGGGATAAATGGTATGGTAGGGTCTTATGTCCTCATTCACATCAGGTTTGTAACAACCACACCATGTACCTATTTCTCCTAAAATTTCTTCGTCTTTTTGTTCCATGCTCATCTTTCCAAATTGGCTGCTCTCAAGTTGAGCCCCTCGACCCTCTATGGTGGTTCACCAATGTGCCCAAGAATACTCTAGTCCAGCACCCGGAGTGTCAGATTCTACGTGGACATGCTTTCGCCCACCTTCTAGGCTTTGTGTTCCCCTTTATTAGGGCTTTCATCACCTTTCACATCCGAAGGGACCCCAAAATGGCATGGATGCTTGGCCCAAGGGGCCTCCTACCATTAACGGCCAACATCCTCGAGGGTTTCGAACAAAAAATTGATACAAGTCCCGCATTGCAAATACGGTTAGTGGTTGATGCTCATTTGTTGTTCCCATTTCAGGTCACACAATATGGATACTGCGTTTTGAACACGGTCAACAGTTATCCTCCATCGTCACACCAACCCCATTAATCCCAAAATATCGGTTGCATGATTCACATCATTTTCTACCTCATCATGTCTGAAGTGGAATTTCGACACTCTTGGTATTATCCCTCAGTTCACATTTTCACGGTAGGAGGAAAAAAGTCGCGGTAATGGCATTATTTGGGGCTCTGCACCGACTTCCCTTTGGTGTGCGTTCTCGGTATTGCAAAAAACCTCTTCATTCTTTGTTTCCCACACCAAGTTTGACTCACATGGGCTTAAGTGTTGGGTTGAGGTCTGAACTTATTTGGAAGGATTTCACTCCTCTATGGTCCAAGCTCTAAGACCATAAACTAAGATCTCTTTTAGAACTACGTATAGATTGATTCCCCATCCCATGGGATACGTAGTAATTCCTAGACATCTTGTATTTGGGTCCAGCTCAAGTTCCACTAATTTATCTCTACTGTTCTACCTTCAGGGATTTAACTCTTACGGGACTGCGTGGCATGGTATGGGATTATGTCCTCGTTCACATCGGGTTTTCATTAGTCGCACCACGCATGCCCCTTTCTAGGAGTTATCCCCCCCTACTTCCTGTCCCACATGACATTAAACTGTATGTTGTCTCGCACGACATTAAAAGGAACCTTTAAGAACTACGTGTGGCTTGATTCCCATTCTCATGGGATACATAAGAACACCCAAACATCTCATCTTTGGGTTCAGCTTAATTGGGAGCTAGTTTCTCCTTCCCCTTTTCCTCTAATCTTTCCTATCCCTTCAGCCCGAGGTTTCCTCCTCAGAATTGCTCATAGTATGGTGTGGACCTTGTCCTCATTCACATCAGGTATGCTTTATCACACCATGCACATCCCCTCTGGAACCTCATCTCTCTTGTATATGTCTAAGCCATATGACTTTAAACTATTATGATTAGTCCCACATGACTTTAAACTATTGCATCTATCCTACAAAACATTAAAAATTCATGTTTGGTCCCATCACATGACCCTAAACTGTGACATTATCATCCTGGCTGCACGACGAAAAACGGCACCACATTGTGATGTCCTCACCCGAGGGGACGTCATGTTTGGTATCGGTTACACACCATATCATTTTTCAATGCCTGCATATGGCTTGATTCATGTGGCGATACATGGACCTTCTATCCTAGGTCCATCGCTTCACAAAAAAACACATTCATCCTTGAAGTTCCTAATCAGGATCCAAGTATCGCTGAGAGGGCGAGGGGGTGAATCAGTTATATCTTTTTCTTTTTATGTTTCCTTTCAATTGAAACAACCTTCGCCTCCTATTAAAGATTTTATCCTCTGCTGAACACACACAACCACAGGAACAAAAGATTTACAAGGTTCACTACTCAATAAGAGTAGCTACGTCCTTGGTATGGTACGGAAATAATCAAGTACCACACAATCCACTAGAAAACAATCCTTTGATGTGGAATACAACGAGTAGGATATACCCTTACACTCATGTATCACTTAGAAAATAATCCACAAGTGTGTGTGCACCCTCTTAGCACAAATAGGGAATTACATCATTTCAGTGCTTCTTCACAATTGAACAGATGTAATTTCTGAAGTACAAATCTTCACTTTCCTACCCAGAAGCTGGTAAGAACTTCCATACACACAACTGAATATGTGCGAAGACCCCAAATTTTCCACTCAACCTTTAGAATATCTTGCATGCAATTCTAATTCCTTGCGCGTAAAAATTCACTTTTGGTGCAAAAAACTTTTTTGCGCAAATCCCTTTTTCCACGCAACCTT
Organism: Viscum album; assembly: GCA_963277665.1. Taxonomy (NCBI): domain Eukaryota; kingdom Viridiplantae; phylum Streptophyta; class Magnoliopsida; order Santalales; family Viscaceae; genus Viscum; species Viscum album. The sequence continues at coordinate 507,235,223 of OY728130.1, forward strand.
TTCTCTTTCCACGCAACTGTCCTCTTTTGGTGCAAACTTCTTTCTTTTCGCGCAACTCACTCAGAGTATTATTTTATGTGCACCAGAACTCGGTATTTCTTCTAAGTGTCGAGCATATAAGAATGAGAAGTGTTCACCTCATATTTATAGGCATTTTTGACCCGGTGAAAAAACCACTAATCCGCGCATAAAACCCTCTTCATGCGCGTAAAAACTCTTTCACGCAACTTCATATTTCGCAAAATGCTCCAATATTTCACGCACCTCATGGATTTGAAATTTTTCATCATTCTAAGCATGAAGCACCAATTGTATGCAAAATTACACACTGCATTCAATATTGCGTGCAAACCAATCCTTTCATGCGACATCGTATTTCGCGCAATTATCAAATTTTTCACGCAGCTCATGCCTTTGAAAATTTTTGAGCTTCTGATCTCGAAACACCTTTTGTGTGAAAAACATCATTCCTCTATTTCGCGCATCCAGCAGATATTTCGCGCAACTTTTCATTTTGCGCGCATCCCGCTGATTTTTCGTGCAGCACGCTACTATTTCGCGCACCACTTTATTTTTTCATGCAACCTGCCTAAATTTCCGCACACTCTATGCCTTTGCCATTATTCGATATTCTGACCTTAAATCATGCCTTGCACGCCAAATTTTAAACCATCTTCAATCTTTTGCGCAACATCCATTGCCAAAAACACATCTTCATCTCCTGATTTTCAGGCCCTAAAATTTGGCAAACACTGGAAAACGGCGACACCTTAAACTTTTCTTTTTTGCCGCCCCCAGATTGTCCATTGCTTTGTCATTTCTCTCTTCACTACTTCCCATAACCATTCATCAACTTTCATCATGAACTCCACTATCGTGATATATTTCCTTTGATAGATCAGCTTTAGTATCGTCAGAGTTATAATGGGAAGTACTGAAACATCTCATCTTCCAGCAGCATCATTCCTTCCAATCAAAACTGTATAAGATTGGCATCATCATTTCTCCCCCTTTCCTTCATAAGGCTTGCATCAAAAGTTCTCCTGACTTATGATATTTGAGAAATACATATCAGCAAAGCATCATCTGGTTTCAAGTCCTTTACAAAGTGAATTGATTTATCTTCTTTGACAACAAAAGACAAAACTCTGCAAAAGCGAACTCTTCAAACTTCTTTCTCCATCCAACTTGGTCCCAAAAATCCTTAAAAACAAACTAGATTTATCAAATTCCACTTCTTTTGGTGCAAGGTCCAGACCCGCATGACCTTATCGCTGGAAACGGTATCTTACCATGCCACCCTCAGAACTACATGTGGATTGATTCCCATCTTCATGGGATACATAGGAACACCCAGACACCTCATCTCTGGATCCATCCCTAGGGATCAAAAATCCCATTTCCTCCTCTTTTTTGGCCCCTTGGCCCGAACTCTTTCAAGGAACCCTATAACCGCAGTCTACCCTAAACAAGTTCCGAATACCCCATGATAACGTTGGGAGGTGACAGTTTCCTCACCAGAGAGTTCTTGTTTAGAAGGAATGATTCATGATCGGACCGGTGTGCCCACCTATTGTGTTCTCACCAAGGTGGTGTAATGCCAAGAGTGTTGAATTCCATTCGAGCAAACCACCACTCCACCTTCCACGCTTTATGTTCCATTTATTCAGACCCTCGTCCTCTTTCACATCTAAAGTAACCCACTAACAGTATAGATGATCAGCCTATGGATCACCTACTATCCTAGACCAATATTCCAAAAGACTAATGGATGAAATTATGAGTCAAGCCCCGTTTTTCGAACATGGTCAGTGGTTGGCCCTCATTTTTCATCCCCATTTCAGGCTAATACAATATGGATATTGTGTTTCAAACATGGTCAAAAATTATCCTCTATTATCTTGCCACCCCCACAGTGTTCCAAATCTGGGGTATTGTGATTCACACTCTCCACTCCCTTATGTTTAGGTTGATTTCAAACTCCCCTAGTGTTACCCCACTCGTGCACTAGAGCACATTGAGAAGAAGATATGTCGATTGTTCTAAGTCCTTATCCTCTAATCGGGCCTCTCCCTTATCTTATTAGAAATTTGGATTGGTCATTCGAATCTCGAATGCCTGAAGCTTGGTTAGCACTCCTACGTTTAAACAAAGTAATAATACGAGCATCCCTTGTTTCTCACATCTGGTACAACCCAGTTGAGATTAGGAATGGATTTCTATTTATTTTAGGATTACGGTTTAATGCATTAAACCAAAAAAAACAAGTAAATAAATCTATCCATACATGTAATTCAGAACAAGAGGCAGTAAGGAGAAATGATTTTTTGAGTTAGACCAAAACAGGGCCCTTAAGGGTCAGCATCTTTGATAGATCATTCCAGTGTCGCTACCTTTTGGCTTGTGACCTCCAAGATTGGTTCCCACCCCTTGATAACCCTCTCTTAATCAGTGTCCACAGAGCCCAGTGCACTTGCCCTAGCCCGTTCTTGCGCATGTTCAGTTTGAATTTTAGTCATTTGGTGACCCGCTTCCACGAGCTGCTCTTGGGCATCCGCCAGCTGGGTGCTCAATTTCTCCACAAGTTCAGAACAATTTTCAATGAATACCTCCTTTTCTTTCATTTGTTCTTCATGGTGTCGGACCTCTTGTTCCGCCTTCAGGAATGCTTAGGTACTCCCCGACTCTTTCTGACACTGGGAAACATCGGAGCATCGGCTGCTCTCATGCAGCTCCTTATCCATGTAGTCGCGGACTTTCAAATGGAGATGATGAGAATCCATTCCTCCAGCATAGAGAAATCGCAGCCAGGTGTTGAGCGATCCCATCCATTTTAGCCATTCCGTCTTAGGCTGGCCGAGAAATCACTTGATACACTTCCACCCTTTGTGCGGCATCATACGGCTCTCATCAGCCACCTCCGATTCAGAATCATCTATCTCCTTGGGATTTTCAGGCCGATAGTCAAGGAAATCATCCAAGAGACCAGCAGTAGGGTATTCCTCGGGTATTCCTCCCAATGGGTTGAGCTCTTCAACACATGGGTGACCTTCCTCTCTCTCATCGGTCTTGGTAGCTCCTTCACAAACTTCTGGCCCTGCCCCGACATTAATATCACTGATATCCATATCCCTTTGCTCACTGAGTGTCGGGGCCATCTCGGTTTGGGAAGCATGCTTTGAATGGGACATCACATTTTCCATTGAATCAATCATAGATGACCTGGATTCGGCCTCCCAACGAGCCTCCAAGGCTGTGATTACTGCACAAACAATGAACACCCTGATCAACTGATATTTCCAATGGTAAATACCAGTGTTGAAGTAATAAACTTACAAGAGCCCAAAGCATCAGCCTCCGGTGTTCTAGCTGCTACAGGAGCTGTCATTTTAGGGGATCCCTCAGCACTCGTTAGCTCCATAATGGGCGTCGGATCCCCACCTTGTTCTATTGGATCCTCCTCCCCCCCTTCGGATGGAGCCTCTTGGTCAGCACCAACATACACCTGAGCATAATAAAGAGATTTGATTGAGGGTTTCAAAGAAAAAAACGAAGGGGGAAGGATAGATAAGGGTCAAGACATACCTAAAGTAGCTCAGTTATGTCTACATCAGATCCAATGATCTCTCCACTCTCCTGAAAAATCCCTTGGTGGGACGTCCCCTGAGACCCTCCACCTTCAAGATCCTCTTCTCCTTCACCCCCTCCTTCACCTTCTTCTTTCGCCTTATCCTCTTCCGTCTCACTGCCCTCCATCTCCTCATCATTGTCGTCATCCTCAGACAACATCTTGTCTGGATCATGTTCCTGGATGAGCATTATCTTCACTAGGATGGGTGGTTCCTCACACTGACCACGCTGGCTTGCATATGTATACATGGTCTTCAGGTATGTGTGCCGACGATGTAAGTTTACCCTGTCATCAACCTGGATGAGTCCGACCTCTGGCAGTTGGATTCCTTCTTGTATTATCTTTTTCCAGAGGGCTTCGGTACCCATTGACTATCGTAGGGTCAACCAATCCGACCACAGATCCAGGAAAATTGCATCATCAGAAGGTTGAATCAAATATCTTATTTGCTTCTCATGAATTTCCCTAACCACTTCGTGATCCCCTCTCCCCCTGGGAGACAAAGGCGCGGCCATGCTGTGTGACGTTCCCGCTACTGTAGTCCCAACCTGTGCGGGCTTAGTTGCCTGACTGGCTTCCAACCTTTCCTCCCCAACAGCGCCCTGTCTGCTCTCTCACCGCCTAGGTTCTATACTGGCTACCTTGAGCTGCCGAACTCACTTATGCAAAAGTCCCTCAGGGTATGCTATGACCCAATGTTCGGCATATTATGTCGAGAGGCTAGCATCAACTCTGGTGTAGGAAAGGTAATGACGTCACCAGAGCCATGAGTTGTAAACATCAGCCACATTTGGTGAAAAATGCAAGGATTCCTCTCCTCCTGGACATCTATATACACTTTCTTCAGCATCCACTAGAGGCATCCAAACTATCGGGAGAATCTTGATGGCACATAGGGCTCACAAAGGATCTTCCCATCAATTCGAGCCACAAGAACCCCACCTCTGATGCCCTGGAAGTATTCCCTTTTCTCTAGTGAGCCATTCCCATTGTCTATCATTTGGACAGTCAGAGTGGGGAATGGGCTAAAAGTGAAATAGACATGATTTCCAATTCTGATCATTACCCCCTCCTTGTTGAGCGTCAACAGAATAACCCCAGAAATATTCAGCAAGGAAGGTCACAGGACGTTACTCAGAGGGTGAATGGAATTTGAAAAGGTATACCCACCGCAATGAGCCATGATCCAAAAATGAAGGATCTGGAAGGGAACATAGATCCTCTTCGGTGAACCCCCTCTCGAAATGCGCCCCATAATGGTGTAAAAATGGGCTAACATGGGGACTCCTAGATTGAACCTCTGATTAGCGGTCATGATGTCATCCATCACCAATGTCATCGGACGAACTCCCATCCTCATTTCCATCACTGGTAGGATCCACCCACTTAGGAAGGTTGCAAGAAATCTGGCATACCAGACGTTCGGGTCTCGAATCTCATTTATACTAAAGCCCCATGATTGATATTCCCCCGCCTCCAGGACCCTCCAGTATGATCTTCTCTTGCTCCTCAATGCTGCGGTCGGACACCGACTTCCTTGCCCCAGAATTTTGACTTCCGGATCTCTTTGTAGGAACAAGCTAAACCAGTTTTTATAGGCTATTTCCTTCAAAACGTCCTTGACCCCCAGCCTCTCCTTAGCCAGCTCCAACAAATTCCATGTTAAGAAAGGAGTTTGTGATCTATCTCCCCATATGTTCTTCGTCGGAAGGAATTCATCGTACTGGTGCCCATAAAAAGGGATACCCCTGATGCAATGAATTTTCCAAAGGCTGATACCAACTTCTCCATGGTGAAGATGGAAGGTATTGGTATCGAGGGACCATCGGGTAAACAGATCTGGCCCAAGCTCATGCTGAAGGTAGAAATGAAACTATGATGTCCACACCACCTCGAACAAACTGATGTGCCGCATTTCAGCCCCAAACTGATCACACATCTGGCATACTCAATATGACCAGGCCCATTCACTTGTGAAATTTCCCCCAGTCTGCAAGTCCCAATCCTACAGCTAGCCTTTAGTTTCGTCGGTAACACTCTGTCAGAAAGTGCTTGCGTAATGGGCCGGAGAATCCTCTGTGATTGGGTCACTTACCAAAATAGTCCTGGTCCTAGGATTCAGGATGTAAACATTCATATTTCTGGTTTCTATAGAAATATGTCCATTGTTAGTGATATTATACCAAGGTAAGTCATCCTCATGGGTCACCCATGACCGCGGTGTGTCGACTTCAAATCCTGGCACAGGTACCTCCTCCAAAATACCAAAGTCCCATATCAGCAAGATGTCGGACAGTGCATACTCCTTCTGGGATGGGGTGAACATATTGAAGAGAGTATAGTTGCTGGATATGATCTTTTGCGCACCATAAACCTCAGGTTTGGCAACTATCTCAGCCCTTCGAGCGGCGAACTCATCTTCTCTCTCAGTTTCATCCTGATTAGCTGCCATTTTCTTCTGACGAGGTCTCAAGGAGTCATCACGAAAAGGCTACTATGGTACGAAATTACAGGAGGTAGTGTGAAAAATCAGGAGTTGGCATGAAAAAAAGAGGTGGTGGTGTGAAAAACCCCAATTCTATTCGTAAAATGATGAATGAACTTGGGGAATTACGTGCAACCGAAGCGGTTTTTCAAAAAAGACAGGGGAAGTTTTTCGCACGCGAGAGCTCAGGACTTATCGCGCAAGAAGAATCTGTAAAGACTGAGGGACCCGTGAGGGTTTTTATAGGTGTGGATAAGGGATTTCATGTGTGTAAAAAGTGATTTGTATGCCACTTTCCTGTTTTTTTGTGCATCTGCGGGATTCTGGTGTGCACCGACTCCAGGAAGCTATGCATCCTGGCATTTCCCTCAGAATATGACCTTTACGTCCCCTTGCCGATCTGATTTTGAGGGGGGAATTTTTAGATGCCAAAAAATGCTCAAGGTTTGAAGGAGGTTATGGTGTGACAAAGCAAAGACATATTTTGACCCGTTGATCCATTCTGAAGGGGCGAAAGGGCCGCGTGAAAAAAATCAGGTGTGCGTGAAAAAAATCTCTCTTGAACGGAAAACCATGGGATCCGAGGAATTTTTCTGTGCAGGCATGGAAACTTCTGCACCACCGACCATGGGCGTGGAAATTTGTGCATGGTCACCCTCGTGCAGTTGAACTTTCACCCTATCGACACTGGTGCACAATCTTTCGAGCAGAACGGTTTCTGCATGGATCCGACGACCCCAAGCACCTATAAATAGAAGGGTGCCCCTTCAACTTCGATGACTGAAGAATCTGAACCATATCCTGTACACAAAATACACCTCTCTTGAATGAAAAATATAGCTTTTAGGTATGGTATTTTTTGCGACAGGTCGCCCAGGGGTCCACCTTCATGCGAGACCACTCGGGCTTAACCCTCATCCGAATCCCATTGAGTCTCATCCCCTGTGCACAATCCCTTCCAATTGCACGCAATCCCTTCCAACTACATGAAATCCCTTCTAATTGCGCACAACCATTATTCCTTAAATGCATATATTCTATTTTCATGAAAAACCTTAGCTCCCCTTTACACGCCCAACCTCTCCAATTGCGCGCCGACTCGGGCTTTTCCGTGAAAGTGTCTCAATTGCACGCCAACCTGGAATTTTCCGTACAACTATTATATTTGCACACAAGCCTCCCTCCTTCTGGACATGTCCAATGTCCCTATTCCAGACATCATTTCCGGGAACCTCTTACGCCCTAAACAACTCTGTCACACATCCTTTTCTCATACAACCCTCTAGGCTTGTATGAAGTAACTTCAAAGTCCCTTGGGCAGTGTTTCACATTGTGTTGCTTTGCCTCATGCTTCTTTGCATAGGCACGCTAACGACTATTGTTTCTTTGCATAGCCACACTAACATGGACCCCCAATGGGATCACCTCTCAACACCCCCCATTTATAGCATTGTTGATGCCTTCCTTCCCTCAAGGGAGGGCAGGTATCGGTTATGTAGGTCATAGGGGTGCAGAGTGAACTCGCCCCGTCCGAGCCGCGGGATGTTAAACTTCCAAGAACCATCATCCTCAGCACATGACATTAAAATATGACCACACCCCATGTGTCAGACGCGAGGTTCTCCCACCTTGAACATTCTGCATGCCCACTATTCTCCATGAGAGTGAGATCATTCCTCACATGGAATGAGATCCTCTTTGTCAGAGCGGCGTCTGTCCATGGAGAAAGGGTAACCACCCTGGTATAAGCCCCTATCTTTTCTTGCAGGAGGTAGAACCCCTACTCCTCCTCTCTTCCTGGGTTCCAAGTCCCTCTCCTGATGGGATTTGTCACCAACCAGGCCAACATTCTAGAGTAAGTCCCAATCTCCATCACCTCAGGCTACTAACTAGGCATAATCCCTTGTTTCCTCTTTGGGCCTCCAACCGTGCATAAGCCCCTATTCCACTTCCCAGGGATGCATCTTCCGCAACGTGATTGTTAGGTCATTGTTATCTCTTGTTTCTCACACCAAGCATGAATCACATGTGCTTAGAGCAAGCATCGACCATGACATCCTCTCTTGGAAGCCTAGAGTGTAAGTCCCACACACACACCACCTGAACTATAAGGTCTTTGATCCTTGACAAGGTAAGGTACGTAGGAAGACTCCCTGAGGTTCAAGCCCACCACCCATTGGTCATTCCGACCATTTTCATGTCAGTTCGCCAACCCCTACTAAAATACATGGTCTTTGATCCTTGCCAAGGCAAGGTACGTAGGAAGCCTCCCTGAGGTTCAAGCCCATCATACATTCGTTCCGACCATATTCACATCGGTTCGCCAACCCCTCCTGAACTACGAGGTCTTTAATCCTTGACATGGAAAGGTACGTAGGAAGCCTCCCTAAGCTTCAAGCCCATCATCCATTGGTCCCGACCATCTTCACGTCAGTCCAACAAACCTCCATGTCTGAACTACGAGGACTTTGATCCTTTCTAAGTCAAGGTATGTAAGAAGCCTCCCTAAGGTTCAAGCCCAACAACCCACTGAACCTAACCACCTCACGTCGGTTCGACACAATCCTGCACGATGTTAAACTGTATTCATCCTTAAGCAATAGTAAGTTGTTGCACCCTAATCAGTGGTAATCCGTTGTGACCCAATCCAGTAGTAAGTCTTTGTGACTCTATCTGGTGGTAATCCGGTGTGACCCAGTCCAGCATTAAGTCGTTGTGGCCCCATTTAGTGGTAAACCGTTATCAACCATATCCAGCGGTAATCCACTGTGACCCCATTCAGCGGTAAACCATTTTCAACCCCATTTGACGGTAATCCATTGTCAAGTGAACTACAAGGACTTTGATTACCTTCCATAGGGATATGTAGGAGGTCTCTTTGAGACTCAATCCCAACATCATCGTCATCCTCGGGTCGACTCTATCTCATTCTCCACCCACTTCACTTAACCATCCATCATCCATTTTGGTTCTTACCCGGGCCGCCACATCCCGGTGGGATCATGCCACCTCATTCCCCATTTCCATTAACAACAATCGGGTAGCTAACCACGTATTAGCCCCAAAATAAGTGTTCCCTCTAGGGGTTATACTCACCTGATCCACTCTAGTCAGTGTTATGATCAGTCCGGTCAGTCTCCGCTAGACGTTAAACCTATGGCATACTCTGTGTTAAACATAGGAAGTTAAGGAAAACCTCATATACATGCATATGGCATAAAATTTCCCACATCTGACGTGGGATGCCTCAGGCTTCTGCACCCTCGAGAATCCCTATAATAAGGGTAAGAAACCCATACATGCCAATGTCCCAGCGTCTAGACACACCAGTGATGTCCAACATGACTAATCCCCTGATCGAAGGTTGCTGGCCTGGATGGACCCTTTGGAATGTCCCAACAGAATCAGTGTAATTAACTGGTGTCCATGAAGATATGGCACTAGGAATATTTTCATGAACAAAGTCTTAAATCTATAAGGGAGACCTGGACTAGGTGACGAGTTCTGAGGAGGAATCCCTGGAAGGAAGAACCGTCATCCCATCATCCCGTTTCGATCAAGGACCAAACGTCCCTAGATAAGGAATGGATGCCACCCGCCTTTGGAAAGCGGGAATGCGGGGCAATGATGTACATGGATGTTACTGGCATTTTTTTCCTATTTTCATTTAGTTTTAATTAATTTTCTCACCACTTCTTGTGTTTTTAAGTTCTTTTTGTATTATTTTAAATATTCTAGTTGTTTTTATAGTTTTTAGTTAGTATTATATTAATATTAGTTATTTATTTTAATTTTTTTTAGAATTTTATTTTATTAACATTTTATATTTTATTTTATTTTAATATTACCTTTAGTTTATTAATTAATTATAAATATAAATATTTATATAATTCTATTTATACTAATTTATTATTATTATTATTATTTAACCCTTTTAGATAATTAGTTTTATTTTAAACTTAATTTGAATTTGAATTCCCCCCCTAATTCCCACGCCCCAACTTCTCTCCCCCCCCCCATTTTTTTACACTCTCTCTCCAATCACCCTCCTTATCTCTCCACATAAGCCTCCCCTTTCTCTCCCATTGGACTCACCAACCTCCCCCTCTCTCCTATCTACCCGCCGCCCTTTTCTATCCGGCACTCCCCTGCTCCCCCGGTCAACCCCCGCCCCTTCCCCAGCTCTTCCTCGCTCTTCCCATCAAGCCCCACTGCCCAGCACCGGCTCTGCTCCCCCTGTCCACCCCGTCTCTTCCCCACACCCCTTACCCAGCGCCCCACCCCTCCTTCAGCTCCCACTCACCCACTCACCCTGGCCGCCCCCTGCCTTCCCTCTCCACCCGGCCACCCCCTGCCTTCCGTCTCTACCTGGCCGCCCCCTACCTTCCCTCTCCACCCGGCCGCCCACTCACCCCGGCCGCCCCCCCCCTCCCCTAATAACAGCCCTGCCTCATCCTTCTAATTCCGTCGCACCCCCTTAGCCCGCTGGAAGCCACCGACCTCTCCTCTCCCTTCCTAACCCTGTCGCACCCTCCTGCTTCTGTTGTCTTTACAGTTCACCTGTCACCGCCATCCGAGGAGTCGACCAGCAGTCGACCAGCATTCGCGCACCACTCACCGCTACCCGAGGAGCCGACCAGCATTCGCGCACTACTCACTGCTCATATCCTTCGTTCTGGTGGTCGTATAGTTGGTGTGCGACATCATCACATGCCGAGGGTTGCTGCATGCGGTAGAAATAGAGATGGACACGATCATTTCATCGGTAACACAGTGTTAATCCACATAACATATCACTTTACTGTGTTTATTCTTTCAGTTGTGATGTCGGGGTAATTTTTTTAGTGTCGGGATGTTGGTTTATTAATAAAATTATTGCGCATGCCATGC